>JBBPBP010000001.1:52656884-52691985 GCA_037974735.1 Cicer chorassanicum | reverse complement strand
ATATAAAATACTTTTGACTTCAAAGAACACTTACAGTTATAAATAAATTTATATTTATCTTTTTTCATGAACACTAACAAAACTTGAATCCAAAACTTTCAAATTCAATTTTGTCTTTTTTATCGCTAGTTTCATATTATAAGTAAGTTAACTTCAACTGTTATATCATATGTCTCTACTTAAATTTTTATTTTTTTGGTGGGGTATGAATTAGAAACTGACCAAATATTAGAAAATGGTGTCTTATTTACCCTCTTTGTTTTCATCAACCCAATTTACCCAACTTTTTTTTTTAAATATATAAAAAATTTGAAACTTAATAAATAAAAATATATTTTAAATTACCAACTTTTACATATAAATAATATATTAGTACTATTAAAATTTTAACTAATGGTTGAGTTAGTTTTCCACTGACTCATCCACGTGACATTCATATATTACCTATTAAAGGTTGATTAAGTTTATAATATTCATACATTTATTTATACAATTTGATTTACAATAATTATATAAATTATTTTCATAATTAAAAATTATAACAAATCAAAAGAAACACGAAGTACAAAATTTAAAAATTTGGTGATGTTAAATCTATAATTTAGTCAAATTAATTCATTAAAGTCTCGATATTCAACTATTAGTCAATTGATTTAGTCGTGCCAGTTTGAGATAAAAAAAAATTCTCTTTGCCAAATTATTTTTCAATAAATTGATTCAATAGTAATGAAATATATCAGTTAATGTACCATGGAAGTTTCTTTTAAATAATAATTTAAAAAATTTGATATTAAAAATTATAGGAGGGCATTCACTTTGGGCCAATTAAGCACAAAAGATTGACGACACCCAACTAACACACACAATGTAATGGTTATGCTAACCAATTTCAGGTAATTATTTCCACTTGAATACAAAAACTGAGTGATTAATTATAGATTTTGTTGTGGACTTAGGAAGCATAATTCGTCCCCCAATTTGGTTTCCAGTCAAATTTGAATTAATGCTTTCTTTACGATAACAAATTTACTACTACGACTACTCTAACTCTAGCTATGACTCACACCTCTTTCAATAGGTTGGGTGCCCAAAAGTTTAGAAAATGAACCATTCTAGTAAAGATAGAGAGACAAACTTTATTTGCCGTAGATCTATAAATGGAACCAATTTTATTTAAGACTTTGTTAGGACATTATAGGGTCAAATTTTTGTACTCAATCACACTTATAAGTATGTATGTATCCTCTTAATTTAAATTTTTCTCAAACTCAATTCTCTCTATTTTTTTTATTATTCAATTTTTTTGTTTTAGATTGAAAGTTTATATTATATAAATAATGTACGTAAAATTTTACATAAATTTAAAATCTTTTAAAATCTTATTCACTTTCATTGAATTTTGTTAATTTTATAATAATATATCAAATTATTTTAAATATAAGTAAAATTTTATATGTATCATTTATATGATATAAATTTTTAAATCAACGAATTTTTCTTAAAAAGATAACATAAAATTAAAAGAAATGGGGATGATCGAAAGAAATTTAGATTGAGATAATTTAAACTGATTATAATTCAGTATGCATATGTAATAGTGTAACTAGTTAACAAAAAATAATGTAATAGTGTAAATATACTTTAGTTTATTACTAAAAATATTCTGAATTATTATATGAAAAATAGTAATGAGGCGAACAAAATATCAACCGAATCGAATCCGTTGAGGAGAGAAGGAATTGAGTTAGTCACTCATATTACTATTTGATTTCTATAAATCAAATTTAGTACAAAATTAGTGTTAATTGATAATCTTGGCGGTAGCAACGAAATTCCATATATTTGTGGAAAGAAAACTACATCTACAGGACGTAGGATCAAGAAAAGAGGAATGAGTCGGGATTGATAGGTGTGTAGGTTTTAGTATTCAATCTATAAATACTTATCGCAGTTATCATTTTAAAACATTATCAATCAATCAAAATCTATCTTTCATTCACAATTTATCTTTAAACCTAACACACTTATACTTTATTTAGTTTTTAGCTAATAGACATTACACTTATACTTTATTTATTTCTTAGCTAGTAGACATTTCTCATGACTTAATGCTTTTTGGAGTAGTTAAAGAACCCTTCTCGGTGTAATCGTTTCAAGCAAAGGGGACCATTTGTTGGGGGTTTCTTTTGTTGATTTCGAAACTTTCAAATTCGCAAACAAATTTGGCACGCCTAGTGGGACCCAAAAGTAAACAAAATTGAGAAATTTAGTTTGTCAGGTCACGATTACGTCTGACGTATGCATTTACGTTCTTGCCAAAATCTCAATAGTACGGATCCTCCATCATCATTAATGAAAACAGGTCATTCAAGTCCTAATGGTCCACTACAAACCTTGGGAATGATTGTCAACACCGCTCTTCCCACAAAATCAACCTCGTCGCCTACGGTTGATCCACTTGAACATTCTGTCATAATGACCTTGTCATTCACTAAACAACAAGATATTAGCATACATAATATCATATATAAAGTATCTCAACAATTGGATAATGTTGTCGAGCATATGGTCTATAATGAGGTTCAATAGGCTCGAGAAATGGAGGTCAAAAGAAATTTAGACACTTCAACCGTACAGGGCCAACAAGGCAAGCATTGTCATACAAAGTTAGGCGATCAAGTACCATATTTGGTAAATTTCTAGCCTTGTATTTTTGCTATTGACATCCCTAGGAGGCAACAATTGACAAATGATACGCTTAACCATATTAACCTTCGACTTGGACAGTGGCAAGGCTACCTAAGACAATATGGCAAATTGGCATGCAACAAAATTCACCTACAAATGTTGGGATGCAGGCCTAAAATACGCCTTACGTCGGAAGACAAACCTTTAGCCCAATATCAAGAAACCAAAGGCCCATGCGAGATGTTAGATCAACAACTTTTGGTACAATCCCCACCTATTTTGACTAATCTAACAAGTTACTTTCCAGTACCTGATGCACTATCCATTCCTTGTGGGTTCAAGTCAGCAAAGGCCTATGTCTATAAATGGAGGAGAGCCAACATGGAACTACATTTTACCTTATCCTTGTAGTACGCTTAATTAAGCAGGAACTTATGTCATAAATCTGTAGGTATTAAGCTCATAGCATCCATGGATGTGTAATCCACCACTAGTTCAAGGACAACGGGTCTTCTTCAACCTCTCAAAACAATGCGGTTCCAATGAATTGCATCTGAGACTAGACTTCTTGGGCATCAATTACTAGATCCAAACCTCATTGTAGGTACCATCAAAAGGTATTTCGGGGTATAGTTGAAACCTATAGATAGGCCCATGTATTGAAATCCTTATCCAAAATGGGTGAACAATTTAGTAAGTCTTTCTAGAAGGTATAAAACTTCATACCTTGCCATATTTTCCAAGGATTGCAAATCTACAATGGAACATATTGGGAGATTTCATTGCATAGTGTGGGGAAGAAAACCAAAATGAATTCTACAAGTTGAAATTTACTCATTGTCATTAACAGGGACGACCTTTACATGGTATTCCTCACTCCCACCAAATTCTATATTTGGGAAAACATTGAAATATGCTTCCATGATAGATTTTAGTAGCATTAACCCAAAGTTATGGTAGTTGATTTGATGAATTTTCGTCAACAAGAAGATGAATCAGTGAACTTCATTAAGAAGTTCAAAAGGACAATTGACAAGTTCTCAGTATAATTATCTGATTTTAAATATGCAGCCATAGTCATAAGTGGTATGCATCCTCAACTTAAGGAGAGACTTGCATGCCAGACTTGCTCTAACTGGAATGAACTAGAATCCATAGCTCTACAGATAGAGAAGTTCATTTAATAGAAAGAAAGTGTGTCTATAGGGAAGAGGTCATCACTTGGTCTCCATAAACAAGTAGAGGAATCAGACAATGATGTTTCAATCGAATCCTCAATAGACGTCATCTAGGCCAAAATCGTGAAAGAAAAAGTTATTCATGGCCAACCTTGAGACCATTCAAAGGCAAGGATGTTGAGTCAACCGAAATTAAATATGAATATAAATTTGATATAATTAAGGGAAACCATATATTTGATTATGTGCTAAAGGACATGCCAAAAAAATTACTTAATAGACTATATGGGTTAACCTTGGGCAGAGGAAATGAGACCATAAGAACTTAGTGTTTCATTCATATATTCCTCCAGAACCATCTTAATATATGATTGGATGACCTCTTTGTTATCTTCTTCATAAATTGCATAAATACCATTTGATTGTTCAGCTTCCCTTTTTCTTCTACTTTCCACAAAAGGTCTAGTTGCTTTGTTGTTAAAATTTTCATCCTTGTCTGGTTGCTTAAATTAAACAAGGGTGCATATGAAAACTTGACGAACTCATCCTTTATAGGGCTCCTTATTTCCTCAATGGCCTTGATCAAAAGGGTTCATTTTTCTCTCTAAAACTCTAGAGTGTCTAAAGTCCTTCTTTGGAAATTGTTTCTCCTGCTCCACATATGTGAACTCTCTTAGAGATAAATGACAGTTCATCATCATCTTGAGTCTTCACTTCGATGACCATATTCATATTCATTTTCATATGATTTTTTTTCATCTTAAAGAGCTTTGGAAGAGTTATTCTTCCCTTTAGATATTAGATTAATAGACTTTGACTTCTTCTTTTATTCACTTCATTCTACTCAATCTCATGGGATCAAAGTGAACTCATTAGCTCTTCCAGAGGAAGTTTGTTGAGATCTTTATTTTCCCAAGTAATTGTAACTTTGGGTCTCGATCTGCTTGGAAAACCCCTTAAAATGTTTTTCACATGATTAGCAGTGGTGTAACTTTTGTTGAGAACTCTTAGTCCAAAGACTAAATATTGAAAACTAGAAAACATTTTATCCATGTCTTCATCTTCCTCTAGTTGGAACAACTCATACTCTAATACTAACAAGTTTTCTTTGGACTCCTTGACTTTCTTGTTTCCTTCATAGTTAACACTTAAAAGCGTGAAAGATATTCTTTGTTGTTTCGTTGTCACTAATTTTATCAAACTCTTTAAAAATAATAACATTCATCAAAAAGGTTCTGGCTTTATGATGCATCTTAAACTTTTTCGGTTGATCATCATCTATTTTTTTTCTTGCTATGGCTACACCATTTGCATATTTTAGATCTACATGAAGGTATGTTGATATTTCCACCTGAAATTTTATCACCAGAGTTAGACATATTTCCCAAACAAGTTTAGAGGATCTTTTCTAAAAGACAGTAAATTGCTCAACCAAGAGACTGAGCTGTTATACCAATTGAATGTGAGAAAACACAAGAAAGTGGGGTTTGAATTGTGTATAATTTTTTTAAAAAATTACTTAAAACATTTTGAAGATTAAGTTTCTAAGAATAAAAGATAAAAAAAAGAATAAGAACACAAGCAATTTATCCTAGTTCACCATCAACACAGTAGCTACGTCCAATCCCTTCAACCTATATGATTTCTCCACTAAATAAAACATATTTTTCTTTTCAACCTCTAGGAAATACAGTTGTGTTCCCGACTATGTTTTAGTCTTCTCAAACTTCTAGCTTAGTATGGTCAAACTTTTGAGGATTCAACCACTACTTGGCTAAGTTAGAAGGATGTAAGAGTTTGTGAATTACAAGATATATCTCAACAAAGGATAGAGATGTTGAGCTCAAAGTACAAGTGAAAATCTTCCAACTGAAAGTGTTTTGAAAATAAGATCACTTGAGGTATTTGAAATTGATTCTTGATATTTTGCAGCGTTATTGTCAAAAAAAATTCTTGCTTCTTACATTTGAAATTGATGCATGAGTACTTATATAGTACATGGAATGATTTCATTAAGTTTTTTAACGTTGTAGGAAATTTTCCACAACTTGTTCGATATTGTACTATCTTGGAGAGCTGATGTGAATTTCGAAATTGATACTTGTCATTTATGGCAGCTTAAAATCTTCTTCAAATAATATTATTGTTCTAGAAGAATGTTGATGTATGTTGTTCAAGATGAATGACATCAAATGAAGAGATTTGTACGACTAGTGAAATAAAGCATTAGAGGATCTACGTCATATGCTAAAAATGTTTATTCCAAAGGATAGACAATCAAAAGATTGACATTTGACCAATTGGTATGTTTGGTAATGATCTTTCACATAGAGAATTTGTCTAGATGATTAACTCATATCGGAGGATCTGACTTGTTTTAGAGTGTTGACTTGAATAATAGGGAATCTTGTTGATATGCTCAAGTACATGGCAAATTAATCAAAGGACGTGTTTCAAAAGATGATATAGGAAGGAATGTTGACTAGAGGATGTCTGAATTACTTATTAGTATATATGTTTCTTTGGTCATACGAAACGCTAAAAATCTCATTAGAGGATCTACACACTTAAATAACACATTAAAGTATAAATTATTCTCACATATATATACTTTGTTATCATCAAAACCAAAATTAAGGTCATTGTTCTTCAAATCAACTTGGTTCTTGTAATACCTCAATTTTGTCCGATTAACTAAAAACAACTCTAAAAATATGCATATAATTTTCATTTTTATTTTATTGTACTCTTTAACTTCATTTTATTTCATTCATTTTACTTTCATTTAATTTCATTTAATTTTTTATTTAATTTATATTTATTTTCATTTTATTTTATTATTTTATTTAAAATTATTTTATTTAAAATTATTTTATTTTCATGATTTTTTCTTGCCCGTTTCAATAGCACGCATCAAGCCTTGTCTGTTTCATTTCAACACCACGTCTCTTTCTGCAACACGCCCTACCCATTTTCATTTCAATATCAGTCTCAACACGCAACCAGTCAACCACACGCCTCTCTCAAAATCACTACATCCTACAAACCAGAACTTGAGTTTATCTTGTGGACACAAGGATTAATCTTTTAATCTATAAATTGACACAAAAATCTGGTAAAAGGGGGATTTTTTGGGAGAGAAAATTCAAGAGTGATAGAAGGGAGAGTTCTTTTCAACAAAACACAAAAAATCAAAAAAGAAGAAAATCCATACCCATAAACACATTCAAACCCATTTAAACAACACCCCATCTTAACAACCGCCTCGATCTTCACCGGCATCGATCTTTATCGCCATCCAAGAAGGCATCCCAAAAACTTTGCACACCACCCTTCGATCTTCATCGGCATCCGGAAAGGCATGTATTTTCTCATTCAAACTGTACACTATTGAAGTATGTAAATTTTAGAAACTAAGATTTGAAACTAGAAATATGAGATTTTGTCTGTGCCTTTGTGTAAATTTTATCTGGGTTTACATTTTGTATGGCTTTGTGTAAATTTTGTCTGGGTTTGTGTAAACAGTGGTTTGGTTGGGTTTTGTGGTTTGGTTGAGATTTGGCTGGGATTTTGCATTTGTGAATGTTAAAATGTGAATGTTAAAATGTGTTGTGTAAACGGTGGTTCTGGTTGAGATTTGGCTGGGATTTTGCATTTGTGAATGTTAAAATGTGAATGTTAAAATGTGTTGTGTAAACGGTGGTTCTGGTTGAGATTTGGCTGGGATTTTGCATTTGTGAATGTTAAAATGTGTTGTGTAAACGGTGGTTTTGGTATGTTGTGTAAACGGTGGTTTTGTTTGGGATTAGATTGGGATTTTGAGTTTGTGAATGTTAAATGTGAATGTGTTGTGTGTTGTAAAACGGATTTGGTCAGAGAGTATAATAACTTTCTTCCCGTTTCAATATTCACATTGAAAAAAAAATTGCTTGGTCAGATCCCTACTTCCTGCGCTGTACCTATAACGTTTGCTAATAATTATTGTTCTATATGTCTATTTTATTTAACTAATAAATCATATTTATTCCATTTAATATAAATAATTTTGTTTAATGTAAATAATTATGGACATAATTAATTAACGATAAATATCATTTATTTTATATTATAACATATTTTTCTTTTTTCGGGTTGTGCTATTTAATTTTAAAACGAACTATGCTTTCTCACTTATTAAATTGTAAAATATTTGGAAGAATCACTTAAACTTTAGTATCTATTTTTAAAAAAAAAAAGAAAGCAATGATAAAATATTTTTAAAAGGGTTAAATTAGATGTGACATCTTTTTACCCCTTAAAAATTTTAATACACAAATTGTACTATTTGACATTTTTAAAGCTTAATATTTAAAACAAAAAATAATAAATATTGTTAA
Source organism: Cicer chorassanicum (assembly GCA_037974735.1). Classification (NCBI taxonomy): domain Eukaryota; kingdom Viridiplantae; phylum Streptophyta; class Magnoliopsida; order Fabales; family Fabaceae; genus Cicer; species Cicer chorassanicum. The sequence continues at coordinate 52,683,743 of JBBPBP010000001.1, read as the reverse complement.
AAGGATTAAATTAGATGCGACATCTTTTTACTCCTTAAATTTTTCAAGTTACCATTTATATTATTTGATTTTTTTAAAACTTAATATTTGAAATCAAAAAATGATAAATTATTCTCAAAAGGACTAAATTAGATGTGACATCTTTTTACTCCTTAAATTTTTCGAGATACAAGTTATACTACTTGACAATTTTAAAACTTAATATTTAAAACCAAAAATGATAAAATATTCTTAATAGGATTAAATTAGATGTGACATATTTTTACTCATAGATTTTTTCGAGACACAAGTTGTACGACTAAATAGTCTTAAAATTTGCGTTTTAAAATTTTATTCAAATCAAACAAATTCTTTTTTTCAAAAAAAAACTTTTTTTTATCAAACAACAAAACAAATCTTTCTTTAAAAATAATAACACATCCTCATTTTCTAACCAAGAACTACGTAGCTTTGATTTCTCCATCGCACCGGGAGATACGTAGGAGCAAGATCGCACTCTTGTCAAGCATAATAACAAAAAAAACATTTTTTCTCTCCATATTTGGTTATTGCGAAAATCTCGTCTAGAGTGTGACTCTATTGAAAATACCTACATTTTGGATGTACTTCCTATTTGTAGTGATGTTTCAATACGAGTACTTGGCTCTAGAGACCAATGAATTTTAGGACTATAGAACCCGCCCAGGAAAGAATTCACGAATTTAGAAGCTTATAGACTTTAAAATTTATCTAATTTTGGTTAGAATGCATCTAAGTCATATCCTAGCTTTCTTGCTTTTAAATGACAGATTTTTATTTTTATTTTTTTATGTTTATTTTATTTTTATTTTATTTTATTTATTATTTTTTTTTTCTCCACCATCCGACGTTAGTATGCCTCTCAATTTTTTTTTATTGCATCAATACAAGTAGCTTTCATCGTTAATGTTAAAGTTAAATTTTTTAGTACCATGCATTCCTTTCATGCATTAAAAATTATTTTCAACACCATACCATACATTATTCATAATCATTCATTTTTATGTAGGTCCATTAGAGAACCATTGAATTCAAAGCTAGGGTGTGGATATCTTTGATTAAAAATGGGATCCAACAATGAAACTGCAACCCCAATGCTAAAGAAAACTATGAATGTGAAAGCCAAAAAGCCTCAGGTTGACAATTTAAAAGAACTTCGTAGCTTGTTGGAACTTAATCACCGGTCAACATTTACTAAGAAATATGGAAAGATTCTTGATTTATTGGATGTGGATGTACAAATAGGGGCTATTACCGCTTTGTCTCAATTCTACGACTCTCCTTTGAGATGCTTCACTTTTCAAGACTTCCAACTTGCGCCTACTTTGGAAGAGTTTGGACCAATTTTAAAACCAATTTTAGGCTACTCCTTAGAAAAAGGGAAACCTTATCGTTACATGGGGAATTATCCATCCACAACCAAAATAGCTGAGATACTAAGGGTTGAAGAGGAAATATTGATTAGCCAAAAGAAGAAAGGGACTTCTGGTTTCCTAAGAAGTTTTTTTGAGAAAACAACACATCATTTAGCTAAAGCCCAAGATTGGAGTGCTTTTATGGAGGTGCTAGCTCTCACCATCTATGGAGTTGTTCTATTCCCGAGTGATGAAGAAATTATAGATTTAGCAGCAATCGATGTCTTCTTAGCTTTGAAGAATAGAGGATAATATCCTACAACAGCTGTCCTCGCTGATGTGTACTATACACTTAACTATTGTCATGAAAAAAAAGGCAAACGAATTTTGTGTTGTTTACCTGTTTTGTACATCTGGTTGGTGAATCATATGTTTGATAGTGGGTGCCAAAAGCGTTGCCCTATCAATGATTTCAAGAATTGTTGTGTTGACATAAAGGATGATCGAGAATGGGCTCAGAGGTTGCTAGATCTTAATGAAAAAACAGTTCGATGGTATGCGAGATGGCGAGAGGTAAAAGAAGTAATATACCAATGTGGAACATTCCCTAATGTGCCGCTTATGGGGACTAGAGGTTGTGTGAATTATAATCCAGTATTGGCCTTGAGGCAACTTGGGTATCCCATCATAGGAGAACCAATGCAAAAACTAATAACCCCTTTTATTCTTTATGACATGGGTTTAGAAAACATTGAAGATTTGAGGAGAGTACGTCAATCTTGGAAGACGATAATCAGAAAAGGGAAGGAACTTGGAAGTAGAAGTTGTGGAGCAGATGATTGTTACCGACAGTGGGTCAAGAATAGGGCTCAAAAGATCAAGCTGCCTTTTCATCGTACATCTGAGGTTGTTGATGAAACACCAATGCAACCCATTATCGTTAGTGAAGAAATTGAGAAGTTGCAAGCATCAATTCTAGAGGCGGAAGAGGAAAAGAAGAATATGCGAGAAGAGTTGATGGTAGTCCGTCGAGCATATGAGTTCGCCCTATTGGAAAATGAGCAGAAGACAATTTCTCTTGAAAGATCAAATAAGAGGGCAAAGGTAGAGGAGGATTATAAGTTCAAGCTTCAATGCAATTTAAGGGCTTCAGACGAGTCTTTATGTTTGAGAAGACAAGAAAGAGACCAGACGCGAGAGGAGGCTGAAAAGTTGAGAAAATGGTTGAAAGATTCAGAAAGCAGTGAAAGAGATGCGAAGAGACAATTGGAAGATTTGAAACAATAGTTGGAGAGAGTGGTAGTAGAATATAAGACAAGGATAGAAGAAGAAAAAATTGAGAAACAAGAAGTTGTTGCTATGTACCGAGATGCGTGGTTGAAGGAACAAGAGGAAGCAAATATGTTAAGAAACCGAATGATGGAACAAGTGGAGGCAATAGAGATGCTTGGGCAAGAAGGGATAATGTGGATGGATCGTTGTGAAAAACTCATTTCCATAGCCAACCAAGCCATCGAAAGGGTTCCCGTACTCTTAAGGAAAGCAGAAGCAAGCATAGTTCCATCTGTCACACCTGCTGAGATTATTACTTTCATTCAACATTGTATTAGTTTGATAGAAGCAATGAATAGTTTAATTCGCCGAGAGCGATAGAAACAATGTATTTCAGATATAGAGAGAAATGTTGCACTTGTACCCTTTTTTTAATTATCAATGAAAGAACTTGTTTTGAGTTTTCTAAAAAGATGTTTGTGCCTAGGTTGCGAAATCAATGGTTCTCTAATACCCACATGCATACATATAAATCTTCATTTTTTTAACTAGCATCATATGATCTTTCAGAAAAAAAAAAATCAATAAAGCTGTTTCCCCGACACCCTTATCGGACTCGCGCAAACTCCAAGATCATGGACGAACTTGAGCAAAACCAAGAAGTGATGAGAGCGGATGTTAGCCAATTGAAGGACAAGGTTGATAGAATCCTAGAGGCTATACAAGCTTTAACAACGAAGAATAATACAGATGGGAACCCTCCAACTACAAATGAAGAACACCAAGCTACCCCGTCTCACCCACCAGGCTTTACCCCAACTACCCAACAATTTCGCGCGCCAGCCATGCAATTTCCTATGTATGGTCTCCCACATGGTTATACTCCACCCTTAGTCATCAATCCCATGGACAATAATCCAAACCATTCAAATATCAACTCTCAAAGCCTAAACCAACCGCAAATCCCATCTCCTGAGGGCTACGTACCACCCCAAAACACTATACCTTCAGAAAACATTCCATTTAGTGCACCCCAAGTACCCCATTTGGATGCTAATGGAAATTGGCAACAACCTCATGTTGGTAACGATACACAGTCGAAAGAAAAATTTCATGTTTTAGAAGAACGAATAAAAGCAATTGAAGGAAGTAATGTCTATGGTCTCGAAGCTTTTGATATGTGCTTGGTTCCCGATGTGGTGATCCCTTCAAAATTCAAGATACCTGAGTTTGAAAAATACAGAGGTGTCACATGCCCTAAAAACCATCTGACCATGTATTGTAGAAAAATGGCTTCTCATGCTCATAATGACAAACTTCTCATCCATTTTTTTCAAGACAGTTTAAGTGGGGCATCATTAAATTGGTATATGCATCTCGAGCGAAATCGAATCCTTTCATGGAAAGATTTGGCTGATGCCTTCCTGAAACAATACAGGTATAACATTGACATAGCTCCTGACAGGATACAATTGCAAAATTCGTCGAAAAAGGACAATGAAACATTCAAAGAATATGCACAACGGTGGAGAGAAGTCGCATCGCAAGTAGATCCTCCTTTATCTGAAAGGGAAATGGTTGGTATGTTTATGGATACTCTTCAGTCTCCCTTTTATGATAAGATGATTGGGAGTATGTCCTCAAACTTTTCTGACATGGTCATGATAGGAGAAAGAATAGAAAGTGGAATGAGGAGTGGCAAGATCATATGTGCAACAAGTGGTGTGAAGAAACCCCAAATGGGATTCCCAAAAAAGAAAGAAGGGGATGCTAACGCTGTAATGGCAAACCCAAGGGTCTTTTATTCTCCAGCCATGAATTCTTATCGACCTCCGAATTTTCAGCCTCCGATACCCCAAATTCCCTACATTCCTTATCCATATGTGGCTGCGACCTCACAAACTCCATACCCCCAATATCACCCTTCAAGGCCACCTTATTATCAACCACCTTTGGTCCAACCACCAACTGCTGCGTTTTCACAACAAAACCAATGGAACCAAAATCCAATCCCGAATAACTACAGACCACCAGTTAATCGAGAAAAGAAGATAACCCGTTCCGACCCGATTCCCATCACATATAGCCAATTGTTGCCTCACCTACTCCAGAATTCAATGGTAGTCCTAAGACCAATGAAACCTCTGGAACCACCATTCCCAAAATGGTACAACCCAAATGCCAAATGTGAATACCATGCAGGAGCCGTAGGGCATTCCATCGAAGATTGTCAAGCCTTAAAATCTAAAGTGCAAGAACTGATCAATGCAAAATGGCTTACCTTCAAGGAAGACGGTCCCAACGTAGGGAGTAACCCTTTGCCGGGTCATGGTGATACCTCTGTCAATGCCATTGAAGATGAGATATACCAGTGTGCAAAAGATGATCATGTGTTGACCATAAAGTCGTGCATGGAAAATAGTGGATCTTTCCAAAGACCATTGGAAATCCTCTATAGAAAAGAGAATCTTAAAACAACTCTTCACAGGCCCAATACAATAATTGTCCAAGCCCCAACTCCTTTTCCTTATAAAAATACCAAGGCGGTACCATGGAATTATGAAATTACCTCCCACTTGGCCAATCATCAATCGAGTGATAGCTGTGAACCTAAAAGTACTGATGTCACAAACATTTCAGGGATTGGCGGGATGACTCGAAGTGGTCGAGTATATGCCCCCGGTCAACCTAAGGAAAAGGAGGGTCATGGAGGAAAAGGCAAAGAAGTGACGAATCATGCTATAAAAGGACCAGAGACTAGCAAAATGATGGTGCTTGAAGAAGAAGCTAAAGAATTTTTGAAGTTTATCAAGCAAAGTGAGTATAAGGTGGTAGATCAACTAAATCAAACCCTTTCCAAGATATCTGTTCTTGCTTTGTTATTAAACTCTGAAGCGCATAGAAGGGCACTGATGAAAGTTTTAAACGAGGCCCATGTTACTCATGATATCACTGTCGACCAGTTTGATGGAGTTGTCGGTAATATTACCGCTAGTAGCGGTTTGAGTTTTAGCAATGGTGAGTTACCGGTTGAGGGGATAGAGCATAATAAAGCACTACACATCTCTGTGAAGTGTCATGATTATATTCTTGCACGAGTGCTTGTTGATAATGGTTCATCGTTGAATGTCATGCCGAAATCAACACTATCAAAACTATTTGTTGATGGAGCTTGTTTGAAGCCGAGTGCTTTGGTGGTGAAAGCGTTTGATGGATCCAGAAGACAAGTTGTTGGTGAGATTGACCTGCCAATTCAAATCGGACCCCATAACTTTGAAATAACCTTCCAAGTGATGGATATTAAACCAGCGTACAGTTGCCTTTTAGGGAGACCGTGGATTCACGCTGCTGGAGTAGTAACATCCACTCTCCATCAAAAGCTAAAGTTTATAGTGAACAATAACCTGGTGATAATATCTGGGGAAGAAGATATGATAGTTAGTCATCTTTCTTCTACGGGTTACATTGAGGACACGGAGGAAGCCATAGAGACTTCCTTTCAAGCATTAGAAATCGCCAATGCTGTCTTCATGGGTGAAGGATCTCCTTTAAAAGAACCAAAGTTGCCTACCACATCCTTAAAGTCTACCAAATCGATGTTGGAAGGAGGAGTTTTTGCTAAATTGGGAAAATTATTAGAGATACCCGAAAAGAACGATAGGTACGGTTTGGGATATGTACCTACTAAAGCTGACAAAGAAAAGGCTATACAAGAAAAAAGGGAAAGCAGGATGGCTCGTTTGGAAAATCAGACACTAAATTCACAGAGAATTTCTATTTGTGACATTCGCCAAACATTTCAGAGCGCGGGAATAATATATGCTGACCATGTGGCTGCTGCGGAAGAAGAGGACCATGTTGATGATGATACCCTCAAACTGGTGTACCCTTGTCCTCCAAACACCAGTCTCTACAATTGGAAGATCATCGAGTTTCCCGTGTTTGTTAATTCATGTTCAAAGTAATTGTGTACTTTAACTCCTTTTGCTCTGCCCAAGGCTATAAGGATAACTAATTAGGGCGCATGTATTTCAATTCCGTACTTATTATCAATAAATGCATTTTTGAATTCTTCAATTGCTTTTGTTTTTCTCTCTTCTTTTTTTTTTTGGCAATCTTTATTCATATTTTTTTTCCTTTTTCTTCTTAATTTAAACAATGCAGAGTCGAAAACGAATATGTTGAAAATAGCAGCGCTAGAACCCACTCTTGTAATTTTGAACGCCCAATTAATTACACTGATGAGGATTGTGAAGACGATTGTGAGCCTCCCCCAGAACTAGAAAGGTTAATTGAACAGGAAGCTAAGATAATCCAACCCTATCAAGAACCTGTTGAGGTGATCAATTTAGGGACTGAGCATGATAAGAAAGAAATTAAAATTGGAATGTCTATGAAAGCAACTGAACGAGAAAAGTTGGTTAAACTTTTATTTGATTATGTGGATGTCTTTGCATGGTCGTACCAAGATATGCCTGGGCTAGATGCTAACATAGTTGAACACAAACTACCACTCAAGCCCGAATGTGCTCCAATTAAACAAAAATTGAGGAGGATGAGACCTGATATGTCACTTAAAATTAGAGAAGAGGTCAAGAAGCAATTTGATGCTGGTTTCTTAGCAGTAGCAAAATATCCTCAATGGGTTGCTAATATTGTCCCAGTTCCAAAAAAGGATGGAAAGGTTCGAATGTGCGTTGATTATCGGGATTTAAATAAAGCTAGTCCTAAAGATGATTTTCCTCTGCCTCACATTGATGTCCTAGTAGATAGCACTGCTCAATATTCTCTTTTCTCCTTCATGGATGGTTTCTCAGGGTATAATCAAATCAAGATGGCTCCCGAAGATATGGAGAAAACTACATTCATCACACAATGGGGGACTTTCTGTTATAAAGTGATGTCATTTGGATTGAAGAATGCTGGGGCAACCTATCAAAGAGCAATGGTAACTTTGTTTCATGACATGATGCATAAGGAAATAGAGGTTTACGTGGATGATATGATTGCCAAATCTCGAACCGAAGAAGACCGTGTTGTTAACCTTCAAAAGTTATTTGTGCGACTAAGGAAGTTCATACTCCGTTTAAACCCTGCTAAATGCACTTTTGGTGTAAGATCAGGCAAGTTACTTGGTTTTATCGTTAGTCAGAAAGGGATAGAAGTGGACCCAGATAAAGTAAGAGCAATACAAGAAATGCCCGCTCCACGCACGGAAAAAGAAGTTCGTGGCTTTTTGGGTAGATTGAATTACATTGTCAGGTTCATATCGCATCTCACCGCCACATGCGAGCCAATTTTCAAGTTGTTGCGCAAAGACCAAAAGGTTGAATGGAATGAGAATTGTCAAAGAGCTTTTGAAAAGATTAAACAGTACTTGTCAAAACCTCCAATCTTAGTGCCTCCTGTTCCTGGGAAACCACTTATTATGTACTTAACAGTACTTGACGAGTCAATGGGTTGTGTATTAGGGCAACATGACGAATCCGGTAAGAAAGAACATGCTATCTATTATTTGAGCAAAAAGTTCACCAGCTGTGAAACAAGGTATTCACTCCTTGAACGAACATGTTGCGCATTAGCATGGGCTGCTCGTCGATTGAGGCAATACATGTTATGTCATACAACTTGGTTGGTATCCAAAATGGACCAAATTAAGTACATCTTTGAGAAACCTGCTCTTACTGGAAGGATTGCCCGTTGGCAGATGTTGTTATCAGAATACGATTTGGTATACGTTACACAAAAAGCTATCAAGGGAAGCGCCCTGGCAGAGTACTTGGGCCAACAACCTGTAGAAGATTATCAATCAATGCAGTGTGAATTCCCCGATGAAGGCATAATGACTTTATTTGAAGAGACTAAATCATCTGATAGAGAAAAATGGACATTGGTGTTTGATGGTGCTTCTAACGCGTTAGGACATGGAATTGGAGCCATTTTGATTTCCCCAGAGAACCAGTTAACTCCATTCACTGCTAGGTTGTGTTTTGACTGCACAAACAATATTGCAGAATACGAGGCATGTGTTATGGGCATTAAAGCTGCTATTGAATCAAAAGCAAAAATTCTCGAGGTATATGGAGACTCATTGTTAGTCATCCATCAAACGAAAGGAGAGTGGGAAACGCGAGACTCCAAATTGATTCCGTATCAAACCCATATCAAAGAATTGACAGAACAATTCGAGAAGATTACTTTTCACCATATCCCTCGAGAAGAAAACCAATTAGCTGATGCCCTGGCCACATTGTCGTCAATGTTCAAAATAAGCACCAGCCAGGACATGCCAGTAATAAAAATTCAACAAAGGGATAAACCTGCATATTGTTTATCAATAGAAGAAGAGTCTGACGGCAAGCCATGGTTTCATGATATCAAATCTTATGTCAAGAATAAGGAATATCCATTGGGTATTTCAGAGAACGACAAAAGGGTTTTAAGGAGGTTGTCAATGAACTTCTTCTTAAATGGTGAGGTGCTTTACAAGAGAAATCATGATATGGTTCTCCTCAGATGCGTGGACCAAGCGGAAGCAGAGAAAATCATTCAAGAGGTTCATGAAGGTTCTTTCGGAACTCATGCAAATGGGCACGCTATGGCGAGAAAAATCTTAAGGGCTGGCTACTATTGGTTGACCATGGAGTCCGATTGCTGTCGTTACGTAAAGAAATGTCATAAATGTCAAATCTATGCTGACAAAGTACATGTACCGCCCACCTCTCTGAACGTTTTAACATCACCATGGCCGTTTTCAATGTGGGGGATGGATGTTATTGGACTCATCGAGCCTAAAGCTTCAAATGGGCACCGATTTATCCTAGTAGCTATTGATTACTTCACAAAATGGGTTGAAGCCGCTTCTTATGCCAATGTGACGAGAAGTGTGGTTGTCAGATTCATCAAAAGAGAATTGATTTGTCGATATGGCTTGCCTAATAAGATAATCACTGACAATGCGACCAATCTGAATAACAAAATGATGAAGGAGTTGTGTGATAATTTCAAAATTCAGCACCATAATTCTTCTCCATATCGTCCAAAAATGAATGGGGCTGTAGAAGCGGCAAATAAAAATATCAAAAAGATCATACAAAAGATGGTGGAAACATATAAGGATTGGCATGAAATGCTTCCCTTTGCATTACATGGTTATAGAACCTCTGTTCGCACCTCGACAGGGGCAACTCCTTTCTCATTGGTGTATGGAATGGAAGCGGTACTTCCCATTGAAGTTGAAATTCCCTCGATCAAAGTCCTGATGGAAACAAAACTAGAAGAGGCAGAGTGGGTTCAATCAAGATATGACCAATTGAATTTCATAGAAGAGAAGAGAATGATAGCTCTGTGCCATGGCCAGCTATATCAAAGAAGACTTAAAAAAGCATATGAGAAAAAAGTTCGTCCTCGAGAGTTTCAAGAAGGAGACTTAGTGTTAAAGAAAATATTGTCCATCAAAAGGGATTCTCGTGGAAAATGGACCCCGAACTATGAGGGACCATATGTTGTGAAAAAAGCTTTCTCTGGGGGAGCTCTAATACTTGCAAAAATGGATGGAGATGAGCTTCCACTTCCAGTAAACTCAGATGTAGTCAAAAAGTATTATGCTTGAAAAAAGTTAAAAAAAAAATTGAAAAATTGGGCTCGTTAGGTTGAAAACCTGAAAAGGCGACCTAGGCAAAAATTAGAGCATCCCGATGGATTGAAAACTTGAAAGAGCAGTCCATGCAAAAGTTAGGGATAACAAAAAGATCAAGTGGTTCAAACTGGGGCATTTTATTATTCTTAGAAGTTCTAAATTACAGGAATGACTAGTGTTGTTATCTCTCCAACTAAAGCTAAACACATTCATCTCTACATTGTAACCTTTAGTTCAATTGTATTATTCTCAAAGTAATGAATGTACATTTTCCAATCTTGTCATTCGATGCTATACATTACCCTCTTTCTAAGTTGATTCAGCCTCATGTTTTTTGGTTCTAGTATTTTTTTTTTATTTTTTTTTATTTTAAATAAATGTTATTTTATGATAATAAATTTTTGGAATCTGAAATGTGTGTAAATATAAAATAAAATAAAATAAAAACATTTTAATTATTTTGACACTTGAAAAATATATACACGAGAACTCGATAGATTCTTAACATATATGGGGTATAAAAAAAAAGTATTTATTTTAAACAATACATTCGCCTCGAATAAGGGGGAAGTCATACAAGATATACTAGAGTCATCACACAAAGAACGATTGTTATCTCCATTGATCTATTGAATCTTGTAGGCGTATAAAGTCGCGTAAGGATCGGGGAACCATAAATATTGTTAAAAGAATTTACTTACATTGCATACATTTTCCATGTGGTCACACATGATCTATGCATCTTCATTCATATTTTAAATGTACTCAAGAATCTTGTGCAATGCATAATGAATGAGTCATGCATATCTTATATTTATACTTTATTTATACTCAACAACTTTTGTGTCACATTGTTCATTATATACGTTTGCATTGCAATTACCAAAACATGTTTCTCTTTTATTTTTTTTATTTTATTTATTTATTTATTTATTTAATTTATATATATATATATATATATAACAAAAAAAAACAAATTTCTCTTTCTTTGATCATTTTATTTACATCATCATTTTATTAATGTCGATCTACGCATCGGTAACCAATCCGAAGACGATCATTTAATTAATGTTGATCTACGCATCGGTATCCAATCCGAAGACGATCATTTTATTTACATCATCATTTTATTTATGTCGATCTACGCATCGGTAATCAATCCGAAGACGATCATTTTATTTACATCGATCTACGCATCGGTATCCAATCCGAAGACGATCATGTTTTTATTTATGTCGAAACTTCATTTTGCCAATCACCAACTTTTTTTTTACCTTATATATCAAATTATTTTTGTTTTCGAAATTAATTTACTTTTTTATACTTTATACAAAATTTAGGTCTTTATATTTAATTATCTTTTACTAATAAAAATAATTAAATAGGGGCAGCTGTAATACCTCAATTTTGTCCGATTAACTAAAAACAACTCTAAAAATATACATATAATTTTCATTTTTATTTTATTGTACTCTTTAACTTCATTTTATTTCATTCATTTTACTTTCATTTAATTTCATTTAATTTTTTATTTAATTTATATTTATTTTCATTTTATTTTATTATTTTATTTAAAATTATTTTATTTTCATGATTTTTTCTTGCCCGTTTCAATACCACGCCTCAAGCCTTGTCAGTTTCATTTCAACACCACGTCTCTTTCTGCAACACGCCCTACCCATTTTCTGCAACACGCCCTACCCATTTTCATTTCAATATCAGTCTCAACACGCAACCAGTCAACCACACGCCTCTCTCAAAATCACTACATCCTGCAAACTAGAGCTTGAGTTTATCTTGTGGACACAAGGATTAATCTTTTAATCTATAAATTGACACAAAAATCTGGTAAAAGGGGATTTTTTGGGAGAGAAAATTCAAGAGTGATAGAAGGGAGAGTTCTTTTCAACATAACACAAAAAATCAAAAGAGAAGAAAATCCATACCCATAAACACATTCAAACCCATTTTAACAACACCCCATCTTAACAACCGCCTCGATCTTCACCGGCATCGATCTTTATCGGCATCCAAGAAGGCATCCCAAAAACTTTGCACACCACCCTTCGATCTTCATCGGCATCCGGAAATGCATGTATTTTCTCATTCAAACTGTACACTATTGAAGTATGTAAATTTTAGAAACTAAGATTTGAAACTAGAAATATGAGATTTTGTCTGTGCCTTTGTGTAAATTTTATCTGGGTTTACATTTTGTATGGCTTTGTGTAAATTTTGTCTGGGTTTGTGTAAACAGTGGTTTGGTTGGGTTTTGTGGTTTGGTTGAGATTTGGCTGGGATTTTGCATTTGTGAATGTTAAAATGTGAATGTTAAAATGTGTTGTGTAAACGGTGGTTCTGGTTGAGATTTAGCTGGGATTTTGCATTTGTGAATGTTAAAATGTGAATGTTAAAATGTGTTGTGTAAACGATGGTTCTGGTTGAGATTTGGCTGGGATTTTGCATTTGTGAATGTTAAAATGTGAATGTTAAAATGTGTTGTGTAAACGGTGGTTTTGGTATGTTGTGTAAACGGTGGTTTTGTTTGGGATTAGATTGGGATTTTGAGTTTGTGAATGTTAAATGTGAATGTGTTGTGCGTTGTAAAACGGATTTGGTCAGAGAGTATAATAACTTTCTTCCCGTTTCAATATTCACATTGAAAAAAAAATTGCTTGGTCAGATCCCTACTTCCTGCGCTGTACCTATAACGTTTGCTAATAATTATTGTTCTATATGTCTATTTTATTTAACTAATAAATCATATTTATTCCATTTAATATAAATAATTTTGTTTAATGTAAATAATTATGGACATAATTAATTAACGATAAATATCATTTATTTTATATTATAACATATTTTTCTTTTTTTGGGTTGTGCTATTTAATTTTAAAACGAACTATGCTTTCTCACTTATTAAATTGTAAAATATTTGGAAGAATCACTTAAACTTTAGTATCTATTTTTTTAAAAAAAAGAAAGCAATGATAAAATATTTTTAAAAGGGTTAAATTAGATGTGACATCTTTTTACCCCTTAAAAATTTTAATACACAAATTGTACTATTTGACATTTTTAAAGCTTAATATTTAAAACAAAAAATAATAAATATTGTTAAAAGGATTAAATTAGATGCGACATCTTTTTACTCCTTAAATTTTTCAAGTTACCATTTATATTATTTGATTTTTTTAAAACTTAATATTTGAAATCGAAAAATGATAAATTATTCTCAAAAGGACTAAATTAGATGTGACATCTTTTTACTCCTTAAATTTTTCGAGATACAAGTTATAGTACTTGACAATTTTAAAACTTAATATTTAAAACCAAAAATGATAAAATATTCTTAATAGGATTAAATTAGATGTGACATCTTTTTACTCCTAGATTTTTTCGAGACACAAGTTGTACGACTAAATAGTCTTAAAATTTGCGTTTTAAAATTTTATTCAAATCAAACAAATTCTTTTTTTCAAAAAAAAAACTTTTTTTAATCAAACAACAAAACAAATCTTTCTTTAAAAATAATAACACATCCTCATTTTCTAACCAAGAACTACGTAGCTTTGATTTCTCCATCGCACCGGGAGATACGTAGGAGCAAGATCGCACTCTTGTCAAGCATAATAACAAAAAAAACATTTTTTCTCTCCATATTTTAAATATATTTTTATCATTAGATTATTTTCGTAAAAATATTATATTCGCATTTTAAAAAGGAGAAATAAATATATTTAAGTTAATATTAATTTTGCACAATTAATTATAGGTAATCGTTTTTTAACGGATGTCGTAGGGTGCTAATACCTTCCCTATACATAATCGACTCCCGAACTCAAAATTTGGTTTCAAAGACCATTTTTTTTTTTTTTTATTTTCTTTTTTTTTTAAGGGTTTTCCAATATTTTCCCTATTTTAAAATAAACTTTGGTGGCGACTCCATTGAATTCGAGAAACACTCGAAAATTTAGGCCGCGACAGTTCTAACAAGCATAATCTATACAATGGAGTTTGGGCTAGGCATGACCAGAACAGTTGAGTTGAGCTTGGCACGGGGTATGGTCGTCCTTACTAGTCTACTCTATAAAAATTGTTTTGCTTGAAATTATCATGAAATTCTTGGTATGGAGAGGGAATTTGTGGAACACAAGCTTCCCATTATAGAAGGATACAAGTCATACAAACATATGTCATGTAGGTTCAATCCTCATTTTATGGCTTTAATTTAAGTTGAGATTGAAAGATTACTTAAAGCATGGTTCATTATGAGGGTTGGTTATGTTGAGTGGCTTTTTAACATTGTTCTAGTCATCTAGAAAAGCAATTACGTGAAAGAGTGTCTAGATTAAAAGAATCTAAATCTTGCCACACCTAAGGAAGAATATCGAATTCTAGTAGCCGATATGTTTGTTGGCACTATAGCTAGCCATGTTATCCTAACTTTTATGCCTGCATTTTCTATCTACAATCAAATCTTGGTAGTCAAGGAAGATACACATAAAATGACATTCAGATGACCTAGAGTCCTAGGCATATATGAACGGTTGGTAATTCCATCCAGATTAAAAAACGTTGCAACTTATAAAAGGGCCATGAATGACATCATCCATGATTTGACCTCCAAGAGCATGGAAGTGTATGTTAATCATACGACGGCCAAATTGAGTGATTTATCGCACCACCTAAAGGACTTGGAGAAGGAATTAAAGAGATAGTGGGGAAATGGGCTCAAAACAAATCCTATCAAATGATTAAAAGCAATAAACTATCAATGCAACAATGGAGAAAATGCTTTGAGCTTGCTAGCTGAGTTTTAAATAAACCTTACTGGGAAAATCAATTTTCTAGTAAAGTTTATTTCAAACCCATCTAGCAATCTCAAAGCATTTTCTCCATTATTGGATTGAAAAATTATGAAGAATTGGTCTAGGGGCAGGTTGAGCAAGAATTCCTCGATTAGAGAGCTAGTTTTGTATCTTTAGAATCCTTCATCTAGTATATACTTCAAGATTAAGCAGAAGGGACCCAAGATGATGTGATAAAATTCATTCAACATCAAATCATCATCTTAGTATGCACAATTCAGGTTTGGCATTCTTCAGACCATAACCACAGACTAGGGAACTATGTTACTTGGGATAAAGTGGTGGCTTTTGCACAATAGTTTGGGAATCAGCTCATTTATTCATCCTCTTAGTATGCACAATTCAATGATCAAGCTAATGCTTCTAATCGAATCATTATTGATTTGATTAATAAAAATATTGAATACAAACCTTGGAAAAGACATGAAACTTTCGAGAATCATTATGGGCTATTAGGAATTTTAAAACCAATCTAACAAGTTTTACTCCTAATCGTCTAACATATGGACCTGATGTTGTTTTTCCACTTGAAGTAAATGAGTCTTGTTTTAAAGTAGCCAAATAGAATGATAGAAGTTTAGATGAGTATCATCAAACAATATTGATTGAACTAGATTTTGTAAATGGTGATCGACTCATGGCCTTAGACAAAATCAAATCATCCAAACAAACAATGGCTAGGGTTTATAACAAACAAGTCAAGATTAAAAGAATAATTGAAGATATATGGATTTGGAATACCATTTTATCAGTTGGAACCCAACATCTTCTAGATAAGAAAGTTTTTCGTACTAGAAAAGCCCTTTAGCCGACAACATTGCACAAGTATTATTCAACTAATTGATGCATGAATTAAAATTCAAAGTATAAATAATGACATGGTTCTAAGAAAAGAAGTTATTGAAATTGTTAATATTGATTGGATTATAACATGTCTAGAGTTTACATTGTTAAAGTTGAATTTGTTCAAAATCACTTCTAAAAGGATACAATTGACATAAAACTAATTAAGATGATTTTCTTTTATTTCATGAAGTTGTATTGTCCCTCTTAAGGAAAAAAATCCCCAAAATTTGTCGAGACTCAAACTTGAGAGAAAGAGTGAGTGGAAGCTTTTGGAACAGGGATGGAAACAACACAACATGAATTAGACGACCTTCTTAGGGTGTTGATTATTGGGATGAAGTGATAGAGATAAAGCCTCCACATTAAAGATGGGCAAAATATTCAACCCCTTATTCCTCGACTGCAAATCGGTGGGGGAATTGAATATTATGAAAATCACATGGATTTGAAGGACCAACTTAGTAGCTAGGATTATCTTGGTTAAAATGGTTGTTTCTGACAATTCATTCACCTTTGCAATCGTACTTAGGTTAGGAATCAATCCTTGAATTTATCGTTAAGACAAAGGCTTTTGCAACAAAGTGTGCTCAAAGATGTAGAATAAAACAATTGAAACAAGAAATGAGAGGAAACAATGAAAACCATTTAGGGAAGAAAATAAACTTGCAATGAAAAGGTAAAAGCAAGAAGATGGCTATATACTATTAGAAAAGAGGAAATAACCGAGCAAATATAGGGTAGGTGAATTAATAGGGATCAACGTTAGATTAATTGAGAGTTATCATTCCAATCTCCTCAATTCCAACTGATAGTTACGTTAGTTCACCTAGGAGTTATCAACCAGTCGAAAGGAACAACGACCATAAAGTCAGTTATATCTAAACCATGATGAAGGAACCATATTGGCTTGTGTGACACTATCTCAAATGCATGGATTGATCAATGTGACACATGGCGAAATTTGTTTGTCTAAAAATATTGTGAATCGTTAGCTAAAAAACAAGAGATGAACTAAGCATGATATTAGCTGAATTAGAAATGACAGACGATCCAAGGACGATATTATGAATTGTTAGTCGAAAAACAACATACGAGACGAGCTGAGGACGAAGGAGTTGAATTTTTTCCACTCTCACCAAATATTATTTGTATTTTTGTAAATCAATTGTAGTCCAAAATTGATGTGAATAAATAATTTGACTCGGTAGCAACTAAATTCCCTATATGTGGAAAACACATAAAGAGCGGGAAGTGTCGGCTTTTTTTTAGGACCCATGATCACAAAAGACATAATAATGCACATGATCTCAAATAAGAACAACCCATGATCTCAAATACAATCACTCAAATATAGTCGATTGAAGTGGCTGATAGGATTTAAGTCTTTGTATCCAGTCTATAAATACCAATTGTAATTATCATTTTAAGACATCGTCAATCAATCAAAATTAATCTTTTATTTGCAATTTATCTTTACATGTAATACACTTGTGCTTTATTAAGTTTTTAGATTGTAAACTTTTCTTATTGTGTAGCTTAACGCCCTTTGTAATAGTTGAAGAACCAACACCCAAAAAATATAGTCCCTTCCTAAACTTAATCGTTTGAAGCAAAGTGTATCATTTGTTGAGAGTTTTTAACTGATTTGGTGGGTAATTGTCAAGTTCCCAAATAAATTTCTATTTTAAAAATATTTTTAAAATGAAAGGAATAGAGTTGCATCAAGACATAGACAATAATGAAAATAGTCTAACATGTTATGCCATTGTAATGTATAGTTTGCTGGAATTTAAATGTTATAATTGTTTTATAGGTGTTATAATATTATATTGGTATGTAAATAAAATAGATAGTCTGTAAGTATTCCTGACTGTAAGTATTCCTGCCATTATGACTCATAGTCTATATAAAGAACTTCCGTTGTGTAGTTGAAATACACGAGTTATTCAACATATCTCTCAATATTTTCTCTCCATTTTACATGGTATCTAGAGCCTATTGAGAGACGACCCTAATCTTCAACTACCTGGTAGACCCACTGTCTCGGGTAAGAATTTTTTTTTTCTTCCGGAAAACCGTGTCCTCAACTCCGGTTTCCCCCTCTCTATCTGTGCTACGATGGTTTCTCATTTTTTTTCCAGCCACCACGCACTGCCGTCACTGCCGCCGTTCTCTCCGACGACTTTTTTTTTCAAGCGAACGACCACTCCAGCAACGTCGTACACCCCAGATCGGCCTATCCCTCAACACGCGCTGTCAACAAACAGCTCACGCGCCCTCACATGCCCACACGCGCCTACGCTCTCCCTGCGTGTCAGATCCACGCGCCGCCCACTGCCACTGCGCGTAACGGCGCATCCGACAGCCATTCACGACGCACCTTTTCCACCGCACTCGCCTCAGCTTTCTGATTCCATACCAACCCTGAGTTTTCAGTTTTGAGTCACGAATCTACGCGTTTAAGTTCAAACAGCCTCTGTTTCTTCGGTTCGGACACGCTTTCTGCCACTCTTTACTAACCATGACGTCTCTGTCTGAAACAAAGAGCATATTTACCAACTACATCACATCTCCTCTATCTGTCGAAAAGCTGAATGGATCAAATTATGACAGTTGGCCAGTCGATATCAAACTCTGGATGCTTGGTCAAGGTTACGAGGAACATCTCACTAAAAATTCTAAAAAGGTAGCTGCGATTGAAACATCAAAATGGAAATAGATTGATGCTCAGTTGTGTAGTTTCATTAAGTCTTCATTTCATCCAGACGTTAAACTGATTTTCTGTCCACATCTCACGTGTGAATCGGTTTGGAGTTAGGCAAAGGCACTCTACACTAATGACATTCAACGTATCTATGGAGTTTGTCACCGCTTGCTGAATATCATTACACCAAAGACGATTAATGGCTCTATTTCTTTATATCTTGGCACCGTTCATAGTGCACTTCATGATTTTAATGAGTTTCTCCCTCCTGCTGCAAGTAATCCAGTTGAACAAAAGAAGGAGTTGGAGCAACGCAACACCTCCTTCATGCTCCTTGCACTTTATGGCCTGCCCCAAGTGTACTCTATAACTCGTGATCAAATTTTGGGGCCAGTTACTGTTCCGGATATGTCTACTACCTCAGCGATCCTCCTTCGAGTACCAGCGAAACATCCAGCTGAGCCCTCTAGTACTTTAGCTCCGGGTGACACTGCTTCCCTTGCATCACTGGGACATAATCAGAGTCGCTCTTGTGGAGGATCATCCAACTCTAAGCCTTGTCCCAAATATGAGCATTGTAATCGGCTTGGACACACTATTGATCGGTGTTGGAAGTTGCATGGTAAGCCTTCGCCTGCGATAAATGCAACTCAGTTTGACCCTTCTGCCACTATTCAGACTACACCATCTCTACAGGGCTCCCCGGCAAATTATGAAGATTTCCTCCGATGGGTTCAGAATCATCCGAACTCTGGTCCTACTATGTCGGTTGCACACACTGGTAACTCATCTGTTTACCTCTCTCACTCATCTTCTCTCGGCCCTTGGGTTCTAGATTCTGGCGCATCTGATCCTGTAACTGGTAATAAAGGTCTCTTTTTTCTCTCTCTACATTTGGTTTTTTACCCACTATATTTTCTGCCAATGGCTCTCAAACTCGGTCTCAAGGGGTTGGCGCTGTCCAAATTCTTCCTTCCATTTCAGTTGCATTTGTTCTCTATGTATCTGAATGTCCTTTTAATTTACTTTCAGTTAATCGATTGACTCGGTCCCTTGGTTGTATTATTACTTTCACTAATAATAATGTTACTTTGCAGGACCGGATTTCGGGACGGACGATTGGCGTCAAATGTAAGTCTCAAGACCTCTATTACCTTTCTATATCATCCACGACTTGCTCTGCCACAAATTCCCTTCATACTATCCATGCTCAGCTAGGAAACCCAAGTCTTACCAAACTGGTGCCTAGTTTGTCTAAATGGTCCACTTTATATTGTGAGTCGTGTCAGTTAGGGAAACACACTCGTAATGATTTTCCTAATCGAGTTAATAAAAGAGTTTCATCCCTCTTTGTTTTAGTTCATTATGATGTTTCAGGTCCTTCTTGTACTGTGTCTACTTAGGAGTCTAAGTATTTTGTTACTTATATTGATGATTACTCTCGTCGTACGTGGTTATTTTTAATGAAAAATAGATTTGAACTATTTTCCATTTTTGAGCAATTTGGTGTTTCTATTCGTACTTTAAGAAGTGATAATGCTCGGGAATATTTGTCCCATCAATTTCAAAATTTTATGACTTCTAATGGTATTCTTCACCAAACGTCTTGTCCTCATACACCCCAACAGAATGGGGTAGTCGAACGCAAAAATCGACATCTCATTGAAACCACCCGAACCTTACTTCTCCATGGTAATGTTCCTTTCCGATTTTGGAGGGATGCAGTCTTAACGACATGCTACCTTATCAATCGCATGTCGTCTTCTGTCCTTGATGGCAATATCCCCCACACGATCCTCTTTCCCCATACCACTCTTCACCCACTACCTCCTCGTGTCTTTGGATCCACATGTTTTGTTCACAATTTTTCTCCTGGTCTGGACAAACTGTCAGCTTGATCACTTAAGTGTGTCTTTCTCGGATATCATCGATCCCAAAAGGGTTATCGTTGTTATTCTCCTACACTACACTGATACGTTACATCAGTTGATGTTACCTTTTTCGAGTCTGTACCATATTTTGAACCGACCCATATAGCTACTGATCCCCATCAGGACATTAATGACGAACCTCCTCAAGTAGTTATCCATATTCCACCCACTCTTGTTCCTATTGAACCTGTCGAGTCTGCCCCCAACCTCCACGACCACAACAAACATATCGTTGTCGCTCACCCGCTGCTGTACCTGTTCTTGTCCCCATTACAGACTCTCCTCCGACGCCACCACCGGATCCGGTCCTGCCACCTGAGCACGACCTTCCTATTGCTCTTCGTAAGGATATTCGCACAACACGAAATCCATTTCCTCATTATATTGATTTGTGTTATCATCGCCTTTCTCCGTTGCATTACACTTGCTTATCTTCTTTGTCTTCTGTTTCTATTCCTATATCTCCAGGTGAAGCAATTTGTCACCCTGAGTGGAGGCAAGCAATGCTTGATGAGATGTGTGCTCTACAAAGCAGTGGTACTTGGGAACTGGTCCCTTTACCTCATGGGAAGTCTTTAGTAGGTTGTTGTTGGCTCTATACAGTAAAGGTTGGTCCTAATGGTAAAATTGATCGATTTAAGGCTCGCTTGGTAGCCAAGAGATATACTCAGATTTTTGGGTTATATTACAGCGATACATTTTCACTTGTTGCCAAAATGGCATATGTCAGACTATTTTTCTCCATTGCAGCAATTCGACATTGGTCACTCCATCAACTTGACATTAAAAATGTCTTTTTGCACGGTGATCTTGAAGATGAAGTTTTTATGGAGCAACCACCAAGATTTATTGCCTAGGGGGAGTCTTCCACCATGGTTTGTCGGCTACACAGGTCACTTTATGGTCTTAAACAGTCTCCTAGAGCTTGGTTTGGCAGATTCAGCTCGGTGGTACGAGAGTTTGGTATGATTGGTAGTGAAGCCGATCACTCTGTATTTTATCGTCACCCAGCCCAAGGGTGCATCTATCTTATTGTTTATGTGGATGACATTGTTATAACTGGTAGTGACCAGCAAGGAATGCTCCAGTTGAAACAATATCCTTCAAATCAGTTTCAGACTAAAGACCTCGGTTAGCTTCGTTATTTTTTGGATATTGAGGTAGCCCAATCCAAGGATGGCCTTGTAATTTCACAAAGAAAATGTGGATATTCTTGATGAAACAGGTCTATTAAATGCCAAGCCAGATGATACTCTTATGGATCCAAATGTCAAACTCCTACCTAATCAGGGGGAGCCTCTATTAGATTCAGGAAGATATAGGAGATTGGTTGGAAAATTAAACTATCTCACAGTCACCCGTCCTGACATTTCCTTCGCTGTTAGTGTGGTAAGCCAATTCTTAAATTCTCCTTGCCAAGAACATATGGATGCCGTAATCCGAATTCTTAAATACATCAAAAGTGCACCTGGGAAAGGTCTCATTTATGAAGATAGATGACATACTCAGATAGTTGGTTACTCAGATGCCGATTGGGCAGGCTCACTCATTGATAGACGATCCACTTCTGGGTATTGTGTACTTGTTGGAGGAAATTTAATATCTTGGAAGAGCAAGAAACAAAATGTTGTTGCAAGGTCCAGTGCTAAGGCAGAATACAGGACCATGGCACTAGTAACATGTGAACTCATCTGGTTGAAACAGTTACTAAAAGAACTTCAATTTGAAGAGGTCAGCCCAATGACACTAATATGTGATAATCAAGTTGCATTGCACATTGCCTCAAATCCTGTTTTTCATGAGAGGACCAAGCATATTGAGATAGACTGCCATTTTGTTAGAGAAAAGGTCGAATCGGGCGACATCATCACTAGCTTTGTCAATTCCAATGATCAGTTGGCAGATGTTTTTACAAAGTCATTGCGAGGTCCTAGAATTAGTTATATATGTAACAAGCTGGGTGCATTTGATTTATATGCTCCAGCTTGAGGGGGAGTGTTAGAATACTATATTGGTATGTAAATAAAATAGATAGTCTTTAAGTATTCTTGACTGTAAGTATTCCTGACTGTAAGTATTCCTGCCATTATGACTCATAGTCTATATAAAGAACTTCCGTTGTGTAGTTGAAACACACGGGTTATTCAACATATCTCTCAATATTTTCTCTCCATTTAAGAATAGGCATATTTATTAAGTTAGTAGTTATATTAGTTTTCTAGGTTTGAAATCAATTATCGTTTATAAAACTTTTTAGATGTCTTATATCTCACCAAATGAGGAGATAAGAGATTGTAATTGTGTTCACTTTAAAAGTCTCTTATTTCTAGAAACATTGAAAATTTTAAGAAAATGCATTTTTTCAGCTAACATTTCATATTCTCTTAATGACAATGATTCACTTCAAACAGGGTTAGTGATGGCCTTGTGCATCTCGCCAACTGCATAGGGTCTCACCAATGAAGAGGCCCAAATTATATTTTTTTTACTATATAATAAAATGTGGGTGATTTTTTGTTTGATTAAATATGTTTTTAGTCCTTACAAAATTACGACCTTTCAAGTTTAGTCTCTAAAATAATTTTATTCACTTTTGGTCTCTATTTTTATTTTATAGGGACTTGTTTGATGAACTAAAAGTATCAATTTTTTACAAAAAAAAAAAATTTAAAATAAGGATTAAAAGTGAATAAATTATTTTTAGGGACTCGATTTTTAAAATTAGAACGTGGTCTCCAAAATATTTTAAATAGCTCTGACTTCAAAAGTCTCTCATCAAAATAAAATGAATACATATTTTAGAAACAAAAATACAACATTTTCTCAAAAAAAAAAATATAATCTATTCAAATATAAAGAACTTATTAAAGATACTGAGTTATCTCATCATATATGTTATTCATATGTAATAGTTAGAGATGGAATACTTAAACGACACTATAGTTAAGAGTTTAATTTTGTAATTTCAATAGATGTAGTTCAAATTTAATTGGGTATAGTTTAAAAATTGTTTTGTGTCACTTTAATAATAATTTTTCATCGCCGCATTTTAAAAAAGAAGTTATCTCCCACACCATAATTGTTTGGATAAGTAAATTTTAAACATGGTTTCAAATGAAATTTGAATCTGACAACAAAAAATGAAATTTTAATAAATTGATTTATCTTTCAAAAATTTTGATTTTCAAAAAATAAGCTTGAATTCAAACTCAATGTGAATATTTCAACATATATAATATTGACAAAAATTATTTACAAATGTTAACAAGTGTCTTAGAGACACTTGTTAAGTAACCAAATAGATCTTGCTAATATGTGTTTTAGCACATATTAAAAAAATTTAAATGTAGAACTTTTTTATAAAAAAATTATTTTAAAATATTTTAGAAGTTAAATATATAAATTTAAAGAAAAATTTCTACTTTTTTTATATTTTAAATCGAAATCTAAAGTCAATTTCGACATGATCAAATATCGATAATTCAAATGTTGTGGTAAACATCCCAAAGACAAGGATGGCCATTGAACGCAAGTGTTTGGTACACTTATGGGCCGCCCAACGCCCAAGCTTGAGCTTTAAGCCTTTGAAAACTAATCACATTTTCATGTTTATTTATACTTTTAAAAAAAATGGTAAGTATAACAAGTAAAAGTCCTCACAATTATAAAAACATACAATTATTGATATATTTAGTTAAAATATTTGGCATTTAAAAAAACAAGAAAAATAAAATTTAAATAAAATAATTAATTGCAGTTTTAGTCTCTCTATTTTTACCAATTATATATATGGTCCCCCTATTTTAAAATATGATAGTTTTGGTGTTTCATTCTAATTTTTAACTAATAAATGACGATGTGATATGCTTTAACAATGTCGCATATGATACGATGATTAACACCAATGAAATTACAATAAAACCCTCTAAAAACTTAACTTTCAACTTAGGAAATTTTTCAATTGGCTTAATTGCAGTTTTAGTCCCCCTATTTATACTGATTCACGAAATTGGCCCCCCTATTTTAAAAGTCGACAGTTTTGGTCCCTCCCTCTGATTTTTTAGCTAAAAAATGATTATGTGAGATGTTTTTAATCACATGACATATGATACGATGATGTAGAGTGATTAACACCTATGGAATTGGAATAAAACGTTGTAAAAACTTAACTGTCAACTTCGAATTTTTTTCGTATTTTTAATTTAATTAATGACATATGAATAATTAATGGATACAGATGGTTTTATATCATAGAATTGTATGTCACGTTGTATAAAATATATCAAATCGTCATTTTTTAGTTTAAAAATCTGAGAGAGGGACTAAAACTGTCGACTTTTAAAATAGGGGACCAATTTCGTGAATCAGTATAAATAGGGGGACTAAAACTGCAATTAATCCTTTTCAATTTTATAATTTAATTAATGACGCAATTAATGTATCTAAATGATTCTATATTGTGAAATCATATATTACATCATTTAAAATATATCAAAGTATTGTTTTTTAGTTCAAAAATATGATAGACAGGTCAAAATTGTCGACTTTTAAAATAACAATATCAATTTTATGAATTGGTAAAAATAGATGGACCAAAACTACAATTTAGTCTAAATAAAATTATAGTGAAATATTTTTTGTAAGTATTAAAAAGACTTTTTTTCATCAATGTCTATCTTTAAAATTTATTTTAGTACTCAATAAATATTGACTAACTCTATCTATAAAATATAATTCAACTGATAAATATTAATATTATTAAATTAAATATGATGTCCTAAGTTCAAACCCAAAATTTGTGTACACATTTTTTTACATTTTCTTCGAAGAAAATAAATTGTTTGCCAACCCCGAATACAATGCTCATAATATTTGTCAGGTAAAGTGATGAATTTTGTACTAAAAGATATTGGGGAAAATAACACTTCCAAAAATAAATAAATACTACGCTGGGATAAGAACTGCTACTGGTCTGGTCCTTCATTAATTCACAAATCATTGTGCGTAAGTCCTTTTTTATTTTGGTTCTATTGTGCGTAGGTCATTTTTTTTTTTGGGTTCTATTGTGCGTAAGTCATTTTAATACCTCAGTTGTGACTTGTAGAAATTGCATCGGTTTACTTTCTTATTTGATAAATCTATTATCCCCTATCTTGATCTTTACTTCTTACCTTAAACATATAAAACAATTATTTTAATTTTACTATCTATTATTAGTTAAATTTTTTAAAAAGTTTTTAAAAAAATTTAAATGAATATAAAACTTTCGAAATATACTTTTTTTCGAAAACTTTAAAAAATATTCAAAACTTTGGATAAATGCGAAACTTACGAAATATAACTTTTTAAATTTTTTCAAAAAATTTCAAAACTCTGGATGAACGTGATATTTCCAAAATATAATCTTTTCAGAAGTTTTAAAAAACTTCAAAACTTTGGATGAAAGTAAAATTTCTGA
The DNA here is from genome assembly GCA_037974735.1 of Cicer chorassanicum. Taxonomy (NCBI): domain Eukaryota; kingdom Viridiplantae; phylum Streptophyta; class Magnoliopsida; order Fabales; family Fabaceae; genus Cicer; species Cicer chorassanicum. Next base: position 52,657,649 of record JBBPBP010000001.1, on the reverse strand, counting down.
AATGCAATTTTTCTCAAAGTTAAATTTGTTTTTAAAAAATATGGATGAAAGTGAAATTTCAAAAATGCAATTTTTTCAAAAAGTTTTAAAAAAATTGAAACTTTGAATGAATGTGAAACTTACGAAATGCAATTTTCAAAAGTTTTAAAAAACTTCGAAACTTTGGATGAATGTGAAACTTCCAAAATGCAATGTTTTCAAATTTTTATAAAAAATTGGAAACTTCAGATGAATATGAAACTTCCAAAATGCAATTTTTCAAAAAAATTTAAAACATAATTCGAAACTTTGGGTGAAAGTGAAACTTCTGAAATACAATTTTTCTAAAAAATTTAAAAACTTTCGAAACTTTGGATGAATCAGAAACTTCCAAAATGCAACTTTTCTAAAAGTTTAAAAAAATATTGAAACTTTGGATGAATGTGAAACTTTTGAAATACAATTTTTGCAAAAAATTTAAAAAATATTGAAATTTTGGATGAACGTGAAATTTTTGAAATGCAATGTTTTTAAAAGTTTAAAAAAATATTGAAATTTTGGATGAATATAAAACTTCCGAAATGTAATTTTTGCAAAATTTCTTATAAAATTTGGATGAACACTAAACTTTTGAAATGCAATTTTTATAGAAGTCTTTGGAAATGTTTATAATTTCAAAAAAATTGACTATCAAATGATAAAGGTAAATAGTCTCTTCATATATTTTAAGGGTGGAAGGTAAAATAAATTATATTCATTTGCAGTTACTTTTATTTTAAAAATATG
>JBBPBP010000001.1:52627051-52656528 GCA_037974735.1 Cicer chorassanicum | reverse complement strand
AAAGTTTTATTACTAAAAAGATTTTAGTTTCTATTATTTTTTAAAATAAAATTAATAAAATTTTGTTTAAAATAAATATTATCTCCACATATATTAAATCAATTGAATTTATCATTAATTAAAAAAGAAACCTTACATGTTATCGATTATATTAATTTAATAAACAGTTTTATACATTAAAATTGCTGAAAATTTATTTATGAACAAAAAATTAGTAATTACATCAAAATACTATTATAAAATTTAAAATAACAAATTTAAAATTTATCTTAAAATTTAGGCTAAAATACACATTTGACATCTCAAGTTTCAAACTCTGGCAATTTTAGCTTTCATATTTTGAAAATGGAAATTTTAACCTCTTAAATTATTTCTCTTCTATAAAAGTAAGGCCCCTTGATTTTAACTCAATCGATGCTAAGATAAATTTTTTTTAATGATTAGGAGGAATCATTTTTAAAATAACAATTATCATCTCATGTATTAATTAAAATACAAACAAAATGAAATAAAACAAATATGGAAAATATAAAACACATGACAAGACATTTCCTTTCCATCTCCTTTTTTTATCTGCCTTATGTTCCAAATTGAATGACAAAATAAGAAATTAGGGTTTATGTCGTTCCAAACCATTTATTTCTTCGTATTCTAACATTTTTTTCTTCGCGTTCCATTCCATAATATTTCATTCTTTCTTAGCATTCCATCTTCTTCTTTCATCACATTCCATTTCCTTTATGTCGTTCCATTCTTGTTGTGACTGTAAGCTGTTGTGTTCCTTTCTTGCTAAAGCTACCATAAGTGTTGCAACGCAAACACAATAACAACCTTAGGTGGTGAAAAAAATCCAAAATCATGGAAAAACGTGGATACAGGGAAGTTGTCTAAAACTTTTTTTAATAATAAACATAGATATCAAAATAAAACAAATGTGAATAAAAGAATCACAATAATATATAATTTCAAAAAAAGGTTAAAATTGTACCCAAAAAAATGTTAAAATATACTTTTTGCCACCAAGTTTCAAAATATGTAGATTTTGGTTTCCTATTTTTTTTTAATTAATAATCAGAGTAGAGCTGTCAATTGTTATTTTAAAAACGAGTGCAAATAATTATGAAAAAATAAGTCTACGTCAACATTGAGCAAGTTAAAATCACGGGTCTAAATTTTGTAAAAAAAAGATAAAGTTAAAAGGACAAAAAATATTACAGCGAAATTCAGCAAATTCTTCCCATAAACATTTGATTTTGGTCTAGTAATTACCAACGGTAAGGGGACATTAAGCACAAGTGATTAAATCCTTGTGAAGCTGGAACATGCATGATCCATTGTATTAGAGAAACCGCTCCTATAAATCAAATTAAATCGCTACTGTTTATTTAATTTTTTGATTCATGGCTTATAGCAATTATTTATGCAATTGAGATTGCTCATCAAAACCGATGGTTGAAATTTTGGCTTGATTGTGACCCAATTCTAGTAGTCATAGCTTTCAAATAATTTGAAATTGTACTTTGGAAACATTTAAATATGTGGAAACACTATGTCATTTTTACACAATAGATGAACTTTGAAGTCTTTCATTAAAGAAGGAAATACTTGTGTTCATAAGTTATCCAATTTTCTTACGGATGGATTTTTAATAGAGTTGGTTTTCCTGGTTTTTGTTTTGTTTAATCTATTTTGTGGGTTTGGTTTATTTCATCATTTTTCTTTTTTTTTTTTTAATATATGTTTGGTGTGCTACTGTTTATGGTGATTTTTGTTCAACTGAAAAGCCTATAAAATCCAAACACAAATAAGTATTTAATAAGTTGGATCTTAGATAAATAATCACTACGCCAAAGTTAATTTTTCATAGGACACATAACATAACACATATATTATAAGCGCTATTAAAAATTACACGGATAGATAAAACAAAATGATATAAAAACATAGTGTTTTTTACATGCAAACGCTATGAATGCATTAAAATTTATCTAAGTGCCATGAAATCATAGCGCTTTATGAATAAGCGATATAAATTTTAATAAAATGTAACGTGTCTTACGTTCATACACAAAAGTGTTTATCTCTAGCTTGGCGCTCATTATCCATTTTTTTCTCAATAAACACATAAATCAATTTTTTCTCAACAAATGCAGAAACACTATGAAAACAAGAACATCTTCGTCAAAAAACCCTTGTTGCAACCGTCTTCATCAAACAACACGAATGTCTTCGTATAAAAACAAGAATCATCTTTGTAAAAAAAAAAAACAAGAACGTCTATGTAAAAAAAAATCAATTGTTTTCGTTAATCCTCTCAACACAAGAAATAGAACCTCAATTCACTCGTAGTCGCAACCGTCATAAACCAGAACGTCATTCCTCTCAAATCAACTGTCTTCGTCATTGCAGCAATGGTGTCGTTTTGGCTTCGTCGCACATTATTCTCCATCGACCTATTCATCTACACCTTTGTGGTGTCTCTTCAACAAAGTATCTTAAAATTCCTTTATTTCAATGTCTTGTAACAACTTATGTTCTTATTTCTGTTTGTTATTGGTTTTTAGTGTGATTTTTTGTTGTTCTAGTTGCTTGTGTTGTATTTTGAGTTGATATTTTTATTTGTTTTGGAAGTTCTCACATACTCTTTGTTGTGATGGTGGAGTCGTATAATTTTGCTAATTCTTTGTTGTAATAGTTGTTTGTGTTGTGTTTTGAGTTAATATTTTTATTTGTGTTGGAAGGTTTGCTAACTATTTGTTGTGATGGTGGCATTGTATAATTTTGTTAAGTGTTTGTTGTAATAGTGGAATTAATGTATAATTTTAATAAGTCTGAATTTGTTGAATTTGTTGTATAATGGCATTAACATCACCATTGTACCAAAAAAATAAAAAGAAGTAACACCAATGTAATAGACATTAGGATATACTAACTATTAAAAGGGAGTCAAATGATTGTTCATTGCAATTTTATTAATAAAACAATCACTTGCATTTTTTGTATACAACTAATTTTGATTAAAAACGCTAATAGTTCAACGTGTTATGAATGGTAATTTTTATATTATAATTTGAGAAATGCTAGTAACACACATACTTTAATAGATCTACATACTTTGTTAAGATAATTGTCCTAATACTTTTAGAAATGAATAATACTTAATATAATATAAAAATCTATATTGATTTATATTTCTCTCTTGTTTATAGAGTGCCACTAATTATTATGACATAAATAAAATGCATGAATATTTAGGAATTGGGAATTTGAATTACATAAAATTTTGTGTTTGATTCTTTGATTTGCCTTTATTTTTTTGTTTACACTACGCAAAAAAGTGCATTTTACAACGCTTTTTTTAAGTCATTTACAGCGTTTTTTCAAAAAAATAAGTGCGGTAGTATCTAGCGCTGTAAAAAGATACAACAACGCTCTTTAAAATAAAAAAACACTGTAAAATAGGTGGATATATTGCGCGCTTGTTATACTCGTTTTACAACGCTTTTTTGAAAAGCGCTGTAAATCCCTTCTACAAACACGCTGCTTGTTATACTCGTTTTACAACGCTTTTTTGAAAAGCGCTGTAAATCCCTTCTAAAAACACGTTGCTTGTTTTTTTAGTTTTACAACGCTCTTTCAGAAAAGCACTGTAATAGGTGCATTCTTATGCACGTTTTACAATGCTCTTTCAAAAAAATGTTGTAACAGGTACATTCTTATGCACGTTTTATAGCGCTTTTTCAAAAAAAACGTTGTAATAGATGCATTCTTATGCACATTTTACAACGTTTTTTTAAAAGCGTTGTAATAGGTGCATTCTTATGCACATTTTACAGTGTTTTTTTAATAGGTGCATTCTTATGCACCTATTACAATGCTTTTTTAAAAAAACGCTGTAAAATGTGCATTCTTATTCTAGTTTTATTAAAAAACGTTGTAAATGGAATTTTTAAAATAACGCTTGTTTGAGGTTTTTTATGGCTTTTTTTAAGAAAGCGTTGTCTTTTAATCTTTTTTCAAAATCATTTTCATCCAGAATCAGTTCACAATCACAGTTCACAATCATTTACATATTGACACAATCAGTTCACAACAACAGAATTATATAACTTGCAGAATTTACAACAATCACCACAGAATTTACATTTACATTTATATAACTTGCAGAATTTACAACAATCAACACAGAACTATATACATTTATAACACAGAATCAACAATCAGTTCACAACAATAGAATTTAAATTTACATATTTACATATTGACACAATCAACACAGAACTATATACATTTACATATTCACAACCTTGCAGCATGCCAATTTCCCAGCAAATCAAATGATTTTCATTTCGATCACATACTGACACCAGTCTTCCTTTATTTCAGTTAGATCTCTTTCAGAGTATGTTGGACTGGAATTGTCAAAGTATTGTGCGCTATAAAATTTGAACATAAATAAGTTAGAATCAAATATATACATAGCTTATATATGAAAATCAAATAATGAAAATATCGTACCGTTTCTGGGATTATAGTTTGATTCATATCAACAATCTTCATGAATCGCAATATATAGTACTCACAGTCTATGTTGTTAGTTTGACGAGGGCACTATAAAATAAAACATATAAGTCAATAAATATTTGTACATTGATTGTAAATGAAATTTTAAAGGCATATATTTCAAACCTTTATTGGAATCCATGTGATGTTATTTGACTTTTGCTTTGACAATGTATCACCCATTTGAGCTTGGAAAACTTGTAAAGCACTATCAAATAAATAAATGTGATTATTATAGCATTAACAAACACATTATTTATATATATATATATATGTAACTCATAAATTAAAAAAGATATTAATAAAGAATATATAATTACCTTGAATTATATGGTGCAAGGAACAACTTATCATTCTCTTTATTTCCCAATAGGATATCTACAACATATTTCTTTACATTAACTAGATCGAGTTTAAACATTGAAAGCTTATGCAGAGACAAGAATGAAAATCTATCTGACAATTTGCGCGTGCACACCAACTTCTCATACAAAAACCTTCAATGAAAATTTCAATTAATTACCAATAAATTAAATTAATTAGCAATAAATGCAATTAAAAGTAATTTTTACCTAATGTATAAGCTGATGACAGTAGCACTCAGCTCTTTATGGTTGAGAAGTTCGTATATGTGCTCTTTTTCAAGTAGTTCTTCATACTCATCTCTGAAAATAGCTTCATCCATGCTTATGATGCGTGAATCGTTGCTGTCCATATTCGTTTTTGCTTGTATGTCAAGACACGACCCATATCGAGCAAGGCGTGGATGACATATTTTAGGAGCAGCTGATTTTTCCCGATCCAGTTTTTGAACTTTGGCAGTTTTATTACCCTCTAGCTTTTGAAGTTTGCTAGCTTTATTACCCTCCAATTTTTCAAGTTTGCCAGCTTTATTTTTACCACGAACATCCAGCTGTGGTGCGGCTTTATTCTGGCAGCTGGTTTGCTGTGCGGGTGGTTTTGATTGAATATGATAAAATGAAGTTAATCAGTTTGTTAGTTAATTGAATCTGAAAAAATGACAAACATGTCAGAATAAATGTGACAAACCTTTTCCGGTGACGTGACTGACTCGTTGCGGGGAATCTTCTTGTCAAATCTTTTTGGAGTGACGTCAAATCTTTTCCCCCTCACACGGTCGGAGTATTCAAGAACATTAAATACTTTACCGAGTATGTCCCTGCAACTAACTTTGTTGTCCTCTTGATTTTCCGAACTTTGTTCTAGATTCTCCTAAAATACGCATAGGATTAAAAAGATAAGTTCAATATCATTTTTAAAATACAATATTAAAAAATATTAAAGTGATAATATACTTACACAAAGTTGGATCACTTTTTGAACATTTTCATTATCAACAACTCCATCTTTATTTACACGAGCCTCCTTCACAAAATATGACAACCCAATGGTTGTTCGAATTGGGTCTCTTGTAGCTATTCGTTAAGATCATAAACAAAATATTAGTTAGAAACTATAGTTTATAATGTACCACATTATATAAAAGTGATGTTTAATTACTTACAAATTTTTGCTCTAAACGTGCATATCCCATACAAGATTTTTTGTATGGATGCGTTGGATTTTTGGCCCTCTCGCGATTTGCCGTACTTATACTCTATATAAAAAAAATAACAATCGTGCAAAAATTTACAATACGTTATGAATAATGAAACACAAATGCTAATAAATTAATCACTTACCACAAACGCGGGGTTTGAACGTTTTGCTACAAATGCGCTCCATTCGTCATTTGATATATAGTGTTTATATAATTTTGGAGCTTCAACATTCATATTCCATCACGATCTCTTAGATAACAGTTTGAGAGATGAGATCTAAATCCCCGATGTATTTTTCCGGCAACTCTAAGCACGTAAGTCTTTCTCACCTCATCAACATCAAAAACAGTCTTCAAACTAAATAAAGATATAGTTTTAGTAAAGTATTTCAATGGAAAAAATTATAAGTAACAAAAAAGTGGAGTAAAAAAGTTACTTGTATATCAGTCCACAGTATATCTTTTGCATCCTTCAACGCCTTATCTCTCAAATCGTCAATTGTAATGGGGATATTCTGACGAACAACAACACCAATATAAATTACAAACATGGAACTGTTGGGCTCAATTGGCTGGCCACTTTCATTCCATCCCACCTAATAAACTCATATAGTAAGTACATGCTTTCAAAAAAGATAAACAATAAACATCAAACAAAGTATAACTCAAATTTTATGCCATTACTTCTTGCTTTTATGACATTTTGCACAATGGTTGCACCACGTTTAACTTCATTTTCATAAGTCTCAGTGGTGACAACTTCCTCATTTTGACGATCCAAATCCTTGTTGGAATCCATTTATCTACAACAAGTTCAATATGCAGTTCAGTATCACTTCAACAACTTCAACATGCAGTAGTCTAAGTACATAGCAGTATAAGTTCAACATGCATTTTAGTGACAACAAAAAATTAATAAATACAATACCTGAAGAGTGCGAAGAAATACGTAGGGTTCATAGGGTTACGAGTTTGTTTAAGAAGAAACAGCGAGAGGAGTGCACAGAAATACGAACGTTTCGTATGAGAGAGTAGGGTTCGCAAAAATACGTAATGAGTGTTACATATTTCAATGAAAAGGTTCATAGCGATAGTAACAAAGACGGAGATGGTACGCAATGGAGATGGTTGGCAATATGGTTCGTAGGGACAGTAGGGTTCGCAATGAGAAGGACAATGAAGAGGAGGAGGAAACTGAAGCGTAGAAAGTTTATGTAATGAAGAGGAAACTGAAGCGGTTTACTGTTATATATAAAACTCTATTACGCTTTTTTGAAAAAGCGCTGTAAAAGACCTCCTTAATTTATTTTTTAAAAACCTATTACAGCGTTTTTTTAGAAGCCTTTTAAAGCGCTATAAAAGACCTCTTTTTTTTTTTAAAAAAGTCTTTTACAACGTTTTTCCAAAAAGCGCTTTGAAAGACCTCCTTTTTTTTTTATTAAAAGCCTTTTACAGCGCTTTTTCAACAAACGCTTTAAAAGGATTCTTTGTTTTATTATGTGCAAGCTATGTGACCATTTTACAGCGCTTTAAAAGACCTCCTTATTTTTTTTATTAAACGTCTTTTACAACGCTTTTTCATCAAGGGCTTTAAAAGATCTCTTTGTTTTATTATGTGCAAGCTATGTGACCATTTTACAGTGCTTATAGAACAACCATTGTAAAAGACCTCCTTAGTTTATTTTTTTAAAAGCCTTTTACGGCGCTTTTTCAACAAACGCTTTAAAAGCCTCTTTGTTTTATTATGTGCAAGCGTTATGTGACCTCCTTATTTTTTGTTTAAAGACTTTTTATAGCGCTTATTGACAAAAGCATTGTAAAATTACAAGTTTATGTTCAGTTCAGTTGAAGTTAAATTTGTGAAATTACAATATAAGTTCAATTTCTGTAAAATGCTAAATAATTAGTAAAATACCTATATTTGGATTTTTTTTTCTTCCAAATAGTTAGTTAAATACCTATATATATATATATATCAATGCTAAATTACATGATTAGCTCATATTGGGATGATCAGTTTAAGTTCAAGAAAAATTATCAGTACTCAAACAAAGCTTTTTCAAGTTCAATATAAGCAGAAAATCATTTCTGGTAGGTCAAACACTTAAATTACATGAACTTAGTATAAAACACCAAGATCAAGCTAAATATAAGCAGAAAATAAGTATAAGTAGAAAATCAAATACAGTTCAAGCTAAATACTAAAATGCTCAATTCTGGCAGATCAAACAATTAAATTACATTTACTCAGTTCAGATTACATGGCTTATATAAAACAATTAAACACATTAAGATGCCCTTCTTCTTTTCCTGGTGGGATTCACATTTGTTTGTCCATTAACGATACGAAACGATGGATTAATCCAAATTCCCTCATCATGATCATCTCTAAGATATAAACCATCATCAGTTGAATCAATTTCATGTGGTTGTGATGTTGCAAAGAAAAGATCATTACCAACATCTTCATCAGTATTGTTATCATCACTTATTTTATTGGTCGATATGACAACAAACCATTTATCATCAGCAGGATTAGTGACATAAAACACTTGCTGAGCTTGCGACGCTGAAATAAAAGGCTCATCTTAGTATCCCACCCTATTAAAATCGACAACCAAGAACCCTGATTCATCAATCTGAACGCCATTATTATTATCGACCCACTTGCAACCAAATATGGGAACACGAAACATTGTGTAGTCTAACTCCCATATGCGCTCGATAACCCAAAAATATGATAGATTTGCATATATTGGGTTTTTGTCTTTTGCACTTGAGATATGCATCGCTTTAGCTACGAGAGTAACTTCGCTATTTTGCATAGTGGTTTGATCATCTTGTTCTTTAGTATAAAATGTGTAGCCGTTAATTACATAATCGGTGTAAGAAAAAGCATGTAAACTCGGACCATTTGCTAGCCACCTCAATCTCTATGAAATTGATCTGGGGTCTATATCAAACTTTGACTTTATGTGATTTGTTAACCATGTTATAAAACTTCGATTGTGCACTCAAGTTATCCAATTTTTATTCCTATTCATGTTCAAACTAGATAACTGATCCATGTGTATTGTAACATACGGCTGAACTTCATCATCATTGTGCAGAACATACAATTGTGTCTACTACCATTCTGTCCTTGATATAGTCATTAGTCTCTTTCCAATTATCCCTTCTCCTGATATTCTTCCTGAATGACGAGACATGGGAAGCCTTATGGATTCAACATTGGACATATATTTAGTTCAAAATTCAGCAGCTTCTTCGACAATGTACCGTTCAGCAATACAACCTTCTAGTCGACTTCTACTTTTTACGTACCATTTTAATATTTTCATATATCGTTCTATTAGATACATCCATCTCATATAAGCTGGCCCACAAAGTTGTGTCTCCTTAACAAGATGAACAATAAGGTGAACCATTATATCGAAAAACGAGGGTGGGAAATCCATTTCAAACTCACACAAAGTAACAACAATTTCCCTCTGCAATGTCGGTAATTTCTGAGGATCGATCACTTTACTACAAATTTCCCTGAAAAAGAAACATAATTTAGTTAAAATGGAACGTATACCTATTGGTAGCAAATGCTCCATTAGATGGAACGTATACCTATTGGTAGCAAATGCTCCATTAGAATATGACAATCATGGGTCTTCAAACCTTTTAACTTGAGGTCTTCCATACAAACTAAATTTTTAATGTTTGAAGAGTATCCTTCTAGAACTTTAACTTCGTGTAGAAATTTACACAAAACAATTTTTTCCTTTCTAGATAGAGTATGAGCGGCTGGAGGTAGATTTGTGCGATTTCCTTTCTTTACGGGACCCAATTTATTTCTTATTCCCATATCGACCAAGTCCAATCTTGCATTGATGCCATCCTTAGACTTTCCTAGAACATTGAGTAACGTACCAATAACATTATCAAATACATTTTTTTCAATATGCATCACATCGAGGAAATGTCTTATTTACAATGACTTCCAATATGGCAATTCAAAGAAAATTGACTTTTTCTTCCACCCAGTATTGACCAGCTGTCCCGCAAAAGGTTTGCCAAATTTATTGGTCAAACTTTGTACTTTTTTCAAGTATTTGATATCCAGTCGGTGCTAAAGGAGCTTTATCTTCCTCTGATTTTCCATTGAATGCCTTTCTCCACCCACGATACTGATGACTATAAGGTAAAAATCTACGATGTCAAAGAAATATATTCTTCTTACAATGTTTCAACCGCATCCAATTGGTACTCTCTTCACATATAGGACATGCACACTGACCTTTAATGCTATATCCTAATAAATTACCATATGATGGAAAATCATTAATTGTGCCGAACAACATATCCCTCAAATTGAAACATTCTTTCTTATACCCATCATAAACTTCCACACTTGTCTCCCACATAATTTTTAAATCTTCAATTAAAAGAGCCAAGTATACGTCGATATCATTCCCCAGTTGTTTGGGTCTAGAAATTAACAGAGACAACATCATAAACTTACACTTCATACATAACCATGGAGATAGGTTATAAATCAACAAAATCACACACCACGTGTTGTGTGAGATGCTTTGAAGACCATGTGGATTCATTCCATCAGTAGAAAGTGCAAGTCGTAGATTTCTTGACTTTATCCCGAATTCAGGATACTCGTGATCAATTTTTTCCCATTGTGGAGAATCTGCAGGGTGTCGAAACTTTCCATCTCTAATTCTTTCATCTGCATGCCATATCAAGTGTTTTGAATCTTCTTCACTGCAATACATGCGCCCAAATCTTTGTATTATAGGAAAATACCACACGACTTTTGCTGGAGTAGGTTTTTTCTTCTTATATCGAGAGACATTGCATTTCGGACATGCCTTTAGTAATTCATATTCGTTTCGAAATAAAATGCAATCGTTAGGACACACATGAATCCTTTTGTAACTAATGCCAATAGAGCACAAAATTCGTTTAGCCTCGTAGGTTCGACTGGGAAGTTCATTATCATTTGGCAACATATCTTTTAAGAGTGTTAATAATTCTATGAAGCTTTTATCATACCATCCATTACTCGCTTTTAAGTTGTACAACTTTAATATCCCCAACAGTCTTGTGAGTTTAGTACAACTATTATATAATTGTTTTTCTGCATCACTTAACAACCTCTCCAACATTTTAGGAGAATCCCGAAGATCTTCTTCAACTGCTTTTGCAATCTCCTCAACTCGGTCCGGCTCATATGTATCTGTGTCGAAATCAGTTGAAGCATATGTCGAACCATTCTCAAAATTAATGTTTCCTTTTTTTTTTCTCATCATGTCTTATCCAACATGTATAGCTTTGATCAATTCCATGCTATACTAAATGTCCTTCCAATTCATCTGCTCTAACGCCTTTTCCAAAACAACATTTTAAACAAGGACAAACGACTCTATTTGGATCTTTTGCATTCTTCACTGCAAACTCAACAAACTCCTTCACTCCTATATAAATGCAGTTACACAAATAATAAGCTACTGATAACATTAAACCAATCTATAGTACACATATCTAATATTGGAAAATGAAAACCAAGGTCCAAGTCTGATTTCAAAACAGAACATATCAACAAATTTCAAAAAAGAATAGATTTTATATGATTTATTATGTAACAATTTATCAGTTTTAGTGACAACAAAAAATTAATAAATACAGTACCTGAGACAACGTATCCAATTTGTTTTAAAGGAGGAGCAGTAGATGGGCGCATAGTAGATGAAAAGGAGGGTTTGCAGAGTAGAGGAGATGAGAGTTCGTAGGGTTAGGACAACATATTAAATTTGTTTTTATTTATTTAAAGTGAATAATTTTTATTTAAAGTGAATGATTTTACAATGCTTGTATAAAAAGCGCTCTAATAGCTCCTTTAATTATGTGAAAGCGCAAGCCTTTTACAGCGCTTGTATAAAAAACGTTCTAATAGGTCATTTAATTATATGAAAGCGCATGTATTTTACAGCGCTTTAAAAGCTATGTAACATAAGGTGGGAGCGCTACATTTTACAGCGCTTGTGTTTAAAGCGCTCAAAAAGCGTTGTAAAAGCTATGTGAGAGCGTTTCAATTTACAACGTTTTTTTAAAAAGTGCTGTAAAAGAGTTGTAAACATTATGTGCAAGCGCTCTGTGACCCTATATGACCTTACAACAGCGCTTGTCAAAAAAGCACTGTTGTATCTTCGTTATTTTAAAATATTATACAACAACGCTTGTATTTAATAAGCGCCGTAAAAGACGCGCTATAAAATGTCATTTTTGGCGTAGTGTTTAAGTTTTGTGGATAGGATTTAATATCTAACTATAATAAGATCACAGAACTATGGATCGTAGATGGATGTTTGCTAATCGACTGTCAAAAGAATATGATGATGGAGTGAAAGAGTTTGTTAAGTTTGTTGTTGCTCATACAGAAGACCCTAGTAAAAACATATGCATCTGCTTAGGTTGTTGTTATGGAAAAGATGTTAGTACGAGTGAGTTGCATGATCATTTAGTCTGCTATGGAATTGATCAATATTATACATGTTGGACAATGCATGAAAAGTAGAAACTAACTCTACTTATTCAAGGAGCAATGTGAGAACTATATCAAATGATTTTGACACAAGTAAAATGAGTGTGATCAAGTTGACAAAATTGTAAATGGAATTGAAGAAGATCTTCGTGATTTTCCTGAAATGTTTGAGAGGCTAGTAAGTTATATGCTGAAGCACGTATGAGGCCTACTTTAATAATGGTAACAATGGAGCGTGATATATTTGGTGAAGAATTTACATATAGTATTAATATTGATATTATAAAAGAAATTGTTTGTCATGCGTGATTAGGTGTCTTTGCTATATGTGTATGTCAGGCACCTCAAACAAATTGAAGTAGCCAACATATTGTCCACTTTGATCAACAAATTATTTTTATTAGTAATTTAAATTTTTCTTTTTTACTTTAAGGTATTTGTATGAAAATTCATTTGCGCATGTGGGTTAAGAAATAAGTTATGCTTCTTATCTTCACATTTAACGTTTGCAAGATATGAAGAAGACAGACAACAAAAAATATCCCACATTTTCATGAAAATCATGGAGAAGCATAAGCTCATTCTTGCACCTTACAATATAGGGTGATGTTTCTTCTAAACATGTTATTTACAATGACAATATATTGAAAATAAATTTTAGTTAAATATGCAATATTTAAACATTGAATGTAGGTGTAGACATTGGGTATTGATTGTCATCAATCACATGCCTGAGATAATATACTACTTGGATTCGTTGAATGGTGAGCCTCAAAATGAGTCGGTTTTTATGTTCAACACGTAAGTATTTGTGTTTTTATTTCAACTTTTCTTAGTGTTTATGTGTATAATGATTTATAATTAATACTAACTTGAAGTTAATTTCATTTTGATAAAGTTTTAAAAATTTATCACGGTCGTAGGAGAGGTACAATGACCAATTCGAAATATAATAACATCACATGAAAAAAATAAAGGTATTTTTAATGTTATCTTCAAATAATTATGTAGTGTAAAAGTTATTGATGTATATGTTTAATTTGCAGTGTCCCCGTCAAGATAACAACGATGATTGTGGATATTAAGTCATGCGATTTATGAAAGATATCATCATTGATAGTCAAAACACGATTCCAGTTAATGTATGTGAAATTATTTATATTATTATTTGTAATCATAAATATTCAATATATTTAAGTTCTAACTCAATTTTATGTTTTCTTTTTTTATTCTAAGTATTTTCGTGACTACAACTGTGTTACCTACTCTAAAGACAAGTTAACTAAGGTGAAGGAGGATTGAGCTAATTATATGCTCCGTAACTTTTTGGGTGACATTTTATCTTTTTCTTGAATGTTTTAGATTTTGATTTAAATTTTGTTGTTAATATGATTTCATGTATGGTGTTTCAGGTTTGTTGAGTTATTTATGGTTTGTTTAAGTTTTTTTTCTTTCTTGTATGCGGGAAGTATTATAAAAACTAAGTGAAGAGAACCATAATCGAAGTTAATAAAGAAAAAAGAGTTTATCAACATAGGCTGGGTGAAAGGCCTTATGAGATTTACATAGTGGTTAGGTGCGTAGGTTGTGGGAGAAAGATTTGTATATTTTGCAACTTTGTCTTTTGTGTACTTTGTTCATTTTAATGGATTAATATTAATGCATTTGGCCTTTTAAAAAATGGTTTTAGTTTGTGATGTTTACACCATAAAATTTGATTAATTTTATTGTCTTATATCTGCACTATTATAAATGAGGGCTATAAAAGGCTATATAAGTTGATCATGTCTTATATTTGATTAATTTTGTTATCATATGTTTACACTTTATAATAACGCTTATTATAAAAGGCTTAATTCACCTATAGTAGTGTTTAATGAGTGCTATTATAGCCTTCTTGTTAAAAAAATTTGACCAAGTCAATATAACAGTTATAACATACGCTTTTTATAGCGCTTCTTTATAATAAGCGCTATAAAACGTCACTTATAAAAGCGCCATGAAAGAAAAAATAAGCGTTATATAAGGTGTTTTTGGCATAGTGAATTTTTAGGTTTTATGAAATTATTGTGATTTCAAAACACAAAGTTCATTGAAATATAAATTTGCATGGAATAGGTTCAACAAAAATGAAAATGACATTTAAGAGTAAAAATAATCATATTTTAAGAGTAAAATAAACATTTTAAATTGCAAAAAGTAAATTGTGAGCATCATAAATGAACAATAATTAAAAAGGCCGCAGAAAATTTAAGGGCTGAAATGTACGACTTGAAATTTTAATGGCTGAAAGTTAAAAAATAAAGACATGAAAACATTAAAACTACACAAAAGAAAACAAATTTATTTAACAATGATTGAGAAAGTAAATTGTATTTAAAAGAAGTGCCGTTAATCCAAAAGTTGATTGAAAACTAAATGACTAAAATATTACAGGTTTATTGAAATTTTAAAAGAATTTAAAGACAATGAAAGACATTCTTTGTATCATGCGAACACAAATTCTTTTTTGTTTAGGACTAGACTTCCAAACCTAAGTATCTAACCTTAAGCCCTTTGTAGGAGCTGCTATTTACAGAAAAGTAAACTAAATAATCTCCCGAGTAACAAACCATGTTTGTGGTTGTTACTTTCGTTGAACTATACTTCAACACTAATGTGCTATATACCGAGACACTCTCAATCAATATTCGTGTTGATTTATTCACTTCCTTTGTGCAAATCATCTTGATTTCATCTTGGTGTAACATCACTTGTGTCTCCTTTCTTTCCTTACAGTATTCTACAATGTGTCGTATTCTCCTTGAAAATCTTGTACTACTTGTCTTCAATAATTTTTGTTGTGATATGTTGGCATTCCCCTTGCCATTAACCGCTACAAAATAATTGTTCGCTATTGTGATGCCAATATAATTGAGATGTCAATTTTTACTTAAAAATTATTTAGGCTATGTTTGTATTGATAAAATGAGATGAAATAGAATGAAATAAGTTGATGTTCCATTGTTTAGATTCTCATTAAAAGGATGGAATGGAATGGAATCCAAATGAGATACATTCTATCACATTCCATTACTTATTCACATTTTACTTCTCCTTCAATTTATATGGAATGAGATAGAACCACTAATTAATTTATGGTTTAAATATGTCTTTGGTCCTTGCAAATATAATTTTTTTTGTTTTTTTTTATTTGGTTACATTCCTATAAATATGGTTTCATTTTCAAATAATTCTTCCATCCAATTTTCTGTTACAAAAATTGTAATACCGTTAAAACATTACCATTATTTAACAAAAAAAAAATCTAATATAATTAAATTATGACATTTTTTAACCTAAAATTAATCACAAATGTTTCAGCCTTCTTCCCTAAAAAAACCTAAATTGTGCATTCTTTTTCATCATTTTAGTTCTCTTCCTCATCATAATTCTCATCACCTTCATCAACATCTTCATCCATTTGAGATTCATCACTGTATCAAATTCATCGTTATCATAATATTTTTCTTCGTCTTGTGGTACTTGTTGGACAATGGTGGGTTCTAGAATTGGCACTAAATCAAAGTTTTTCTTCTTGGTGTGGAGATTAAGGGATTTTAAGGAAGTATATAGAAAAGTCAAAAAATGAGAGTAGAATTTGGTTGTAGAGGGAGGAGGGGCAAAGAAGAAAGTCCTAGTCCTAGTAATGTTAAGGGGTGACGAATGAATTCACCATGGTGACAAGGTTAAACCTTTAATCAAATTCATTTTGCATTTTCAGTTTTTATTTTATTTTATGAATTGCGACACAACGTGAAGACACAATTTAGATTTTTTTAAGAAGACTAAAACGGCTTAATTTTAGGTTAAAAAGTTTATAATTAACTATATTTGAGTTTTTTTTGGTTAAATAATAATTATGTATTAACAGTTTTATAATTTTTGTAACAAAAATTCAATGGAAGGACTATTTCAAAATGAAACTATATTTGCAGAGATGTTAATCAAACAAAAAAACTTACGGAGAACCAAAATAAAAAAAAATTATAATTGCAAGGACCAAAAACATATTTAAACCTTAATTTATTCATGCAATTATTTAATTACAAATATATTATTGTCTTCTTCCTTTATATTTCTTCTTCTTTGTTTTTACCTTCACTCTATGGTGCATAGGTACAAATATGATACCGATAAGAATACGTAATATGGTATTTTTTATTAAAATCAATGTACGAGTACGTCAATAAAAAAATGTGATATTTTTATATAATTTAACTAAGAGAATTAAATTGTTCAATTCATCATATATAATTAAAAAAAAATTAAAAAAACTATGTTCAGTTACAACAATAAATAAATTCAAATACACAAATAATATTATGTTAATATATAAGAAAATCACCAATTTTATTTGAAATGAAAAAATGAAAAAAAAAGGGAATACCCACAAATATGATTTGTTTTTTTTATTAAAGGGAATAAAATAAAATAAAGAACAACTAGGAGATTAAACTATGAGGAATTGGTTCCCCATAGAGTCCGCTAAATAAAGAAAAGGGACAAACAAAAAATTCTCTGAATTCTTGATCAAATGAAACACCCAATTTAGCAAACAAATCAACATAAGTATTGTCTTCACGCAAAGTGTGAATGAGAACTATCTACCAATCTCTAGAAATCAGAAGCGAATATACTTCACAAGAGGAACGTAAGGATGGGTAGGCAACACACCCTCATGAATAAACTGCAATGCCATTTGAGAATTAGACTCGCAAATCATGTTTCTAAACTCATGATTCCAAGCGATATCCAACCAATGTGATACGGCTTGAAGCTCGGGGTTAATGTTATAAGTGAACCCACAACTACTAGCAAAATCTGTAATCCATCCTCCAGATGAATTTCTGAGAAGTCTGCCAAACTTGGAACGCCCCAGATTACCAATTGAGCTACCATTAACATTGACTTTAACCACATTAAGTGGGGGAGGTCGCCAACAAAATTCAATAAGTTGTAAAATATGAGACCAAAAATCCGATTATAGAAATAAAAAGATTAAAAATTAATTATGAGCAAAATAAGAGAACCAAAAATACATTTAAGCATTTATATTTTGAAATAAGTGTATTTCATGTATGTATCTTTGTTATTTTATTATTTATGAAATACATTTTTTTTTCTAAAATAAATTTTTATAAATAAGGGTGAAGATAAATAAAAAATTATAATTTATTCTATTTTGTCCAATTTTCAAACAATAAAATAAAAAGTTTATTTTGTTCTGTCGTAAACTACTCAAACAATATAATGAAATCTCTTTTTCATTTTATTTTATTTCATTATGCTTCAGTTTGTTGATGGTTTAAATAAAAATTTAAACTCTAACAAAATTATTGTAAGTTTCATTTTCATCAACTTTTACTTTGAAACTTTTGGAAATAATTTAAAAAAGAAAATTTTAAATTAAAAAATATGTTTGTAAATTAGAATTTATGGTTTTGTTTGACTGAAAATTATAATAAAATAATAAAAATCAGAAAATGATTTATATATGGGTGTTTCTTTTCCATCTATATTTAATACGTAAAAATACACATTTGAATTGACCATTTTAAATTTATAAAATAACAATCCGAATAAAAATTTTCTTTATATATTCATATACTAATAACTCATACGACACCGTATAAGATAGTACTTGGCACTTCTTCTCATGAGTTATTCAATTCAGTTACACGTTGCTTATAGTTAGATCTCAAACGAAAAGGAGCTTTCTCGTCGTTTTCTCACTGTTTCAAAGCATCCGAACAAGATCTAGCACATCATCATTGATTCTCAGTGATATCGCAAGTTTTTAATTTACACAGAGATGAATTACAGAAGGTTCGATTTTATCTCATTGATTCTCTCGATTTTCATTTACGTATATATTTATATTTTCTTGCGAATTGCAATGTATGACATTGGCGATCTTGCATTGATGTCATTTGCTTGTGCTCTGTGCATTTTGTTTCCCTTAGACAATTTCGGTGATTGTAAATATGGTTTTGGTGTATGGTTGGGTTGTTTATAGGTTTGAATTTGAAGAATGTTTGAATTCCGGGAATAACTATTTCCGTGAATCCATGTGCATTATTCATTAGTTATTGTCAAATAAGGTGAAGTTGAAGAGGGTCATAAAGCTTATTTGATATTCAAAACAACTTATAATCAAAATTTCAGTGTTTTTTTTTTTTGTGAAGGATTGACTTTTAGGGATAAATTGATTTTTTTTTGTCAGATTTTGATTATAAGCTGTTTTGACCATAAAATAAATTATTATCTGTTTTGATTCCAAACCTCATGCTATGATGTATAGATACGAGTATCTGTACCACGAGATACAGTATTTTAAAAAGAAAATCATAGTAAAAAAACATGATTTTGTTTTTTTATAATTTAACTAAGAGAATAAATTGTTCAATTCACAATAAAATTTTTTTTAAAAAAAAATTGATATTCGCTTACATCAACAAATAAACTCAAGTACAAAAATAATATTATCAATATATAAGAAATCACCGGTTTCACTCGCAATGGAATAATGAGGAAAAAGAGAGTACATACGAGTACGATAGGAGTACCCATGCTAGAAGTACCCATGATAGAAGTACCCATGCTTCAGAGCTCATATGTAATTAGAAATTCGGTATTGTGCTTGAGTCCTTATTTTGAGAAGGTGCGAGGAAATACTTGCTAACTGGTTAATGCTTTTTATTTATTTTTTTTTTTTTTTATTACTGCTTTTGAATAAAAAAAGAGTGGGATTTTAATGCTTCTGAAAAGGGTGACAAGTTTTTGAAAGTGGGAGGTATTTGAGTTCAGGGGGGAAGGATAACATTCTAAAAAGTGAAATCTTCTTCATTTATTTATTGATTGATGTTATCTTAATGTCTTGATGTTAATTCCCTAGTGCCTCGTTATTCAGTTTTTAAATCATCTAAGATCTTGAACTTGTTGCCCTGTATCATATCATCCTTGTGAGTTGATATTGACTCTTGATTTATTTAACAATATAAGAATTAGATAAAAATTGTCTTACATTGAAAATCATGATGAACATTTGTAGTCAAATTTCTCATTAGATACTTTGCTCTTCGGTTTTTTATGTCTTGGTTTTGTGCCTTTTTCATTGAGTTATTTCAATTTCATATTGTCACTGTTTTGTTTTCTGCAAACTTTGTTTGTCTTGACGCATGTACAAAAGAATCATTACATTAAGGAATGTGTAGAATCTATTATCTGGGGGGAATTAGTAGAGGAAAATTCATTGGTTTAGTTCTGTAAGTGACATGTTATTGAAAATTGCATGCAAACATGATGATGCTCATATGTCATATAAAGAGTTTTATTTCCTAACTTTCAGGATTATCTTGAGTCAAATGTGAGACTTTTTTTTATTAAATAATTTTTTCTTCACCACACGAGGACTGTTTTAGTACTTCAACTACATCTTACTTTTTTTTCTTGCTATATCTTGATTCAAACTTCTTATGAATTTTTTCTATCACTGTTTTTCAATTTATTCAGATTTCTGCCAATCTTGTTTAAATTATCATTGGTAACTCATTGTGGTTTTTTAATTCAAGCCACCATGAGCATGATTGACTATAGAAATTAGATAGCTTCTTATTTGGAATTCAAACCATTGAGAACCAACCTGAGTTAAAAGTTTACAGCTAACATTTATTATTTTTCCTGATGCCTTTGCCATCTTTTAGAAGATTTCATTTCACTATTCTATTTTTTTTGCCAAAAGATGGTGATCTCTTGTAAATTAACTCTTAAGCTGTTTGATTTTCTAATACAGAGATAATCGGTCATCGAGATCATCACTTTTAGATGGTTTAGATAGTCTGGAGGAAGGTGGTTTAAGGGCTTCTTCTTCTTACTCACCTGAAATAAATGAGCATGATAATGATAAAGCCATAGAGAGTCTGCACGACAGAGTTACTTTTCTAAAGCGAGTAAGTTACTTTTCTAAAGCAAGTAAGTTTTGTGTAGGCTTAATTGTAGTTTTTCTCCCACTAATTTTTTCAATTCACGAAATTGGTCCCTCTATTTTAAAATCCGAAAGTGTTGGTCCCTCATTCAGATTTTCGAACTAAAAAATGGTGTTGTGTCATGCTATAATTGATGTGACATATAATACGATGCTGTGAAATGATTGACACCCATGAAATTGCAATAAAACCCTCTATAACTTTAGTTTCAACTTCTGAAATTATTCATTTTTGTAATTTAATTAATTAATTATATATATATATATATATATATAATTAATGCATCTAGATGGTTCTATATCATGAGAATGTATGTCACATCATTTATTAAAATATGTCAAATTATTATGTCATAGTGTTGAAATTGTTATTTTCTGTAGTCCTGTTGTTGTTTAAAGATAGTTTTATACATCGTGCATATATATTATTATTACTTGTTTATAATCTATGAATTTTTGTTGGGTCACTTGCTGAAATACTGGGAAGAAATTGTTTGCGCTGTTTCTAATTTACTGTATTCTAAAAACAAATGCATTAATATTTTTATTTTAAAACTGGCATCACTGTATTTGTAAATATAAGGTCATCAAAAGGGATCAAGAATTCATGTTTGTTGCTGGCCACAAAATACTTGCAATTTGTTTATAAAGATTCTATGTGCACATGGTTTTAATTTGCTGGTAATATCTTATCCAAAACAACACTCTTGCCTTGTCGTAACTGGCATGCTATTAGTATTTACTAATATAAACATGTACATTTGCATCATATTAACCATCAATAATATGAAATATCGGTCAATAACTAAATTAACATTTCAGAAAAATACCTATTGTTTACACTGCATAATTTTCTAACTTGCTATTTTGTCAACGGATTGATTAAAATGAAATTGTCCATTGACTTAAATTTTCTTTCTTCAAAGGACTTTTAATATTTACTTGATCAACAGTTAACAGGTGATATACATGAGGAGGTTGAGACTCATAACAGTTTGCTTGATCGGGTGGTACGTAAAGTACATACTTTGCCTGTTTTTGTGAAAAACTTTCTTCTCTATTCTGATAAGATTCCATTGTAAATTAGGGCAACAAAATGGATGGATCAAGGGGTATGATGTTGGGTACCATGGACCGATTCAAGACGGTAACATTTTACCTCCTAATGTACCTCATTTTATCTGCTTTTGTTGACCACATTATTGGAAAATGATTTAGTGTATTGAAACTGGATTTTGTAGGTTTTTGAGAAGAAATCGGCAAGGAAAAAATGCTCACTTGTGGCTTATTTCACACTTGCCTTCATATTCATATACTATCTTATTAGGTAAGATGTTCAATAATCCATTCACTTTTTGTTCAGACATGACTGAAGTGAATATCAATAGAGACAAAAATCTTAGCCCTTTTAGAACCTGTCTGCAATTATATTAGAAGATGTGTGTATGTAATTTAGTAGGTACATGCACAAGGTAAGCTTTAAGATAAATCAAACTATAAAAGGCATTTCCCCCCCTTCTTTTAACCTCTTCCCTTTTTTTCCTGATAAGCGTATGCTTAAGCTGGGAAGTTTCATAGTGAAGTTAAGTAGCCACTGAATACAGCTGTTTGGTCAACCCTGCTGACATTAACTAATCAATTAGTATTTTGGATTCTCTGATCATGTTCGTGGGAAACACTTGAGGTGAATAATAACATGGATTAGATGTTTACTATTTATTGATGCAGACTAGCACTTGTTTTGCAGGATGCTTGGATATTTTACTCTAGGATGAAGCCGTTATGTTAAAGCTGACTAAATTTCGTGATGGATGTTTGGAAGTAAAATCCTGTTCCTGTGCTGTAAATTTTTTGAACAATTTGCATGGAGATGGTTTGAAACTTGGTTGTGAATTGTGGGCTTTGAAACTTACTGATGAAGCTCATCGAAAGTCTATTGTTTACTTCCCTGACCTGACTCCACTCCAAAATATTAGGATGAAGTGAAACCTTCGGTTTCATTGATCACTTATAAATGGAATAATTATAGTAACTCCAAAATAATTATTAGGGGCTTTTACACACCATGTCAAATACAGTCATATCATATTCCAATAGACCAATCGTTTGTTTTTTTGGTAGAACCAATAGGCCAATCTCTGAATATTATATTTATTTGTGGGTAAAATAGCATTCATATAAATATTATTGTTCAGTTATACAGACGAAGCATTTTTCTGTTGTTTCTATTACCCTTATTCATCAGTTTTATGGCCTCTACCTTCCACATTTAAACCGTATGAATGTCTGACATTACAATAAAGCACTTCCAGATGTTCATGTAAATTTGTTGAAATGCTTATTTGTACCAAATCTTAAATGCATTTAAAAGTCACTATGTGCTTATACATGTTTAATTTTTAAGTGTTGGTTTTTGTTGTGACGTAGCGAAGTTTTTGGTGCCCCACTGTTTTTGTCGTTGGGAGGCTGGTGGCTTATGGGGTGATATTCAATCATTACCGGTTACACGCAGTTCTGTTTTGGTGCTCATTTTTTACATGTATTTTCTAGTTATAGTATGTTTGGATCCACTTTTTGTGGAATTTTCTTGCGTCCCTATGTGTATTGGACGTGCATTTAGAAAAGCTGGAAATCTTAGAGTATGTGGAATTGTGCAGTGATGCTGTGGTTTTTCAAATTTCCAAACATAGACTTAGAAGAGTGTGGTCTGATGCTATAGACTCCAGTATTTGGAAGCAGAGAAATATGAGACTTTGGGATGATGAGTTGGAAGACTCACCAGGTTGTGAGGCGTGATTTAAATCTTTTGCAGGATTGGAGGAACACAACTGGTGCGGCTGCAACCTGTTGATAGCAGTGGCGATATTGTGCATTGGGTCAAACCTTCCGGTAAGTCATTTTAAATACAACATCAATGCATCTTTTTCTCATCACCAAAATCAAGTTGGGCTGGAATTATGTATCAGAGATGAATTTGATAGTTTTGTCTTGGTTAAGACGTTGTGTCCAACTTCTATTTGTTTGGTGGATGAAGATAAGCGGGTGATTAGTTAGTGACAATTAAATAGGTCCATGACCTTCAACTAGATAATGTTGATTTAGAGCTCGATTTGAAACAAGTTGCTTTATTCCATTATGCAAAGGAGGATATCTTTGGCTTGGGATCTATTATTTGGAGAGTAGACATCTCAATTTTTATATTTTCCTAGTTCAAAGGTTGAATTTATTATGAGGCAAATCAATGGGGGTAACAAACGCTATATAATTAAGATAGCCACAATTGTTTCAAAGTGGATATTCATTCAAGTTTCACATCGAGTCAAAATTATGTGATGAAATGTGAAACTTTGAATGAAGGGAAGATATGTTGAGTTAAAATGATTATTTGTGTTAAGTCTCACATTGAGTAGCGTGAAGAAAAAAGTAGAGAGCTATCATAAGTGTATAGAATTAGTTTGAGTTTTATTCACCACAACAAATCTAAGTAGAGAGCTATCATAAGTGTATAGAAGTGGTCATTTTTATAAAAGATAATTGAGTTATAATTTCGTCAATATAAATTGATGTATTTAGTCCATAATATGAATTAAATATATCAACTTTTGTTGACTTAATTATATATCATTTATCTTTTATAACAAGAATCGGGGGAGTGTTAAATTATTTTGAGTTAAATTAAAATTTCGAATTAATTTTGCCATCATGATAAGGTACCAAATAATTTAGCTAAAACATTTTATGTAGTGTTAATTCACAATAAATTTGTAAGTTGTCTCTTTTTTTTCTTGGTGCGGGAGATATTCTCTTGTTAATTTTCCAACAACTATTATCAAAGTGTAGGTTCCAATCAAGGGAGGAAGAGAGGGAGAGCTAGTGTTGTGTCATCTTTTTTTAAAATAGGTTAGTTTTCATTTTCTTCTTTTATATATGTTGTGCATTGAAATTGAACGTTTTTTTTTATGGGAGGATGAATTTCTCTTTATGATGCACAATCTAAGATTATTTTAAAATCAATTTTAAAGATAAAATTATTCTGCTAGATAATACCAAGACAATACTAAAAACAATTTTATAATGAATAATGTTATTAGAATACAAAATTTAATATAAAATGAGATACAAATATAATATTATATATTAAAATATAAATACAAAATGTGATCTTTTTGTATTTTACAGTATTATAATTGTATTCTATTTTATATTAAATTTTGTATTTTAATAACATTACTTTGTATTTTATTAACATTACTCTTTTACGAAAAGATCAATATTAACTCTTCAAAGACAGAACTAAACATTGCAAGATTCAAATGTCTGCCAGCAGAAGAGCCAACAAAACAAATGAAGAATGTATTTAAAAATAGTAGACAAAGAGACATTCTAATATATGTCTTTTGAGAAGGAAATGTATTTGAGTTTTTGACACTATATTTTTGTCAGAATGACCGGCCAAAAACTGCATAATAAATCCATCGGCATCAGGTTGCAGTTAGTGGGAGACTGGGAGTGAGCGTCATGATTTACGATCTCAGAGCGACCTATAAAACATTAATTCTAATTTTTTATCCAAAAATATAACATCTTAAATTTATGGATTAAATAAATTTTTTAATCCTATGAATATATCATATTTGATTTTTAATCTTTCTAAAAACTCTCTTTAAATAGGTCCATCAAATATTTTCTACTAACAATTTTAATCTCGACTTTTAAATCAATTCATGTGTATCATTTAAATTTTTGAATAGTTTTTTTAAGACATGTTACAAAAATATTCCTACAAAATTTAAAATTATTTAACGAAAGATAAATTAAATATAAATTTTTAAATATTAAAAACTTAAAAAATCATATTTAATTTATCTCTTGTTAAAACATTCAAAAATTTTGTAGGGGAAGTTTTTATAATATTCTACATATATAAGCAAAAAGTCATTCAAAAATTTAGACGATACACATGAATTGATTTAAAAATAGTAACCAAAATTGTTGATGAAAAATATTTGAGTGATCATTGTTTGAAGAAAAAATTTAGTGGGAATAAAAACGAAATATGGTATATTTATAGGAACCACAATTTACTAACCCTAAATTTATTAATAGAAGAGGCAAATTTGATTCAAATTCTTGAACATATTAGTGCATCTTTAAAAAAATTATACAGTTCGTAATTAATATCGTTAATATAGTTACTATTTTGCTGAGAGTGAAGACTGAATATGCAAATTCCTTATCAATTTACTCCGTAACTCCTTCACCCAACCACCAAAGCAAATTACATCCTCTATGAATTCTTTGCAATTATAGTAAGTTTGATAAAAAATAAAATGATAGCCGTGATTTTCTTTGCAATTATAGTAAGTTTGATGAAAAATAAAATGATAACCGTGATTTGGTTCAAGTTTCAAAGTGTAATTTTTGTTAAAATCACACTAACATATCTTATTTAAAAAAAGAAAATTGGGGAAGGGGAAAATTTTCTGTTAATCAAAGTGGCAATAATGGTTAGTTCCAACTTGATACCTTAAGATTACAAAGTTAAACTTTTACCACATAGCTAACACTTGAAGTATAGCGACATATCTAATTTTGTTAAACTCACTAATAGGAAACACTCAAAATCCATATTAAATAGAGGTAAAACAGTTTATTAAAAGAACACCCTTAACTTATAAGCCGATTTTATAAAGATAAGTTCAACTTTAAAAAAATTAAATCAAAGATTGAACCAGTGAGACCCCATATCATAGTTCAATTGGTTCAATCGATTGAACCATGGTTGAACCAGATGATTACTAAATGAATAGAAAATAAAATTATTAAAAACAACATTTTTTTTTGGAAAAATAATTAAAAAAAATTAGTTGAACCAATCGCGGTTGAGTTGTAGTTAATTCTAGTTAAATCTAGTTCAATTTGACGTTATCCTATTCCGATTGACTTAGAACCAACCTTGATTGAACCAAACGACAAATTGATCATTTAAGTTGGTTGAACAATCAGTCTAGTTCTAAGCAAGTGAAGTTAGGACTTTAGGCCTCATTTTTTCGTATCTCTAAAGTAATCCTCCAAATTATTTTAGTGATACATATCAATAGTTCGTAAATAGGTAGTCAAAAGATCTAATCCAATATTTCCATTTTTGCTTTCTATTTTGCTCATTTCTTAATTTTTTTTTATAACTTGTTCATTTCTTAAATTACTTCTAAACAATTGGCCAAGCTACATTAACTTTAAATAGATAATTATGTCTAATGTTTTTTTTAAAATTATTTGTAATTTTAATTCGAGTCATTACTTAATTATTTCAATTTCAAATAAATTACCAAGTTCCACTATAATTCACACACAATAAAATTTTATAGTATACTTTTAAAAAAATATAATATTTCAATAAAATTATTATTTTAAAAAAAATCATCTCAAATTTTCATTTATAATCTGAAAATGCGGATGAGACTTGATAGAAAAAGAAGAGTTTTGTATCGTCTTACCCAAAATGTGGACAAAGCGTAAGTCAAGAAAGGCTTATATCACCGGCCATAACACGCATTTGGTTTCCTCAAACATGCCGCACCGGTAAAAATGTGTAGCTTATAAATATATTTAACAAATCTCTTTCATATCTCTCTCTCAACACTTCTCTTTCTTTTCTCTTAAGTTGTACACTTCCAAAAAAGACAAGAATAGATGAAGAGAAGAAAACATCACATCCTTTGTACCATGAAGAAGCAATCACCAACTTCGACATTCACCCTTGTTGACAAAGAATACTGAAGGCTAAGGATATTTGCATGCAATGTAACTTTGCTATTCTTAATTACTCTTACTTATAAATAAATAAATAAAAACAATGATTTTTTAGATATAGGATAACACAGGCAGACAGGATGGAGCCAGGCAGG
The DNA here is from genome assembly GCA_037974735.1 of Cicer chorassanicum. NCBI lineage: Eukaryota > Viridiplantae > Streptophyta > Magnoliopsida > Fabales > Fabaceae > Cicer > Cicer chorassanicum. The sequence continues at coordinate 52,628,923 of JBBPBP010000001.1, read as the reverse complement.
CAATGGTATTGTTTTAGTTTTATGTTTTTTTTTTTCTCTTAATTTTAAAATTGTGCAATTAGTTATGTACTTTTCTTACTTAGTTCCTATGAAAATCAAAACTAGGAGGAGAAAACACTTAGAATTGTTTTAACCTTTTTCCAGGTTTTGATTTGGTGCTATGATAATTTTATACATATGTATGTGGGCTTCTCGATATATTATTGGTAGTGTGGCCATGATATATAGACATAGATAATAATTATTATTGTTCTTCTGCTGTCTTTCATTTGATTCAAACTATGTTTGTTCTCATTATTTTTATGATGGATGCTGTGCTCTCAATTTCATTACAAAATATCTATATTGCATAGATATGAGTATAGTCCGTTTGGAGGATTTTCTATTTTTGTTTTAAATTTTTTGTCAAAAACTAAAGGAGATATAGTTTTGAGTTTGATTTTTCAGTTTTTACTTTTGAGTCTGAAAAATTAATTACTGACACATAAAAATAACTAAAATTAATTGAGTCTAACATATGGAAAAAAAACTCAATTTCAACAACATAAACTCGTGAGATAAACTTATTTATTTAGTAATAACTTTAATAATAGTCGTTGAAAGTGATAACAGCCATAGTTGGCAACAAGTGGTTGTCAAAGAGATGATCAACAGTGGACGATGGTTGTGGTGGTCAATGGCGTCTGAGAGGGTAACAGTGGTGGTTTGCGGTTAGATTAGAGTTAAAATAAAAATATGAATTATAAAATCTATTTTCGTTATTTTGAATTTTTAAGGATAATCTGTTTTCAAATTAAATATGGTCAAATAAGTTTTTGGTCCCTATTAATAAATCTTATTTCGTTTTTAGTCTCTCTAAAATTTATCTTCAATCAATGGTCCCTCAAACATTTTTATAAACAATTTTGTTTCTTGCTTTTAAGGCAACTCACGTGTATCATTCGAATTTTTTGAGTAATCATTTTCAGACATATTTAAAATATTTTAAATCAAACACAAAACACTCAACCACCCAAAACAAGGGATGTTAAATTTCTTATTTTTGGTTTGAAAGTTAAATTTGAAAACAAGTTTGGCTAAATTTTGGTTAAATTGATTTGTTTTTTTTTTTTTTTACTTAATGTTACAACCAAGTTGTAATTTTTTTTTGGAAAAAAGAACTCATAATCACTATATTCCTTGATTTCTAAATGGCAACATCAGTGTTGGCTAAAGCGGTAATACTCTATCAAATGGCGCGTTGATCTAAGTCTCAATTTAATTACCATTTAAATTATATTATAGAGATTATAAGAAAAACATTATTTAAGTCCAAATATTTGACCTATTTTGTAAAATTCGAAATTTAATAATTATGGTTCTGATTTTGATTGTTGGAATTGATTTTAGGTAAAGAAAAGAGATTACTATTGGACTTGGAAATTGTAATGGGTTTATGTGTTCCTGTAAGTGAATGTTAAAATTTAAAACTTCATAAATGATTTTTATTTTCAAAAATTGCAATTTAATATTTCTTTTTTTGATTTTGATGGTTGGAATTGAATTTCAAGGAAAAAAGAAGGGACACTATCTTTAAAAAATGAAATGAGAAGAATGCTATTGAGTATGTAAGGATTATAAGTATTTCACTATTTAAGTCTACATTTAATTTTGTATTTAACGACTATCTTTTTTAAACTTGAATTGTGCTTTTTTATTTATAATTCCGAACTAATAATAATAACTAATGTGTTAATATTAAATTTATTTATAATTTCAAATTTTAATTTAAAAAACATATAAATGTCTAAATAATTTCCTTGATCACAACAATTAAATTTAAATAATTACTTATTAAGTACTCCTTATTTTTATGATTTTCTTAATTTTCAT
>JBBPBP010000001.1:52605812-52626730 GCA_037974735.1 Cicer chorassanicum | reverse complement strand
ATTGAGTCCAAAAAAAAAAAAAGAAACTATACAAAACTAATAATGTTATGGGAGCCAATATAAAATCATGGCTTATGATGAGTTTTTTTTATTGCATGGTAAGAGATATAATTGTCATATCTTTTTGTTTTTGCTTTCTCTTTGAATTTATGTTCATTTCCCCTGCATCAACTTCATTAGAAATATGTAGGAACAAAAAACGATACCATTCCAAAAAAAAAATCTAATAAAAAATTTCAACCGTTAATGTTATAAATAAAAAAATTTATTTAAAAAATGAAAGCTTTAATTTTTTTTTTGTCTTTGGATAAAATAATAGATAGATTCGCACACAACTGTGAGATCATAAGTTCTAATTCAGAACATGATATCTAACCTACAATATCAATTTAGGAAAAATCCCTTAAATAGATGTTGTAATGATAACAAATTTTAATTAGACAAAGATATAACTAACTATGATTTTATCAAATGGTCTAATATGTACTCTTGAGTATATTAGTCATAAGACAAGTTTGTAATGAAACTTAAATAAGTTTTTGAAGCATACTCATATACATGCACAATCATCATCCTTAAAATTCAAGGTATCCATCATCAGTCTCATTAATTGAAGATCAGAAGATATTCATTGATGATAGTTAAACATAAATGAAGAAAATAGTATTGCTTTCATTATTAATAAAAAGCATGTGGGTCATAGTACGAAAGAATATTTTCTCATATGACACAAATAATATAAGGAATATTGTGAAAAGTACAAACTGACATTGTTCACGTGTGTAAAGACAAATCCACACTTTATGAAGATTTGGTTAAGTCTCCCAGTTATACTCCAAAATGTTTATCAGAGTTGAGAATATTTAGACATGAGGACGTTGAGAAGATAATGTTATGCACTGCAGGTACAAATGATATCTCATTGCAAGCTCATACGTTCTACTTTACAACTCGTTACATGTTGTCACAAGCTATTAAGAGAATGATCAAACTCCTCTATCATGTTCATACATAAGATGATATCTTCATACTAATGAGGATGTCTTCATACAAGAAGAGGATGACCATTAACATACTTAAAGAAGAAGATGATTACTAGAATGAAGATGACATTTACTCATATGGTAGAGGACGTTCAAGCAACATACTCTAACACCTTGGGACATGTGCCCAACTGTTATATATGTCATTTACAGCAACAAGAAGCCTTCCCAAATCTATAAATAGAAGACACTTCAAGCTATAATCTTCAAGAGACTACAATCAATCATAATCCACTTTCTTAAATGAAAAGTTATCCAGTTCTTTTCAATTATCAAGAAACATACTATTGATCTTTGTCATAAATTTTAGGATCAAATATTTGAGTGTGTTCTTAATTCAACCTATGTCAATAGTGTTGTGAATCTGATCCAAAGAAATCATCATTATCATCTTGTTGTAAGCATCATCAATTTTGTCTAGTTGAGAAAAAAACTTGAGTCATTTGTTTAAAGCATCATCAAGTTTATCTAGTTGAGAGAAAACTCGAGTAATTTGTATAAGCTTGTTAAGGCTAAGAAAATACAAATGTATAGTCAAGTGTGACTAAAAGAAGAAGATTAACTTGAGAGGTTACTCAATTTACTAGTGAAAATCTCATAAGTTGTGAGGACTGGATTCACAAACATTGGGTGAATCAAAATATTTCGTCTATGTGGTTTTCTTACCCCTATCTATTATTATTGTGTTATTTCACTAAATCACACTACTATCAACTTGAAGTATAATTATGTTCTTGAACCTTCTCAAAACACGAGTAGGTTCATTATACTGATCTAACATTTCCAAGTCTTATCTTGAGAAAGAATTTTAAAGTACAAACTTTAAAAAGGGCCACAATTTAAGCCTCTTTTTCTTGTGACAATTATAGATATTTTTTTAGTTGAGTTAGGCCTTATGGATAGAAAGTTTTGATATTAATAACTTATATAAAGTAAATCATGTTACGTATAAATTTGTTTGGATACATTATGTATCAAGTGAAGTGCTAATGACACACCCTCTAACATATTCTTTTTAACACACTATTTTTAATTGGTTGAAATTCAAATGAATCAATTAAATTTATTTGAAGCTATATGATTTAGTGGAACACATTAAGATTTTAATCAATCAGAGAGAATGAGTCAAAAAGAATTTGTTTAAGAATGTGTTGCTAGGATTTGTTTATGATATTTTAAATGCTTCGATTTGGAATACTGAACTAACTATATTTCAGATGATTTTTTTCCAAATGATAAATCAACTGAAATAAAATTCTATCACCAACACAATCCTTCAACCCCAAAAGAACAACAAAATCAATATATTGAACCTTTGACTCAAAAGTTCTCACGAAAAGAAAAGGAGATTGAAAGATAAAATAGGGGAAAGTACCTACAAATCTTTGTCTCTTTTTAATATTATATCGGTTAGATCTAGCCTCATAAACCACATGATTCTCACATCAATGCTAGCTTTCTTCGACCCCATATGGTGTAATATGCATCATGTCAGATTCTAAAAGTTTACAAAACAAAATATAGTGTAAGAGAAAACAAAATATAACACATAACAACATTGAAGAAGATGCATATAAATGGGCTAAAACTAAAACCATTCTAACTCAAAATTTGGAGCATCATATCATTTTAGAAGATAAAATAAATTTAAACAATGAGTTGGTATGAAACAGCTCTAATTCAAAAGAAAGTTTTGAAAATTTCTACGGTAGAAGAGAAGTATCAAAGAGAATGTCCGAAAATATCTTAAATTTTGAATTTTTAAGGTTACAATTTGTTTAGATTGATGAAAGTGATGACAAAGAGAAAAAATATTGTGGGTTTCAATTTTTTTTTTACAAAAATTCTTAAAAAGGCTAAAGTTGTAAATAGAATAAAAGCTAAAGAAGCTAAAAATAATAATTTTAAGGACTTATGTGAGATTATGGGTGTAATTTTACCTTAAAATTATTATTTAATCTAATGCAATAAAAGAAATTCTCCATATTTGTATGATTTTGTCATCATATCAATGATTAATGTTTCCTTGATACAATTTAAACGTTTTTCTTTTGCTGTCAGTTTTAATGTTTTTACTCAAACAAATAATTATAAAATTCAAATCATATAATTAATTAAATCATATAATTAATTGTGTAGTTGTTCACCGGATAAGAATTACAAATATTTATGCACATCTAGCACCGCCATTTACGCAAAATGCTTAACCAGTTTGCGATCTAAAATCATCTTTATTTTTCTAGAAGCTATCATTAGTGTAACCTATTACATCAAGCTCTTCCTGGCATTGATATACCAAAAATGAATCCTTAGTTCTTCTCAAGTACTTAAGAATGTTCTAGACAACAATTCAATGACTATCATCGGGATCAGACTGGTACCTACTCGTTGTGTCCAAAGCATACGAGACATCTGGTCAAGTACATAACATGGCATACATGATAGATCCAATTGTAGATGCATCGTAGTTTTATTCATGTGATCCCTTTCTTCTTTAATCGACCGAGATTGTGCTATTGACATACATATGCCATGTGTCATATGCTAGAATCCCTTCTTTTATAATCATGCATATGAAAGCGTCTTAGGACCTTGTCAATGTATGCATTATGACTCAGGCCATGCGATCTATCTCTATAGATTATAATTCATTATATATAGGTAGCTTCACTGATGTCTTTCATAGAAAAGCAATTCCCTAACCAAGTCTTGAATTGTTACAAAGTAGGGATGTCATTTTCATTTAGTTACATGTCATACATATATATAGTACCAAAAATACAACTATGCTCTCACTAACCTTCTTGTAAACACAAGGTTCATCTTCATTTTTTATGAATCTAAATTGTTTCACAGTTTCATTATAACAAAGATTCTAGATTCTAGAAGCTTGCTTCAATCCATAGATTGATTGTTGTGACTAGCATACCCTTTTGGCAGCGTTGGAGTGCCAAAGCCTTTAGGTGTTGTCATATACACATCCTCAAAGATATTTCCATTAAGAGAAATAGTCTTGACATCCATTTCCCATATTTCATAGTCATGATATGTAGCGATGGCAAGTAAAATTAGAATAGATTTAAGCATTGCAACTAGTGAAAAAGTTTCATCATAGTCTACATCATGAATTTGCTTGAAACATTTAGCAACCAGTCGTGCTTTATAGGTATATACCTTTAAGTCCGTGTCAATCTTCTTTTTGAAGAGCAATCAGTCGTGCTTTAGCAACCAATCGTGCTTTATATAGGTTTGTACATTTCTATCCATGCAAATCTTCTTTTTGAAGAGCAAGCAGTTTTTCAAAATATAGGTAAATACCCTCAATTTACTGGAAACCTTTAACAACCAGTCATGCTTTTGCAACCAATCATGTTTTATAGGTATGTTAAATGAGTTTCTAAACAAGAATCACAATTTTCTTTAAAATTGAAAAACTCTTAGAAAAACTCATGTCATCTTAAGAAATATATACAACTCTTTGAAAAAGATTTTGACGACCTAAAAAGAGAAAATATAACTCTAAAAGAAAATGTTTTAGAAACCTCAGATGATAGAGTCTGTATTTCTGTTAAGTATGAACAAACCTTTCAAGAATTTCTTGCAAACGACATAGACAGAAGCAAACAAGCCTCTATGGTTTATGACGTTAGCAGAAACAACAACGTGGTAGTGGATTTGAAGAACCCAAGAAAATTCCTAAAGTGAACTTACTTGATTCTGCTTGCTTATATTGCTTAAAGAAATGTCACAATAAAATAACTTGTCTTACGCAAAAAAAATGGAAAAACAAGACACCTTTAAGAACTAACAAACTATAGAAAAGCAATTCCCTAACCAAGTCTTGAATTGTTGCAAAGTAGGGATGTCATTTTCATTTAGTAATATGTCATCCACATATAGTACCAAAAATACAACTATGCTCCCACTAACCTTCTTGTAAACACAAGGTTCATCTTCATTTTTTATGAATCTAAATTGTTTCACAATTTCATTATAACAAAGATTCAAGATTCTAGAAGCTTGCTTCAATCCATAGATTGATTGTTGTGACTGGCATACCCTTTTGGCAGCGTTGGAGTTCCAAAGCCTTTAGGTGTTGTCATGTACACATCCTCAAAGATATTTCCATTAAGAGAAATAGTCTTGACATCCATTTGCCATATTTCATAGTCATGATATGCAGCGATGGCAAGTAAAATTAGAATAGATTTAAGCATTGCAACTAGTGAAAAAGTTTCATCATAGTCTACATCATGAATTTGCTTGAAACATTTAGCAACCAGTTGTGCTTTATAGGTATGTACCTTTAAATCCATGTCAATCTTCTTTTTGAAGAGCAATCAGTCATGCTTTATAGGTATGTACCTTTAAATCCATTTCAATCTTCTTTTTTAAGAGCAATCAGTTGTGCTTTAGCAACCAATTGTGCTTTATATAGGTTTGTACATTTCAATCCATGCCAATCTTCTTTTTGAAGAGCAAGCAGTTTTTCTAAATATAGGTATATACCCTCAATTTACTTGAAACCTTTAGCAACCTGTCGTGCTTTTGCAACCAATCATGTTTTATAGGTATGTTAAATGAGTTTCTAAACAAGAATCACAATTTTCTTTAAAATTGAAAAACTCTTAGAAAAACTCATGTCATCTTAAGAAATAAATACAACTCTTTGAAAAAGATTCTGACGACCTAAAAAGAGAAAATATAACTCTAAAAGAAAATGTTTTAAAAACCTCAGAGGATAGAGTCTGTATTTCTGTTAAGTATGAACAAACCTTTCAAGAATTTGTTGCAAACGACATAGACAGAAGCAAACAAGCCTCTATGGTCTATGAGGTTAGCAGAAACAAAAACGTGGTGTTGGATTTGAAGAACCAAAGAAAATTTCTAAAGTGAACTTACTTGATTCTGCTTGCTTATATTGCTTAAAGAAAGGTCACAATAAAATAACTTGTCTTATGCAAAAAAAAAAATGGAAAAGCAAGACACCTTTAAGAACTAACAAACTATAGAAAAGCAATTCCCTAACCAAGTCTTGAATTGTTGCAAAGTAGGGAAGTCATTTTCATTTAGTAATATGTCATCCACATATAGTACCAAAAATACAACTATGCCCCAACTAACCTTCTTGTAAACACAAGGTTCATCTTCATTTTTTATGAATCTAAATTGTTTCACAGTTTCATTATAACAAAGATTCTAGAAGCTTGCTTCAATCCATAGATTGATTGTTGTGACTGGCATACCCTTTTGGCAGCGTTGGAGTGCCAAAGCCTTTAGGTGTTGTCATGTACACATCCTCAAAGATATTTCCATTAAGAGAAATAGTCTTGACATCCATTTGCCATATTTCATAGTCATGATATGCAGCGATGGCAAGTAAAATTAGAATTGATTTAAGCATTGCAACTAGTGAAAAAGTTTCATCATAGTCTACATCATGAATTTGCTTGAAACATTTAGCAACCAGTAGTGCTTTATAGGTATGTACCTTTAAATCCATGTCAATCTTCTTTTTGAAGAGCAATCAGTCGTGCTTTATAGGTATGTACCTTTAAATCCATTTCAATCTTCTTTTTGAAGAGCAATCAGTCGTGCTTTAGCAACCAATTGTGCTTTATATAGGTTTGTACATTTCAATCCATGCCAATCTTCTTTTTGAAGAGCAAGCAGTTTTTCTAAATATAGGTATATACCCTCAATTTACTTGAAACCTTTAGCAAACAAGCCTCTATGGTCTATGACGTTAGCAGAAAGAACAACGTGGTGTTGGATTTGAAGAACCAAAGAAAATTCCTAAAGTGAACTTACTTGATTCTGCTTGCTTATATTGCAAAAAAAATGGAAAAGCAAGACACCTTTAAGAACTAACAAACTATAGAAAAGCAATTCCCTAACCAAGTCTTGAATTGTTGCAAAGTAGGGATGTCATTTTCATTTAGTAATATGTCGTCCACATATAGTACCAAAAATACAACTATGCTCCCACTAACCTTCTTGTAAACACAAGGTTCATCTTCATTTTTTATGAATCAAAATTGTTTCACAGTTTCATTATAACAAAGATTCTAGATTCTAGAAGCTTGCTTCAATCCATAGATTGATTGTTGTGACTGGCATACCCTTTTGGCAGCATTGGAGTGCCAAAGCCTTTAGGTGTTGTCATGTACACATCCTCAATGATATTTCCATTAAGAGAAATATTCTTGACATCCATTTGCCATATTTCATAGTCATGATATGCAATGATGGCAAGTAAATTTAGAATAGATTTAAGCATTGCAGCTAGTGAAAAAGTTTCATCATAGTCTACATCATGAATTTGCTTGAAACATTTAGCAACCAGTCGTGCTTTATAGGTATGTACCTTAAAATCCATGTCAATCTTCTATTTGAAGAGCAATCAGTCGTGCTTTAGCAACCAATGGTGCTTTATATAAGTTTGTACATTTCAATCCATGCCAATCTTCTTTTTGAAGAGCAAGCAGTTTTTCTAAATATAGGTATATACCCTCAATTTACTGGAAACCTTTAGCAACCAGTCGTGCTTTTGCAACCAATCATTTTTTATAGGTATGTTAAATGAGTTTCTAAACAAGAATCCCCATTTTCTTTAAAATTGAAAAACTCTTAGAAAAACTCATGTCATCTTAAGAAATAAATACAACTCTTTGAAAAAGATTTTGACGACCTAAAAAGAGAAAATATAACTCTAAAAGAAAATGTTTTAAAAACCTCAGAGGATAGAGTCTGTATTTCTGTTAAGTATGAACAAACCTTTCAAGAATTTCTTGCAAACGACATAGACAGAAGCAAACAAGCCTCTATGGTCTATGACGTTAGCAGAAACAACAACGTGGTGTTGGATTTGAAGAACCAAAGAAAATTCCTAAAGTGAACTTACTTGATCCTGCTTGCTTACATTGCTTAAATAAAGGTCACAATAAAAGAACTTGTCTTATGCAAAAAAAAATAGAAAAACAAGACACCTTTATGAACTATCAAACTAGGACCCAACCAAATTTGGGTAACTAAGAATAAAATAATTTATCTTGTAGATATCTTTAGCAACAAAGTTGAAACATCAATCATGGTACTTGGACAATGGATTTTTGCGACACATGAAAGGAAACAAGTCTATGTTGTTTCCACTTCTAGACGACCTGAACTTTTACATCTTGATTTATTTGGTCCTTTCAGAACTGTCTTTGTGAGTGGTAAAAAATATGGACTTGTTATTGTTGATGATTAATCTCGATGGGGACGGGTATAGTATCTCAAACACAAGGATGAGTCACATAAAATTTTCACTACCTTTTGCAAACAAGTGCAAAATGAAAAATGTCTTTGTATTGCAACAATTCGTAGCGATCATGGTGGTGAATTTGAAAATAAACATTTTCAAAACTTCTGCAAAGAGAATCGTATCTTAGATAAATTTTCCTCTCCTAGAACACCTTAACTAAATGGTGTTGTAGAAAGAAAAAATAGTTATGTTCAGGAAATGGCACGAACCATGATTCATGAAATGAATGTTGTCAAACACTTTTGGGCAGAAACACTGAACACTGCATGTTATATTCAAAATAAAATCTATATTAGACTAATTCTTAATAATAATCCTTATGAACTGTAGAAAGGAATAACACCCAACATTTTATACTTTCATCAAATTTGTTACATATGCTACATTTTGAATACCAAAGAGAAAATTGGCATGTTTGATTCACGATCTCAAAAGTACACCTTTTTGGGATATCTAAAAGGTGTAAAGCCTATAGAATACAAAACATAGAAACAGTGATTGTTGAAGAATCAATGCATGTCAAGTTTGATGACAAAAAGCTTGACCATAAAAAGTCAAAGCTAGATGTAGATTATGGAGATTTATTGATATAAGAGAAACCAAAAATATCAGAGGAACCAACTAAACAAACTTCTAATGAATCATAAGATGTGTCTAAAAATTCACGGACAAGCAATAATGAACCTACCACTAGTCAAGATCATCAGGAACTCAAACTTGGAGGAAATACAAATCTTCATATCCAGATCTCTGATCATAGGAGGTGCAAATAATATTCTGAAGACAAGATCCACCTTTAAAGAAACATTCATGTTTGGATGAATAATGGCAATGCAAGAAGAGTTGAATCAATTCAAAACAAATGATGTATGTGATCTTGAACACAAGCCTAAAGAAAAGAAGTCAATTGGAACCAAATGAGTTTTTAGAAACAAACTGAATGAGAAAGGGGAAGTGATTATAAATAAGACTAGAGTTGTAGCTCAAGGATACAATCAACAAGAATGTGTTAATTACACTGAAATATTTGCCCATATGGCAGATAGTTCATAATGAATTTGAGATGAGCTAGAAAGGAAAAGCACTAGTGGAAACTGTAGATTCCATGGTGAGAATCTAATCTCCTAGTCAAGCAAAAGACAAAGGACTATTGTTCTATCTACAACAAAAGCATAATATATTTCAGCAGTCAACTGTAGCACTCAGTTGTTGTGGATGAAATATCAACTAAAAGATTTCAAAATCAATGGGAGTAATATTCCTATCTTCTGCAATAATACTTCAGCAATATGTTTAACAAAAAAAAAATCCAATTTTATACTTAAGGTAAAAACATATAGAGATTAAACATTATTTTATAAAGGTTTATGTCTAAAAAGGTATTTTAGACATTAAATTTGTTGATAGTGATCATCAGTGGACTGATATTTTCACAAAACCCCTTGTCGGGGATATATTCAATATTATAAATTAAATCTCAACATTTTGTTTATAAAAGTATGATGTTGAATTTGTTTGTGCCTCTGGTCAATCAAACTTCAATTAATAATAACATTAACAATTTTCTTGTACGTTATGTTTACACGTGAATGTTAGTTATGATTTTAAAAACTCAAACGTTTTTATAAAGCCACTCACCACTCTAGATCACTCATAACTCTCATGTATTCCCACACTTTTGCTCTTTATCTCTTTCTCTTTCAAACCTTTGAAACTCCCTGGAAAACCCTCTGAATCTCTCATGCATTCGATGGCTTCAAGGTCATCCTCAAACCATACACTTGATAACATCTCTTATGTTCCTACCATGATCTGTAACCTCGATAAACTGAACATTCTTCATGAACTCCATGTAAACCTCGCAAACCTCGATGAAAATGGATTTGATAAGATGATGGTTGGTGTTGGTTGGTCCGAATACTTTAATCTAGAGTAAGATGTTGCTTTGGACATTCTAGTCAAGGACTTTTGGAGATTGACTGACTCTAACAAGGACGGAGAAGTATCAAGTACCGTGTTAGAGTTTCTCATCAAGATCAACCAATAATCCCTTGCTGCTATTACAAGATGTTCAGATGAAGGAGTGATGATTGAAGATGGGTATGAGTCAAGGGTTGCCTATTTCAAGATTAACAAGTTGTTGTTTGAAGATTCTAAGGTAAATTCCAAGTTAGTTCACCTGAAACCTTAGTACAACGTGTTGGAACCAAGTTGATTTTATACTTAGAATTTTGATTTCACAAAAGTACTTTGTTAGAACAATATATTTGACTTCACAAAGTATAAAAGAAGATTCGTGTTTTTGAAGAAAATCTAAGAAAAGATTTGATTCAAATTTATAATTGAAGAAAATCTAAAATAAGATTTGATTCAGATTTATAATTGATGAAAATCTAAAATAAGATTTGATTCAAATAGTTTAAATATGTATTTGGTCCCTGCAAATATATCACTTTTTGATTTTAGTCCATGTAAGTTTTTTTGTTTGGATTTAGTCCCTGTAAAATCAGAGAGAATCGACTTTGATCCCTAACGTCAATCAACATTAAAAGAATGAAGGGTTTTCCAAAAACCTCTAAACCCTTCTTTTAATTTTTAGTCATATTTTCTTTATAAAATAACACTAATTATTATATAATCAATAAATAAATTTATTTAATATATTATAAAAGATAATGTATTGGTGTGTATTTATAGGTCCACATGTCATGGCTGTTTATCAGCTCTTTCTTTAGAGATCAAAACCGATTGTCTCTGATTTTACAGGGACTAAATCCAAAAATAAAACTTACAGTGACTAAAACAAAAAAAGTGGTATATTTGCAGGGACTAAAGACATATTTAAACTGATTCAAATTTATAATTGAAGAAAATCTAAAATAAGATTTGATTTAGATTTATAATTGAAGAAAATCTAAAATAAGATTTGATTTAGATTTATAATTGAAGAAAATCTAAAAAAGATTTGATTCAGATTTATAATTGATGAAAATCTTTGACCAAGTTGAAAATAAGATATGGTCAAGATTTGAAGAAGATTTAATCAAGATTAATCTATAACAAAATATGAACAGTATCCATCTAATGAGTTTACAAACTCAATCTAAGGAATTTACAAACTCAATATGAACAAAATACGAATAGAATCAATCTCAAGAATTTACAAACTCAATCAAAACAAAATACGAACATAATCAATCTAGAAGAACAACTCAGATTGGATTCAGAAATAAAGAATTGACTAAATAACATACTATCAAAAAGCATCTTGTTTAGAACCATTTTTGAATAAGATCATTGTTGACGAAGCTATGAATGAAGATACAATTTAGAATTAAACAAGGACTAAATTGAAGCCCTAATTTTATCTATAAATCGATACTCAAGGATGAAGAAGAAGATCATCGAAAAATTAGAAAATAGTAGAAGAACTTAAGCTCAAAATTTCAAATTCGTATTAGAGTTCAACGAGAGAAACACTTGTTCAAGTTAGAAATATTTTATAAGTGTTTTTTCTTAGAGTGTGAGAGTCATTATTATTATCAGCTTTGTTAGAAGTAAACACTTAAAGTTCCAATCTTCAGTATCCAACCCGATAGTGGTTTAGTTCCTTCTTCAATATGGGGTTTTCAGGTTGTTAGGAGAAGACTTGACTTGTAGGGACAAGGTTGTTAGTTCCTCAAAAGTCTGCAATTGTTAGGATGTTTGGGAAAACTAGCTTGAAGAGTCAGGTGCTTTGTAATTCAATGTATTTGAATTAATGGATTAAAGCCTTTTGAATGAGGGGACTGGATGTAGCCAAGTTAGTGGTGAACTAAATTAAATCTATGTGTTCAATTATTTACGATTTCATTGTTTACGGCCTATGAACCCATTGCTTCTTATCTAAGTAATTCATAAAATCCAACCAACCTTCATCAAATTAGCAAAAAGGTATCAACTTTGGCAAACACAATTCAACCTCCTTCTCATGTTTGCACCTTCAGTTTGTATTAGAGCTCGATCTCAAGGCGGAGCACTTTATAGTGTTTGAGGAAAGATCCAAGAGTTCGACATGTCTGGATTCAGTGAATCAGCAAATGAAGACATTGAGGTATTTTCTAACCTAACTCGATCTGATTTAATTACTGTTATAAATATTTTTTAAATAAAATGCAAACCTAACTGAAAAATTTAATGTTTTAAAGAATCAAAGTGCTGAATTTAAAATAGAAAATGCTATTCTTAAAACTGATATTACTGAACATAAAACAAAAAATGCAAATCTAAAAACTAATATCGCTGAACTTAAAGATATCCATGTAATTCTGATAAGCATGAATAAGTATTCCAAGATTTTCTAGCTAATAGTATGGAAAAAGCAGGTATGCATCTATAATTTATGGTGCTAGTAGAAATGGTAAAAGAGGTCTAGGATTTGAAGAAACAGTAACTGGACCTAAACTTATTCACTCTGATGTTTTGTGTACTGTTTGTTCTAAGAAAGGTCACTCTAAATTATCTTGTCCAATATTAAATACAAGGAAAGACAAGAAACCTTTCAAGAATAACAAACCCGGACCCAATTAGATTTGGGTACCAAAAGATAAAATTGTTTGTGTTGCAGATGTTCTAACCAACCAAATTGAAAAACCAATCATGGCATCTGGTAAGTGGATGCTAGCAACTTATGAAAGGAAAAAGATTTATGTCCCAATACCTGTGTAACAGTCCAACACTTACCGTTATCAGCATTGTTAATCACGACCTTCTCGCCCCCTTTTTCCTCTCCATAGGAAATAACGAGTTTTTGCCTTCTTTGGGACTCAAACCCGGTACCTAGGGGATATGTACCACCGTCCATTCATTCCCACTACCTAATTGAGCTAAGGGTCGGGCTATTACTAAAAAGGCGCGACTCAATTGGTAGTGGGAATGAATGGACAAATGTACTTATCCCTAGGTACCAGGTTCGATTCTCACGGTAGGCAAAAACTCGATATTTCCTATGGAGAGGAAAGGGGGCGAGAAGGCTCTGATTAATAGTGCCGATAACGGTAAGGGTTTGGCTGTTACAACCAGACTCTGTAGAATCTTCCACCAAGAGTTACTCTGCCTTCATGTTTGATCCTTCCCAGTATGTCAAATAGAAAGACTTTGTATTTTGTGTTTGACTGTTTCTATTTTTGTATTTTGTGTTTGACTGTTTCTATTTTTGAGTTACTCTACCTAATTGATCATTTGTATTTTGTGTTTGACTGTTTCTATTTTTGTGTTTACTCTGTTGTACTTTTTCCTACTTCACTCTTTTGTTTTAATGACAAAAGGGGGAAAATATGTTTTGAGAACAATTTCTATGACAATTTCAATCACTAATGCTTATCAATTATCTCGTTTAGAATATCATTCATAACTCTTACTTTTAAACGTCCATATATTAAGGGGGAGCTTTGTTGTGATATTGTTTTACTCTATTAAAATTAAAAATTGTTCACAAAAATACAAGTTTGTCGTCATAAAAAAGGAATAAATTATTAGAACTAAGTTGGTTTGAAGAACTATAACCCTTACTTGTTTTGTTGATAATAAAATTATTTTGTAGAAACAATTTAAAGCACTAATGTTTTTTTGCTCTTGATAGAGATGAAGAGGTGTAAAGATGGTGTTTGCATGAGTTCACAAATCAATCAGCCCGTGCTATCTTCTAGACGAGAAACGTAAGTTCAATTTTTTGGTACGCTTATTGTTATTGAAACACATTATACTTGCTTTATTTAGTTATCGTAATTTTCAATAATAATTTCTACTTTTCATTTGATAAAGGTTAGTAAAAATTCCAGAATATATAAAGTCCAATGTTGAATTGTATCAGCAGTATAAATTCAAATTGGAAACAGGGGATTTGTGATCTATAAAAAGATTTGTGATTCTCACAAATAAACAATCCATATTCGGTATTGTGAACCATAAAAGGATTTGTGTTCCAAGTGTTTGATAAAATGCAAAGTTCTACTTCAAAAAAAAAAAAAAAAAGCAAACTATGATGACTATTGGGAGATCATTCCCAAGGAAGACCAAAGGAAACAAGAATCATTGACAGCTGGGAGATCCATTCTCAAGCAAGACCAAAGTACACAACAAGGTCAACATGATCAACAAGGTCCTTTACTAATTGTCTATTCAATTTGCTTTTGATGATTGGTGTGTGTGGTTGGGATTTCTGTACTCAGTTTGTGTTTATACTTTTAAGGCTATCTATTCTATAAAGAAGTGGGACTTGAAGAGTAGTTGATATTCTAAACTACTCATTTATTCTTTGTTGAAAAACCAAACTAGTGGGCTGTTCTATGGTTGGTGGATGCAAGAGTCCTTCATCTCAGTTCCAAAAGGACCTTGTTGATCATGAACTATCCAAGAAGCAAAAGACTACTCCAAAGTGTCCATCAATGTCCCTCGATGATTATTTTAAAAGGAATAAGGAACAACTAGAAGAAGAGCAGTCAAAAGAATGAAGAACTTGACAGGGAACAAGAAGTGGAGGGTGATATGAACCATGAAAATGAGGATGGTTATATATATATATATATATATATATATATATATATATATATATATATATATATATATATATATATATATATATATGTTAGAACTAAGTTGTTTTGAAAAACAATGACTCTTAATTGTTTTGATGATAAAAGAAATTATTTTGTGGGAATAGTTTATTGTCCTAATAATTTATTTAAATGTGCATACTCTTGTCACAAGAATTAGATTTCTTTACACTGTATCATATGATGAATAGACAAACTAAACAAAGCATTTATAGCAATACTCTGTTACATTTGTTGAAGTATAACAGATTATGAAAAGCATGCTCTCAAAGCACCTCTACTGAATCTTCTGAGCAAGGTCACTCTAGTGATTCTGCGTCTGATAATCTTGATATTCAATTTCATCATTTTATAAAGTCAACACTCTGATAAAAAGTCTACGCTCCAACAAACTCTACTCATCATAGTAGACTTATCATCTAACAATAAAGAAACGCATAACATCCTCTGATAATGTCATCCTTTTGTCATCTTATGGTTTTTATCAAGATACATTGAATCAATTATGAAGATGGATTTGGACAATCATTTAATGTTGATTCAAAATCTCTGAAGATTTGATACGAGTTATTATTTCACATGTTGATTTCATGAAATCACATCAATGGTCAAAAACCCTAATAGACTAAATGACTCTCTATAAAGGATTTGTGATCGTCACAAATAAACAAAAATATCAACAATGAAAAACAAGAAAAGCACTTTTGTCATTACAACCTTTTGAAAATCTCTTGTATTAGGTCTAAGTGCCAAGAAACCTAAGAAATATTTTGAGAGCAAATTTGTGTAAACACTCTTGTATTAGAATTCATTCCAAACCCAATATAAACACTTTGTAACTTGGCCTAGTAACGGTTGTCGTCCTCAAGAGCTTGATCTTACTAAGCTAAAAAGTTGAAAAGACTTAAATACAATCAGTGTGACTAGAAGATGTTTAATGAACTTGTGATTTCATTGGTGAATAGTGGATTAAATCCTTTTGTGTGAAGGCATTGGACGTAGTTACAGTGTTGGTGGTGAAGGGATTGGACTAGGTGTTTATTTCCTTATCTCTTTACTTATTGTTTTACTCATTCCTATTTTCATCATCACTAGTATAGCTTTTAATTAAATTTTTGAAACAAAATACAATTCAAACCCTCCATTTACATCATGTTCCTACTGTTTGATGATTACTAATGACAATCCAATGTGTTTGATGATTATATTGGAATGTTAACTAGGACAAGCATAAAAAGAAATAAATAAAAAAAGAGGACAAACATTATGCTTGAAAATTCATGCACGGTCACTTGCTGATAGACAAGAAATCACCTTAAATGAAGAAACAACTTCTAAATTCAACAATTGTTTGGAATCAATATCAAGGATGTCAGATTTATGTCCTCTTACTTGCACTAATTGGAAGGCTATACCAAAGAAGAAGGAAAACATATGGGCTTATGTCAATGTATCAACTCATCTAGTGTTTGTCTTTGAGAACTCTAGTAAAATATACTTATCTAATTAATCATATATGTTCATTTCCTTTGCAGAAAAGTTACATTATTCCAGAAAAATTAAGGAGATAAAGTAAGAGCCTCCTAATAAATTCATCTCCTCCTTTTTCTCTGTTCTTTCAATCTTCCTTACATATATGAATACCCTTTAATTTATATAGAATCCCTGTGTGTATATACTAACAAACTGGTATGTTCAAATGATTTTTTATCAAATGAGTTATAATGTTGCTTCTGATTATGTTAGACAAAATCTTCAAGATTTGATTATAAATTCTGTTAAGTCTTTGGATGAGGCATTTCAAACTGTCTTCAGCAAAGAAAAATAGATAAAAAGCATGCTACTGAGACCAAAAAATTAAATGACAAGGTTCAAGAATGGTTTTGTAGTAGCAACGGTGCAAAACTGTTGGCGTAGTGAAAGTAAAAATCTGTTCTCTAAAACTTATGTTAGACTATGGTTCATTTTAAAGCTTTACGTATTCAAAGAAAAATCGTTGTTTAAAGAGGCAACGCATCACTTTATAACGGTTGAAAAACTATTCTCGTAGGTAACAAACACACTTTTTTGCAATAAGCAACAATTTTTTGACGTTGTAATACATATAAAATGTCGTAGTGATCACAAGTATTTTGCTAGTTATTTATAAAAAGAAAAAATTAAAATTTATAAATAGAATAAAGATAACAATAAGTTTATAGTTTAACTTTACTAATAATTGTTGTATTCTCTATTATCATAAATATAAAGTGAACAATGATGCGTTTTGAAACAACCAATTATGTATTTTAAATATAGAAAAATCATAAACAACTTATATGAAACATCTAAACCCACCTCCCTAAGAGTAAAAGTTTAGACTATCACTTATTCAATAACGATTTGGAATACAATGGTGGAGCTTTACAAAATTTTATTCAAGAGTCAAAATAAATTAAACAATGAATGAATGTAAAAAATATTTATATACAAAATATAATAAAATTGGAATTGATCCAATGGTTAGCATGGTTGATTTTCAAGAAGAAAAATGTGGTTCAAATTCTTGATTTTGTATTTTGAAATTTTAATCTATATATTAGGCAAGAAAATATAAATGAGTTGAAGAAAATCTCCTTCAAATACATCCAACTCACAACATGATTCTAATTTAAAAGATAAACTAGTTATTGCGGGGACATGTAAATCATTCACATATTTATAATTAAATGTTGGGAACCTCTTGAGATTGACAGTGGCCCGCCCCATTTCTCTCTAAGCTAGCTCTGAGCTTAATTCATACCTTATTGGATAAAATACAACCATTTGTCGATTATCGAATTGTACAAACAACATGCCATATTAGAAGTATATAACATTGACCTTTCTTTTCCATGAACACCAAAGATATAAACATCATCAATAACAATATTAATTAGAAGTTATAATTGAAATAACATAATTTGTGTTATACTTATTTTGTTATTTTTTCAAATATATAATAAATTAAATGGAGTAACTAATATAAAAAAGTAACATTATAATGGAACAAAACACAATAAAAAACGAATAGGCTTACACATCAATGCCCACGTTTCTGATAGTAATAATAGAGCAGAAAACTTCCTCATCATATATAGTCTAATCAACAATCACTACTAATACTCCTTTTTCATCTTGCGATAAAACCATCTCTTTTAATTAATTAATTAATTATTTAATCTCTCTTTCATATCATACACAGTCACCCCTTTACTTGATTCCCTTGTGTCATTGAATCTAATTCCTCTCCTCTAACTCCTAAGCACCTCTCTTTAGTCTTTCCTTTCCTTTCTTTCTCTTTCTCTCTCTATCTCTCTTTTATCATAATAATTTATCTGTATAACTAGTGAAAGAGCATCTATGTATTTCATATATGTTGTTAGATAATAGATAGACACAAGAACAAACCCTTTGTTTTTCTTATATCATGAGGTGTGATGGTTTGACTTTCTTGTCTCTTAAAATCAAAATAGACAAAACAAAAAAATAAACCAATCTTCTATTCGGTAGTTTTTGCCCAGCAAGTTGCAAGAAGAAGCTGCAGCCCTATAAAGAATCAGTCAATTGCTTTATGTGAGAAGCAAACTTTGAGCTTTGAATTAAATTTCTCTTATCAAGCTCGTCAACATCATTTTCTTTAATTCACTAGAAAAGAGAAAGAAAATCTCTTTTCACAAACAACAATTAATTCTAATTTTGTAATTTGTTTACTCTTTATATTTTGGGTTAGAGTACCTCCTGTACTTTTCTGTAAAAAAAAAAAAAAAGGCAGTTCTGGCTAATCCTTGGTGGGCAGGTCATCAGGTAGGATTGCCTGGGGTGGATCATCATCTCCACCCATCAGGCAATCCATCTGGTATAAACAACAAACGCCACCACACTGAACTCTCAATCCACGAAACACGAAAAATTGAAGATGAAGAAGAAGAAGATGAAAGAGACATCGACGACGAACCAAAAGAAGGCGCAGTCGAAATCGGAAACCGAAGACCAAGAGGAAGACCACCCGGTTCAAAAAACAAACCAAAACCACCAATCTTCATAACAAGAGACAGTCCAAACTCATTAAAAAGCCATGTGATGGAGGTAGCCGGAGGCGCCGACGTAGCCGAAAGCGTAGCCCAGTTTGCCAGACGGCGTCAACGCGGCGTCTGCGTCTTAAGTGGAAGCGGCTCGGTTGCCAATGTCACCCTAAGACAACCAGCAGTACCAGGTGCTGTTGTAGCACTTCATGGAAGATTTGAGATTCTATCATTAACAGGTGCATTTCTACCTGGTCCTGCTCCTCCAGGTGCTACAGGACTCACAGTTTACTTATCTGGTGGACAAGGTCAAGTTGTTGGTGGAAGTGTTGTTGGATCTTTGATTGCTGCTGGTCCTGTTATGGTTATTGCTGCTACTTTTGCTAATGCTACTTATGAAAGATTACCACTTGAGGAGGAAGAAGAAGACGACGGCGGCGGAGGTGGTGGTGGAATTAGTGTTGTCCATGGAGGACATGCTGGAGTTGGAGGTCGTAATTCATCTCCTCCACCTGGAATTGGAATTAGTGGAGGTGGTGGTGGGGTCCACATGCAGGGTGGACTTCCAGATCCATCTTCTTTGCCTTTGTATAATTTGCCAACAAATCTTGTTCACAATGGTGGTCAGGTGGGAGGAGGACATCATGAAGCTTTTGCTAATTGCCCTCATGGAAGACAACCTTATTGATTGAAAACAATCTCTGTCTCTATTTATAAGAGAAAGGAACGTCAACAAAAGTTAATGTATTTGATTCAAATTTTAGATCAAATACGTTTATTTGTTTGTTGACTGAACTTTATCTTATATATAAGATTAGAAGTGGTAATTAATAATATTATGGTAGATCATCCATGTGTGTGTGGATTAATTATAGTTGTGTTGGTGTTTTCTTTCTTGTTTGAAAGATAGACATGTTGAAGAAATAGGTTTAGAGTAATGAAATAAAAATATTTATAGTAGTACTTGTGAGGAGAAGAGGAAGCTATGTTGTTGTATAATTTATATCTATCAATGTGTGTGTTGTTTTGGTATATGATTATTAAGTAAGAACTTTCTGTATCTTTCTCTTTTGGTTGTGTTTGGAATAAAAAAGATGATGATGGGGCTTTTGTTTTTTTATTGATATTTTTTTTCCAATAGTTTATCATTTTTATTCTCCATGATCTATAGTGTTTGTTTACTCCTTGTTGGGTGTATTTTATTTTTGTTTCTTTAATATTTTTTATTTTGCAGTTGCATTTTATATAGGTATTTAATGCATGATTGGATCATTGATTAGACTTGGGAGATATGAAGCCTAAGCTTGTTTTGTTTATGTTTTAATTCCAAACTTACACCAAAACATCCTTGGATTTCCTGTAAGAAAAATAATAGGATTGAAAAGATTCATAAGTGATTAGTTTCTCATACAATTTTCACATAAGCTTAGGGTTTGTGAATTTAAGCTTTGTATGCGCTTTGCTTTTGTGATTGCAAATCATCAAGAAGTGAAAGCAAATAGGGTTCTTTTGGTTTTTCTTATTCTCTTACTATCTCTCTCTCACTTCTTTCTTGTTAATTTGTTTAGTTCATAAAATAATCTCTAATATGGAAAGTAAATTAATATGCACTGCATTCAATGTATATATTTTAATATAAATAAACATTTTGGTGGTGATGACAAACTACTTTGAGCCCATCATCTTATTAAATATTTTTATTTCCTTACAACTTTCAACGTCACTTTTAACTACTAGTCTAAAAAATGTCACTTGTAAATATTGTAACTAATTTTCAACAATTTATTATTGATTTTAATTATGACAGTAAAAGAAAAAGAATTGAAATTTGAGATACCTTTTTGTGAATTTTAGTGCTGTCTAAACTTTATTTTTTCTTTTAAAGTATATTTTTGTGAGTTAGATTTTGGAAAATTTCGACAAAAAGATTTTG
>JBBPBP010000001.1:52579433-52602843 GCA_037974735.1 Cicer chorassanicum | reverse complement strand
TTTGTCTTTTAAATCATGGTTAATATTTGATGTCTATAAACCATCAAAAATCAGCTAAATGGTACAAATTTGATATTGTAACTAAAGTTCAAATCTAACTTGAAACAGTTGTAAAATTGTTAATTTTTTTTATGATTAAACTTTTACAAGACATTGTTCTTTTATCTTTTTGTTAGCAGTAAAAATACTCATTTAATTACAAACTCTACAATATCTTTTATCGCATTTTTTTTATAACTTTAAAAATTTACAAGATTAATATTATATATATATATATATATATATATATATATATCAGCTTATAAAAAATTTAAAATTAAACTCGCGCAAAGCGTGGGTCATATTCTAGTTTTTAATTAAAACATCCAACATTTTATCAGCTATCTCACTACGAATACAAAATTACACTCATATTTTTTTCCTTCAAACATTTTGTTAAAGTGCACATATCAAGGAACATATTTACACAAAATTATAATAATATTTTAAAACATCAAAATTATAAGATATAAGAAACATTTGTATTAATTTTATAATTGATACCTAATACAAATTCAAAATTACATAATTAATACTAGCTTCTTGGTTCCATGATCATACACATAACATAAGTATCTCTAAATAACAACAAAACTAGAATATAACCCGCGCGTTGCGCATAATGTATAGACTTTAACATATTTGTAGTATTGTGAATAGGATTTTAAAATTTCAAAAGTAATATAATTTATTCATTTTGTTTGTAGAGTACTTTTTTCAAGTGAGTTTATTTGAGTAATTATTATATATGAGTTGACAAACACACATTTGAGAACATGTAAAATGTTTTGCAGAACGTAATTGCAACTAATTCATATATTTAATATTAAAAATCCATAGTGAAGATCATCCTATAAACAAAATTCATAAATTTTATTTAGTGTTAAAAATCTTAAAAGTATTTTAATAAATATTAATATATGTAATTATCTACCGTAAAATCAGATTATTCATGTTTTTTTGTTGTTGTCAAATATAAATTTATAGTCAAAATATTGTTAGAAAAATATAAAAATGATTTTGTCATTTGATATTCATTTCATTCTAATCCTGTCAAAGAAATGACATATCTAATTTCAATATGTTGAGTATGAGACTTCTATACAATATGACTTGAGAATTTTCACAAACAACTCATATGTACGGTTGAGTAGAAGTAAAACAGATGTATAAACTTCAAATTGGTAGTATTTTTAAAAAATTTGACAACAAAAAACATCTCCGTACAAAACAACAAATAATTTTTTAATATAAATATTAAACATTATTCTTTTGTCTATAAATGGTAAATAGTTTTCTCACGAAGATACAATAATAACACTCATATAAAGCTGAATATGGACAATCTTCTTTGTCTTTTGAGGAGTCAATATATTTTCATATCGTAGATGAAATCAAATATGTCTGGCAAAACAATACTCTAACTAACAACAATCAAGGTTTTAAGAAAACTGAGCAAATAGGTATAGTATGTTACAAAATACCACTTACTCAAAAGCTATTTGTGCAAAAAAAATTTTCCAACTATATCTACTTGTTAGAAAATAATTGAGTTGCAAGACACTAATCGTAAAGATTGTTTGAAGAAGTAGAATAGTATACGTAAAAAAAATTTATATATTGATTGTACTTTAATTTCTAACTCATGACGCATTAATAGTTATACTTAATATTATATGCTAAATAATAATAATAATAATAATAATAGTAATAATAATAATAATAATAATAATAATAATAATAATAATAATAATAATAATAATAGTAAAATGTGTTTTAAAGCAAATTGGAAGTTGAATAATAAGGAGAATTGAAGAGGAAAAACTTTTAGATGTGCCACATGAGATTTTTCGTTGAGGTAGCAATATTTGAATGAAATGACACAATATTAGATGATATTTATGTGAGAGTCTATTTAAAAAAAAAAAAAGAATTTTCCAACTATATCTATTTCTTTGAAAATAATTGGATTGCAAGGCACTATTGGTAGAGATTGTTTGAAGAAGTAGAATAGTATACTAAAAAAAATTATATATTGATTGTACTTTAATTTGTAACTCTTGACACATTAATAATTATACATAATATTATATGCTAAATAATAATAATAATGATAATAATAAAATGTGTGTTAAAGCAAATTGAAAGTTAAACAATAAGGAGAATTGAAGAGTAAAACCCTTTTAGACGTGCCACATATGATTTTTTGTTGAGGTGGCAAAATTTGAATGAAATGTCACAAAATTATTAGATGATGTTTATTTGAGAGTCTATTTTAATATATATATATATATATATAGATATCAAAATATCATAGTTCTATCAATAAATCCAAAAGAATATGATACCTCAAAGGTGCCTACAAAACATCAAACATTTAGGTTCTACATTCAAAAGTCTTCACTTATTTGCATTTGTACCATCAATTGGATTGCTTCCAAGAGTACCATTACCAAGACTGCTCATCTTCATCCAAATCCATTGCATCAAAATCAATATTTGTATGTTTAGCAAATAAGGAAAACATTTTATTTTGACGAGCAATGATCAAATTGAATATTTGTATTTCTTCTGCAATCTTCTGCCTTAATCGTGCCTCAAGCTCTCCACTCATATCACGAACAATGTCAGTATAATTTGAATATTGGTTTGATTTAGAAGATGAGGCACGGGCACGAATGCTTCCGTCCAAACCAAGTCCATACACTCTACCCTTTGAATTTTTTCCTCCAACAGCTTCAATCATTAAGTTGTCATCATTAATAGGCATAGGCTTGTGTTGTGAACTATTCTCATTACCACCAGTCTTAGAAGGTTGAGGTTGAGATTGAGAATCAACTTGTAAACACATGTTTTCAAATTTTTTCTCAACAAAAAAGAGATTATTAATCAACTTAGGGATTTGCATATGGTCCATGAACAACAAAAAGAAAACAATTCTTTTAATTCTCAAGCATTACACTATCATATTTCATAAGCCTTTGAACACATCCACAAAATTCTCTTATAAAAGAATAAGTTAGTAAGGATCCAATATATAACCATCAAACTTAACTATCTTAGATAAAATACATTGTGTATGCTCTTATTTCTAGGCTACATTGTGCTCTAACTGTTAAGATAAACAACTTTTTTTTTTATGTTGTCCTCTTACACAAATATGACTTAGCAAAACTTTCAACCAGTCATTACACAAATATGAACACAATTTGAGCTTAATATTAAGCTTTTATACATGTCTCAATTTCAATTTTTATCAACCCTAGAAGTTTTACAACATGCACAAACCAAGTAAAAATAAAGGAACAAATCACTTAATACTCACATATGCATCATTTGACCTTTTATCTACAAAATTATGAGTACCCTTTCTAGTATGACACTTTTTGAATAATTCTTCTTTGTGTGGCATTCTTCCTAAACTCTTATTATGCGACTGTTTAGAGATATACACATGTTAAGAATATAAAAAGAAAGCAAGTTGAGATATTAACGAAATAATAACATAACTTACCAATTCAAGTTCATTCTTTAGTTGATTCTTTGATCCTTGGGTGTGCAATGAACCGTTGGTATCTGAATGACGATTTGCAACGGCAACACATCGTAGTGTTAGGTAATCTTCATCTTCCCACATTTTAAGCAATTGTGTCCATACAGTGCCAGGAATCCATGTGGGTTGTTGTGACATATTTTCACGTGCTCTTGACATTATCTTTCTTAGTAGATCCTTTGCTTTAAATTTCCACATGGCTATAATTTTTTAATCTTGTTCACCAATCCATTTGTAGCCTTTCTGCAATTATTGAAAACCCCAATACAAAACTAAATTCATAATAATTAGAAGTTATAAAATTATATGAAATGATAGCAGATAACCAACATACCTTACCAACCACTCATTAAACCACATGAATTACATCAACAAATTAAATAAGGATAAAAGCTGCAAAAATTAGTCGATTATCATCAAGATAAAAACTACAACACATGAAAACATGAATTACATCAACAAATTAAATCAAAAAGTATATATAAGTTAGAAATTTTAAATTCATTGAAATCCATACTTATTATCCTTTCAAAATATAAATCCAAACTTTGTTATATGAAGAATCCCTGCCCCATGGTAGATTCTTGTTATGAGGACCAGGTAATGTAGAGTCTCCAAATGGGATAAATTGTTGGGGTTAGGTTTTGTGATCATTATCTTCTTCTAAGGGTGGTATAATCTCAGAATCTACAACTGGTGGTGGTTGGGATATTGTGGAGTTGATGTTTTTTCTATAGTAGGAGATAGGTAAAGTACTAAGAGGACCACTTGGATTACTAAATGTTGGAGATGGTGTGCTAACAGGTGGCGTCGTGTACTTAGCAATGTTCCTTTGCTCAAAACTAGAAGGAATGGATTGAACACTACCATTCTCTTTACCTCCAGATTCTCTAGGTTGTCCTCGAAGTTTACTAGTACCTGACATCTAATTTAATGATAAAAACATATATATATATATATATATATATATATATATATATATCTACTAATATATCTTCTAACTTTGTACTCAAAATACCATATAACAATGATACAATATTAGGCATAAGAAGACTTCACAACTAAAACACAATTCACTAATATGTCATCTAGAGCACACCATTCATTTGGCCTCGTACATTCGATTAGGAAGAACATTATCCTCTGATATCATATCTTTCGAAAGGTTAATAAGTTTGTGAAGTTTTTATTAGACTATCCATTGTTTGCTTTTAAGTTGTACAACTTTAATACCGCAAACAATCTTGTGAATTTATTGCAATCATTGTATAACGGTTTCTACGCATCACTTAACAACCTCTCAAACATTTGAGGACAATCCTTAAGATCTTCTTCAACCACATGTGCAATCTCTTCAACTTAACAAGAGTCATAAGTATTTATGTCAAAATCGTTCGACGCATACTTCACAATTATTCCCCAAATCAATGTTATTGTTACATATCTCACTGTGCATTATCCAACTTGTATAGCTTCGATCAATTTCGTTCCTCCCTAAATGTGAATTCAACTTAACTTCATTAACCCAGTTTCCATAACAACAATCTAAGCACAGACATATGATTCTACTAGGGTCTTTGACATGTTTCATGGAAAACTTAACAAACTCTTTTACTCCATTTTCATATTCCTTTGACCATCGATTGACAAACATCCATCTTTTATCCATTAATTGTTTCTTTAAAAGTACTTGAATAAAAAGTAAAAAGTGTACATCTACAAAAGTGATACAACAAAAAATTTAGTTAATACAAATTCTAAGAGGCAATAAAAAAATAGTTTTAATAAGACATCAATGCCACAATCGAATTGAAAGACTCAAAAAAAAAAAATTAAAACTTTTTCAACATCAATGCAACAATCAAATTTCAACAACAATGCAACAATCGAATTTTAAATCTCCATAATAATGCAACAATGCAGAAAAATTTTAAGACTTAATAAAAATTTGATAGTGTCAAACAAAATAGTGTCAAACAAAAAATATGCAGCAATTGAATTTGACAGCTAGAAATTTCCTTTCAACATATAACAATCAAAAAACAACAACATACAACAATGGAAAAACAAAAACATGCCGCAATTGAAAAATAGAAAAAAAAAAAAAAAATAAGTTTCAACAAAATTCATGTACAAATTACCAAATATTTTTTTTCTGAGAAAATTTTGACACTTAAAAAGTTGAGAATGGAGGTTTAGTGTTTGAATAGTGATGAAAGCAGAGTTGTGATTTTATTTCAAATTTAGAAAAACCTAAAAACGACCAATAAATCGTAATTTAAAATTAATTAATGTTAATGACGAAATATTTTTGTGAGAAAAGGTTTTAGAGACTTACAATCGTGAGAAGGGGTGTTTCAGTGACGGAAACAAATGATTAAAAAGGGTTTCTCATTTCTGAGATGATGGTGAAATCAGTTTTGGGTTTATTGCATTGGTGTTTATGAGTTTATGTTGTAATTGATTCAAGAAAAAGAAGAAGATAGGTTTGCATTATTGAAAATGATTTTGGGTTTCTTGGGTTTCGTTTCAAGGTTCCTTCGTTTGCGTTTCAGGAGGCAAGAATAAGGTTAATAATATGCAAGAAAAGAAGATGGAGGAAGATGAAGGGTTTTGGAAAAGAGAAAGAACAAGAAGAATGGCTTTCTGGATCGTGTATATCTGATGATATATGTTTGGTTTTATGTTTATTTGTTATAGACAACACTTTTAACAAAAGCGCTATAAACATGAGTAAGCATTTTAGAAACAGTGTTGCCTAAGATTCACCAATTTTTTTTCAAACATAGGACAACACGTTTTCTAATGTATATGCCTATGACACTGTTTAACAAAAAAATATTGTCTAAGGGTTGGGCTTACAACCTCACTTTTCCAAAAAATGCTATCTAAGAGTTTTGAATTTTTTAATACATGAAAGAATAACACTTTTTCAAACTAAACATAAAAATGATACAAAATAAATTATATTCATTGGATCCAACACTGTGTTGTTAGAAAAGTTCATAAAGTATTTATGTCAAAATCGATCGACGCATACTTCACAATTATAAATTTCCCATCGTCTGATTAAAGCAAAATTTCACAATCTAAAACCCAATTACACCCAAGAATGCCACTCATAGAAATCTCTCTAACTCTCTTGAAATTCCCTCAATGTTTAGATTCTCTTCAAGTTGGAATGAATTTCACTCTTCATCCATCACCTCTATTTATAGATGATTTATATCACTTGCTTCATGAACAAGTTTCTTAATGGCCAAGTTTACTTCTCGGCTAAGAAACTTGCTTCTTGGCTAAGTTTTATTACTTGGTTACTAAGTTTACTTGGTAGCTAAGTCTTATCTTGACTTTAACAATCTCCCACTTGAAGACTGATTTTAATAGGTCTTCGCACCTTGATCTTGCAACAGCATTCTCTGGTCTGTTATTCTAGTAGGCCTACTGAAGTTGAGCACAACTTCAATTTGTCGATGGTGACTACTTTTGTCAACATGTCTGCTGGGTTCCTACTTCCTTCAATTTTCTTTAATGCCAACATCTCATCCTTAAGCAGAGATCTGATGAAGTGATAACGAAGATCAATGTGCTTTGTTCTTGAATGAAATGTTGAATTCTTTTCCAGATGAATTGCGCTTTGACTGTCACTATACAAGGCACTTTGCTTTTTGATGAAACCCAAGTCTATTAACAACCTTTGAAGCCATATTATCTTTTTGCTAGCTTTTGTTACTACTACGTACTTAGCCTCTATTTTGGATAACGCGACAATCTTTTGTATCCGCAACATCCAACTAACTATTGTAGTACCAATAGTGAATATATAACTAGTGGTACTTCTTCGATGATCAACCTCACCTACAAAGTCTGCATCTACGTAGCCTTGTACTTTCGTTTCTCCTTTACCGAAGTATAAACACTTTTGTGTGGTGGCTCGTAGATATCTCAAAATCCATTTTACTGCTTCCCAATGAGCTTTACCTGGATTTGACATAAATCTACTAACAACTCCTACTACATGACCAATGTTTGGTCTTGTATAGACCATTACGTACATCAAACTTCCAATGGCTGATGTATATGGAATCTAAGCCATCAGTTCTCTTTCTTCCTTTGTATGAGGTGATTGTTCCTTGGTTAGGAAAAAGTGATTTGCCAAAGGTGTGTTAACCGGTTTGGCATTACCCATGTCGACCCTTTGCAAAACACGGTTGATGTACGCTTCCTAAGATAACTACAAAATCACTTTTGCTTATCTCTCATGATTTGCATTCCAAGGATCTTCTTTGCAGTACCCAAGTCCTTCTTGTCAAATTCTTTTGACAACTACATCTTCACGTTTCTGATCTTGTCCATATCTGAACTGCTACTAACATATCATCAATATAAAGTAGCAAAATGATATAACTAGACTTATATCTCTTGAAGAAGCAACAGTGGTCAGTGTTGCACTTCTGAAAATCTTCCTTGTGCATAAAGCTTTCAAACTTTTTGAACCACTGTCTTGGAGCTTATTTTAGGCCATACTAGTTCTTGTTTAGTCTGCACACCTTGCTCTCCTTCCTTTTTTTCTAGGAATCTTTCATATTGGTGCATGTATATCTCCTCATTTAAGTCTCCATGAAGAAATGCATTGTTCACGTCCAATTGTTCAAGAAATAGCTCTTCATTGGCAACAATACCTAACACTGTCCTAATAGTATTGAGCTTCACAACTGGAGTAAAAATCTTGTTGTAGTCAACTCCTTCCTTTTGTTGGAGTCCTTTTACCACTAATCGGGCTTTGTATCTTTTGGAGAGCGAGCTTTTCATAATTAGTTATACTTCAACAAATATAATAAAATATAGTTGTAACTGTATTGTTTAGCTTGTCTATTCATTAGAGGATGTAGTGTAAAAATGTTAAATTCTCCTGACAAGAGTCTGCACAATAAATTGTTCCCACCAAATAAGTTATGATATCATCAAAACAATTAAGGGTCATTATTTTCAAACCAACTTGGTTCTAACAATCTCCCCTTTTATGATGATGACAAATATATATATTTTTGTAAACAATTTTTCTTAATAATAAAGTGATAAAAACATATTAAAGCAATAAAATCGTAGAGCACCCCCTTAATATTATCAAGTTTAAAAAATTTGGAGTACGACATTCTGACAAGAAATTGTTCTTACAAAACATACTCCTCCCATTGTCATTAGGCCAAAAGGGTACACAGAAAGTAGATATACCAAAAAGAAAAAGAGTGAAAGCTTGAATAAAATGTCATTAGAAATTGCATAGTACAAGAAATCGTGAAAAAAAAAATCACTAAGAGTGAACATTGGTTAAACTAGCTAAGATCATTTTTAAGGTATTCTAGATAGATTCTTGATTCTTGGTTGTTTGTTCCATGAACGCCTTTGTTTTAGTTTCTAAGCGATCAAAGTCTTCCTTCTTGACAAACTAAGATAGGTCACACGCTGGTACTGAAGGAATGATAGAAGGAACTATAGAGGCAGACACTACAACTTCTAACGCAACAGTAGCATGAACATCCAAGGAAGGGAATTCAACACGTGGGATGATAATAGGAAATTGCATAGGAAAGTTGTTTGTACTAAGATTTACTTTCTAAAGCAGCAGTAAGTTGCTTTCTAGTTTGATTTCCATGAAAATTCTTAAAATGCAAGACCCAAAAGTAAAGGATCTGAGTAGTTTTTCTGAAAGAAATAAAGTTCTTAGCGACCAGATGCATTCCATGCTCCATGTTGTCCTTAATCTAGGTTGTGACAAAATAAAGGACATTGTTCCATTGACTAGAGACTTCATCAGGAACCAAGCTTTCAACATTCAAGTTCTAATCTTTGTAATCTTAGTAGTGAGAGAGGTAATGAATGAATCAAAGTTTGGGAAGCCAGAGGGAATGAAGAGAATAAGGTGCTCGGTCTAGTGGGATGGGAGTATGATGTTCAGGTTGAGGATGGGTGAAGTTCGAAGCAGGTGAGTTATTTGAAGATGTTTTAGAGATTAAATTTGTTACAAATTGAGTTGCAATCTCAGTGACTATGTGAATAGGATCCATAGTTACAAGTGAGTTAGGGTCAGAGGCAGGTGTGGGAGGTATATGTGTGGTTATACTTTTTGTTTGGATAGGTGATTGTGGAGGGTTGGAATGCGAAGTTGACAGTGTGGAGGTGGGAAATTCAGCTACGGTTACCTCAAACATCTCATCTAAAGTGTCTGTATTTGAACTAGAACTAGAACTAGAAGACACATAAATTATTTGAGGGGTTGATTTGGTTAAGGGTGTAGAGGGGATATGAGTAAGAGTTGTGTGTAGAGAGAGGGGTTCAGATGGTGTTGCAGTAGTTTTAGGTTCAAGTGTTTCATTATCACAATCACTACCAATATTACTAGGAGAATGAATATGCTCAGCAGATGAAGTTACCTTCTGTCTCTTCTTCAAATTGAGGTTGGCTTCATCCTCATTGGCATTTTCATCATCTTCTTCTACCATGGAAGATACCCTTACTTCCCTTTTCCTTTTCTTTTCAAACTCTTGAGATGCCTTTGGAAGAGGAAAGAAAATTGGAAGCATCAGTTGACCAGAGGACATCCTTAGATATTCTTGAACTACCTCTTTGTTGTCTTCCTCAAAGATAGGAGCAAATGAACCTCATTGACTAGTTTTATGCAGTCCTTTGTAACAATGAGTCTCATGTTAATGACATTCTTAATGTTGAACATTGGTGCAAAAAAGGATACCAAGTGTTCTTTTTGAATAATTCCTCCTACTTCCTCTAGGACCATAATGAGAGGGGCTCTTAAAAGCATAATTGTGAAAAGTCTAGAATAGAGGATAGTTTTGATTTTGTCTGACCAGGAGTTGACAACGGAGGACCTCATGTGCTCAAGTACTAGATGTGGCAAATACTTCTTAATTTTCTAGGAGATATTTCACACCAAACCCTTGTGATTTTTTCTTATGTGATCAACAAAACCACCTTTTGGAACAACACAATCGATCAGGATCTTAAACATCATCTCGTATCTGGGTTTTAAGTGGACTTTATTTGAAGTTAACCTTGGGATCCCCAAACTGTTTCTTATTGATTTTGGAAGATCCAATTATTGACTTGTTTCCGTTTTTAATAATCATGCCTTCATTCGAGCATTTCGTGATAGCAACAATTGTTTGTTGAGTAACCTTGATAGGAAGCTCTAAAACTACACTTGAGATTTCTCCATTTGTGTTTGCATCAGCAAACCTCAAGAATTCCTTATCCAGAAATAATAAAGCGTAAGATTGATCTAGGTTAAAACACTCTAACCATCCAACGAAGTCGAAACCGTTTTCAACGAGGTTTGAGAAGTGGATTTGCAATTCATTTAGAGTATCTAGTTGATCAATGTTGCATGCCATGGTAGGTGCAGAAGAAAATGCAAAACTCGAAAACATAAGAGAGTCTAGGAGAAAATTCAATGAAGTTCTAAGGTTTGAAAGAAAGCGAAAGTATGGGAAAGTAGGTAAGAGTAGTGAGTGCTTTGAGTGTTTGTGGTTTTGATAAAACGTTTGAGTAACTAAAAACAAATAGTAATAACTACCGTGCACACGCTAAAAAAAAAACAAGTGGTAGAAGAAACACGGAAGTCACACAATTTTCAAGAAAATAATCATAGCTGAGATAGAGTGAATTTTAAGCGACAAGAGGCAGAGAGAAAAAATATAAATTTATCAGAGGCAGAGCATACGTATTTAACCAAAATTTTGTTTTATTAGAGGCAGAGACACAAAGGGATTTCAACATTACTCTAGAAATTGAGCGTTTAAATTTTCTTTTATGAAATTGAAATCCTTCTTCAGCAAAGGGTTTTGTAAAAATGTCTACGCACAGATGATTAGTGTCGACGAATTTATTGTCTAAAATATCCTTCTAGACATAGTCTCTTATGAAGTGATGTTTAAACTCTATATGCTTTGCCCGTTAATGTAAAATGGGATTTTTGGTTAAACATATAGCAAATGTATTATCATAGAAGACATGAATAATACTCTCATAAACTTTGAAGTATTCTAGTTGATGTTTCATCCACAACAGTTGGGTGCTACAACTTGCTGTTGATATATATTATGCCCCAGTTGTTGATAGAGCAATGGTTCCTTGTCTTTTGCTTGAACAGGTGATCATATTTTCACCAAGGAATGTATAGCAACCACTGGTGCTTTTTCTTTCTAGTTTACCTCTAGCATAGTCAGCATCACCGAAAC
The DNA here is from genome assembly GCA_037974735.1 of Cicer chorassanicum. NCBI lineage: Eukaryota > Viridiplantae > Streptophyta > Magnoliopsida > Fabales > Fabaceae > Cicer > Cicer chorassanicum. Next base: position 52,590,996 of record JBBPBP010000001.1, on the reverse strand, counting down.
CTACTTACCTGTCTCAGAGGATTGCTTATAATAAAAATCAAGATTAGTAGTGCCTTTCAGATATCTAAAGATCATACTAAAATGAGATTGTCTAGGGTCATACTAGCATCTTGCACACAAAGACAATCTAAACAGAATATCAGGTCTAGAGGTTGTTAAGTAAAGAAGAGAGTCAATCATTCCTTTGTATACCTTTTGGTCCACCTTTTTACCTAATTCATCCTCATCAAGAGAACATATCGAATGCATAGGTGTAAGCATCAGTTTGCATTCATCCATCTTAAATTTCTTAAGAATTTCTCTAGTGTATTTGGTCGGATGAATGAATACACCATATAAGCTTTGATGAATTTGGATTATGAGGAAGCATTTTAGTTCTCTCGTCATGCTCATCTCAAATTCATTATGCATTAACTTAGAGAACTCGTGACAGAGCTTGCCATTAGTAGAACAAAAAATAATATCATCAACTTATACTTGGAGAATGAGAAGAGCATTCTTAGATGATTTTGTAAATAAATTACTTAGTTTGTCATACCATGCTTTGGGAGCCTGTTTCAAACCATACAAGGATTTTTTAATTAAAAAACCTTGTTTGGGAATTCATTATCCTCAAAGCCAAGAGGTTGTTGAACATACACTTTTTCATTTATATAACCATTTAAGAATGCACTTTTCACGTCCATTTGATATAAAATAATTTTATTAAAAATTGCAAATGAAAGTAAAATTCTAATTGCCTCAAATCTTGCCATAAGATCAAAGGTTTCAGTGTAATGTATACCTTCCTGTTTACTATAGCCTTGAACTACTAGTCTAGGTTTGTTTTTTACTACTTCACCTTTCTCATTAAACTTGTTTCTAAAAACCCACTTCGTTCCAATTGGCTTCTTATCTTTTGGCTTGAGTATAAGATCCCATACATCATTTCTTTTGAATTGATTAAGTTTTCTTGCATGGCCATAATGCATCCATCATCCAATAAAGCTTTGTCTATTGTTGTAGGATTGATTTTAGGCAAAAGTCTAAATAACAATGTTTCTTTATGAGCAGACCTGATCTTTATAGCATCACTTTCGTTTCCAATAATCAAGGAGTCTGGATGTGAAGATTTGTATTTCTTTTTCCGGTTTAGGTTCCTGATGAGTTTGATTCTTGATGGGATAATTTTGTTTTTTCCTCTGATACATTTGGTCCATTTAATATTTGTACATTTGCAAATTCATCGTCAAGCTTTACTTTTTATGGTCAAGTTGTTTCTCATCGAATTTGACATGGATTTATTCCTCTACAAATAATGTCTTTTATTATATACTCTAAAGGATTAAGACCTTTTTGAGTATCCTAAAAAGGTACACTTTTAAGGTCATGAGTCAAACTTGCAAAGATTCCCTTTGGTGCTCAAAATATAACATGCACAACCAAATTGATGAAAATAAGAAATGTTGGGTTTTATTTCTTTCCACAATTCATAAGTTGTCTTATTTAGAATAGGTCTTATATAGATTATATTCTAAATATAACATGCAATGTTTACTTCTTTTGCCTAATACTGTTTGGGAACATTCATTTCATAAATCATGGTGCACACCATTTCATGAACAAGTTCATTTTTTCTTTCTACAACACCATTTTGCTAAGGTGTTCTAAGAGAAGAAAAACTATGTATAATACCATTCTCTTCACATAATTTTTCAAAAGGTTTATTTTGCTCTTGTTTGGAAACGGTAGTGAACACTTTATATGACTAATGCTTGTGTCTAATGAACTTTACTTGTGTCTATTTTGAATAGTCAACAATAATAAAGAGTTCACGCTTTTAACCACTAACGGAGGCAGTTTTTACTAGACAAAATATATCAATGTGTAAAACTTGAAGTGGTCTAGAAGTGGAAACAACGTTCTTTGAAAAAGAAGATGATTTAGTTTGTTTCCCTTTTTGACATGCCTCACAAAGAACATCTCACTCAAATTTCAAATTTGGCAAACCTCTGATTAGGTAAAGTCTTTTCAACTTTGAGATTTATCTTAAGTTGGCATGTCCTAATATCTTGTACCAAATCAGTTGGTCTTGATTCACTAACATAAGACACTTCACTTCTTGTTTTTCCAAATCTAATAACTTTGTTTTGTAAGTATTATTTTTCCTCTGACTAGTAAAAAACATAGATCTATTTGTTTGACTAATTGCCTAACAAGACTTTTGATTGAAGACAATACCTGAACCACTGTCGCTTAACTGACATATTCTCAATAGGTTATGCATTAGTCCTTTTACAACCAAAACATTTTTAATTGATGGGAGAGAACCATTACCTACTGTGCCACACCTTATAATCTTACCCTTTTGATTTCCTCCAAATCCTACAACTCCTCCATCCTTGAGAGTGAGGTTTTAGAACATAGACCTTTCTCCCGTCATGTATCGTGAGCATCCACTGTCTAGTTACCATGACTGGTGTTTCAACTTTGTTGCTAAGGATATCTACAAAATTGATTTTTTTTTTCTTTCAGAAATCCACATTTGATTGGGTCTTTCCATGTTTTCAACATAGGACAAGTTTTTTTATTGTGACTTTTCTTTAACCATTATACGCAAGAAGTTTCTGGTGAGTTAAACTTTGAAGTTTCCTTTGTTGAATTCACTCATTTATCATGGGGAGTGTAACTCTTTTGGAGATCCTTCAATCTAGACACTAGAGTTTGGAATCTAGAAAACATTTTCTCAATGTTCTCATCTTCTTCCATCTAGAATAATTCATACTTCATGACAAGTAGATTTGCCTTAACTTCTTATAGCTGCCTATTTCCATCATAGTTAAGAACGACAGCATCAAAGATACTCTTTGTTGTTTCTTTGTTGATGCATTGTTTGAACTCTTTGAAGGTGATAACGTTCATCATGAAGGTCCTGGCTTTATGATTCATCTTGTATTGTTTCTTTTCATCACCATTGAGATCCTTTCTAGATATTTCAACACCAATAGCATCTTCTGGAGCCTCAGGGCCATCATCGACTATGTCCCATAGTTCAAGATCACGTCAGATGTAGAAACTTCTTAGCCTTTCATTCTAGTTTTTGAATCTTTCTCCAACACCAGTTTTTGTTAACATTTCCACTTGTAACTTTATCATCAGTGTTAGTCATAATAACACAGATATTTTCTCAAACACGATTAAATGCTCAAATTTGAGATTGTGCTCTAATACCAATTGTAGAACGAGAAACAAAAGAAATGGGGGTTTAAATTGTATTTTATTTTAAAAAACGTTTTCAACTAGATTAAAATAAAGTGATCAGAAAGAGCTGATAAATTAGAAACACATAACAACACAACCAATTTATCTCGGTTCTTTACCAACACAATAGCTACGTCCAGTCCCTCCAATCAAAAGAATTTAATCCACTAATTCATTAAGTGAATCACACTTCGACTTAACACCTAATAGTCTAAGTGACTTTGTTCAAGTCTTCTCAACCTACTAGCATAGTACAATCAAGCTCTTGAGGAATGTAATTAGTATTGGGCTAGGTTACAAAAGAGTAAGTTTATGGGTTTTTTTGAATACTCTCACAATAAGGTGTTTACAAGGTTGTATTCTCGGAAATTCTTATTCAATGCTTAGACAAGACAAATTATAGAGAGCAAGAGTGCAGACACGACTGTATTGTGCTTATTGCAATGCGTTGTTCTCTTTTTCAAAAAGGGTTTCTCGTCCTTTTATGGAGAAGCTTTAGGGTTTCTAGTCATTGTCCGGATTGCAAGAAATCAGTATGTACCATGAAGTTTCGTATCAATTCTTCAGAGATTAATTCGCCATTAAATCCTGTTCAACAATAGTCCTAGTAATTGATTCTACGTATCTTGATATGGAGACATAGAGAGTAGACGATATTTTGATCAAAGTATGTCACATAGACCTTCAAACAAATAGCCGATTTAAAAGTTAAGTAGAGGATGCACAAATTTTTCCTCTTTAGAGTGTTGACATCCGTCAAAGGGTTTACTTTTCATTATAGCGTTGACTAAAATTAGAGTCAAATGATAAGATGCTTGGCATAACTAATCGAATGCGGAAGATAACTTGCTTGTCACACTTACCAGAGGAAGAATAGTCAGATGCTTGTTGTAGTCATCAAAGCCAAACTAATCAGAGTATTGATGTTAATGCAAAACTGTTTTTAAGATACAATCATCTAACTGATGTTTTGATGATAACAAAAACAAACAAATAAAGAACAATTATCCCCTAACTATATATGTCAATTGTGTTGATTAAAGGTAATATTTATGTTAATAACTATCCATTCCAAAGTAGCCTATATTACAACTATCTTATTGATCTACTAATAGAGTAAGATATAGTAGAGTAAAAGAAATACTACAAAAACATGGATTATGTTTTATCGTCTGATATAATAGCATGCTTCGCAATATAAGTTTTATCTTCTGATGACTAGATGGAGGCAAAACAAACCAAGACTTTACTTTAGTTCGACAGCGTAAGTCAAGTGACACTCACCTTTGTTGTCGCATAGTTTCATTTGACTCTGGATGTGAGCGACGATGTACCTCGGTTGCCTCTAGAAATGCAAAGCAATACCGTAGTTAAAATTGCTTATGATGAACTTTACATGGATTATGTTCCTCTGTCTCTGATAAGTGTAACAAGAAATAGTCTGCCTATGCCTTTGATACATAAGTGTGACAAGAAACAATCTGCCTCTGCCTTTAATAAGTGTGATAAGAAACAATTTTACTCTACCTCTGATAAGCGTAACAACAAGTAATATGGCTCTGCCTCTGATAAGCGTGAAAAACAAGTAAATGTGTTTGCCTCTAATAACCACATCAAACGTTTGATTGTCTACCTCAGATAAGCGTGACAAGCAAGTAACTGTGTCTGCATCTGATAACCACATCAAGCTTCTGATTGTCTCACTCTTAATTATTATGTATCATTTGAAAAAGTCAATGCTCTAAAAAAGTCAATTTCCAAAGAAGACAAAGCAACTTCACATCATTTGATGAACGTTTTGAATCTGCTATGTGTGTAAAAGTCTTTGATATTTGATTTGATCATAGAATCCCTTGATTCTCTATCTTCAATACTAAGAAATGCAGAATCATTCACGGATATATATATGGATACTTATTAAAGGTTGATCTGCCTTAAATGGTGATTGAAGATCTTCAACGGTAACATTCTCAACGGACACTTCTTCTCTGTATTTAAGATAAAATCACTCAATCCTTTATAGTCAGTGAGAGAGAGAGAGTGTGAGAGAGAGAGAGAGTGTGTGAGAGAGAGAGAGAGAGAGAGAGAGAGAGAGAGAGAATGCATGAGAGAAAATGAAAAAGGCTAAGTATTAAAAGAAGAAAAATCTGAATAAGTTATTTATCCTTTCATAGAGAGTTATTAGAGTTGATGTAAATCAATCAAAGTGTTTTCACACACTTGTTTAGATATAGCATTTAATCTGTAATATCCTCTCCATGAGATTTATAATCCTAAGAACTAACCTTGTGTCAAATCAGACACAAACTAGAATTAATGTAAATCAGCCCGCTAATGACAACAACCATCTCATTCTCAAGAGGTACCTCAAAAGGTATAATGACTCTCATGAACCTCAACAGTAGGATACTAGTATATTGAAGAAGTTTTTGGGAACAACAACCTGGAGAGGCTAGGGTAATGAATATTTGTACAACTATTTATGGAAATAGTGGATTAAGCCATCAATTGTATCGAGGAAAAATCTCTCTGTAAGGGGAGGATTAGATGTAGCAGCAGTTCGTTATGAACTAGTATAAAATATCTGGGTCTTCTTATTCTCTTCTAATTCTCGCATCTTAGTTCTTTATGATTCAATCTTACTTCTTGTAAATCTCTTTTAATAGTAAGTGGAATGTTTTGATAAAGTAACATCCCACTTCATCGACACATTAACTAACGAAATTCTAAATGTAAAGAGATAGATTCGCTTTTCTTTAATAAGATTATCTTAAATACTCATTTACTTTAAAATCAATTAATAACTTATTCAATTTTATTTTAAAAAATAATAAATAAGAGTATTCGCAATTACAAAAAGTAAACTTAATGCGTAAAACAAAAGAAACTCCTAATCCAAAACTCTCCCAACAATATAACACCAGTACAAAAGTATCTCGAATCCTCCAATTAAATGCTATTGTGCTTCCTCACGTTTCTCCTACTAGGTTAACCGGCGACATTATTCGCTCAAGTAACGCTATATGTGACGTCCTGTCAAATATAAGGGTCATCTCCAAATAACAAACACAGAGCAAATACACATGCATATATATATTTATTGTAACAAAAATGCAATTAAATCATATACTTCATTTAACAATTATAACCACAAAGCACCAAAGATACAATCAACCAAAATTCACAAATCCTATTTGTTAGACTATATGTCAATGCATGATTCCGGAATATCACCATCCTAGAGAGCAAAAAGTTCCACCATTGGACAATGTCCCACCGTTGGATGAATGCTCTTCAGAGTTTCATGTTCAGTACCCCACCGTTGAGTATTTTTCTGAATCACATTGTTTTTTCAAAGAATTGTCGTCACGTACTTGCGACTAGGTTCAGACCACCAATGCATGCATGAATGTCAACACCTTAGTTAGTAACAAAATTGATCACTCAACCAAAGTGTCCAAAACCATTCAACCTTGCTCTAAACCAACCTAGTTTAGATACAAAGTCATCACATTGAATAACCACCCGTTACCATTCAAAATACGCAAATTACTTAAACTCATAATATCACTCACAAACATGTAATTCATATAACACATATTTTTAAGGTAACACACAAACAAAACCAAAACATAATATCACAATGCATTTATATCACATATAATTCAAGTAGGAAAGCAAATGGAGTGATATCCTTACCTTTTTTAGTGTCATTATTAAGGTTTATATGCAGCGATCTTTGCTCCAAATACGTTACACCTTCACAAATTAATGTACTACTCATTTAGTGTCAAAATTCATCTATCCCTAATTCGTGTTCAATATTTGGTGTTGGCTTAAGGTTTTAAGACACACCATTTCTGTATATTTTTAAAAGATATCAATTTTATCAAATTAGCAAGCACACAAACAAGTAACAATAAAAAGAGATTTTGAGTCTATATTTGGAAATTCGATAAAATAAAGGAAAAATATCATTTTTAAAATATTTCTTTTGGACCAAAATTCTAATATAACAAGTATCAAGGATCCCTAAGACTTCCTTAGTTCTCTTTCAAGATAGCGACACTTCAACACAAAAACCATTTCTATCATAAAATTATTTTTATTTTATAAATCAATACAACATCCACACAATTGTATCATAAAAATAATAACTTTAACCTTCTAGAAGAAATAACAATAACAACAACTTTCAACACGTTTATAAAAAAATTATTATAATTAACATCAATAAGGTTTCTAAAAATTTCTTCAACGCTCAAACTATCACAACATAAAATTTTAACCAAATAAAAATTGAGTTGGTAGCCAATAACGATTTCTATTGATTAAAATACGATTTAATCTTTATAACGACTTCTACCGGATGAAAATTAATTTTGACATAGATAAACGTTTTCTCTAATCAAAATAGGTTTCTATATCAATATCATAAGAAAATCAAGAACACTTCTAAGAAATAAATTGCATGTCACAATTTGCATATAGAACAAAAATACCATGAAACTACTACTTAGAACCGATTAATCATTAAAACATAAAACTCAAACCGATTTAGGCCATGAATCAAAATTGTTCAAATAATATAATTTTCATTGGAGTCACTTTATGTTATAAACCCCCAAATAAATTTTAGAAAATAAAGGGGCATAATCAATGTCCCAAAGAAACAAGCAAGTAGTAACTCCAACAACAACTCAACAAGCTACACAATTTTCTTTTAAAAAAATAAAATGTTTTTCTCTTTTTTCTTTTCTTTATAACCCTAGAATCAACAAAAAAAACTATTAAAGAAGCCAAGTCTTCAAATAGGTCATAATTCCAAGAGGAAACAAAGTGATCATTTTAACGTAATAATATTACACGATTTTGCTTTTAAGACTAAAAATGATTTCTTACACAATAGTAATATCAAACACCATCTTCAAAATTATCCTTCATCATAAAGCCATTTACTTAAAATCAGTTTTTTTTTATTAGTAACAACTTTACCATAAAAACTAATATTTTAATTTACAAACATAAATTTTGTATAAAAAATCATGATTTTAAAATCAAAGGTTTTATAAAATTGAATCAAAGAGAGAAAGTAAAAATATTAATAGATTATATTGATAAGTCAAATTCAAAAGTAGAGCCAAAATATTAAAATTAAACAAAATCGGATCGACCACCGAAATCAATTTTTCTTCCTTTTCTTCTCTATTTTCTCCATATCTCTCGCACTCTAAATAATGTGTGGCACACTTTTCTCTTTTTATTCTTTTTATTTTGTTAACCTAATGGAAATTTATCCTGTTTTACTAAATAATACATGGGCCACGCTCATTTGACTATAATATAATTCTTTATGTTTTTCTAAACAAAAAAACAAATCATGTCATATCATTATTATTATTATTATTATTATTATTATTATTATTATTATTATTATTATTATTATTATTATTATTATTAATTTTATTAGTATTATTTTAAAAAATTCGCAAGGAAGCATTCTTCTTTTTTTTTTTTCACACAAATTAGCAAAATATTTAGTCAAATTAAATAGAAATATATGCATTTCAAATATAATAAGTAAAATTAATATAAAATTTAGTAATTTTACACAATGAAATTAAATGAAGAAAAATGCATCTCACACACTATTAATAATATGAAAAATTGCAGACCTTATATTTTATCCACCTAAAATAGTTTTGTCCTTGGAACTAGCATTATATAAAAAAAGGCTAAACATCACCTGTGGTCCCTTAACTTAATTTCGATTTAGTCCTTTATCTTTTTTTTTTCCTGATTTGGTCCTTAATGTTTTTAAATAATTTCAGCGTTACCCTTTAAGTGGGGTTGTGTTAAGAAAACGTTAAAAAATCCCTCATCTAGATCATTGCATATATTCATCAAACCTTTAGAAACGATTGTTACTGATATGAAGTGATGTCTATGGAGTATAAATACCTCATAGCATCAGTTTTAACGAATCAATCCTACTACCAAACTTAGAACAAACTTTGAACATTTTTTTAAAATATTTCCAAAACATAAAGGGTACCTTTTTCTGAAAACGGATGAGGGATTTTTTAACTTTTTCTTAACGGAACTCCACTTAAAGGTAAAACTGAAATTATTTAAAAACATAAAGGACCAAATCGGGGAAAAAAAAGAAGATAAAAAATTAAATCGTTAACTGAAATTAAGTTAAAGGACCACAAGTGGTATTTAACCTATAAAAAAAATTCTAGATATAGCTAATTCATCTTATCTATCACAACACAATCCTTTCAAAATACTTCAAAGCTAACTCCCCCAACATCATCCTACTAGGTTACAATTCTAAAACTACCTTTCTTAAGTAATCTTTATTAAGTCTATATTACCCTAACACAAGGATACTATCAAGCAAGCTTCAAGTTGTGGACCAAAACCTACACCCTACGATATTTCATCTATAATCCTAGCTTTAATATATATTGGAGAGTCAAACATTTGTGACAACTTTTCACCAATATACTCAACGTATCATCGTTCTCACACCACTATAAAGCACTCTTGCTTCTAATGTTCAATCTTTTGGATCTAATACTCTGACTAAATTCAACTTGAATTCTTTTCACAAGGATTTTAATTCATCGTTACTCTTATGACTAAAAATCTAATTCATATGATTTATTACTTCTATTCTTACTTCCTTATGGTTTAGAATCACTTTCTCGTGAATTACAATTCATAAACACAAACTATCTCTTTAATCCCAAAATCTCATTCTTAACACACCATTATAAGAGAATCGTCTATAGCATACTCTTAAACCTCAAGATCTTTAATTCATTACAACACCAGTCGAACAACAATTTTTTTTGCTATTCACCCCATAATAACCAATAATTGATTAATGCCCATGGTATTAACTACATTGAGATCTTTGGTCAAGCCTGTGATTGATCGCTTCAAATCATTCCTATTTATTCAATGTACTGTATTGTCAAACATAAAAGTTGAAATCTATGCTATAACAAAATCTATGCGTGTTCATCAGACTCAGAATATGAAAATCAGAGAGGAGTCTTGGTGTTTCTTTAACTTAGTCCAAACATCAGAGGATGCAGCGTAAAGTCATTCAAAATAACCCGATCTGGGAACTGCACACTTGAATAGAACATTAGTGCTTTAAATTGTTCCCACAAAATGATGTTGTTATCAAAACAAGTAAATGCCATAGTTCTTCAAATCAACTTGGTTCTAACATAATTGTCTTCCTACTCAACCATGATTCATAAGTAAAGGTATAGGTTATGTCGGGGAGTTCGAGGGAGCACAAGAGCAATAACAGACCAAATGTTTCAGAACTACAAGAGACTTTGACACCATATCTCTATCCAAAAGTCTTAAGACATTAGGTATATGGGTCACCTCTCATCTATATCCAACATCTTGCTCATTTATAGTCGATGTAAGATTTAACTACTCACACTTGAATCCAACAATCTCCCCCTCAAGTGTGATTCTTCCACATCCTATACTTGCATTGTCGCTATTACCAACAAGACACACACCCTGACTGCACCACCACAAAGAATTACAATACAAAGATCCAAGATCAAGATCCACCCACTCCCTTGCCAAGTCGAACTAGCTTCCCCACCAAGCCAATCTAAGCTTTAATACCACTTGTTGGGGAGTTTAGAGGAGCACATGTGTAACAGCATACCAAATTTGTTAGGGCTACAAGAGACTCTGACACCACGTCTCCACCCAAAATCTTAAGGTATTAGATATATGGGTTATCTCTTTTGTATATTCAACATCTAACTCATTCATAGTCGATGTGAGATTTAATCATATACGTTTGAATCGAACATATTATTCATCTACATGTGTTTAGTGCCAAAATGCTTCATAATATATGGAACATTTGGAAGAAATATGGGAATTTGTTGCTTCAAGAGGACACCAGAAACACAGTTGACCGAGTCATTACCAGTGCGGAACTACTGTTGGCTGCTTGCACATGGCTGATAGAGTAATATTTTCATGCAGAAACATCAACACCATATAGTTAATTGGAATGGTCCTGTACTGGAGTATGTAAACTGTCACCTTAATGAAACAATTTTCCAAGATGAGGGATGTGTCAGAGTGGACGTATGCTTAAGCAGGCCATCACATAAGAAGGTTGTTGAAGGTGAGGCTTGGGGATTATTGCAATTTCATTACATTACATTCTTGAATTTGGTTTAGTAAATAAAAATATTTTTATTTTAAAAAAATTAAGAATGAAAAATTATTATAAATAATGGTCACACAATTATCTTTTTTTTTT
>JBBPBP010000001.1:52552888-52579302 GCA_037974735.1 Cicer chorassanicum | reverse complement strand
TTATTATTATTATTATTATTGAATGACGTATAGTTTCTTGTGTATTTCCAAGTAATAAAAATATGTGGTTGTGACCACACAAATCTTGTTCATGACTCTGTATAAGAATATACAAAGTTAACTTTTTTTATAAAGTAATTAATATCAATAATATATTAATTTAGAAAGGAAAAAATTATTACTTCATGTTATTTTTATAAGAGACACTTAGATGAACACAAACAAAAATGTAATGCTATACATTTATGATATTATCATTTTATTTACATTAGCTAAAAGTAAAGAAAATATGTAATAATATTACATAGTATTAAACACATGATTTAAGATAGATGTATAAATTATAAGATAGACATAGTTCTCTTCTATTTTTTATTTCCAAAAGATATCATCACAAAAAAAAACTATATCAAAAGTTATAGAATACAAGTGAATTATAGAATACAAGTGTTCTTCTAAAAATTCTAAAATATTCGCCTTGTCGCATGTACACCTCACTATTACACAAATTAAAGTATTTGCAAACCTTTCCGGGCATCCATCTTACACATACGATCTTATTTGTTCTAGTCAAAGCTGTTAATGTTTGAAGTATGGCTCCATTCTTTGTACATCGATTTCATCAAATTTCCGACACTTTTGTCATTCCACCCACGTGTTAAGGATAAATATGGGTCAACATTATCAAACTTGCCAAAAAAATCTTGCAAAGTATATCTTGGCAGAATTGAGAGGATTTTCTGACCATGCCAAAATGTGGAGTGTAAAATTTATGCATAAAGGGAAAGAACTCTCATCGGATTGAAAAACAGGTATTTTCCAAAGGATAGATATAGAGAGATCAAGATCCCGTTGGTTTATGTGCATAGTGCAAAGTTGCTAATATATTTTAAAAAGTTTAGCTTTTAGTTTTTATAAATTTTAAAATTTTATTTTTTAATTCTATAACAAAAATCTAAAATCTAAAATTTCTAATTTCTAAATTTATTTTTATTCATGTTTGGTCTTTATTTAAAAGATTGATAGTTTTAATCTGTAAATTTTTTTCTACAAAATTAAAATATATATTAAATGTAGATATATTTTTTAAAAAAACTAAATTTGAAATTTCATAATTTTATAAAAGAAAATATATTTAACCCTTTTATTAATATAATATTCATGATTTTTGCTTTTGTCCTTATCTGTTTGAGTACATTAAGGGTCATTACTTGATAATAATAAATTAATCATATCGAGTGCAAACATGGGATGCTATGATGGATACTTGGAGTGACATAAGAAAACCTTTCACAAGATTGGCATATCTTTGGTCTTTGGTGGAGCACATTGAGGTTTTATTTTGGAGGTAGTTCTTTAGTTTGAGAGATTAATGATGACAATCATATTGGTTTTATTTTGGAGGTAGTTATTTAGTTTGAGAGATTAATGATGACAATCATATGAAATGTGGTCAATTGATTGATCATACAAAGTAGTTTTGTTCAAAGAGAGAAACGTAAAGATGGAAAAAAAGGCAAGTTCAATACTAACATATAATTTAGAGAAAAGCTCTTTACAAGAGATATAACGTTGAAAAATCCTTTTCATCCAAAGTTATTAGAAATCTTGGTAAATTAATCAAGTGAAAAGCAATATATTCCTTCTGAAATGAAATATAAATAAAAATAGTATTTGAAAAGTTGATATATTTAAATTAAAAATTCAGACCAAATACATCAACTTTTCATATACCTTTTTTTGCTTATAATTGATTCCAGAGTAGTAACAAGTTGTGTCAACTATATATACTTGGATTAATATAGAATTTAAATTATAATATCCTCTCAACTGCGAGTTAGAATCCTAAGTCCAACTTTGTGTCACTTTAGACACACACTTGAATCTATGTAAACCAGCCAAGTATTAGCAAAACTCCTTTTGATAAAGTAAGGTCTAAAGAGATAGTTAAACATTGGCTTAATTGCAGTTTTAGTCCCCCTATTTATACTGATTCACGAAATTGGTCCCCCTATTTTAAAAGTCGACAGTTATGGTCCCTCCATCTGATTTTTTAGCTAAAAAATGATGACGTGAGATGTTTTAAATAACATGACATATGATACGATAACGTAGAGTGATTAACACCCATGAAATTGGAATAAAACGTCGTAAAAACTTAACTTTCAAGTTCGAATTTTTTTTGTATTTTTAATTTAATTAATGACATATGAATAATTAATGGATCTAGATGGTTTTATATCATAGAATTGTATGTCACGCCATTTAAAATATATCAAATCGTCATTTTTTAGTTTTAAAATATGAGGGAGGGACCAAAACTGTCGACTTTTAAAATAGGGGGACCAATTTCGTGAATCAGTATAAATAGGGGGACTAAAACTGCAATTAAGCCTTAAACATTTGATTCCTCAACCAGACAGTTGTTAGACATGTTGAGAAGACTAGAATACGTCTAGTTAGATAGCATGAAGAGGCATAGTACAAAAAAACATGTTGAGCCTCGAAAGGCAATATACAAACTCAACTCAATAGGCAAGTGATGTCAGGATTCTTTAGGAAATCCAAATACTGAAATTATGATAGGTTTGAAGAGGCCTTGAAGCATACTACAACTAGAGAGGCTTGTTTATACTCAATGCCTGGAGAGATAAGGAAACAATACATAGCTTGGAGAAGCTTTTAAAATATTCCAAGCTTGAAGATGTAGTATTAAGAATATTGTATTAGATTAAGTCCCTAAATATATTAGGCCAAAATATCTTTGTAATGGGGGAGCTAGATGTAGCAAAAATTGCTTCAAACTAGAACAAAAATATATTTATTTTCTTCCCTCTTATCTCTTTATTTTGATGTTTAAGTTTTTTATGTCTTATCATCAATTGGAGTTTTAAACGTCTGTGTTTAATCAAAGATAAACTTTTGATAGAGAGTTAATTTTAAAAAGATTTTTTTTAAGTGATTAATACAATTCGTACCCTTACTTCATGTGTTTTTCAGTACCTTAAGATCAATTTGGCATGTGATTAGCAAGAAAAGAAAAAGATTACTATATGAATAGTAAGGTTTCAAATTCTGAAAAAGAGAGACACACAAAGTTGATGGAAGGTCAAGATTGTTCCCTCATTAAGGTTTATCCTTAGTGCGAGCAAGTTTAAATCGTAGACTTACTAAGTTTAGTTGTGTGTTTCCATCTAATAGGGGTGTGGTTGACCAGTTAGACTAAATCCACTTTAACGAATCATAATTCATCATTTGATAAGGATTGAAATGAGGTTGAATTAATTTAAACTGAATTTATTGATTTTCATAATACGATAATCGTTTAGTTTACTTAATCAATTATATCACCTCTTTATCATTTAGATCAAATACCTAATTGATAAGTTTGATGGAAACGTGCTATTAATCAATATAAATTAATTACCTAAAGATTAACAATGTTAAATATGTTATAAAATTGTGACAGTTAATCATTTCCTGAAAACATGGATTAAATTAGGGGGTTACTCAACGAATCAATCATAAATAAATTGATATCTCTATTTTTTTGTAATTTCTTTTGATGATCTTTTAGAGTATGTCGATTTATACTTATTGTTATGTACATAGTCTTAGATCTTTCCTTTGAAAATATTCACCACTATGGACGCAATCGTCAATTTCATTAATTCAAATGAAGTTCTCTATATATCCTTGAGAAATTATCCGTTGAGAAATGAGTCATTGAGTTGAGCGAAACAGTTATTGCAAATGTACAAAACGTTGTTAAGTTTGCAGACATGATATAACTTTACAGAGGTTGTACCTTTTAGACAATTCCTTGATCTTATATTGTTGATTCTTCTTGAACTATCCTCAAGTTGTACCATATAAATGAATTATTCATAGGAATATTGTTCCAAAGAAAATGTTGCTTGACTTAATATTTGTAGTAGAGAAATATTGACCTTATTTGATCATTGAATTAGAGAAATGTTTGATCAGAAGAATGTTGTGCTTGGAAAGTTGTTGGCTTTAACTAGAGGAATTGACCAACTTGTTTGTTCCTTTTTAATTCTTCAAAATTGTAAGTGATCAGAGCGTTTATTCATAGCCATTTGTGCTAACAACATATATGTGATTCATTGTTTTTCAAACAATGACCTCACTTAATGATTTTTTTTATCAATGTAAGCGTAACACTTGTACTAGAGTATCATTGCTTTGATTACCCTTCTTATTTCGAAGTTATGACTTGGACTAGAGTATCATTGGTTTGATTGATAATGTCTTTCAAAAATTGAACCGCCAATCGAGTAGACACTTTTATTAATCAATTGTCGTATCACAATCCAAACTCTAATTAAATGTGTGAGAGGCATTACCTCAGATATCATTTTCCTTCTCACAACCGGAAAAAGAAAACCAAAATCTCCATTTTCCATCTTTTTTATTTGCAACTCCTTACAAGTATCTTGAAACTCATACTCATTTCCATTAATCAAGAAGTCATCCTCATCACTTTTTAAGATTATTATTGGAACTAAATTAGTTCATATACCTTGCATATTCTTGATGTTTTGATGAATAGTACATAATATAATATCTCATCAAGCAGACTCAATGAAAGAGTTGACACCACTTGGTGTTAATCATTTGTTGATAATATACAACACATAGTGTGCCGATTTCAAGCAAATCAAAGACTATCAGATAATAATAATCTAATAACATCAAGTATCATCCAGAATATATAGCACGTTAAGAAGATATTAGTGTATGGTGACTCATTGTGTGCAAACTCAAGTGAAGCTCCAAAGATAACTTGATACAATGAGCTTAAAATTTTTCTTACACAAAGATGTTAGCATATAGTTGAGACTTCATTTGATACAAGTGAAGTATCATAAGATTTGATCTTCATAAGCTCATCTAAGTGATACAAGTGAAGTATCATAAGATTTGATCTTCATAAGCTCATCTAAGTGATACAAGTGTAAGCATGCATCTTTTTTAAAAAAGAAATAGTGATCGCTTACTCTCCAAATGTGTTTGTCTTTACACTACCAAAAGAAATACTTTTCAACTTATTTGAAAGGAGGAGTTATTTCTTGAAGGAATAAAGACTCAACTCATTTCCCCAAAAAATTTTATTTCAATTTATCATAGGTTGTACAAAAATTAACTATAGAGGGTAAATCATACACCTACTCTGATCAATAAATATCTTTCTCAACCGGCATAATATAATTCATTGAATATATTGACTCTTAGACTATAAAAGTATCATCTTCACTAAAGAGCATCATCGAGAAGAATCAATAAAAATTTATAACAAATAAAGAAAGAAAAATAGACAATCAAAAAGAAAGAAAAAAATACATCAATTGTTTCATATATGCTAAAAGTTCGATCAACTTAAAAGAAAAGTCTTATTCTTTTTTAGGAAAGTCTTTCAGTGATTATATCTAAGATTGATATATCGACCCTTTTGCAAAGAGTAAAACTACATTGTAACTATAATTTTTTAACCATTTGTAACCTAACACAGTAGTGGCTATTTGTTCTCATAACAATTTTGATGGTACTAAGTCATTTTGGAAAGATTGAGAATAGTTTGTTTATAGAAGTATTCTCTAGTGGTTGTAATTAGATTATTAAATTTTTGGCAATAACGAATGTTCTAGTGGAACTCAAAATTTGTAGAGGAAGGGTTGATTTATGAGGTTACCAAAGTGTTATTGCACTAATTAAGGGAATTGAATAGCTTACCCATGATAGAGATATTTGTGCAGGAGTGCTTGTGATCTCGAATGTAACCATTTTGATATTGACATAGCAATGGCAAACATTAGGCAAAAAGAAGTAATAGAGAGCCATTGATTATAAGAGGTATGCTGAAAGTGGAAACTACATTTACCCACTACTGTGTGGTGTGCATCTTGTTTTCAAAGGGAAACAATTACGTGCAAATGGCAACTACTAATGGTATCCTAACTTGGACTTGTTAGGTCATGAAGGAAGTCCATGAGATCATTCACATTAGGCCAAAAGTAACCATACAAATGATTTCGACACCATATCTTAATCCAAAACCTTAAGAAAATGAGTTTATCCACATTAGCCAAAAGCAACTACACAAGTTAGTTGGACACCACATCTTAACCCAAAACTTTAAGTCAATATGTTAATGAGTTCTCTCACTTTTATGTTGCTTAACCATAACTTTTCTAAGCAATATGGAATTTCTAACTCACACTTGCTAAACAACGGAGCCATCGTGCAATATAGGCAGATGAACGTGGTAGCAATGAAAGCTCGCCCTTTGTGTTTCTCGTAGAGAGGAAATGTTCATTTCCTTATGATATGGCAGTGAACTTAATTATAGAGGAAGTGGAATTCAATCTTGAGGATGGAAAACATGATGAATGTCAAATCATCAATTATTTTAGTGAGGGTGCCTTGGACTAGATCCAGCTCACCCAACACACATATATGTGGTATATTGATAATGTATTTTGTTGTTGATAGTTGCACATGACCTTGACAAACGCGTTGGGTCAACAAATGTATAGAGTTCTTATAGGAGATGTAAAGGGTTCTCAAGAATAACAAATTCTCCAGCTAAGATTTCACTTGAGAAGCAAGCACTTGCAGCGCCTGAGATTATTTGGTTCAATGGAAGGGAGGAGAGGGGATGAGAGTAATTTTTATGAAGAGGGAGGGCAACTAGAGAGATGTTTGGTGTAATTTTTAAAAGAGGAGAGGAGATGGATTTTAATAGTTTTGTGTTTAGTTCAAGGGGAAGATAATGTAAATGGTTTTTAAGTTATATTAGCTCACCCCTCCCCTACAACTCTTCCTAAAATGGAAGGAGAACAAAGATCACTTAAGCAGGGATTTTGCTTTCATCCCCTCTTAAAATTGGAAACTGAACACATTTTTTTTTTAAATATTACCTCCCCTCCAAACCCCTCTAACTAAATATACCCTACAACTCATAGTGTATTCTATCAGAGACCTTCACCAATATTAGAATTTGTAACGTTCCATTTCCTGATTCCACTTAAAACTAGTGACATTCCAATACTTATTCAATGTTGAATATAATCCATTAAAGTAGATTTAATTAGCCCACGTGGTGAACCAAAGCACTGTTGGATTGGAAACACTTAAACTTAGTCATTTTTTATTGATGATGCCTTCATTTAAAAAGGGTTTGAAATTTTCTTCATCTATATTGTATATCCGTTGATATCATGGAAACAAAAATATATAGTGATGCTATATATTATGAGAGACATTTTCAAGAAAAATCACGAAGGCTAAAATTTTAAGTTGGAAAACTAACCATACAATAATGTAGTAGGTTGAAATAGTCAAACCATTTAAAAGAAAACATATATGTGTTGTTGTCTTTCGTTGCTTTTCATGGTAAAATATATAAATTCATCTATAACACCATATATACTTTTCACGGAGATTCGTTGACTCTAGTAGTAATTTTGTAATGACTTACTTCGTTTGTATACAAACGATGAATTTCACTAATCCAACTGTCAAATCAAAACTTCTTATTATGTAGATCAATTCCACAAATTTTTATAAAATTTGAAAAATATTTAATACTTTATTAAATAATTTCAAATGAAAGAATAATAAACTTTCAAAAAATATAAGTAAATATTGATGACTCCATTACATAGATATGAATTTTAGATTTACAAAAATATTTGTGTTTTTTATCGTTAATATATTATGTCAATAATTAACGGTTGAATTAATGAAATTTATCGTTTATATTAAATTATTAAACAAAATTATTTATTTCAAACTTAATTTTTAGTCAATGGACCTCGTGTGTGTGTATATATAAATCAAATTAATTATCATCATCTATTCCATGATTTGACTCTTATGTATATATAAAACGTATATGTCTCACATATAATAAAATACATCGTTTGTAAAGCATAAAGGATTAGAGTGATTTAATTATATAAAGTAGCAAAAGAAAATTATACTTGATGGCAACCTGATTTGTTAGTAAATAATAAACAAACAACAACAAAACAATGAAGTGACATGCATGGGAAAGTAAATTATAGATGAATTATTCAAAACACCCCATCCATAACTTTAACCTTTCATAATATTTCAAGACAAGAAACTTGAAAAAAGATGTTGTCTTTTCTCCTTTCCAAAATTTGTCTAAGAATCCAACTAGAAAACAAACAGTTACATATGGGACCTTATATCTCATTCGGTTCATGTGCTTTGTCGCTACCCATAATGTTTTGCAATTTCAGCATGTGATATGAATATGTAGAAAGGTTCACCAAAAGCAATAAAAATGTAGAAATAGTATTAATTTTTACTTAAAAAAATCATTCATTTAAATTGAAAGAGTCCATCGGTTAATTTCTGTAAAATTAAAAAAAGATTAATCTGTAAACAAACTCACCACTCAGATTAATAGCATAAAACGAAAATTTATTTATAAATTTGATAAAATTAAAGTGATCAAAATACTCATGTCTCTAGATCTATATTATTGACGACGTTGAAGTTATTAATTGAATTTTTCTAATTTGAATTAAAGTTAATTTGTAAATCTAAACAAAATAAACACTACAATGAAATGGAAAAATCAAACGACCTCAAAATTAGTTGACGAGATAATGAAAGAACACGAAGAAAAAAAAAATTATATAAAAATTACTTATTTATGTAAAAGAACAAAAAAAAAAATGATGTAGATGAATAATTTCGTATCAAAATATTTTATTTAAAGAAATGTAGAAATAGAATTGGAAGTCCAAAATAATGTACGCTGGAACCCATTCTATAAACAATCACTCATAGAGCAATATTTGTGTGATCAAACCACAAATCTATTATTTAGTTGCGGACAAATGAAAAAAAATTATTATTATTATTGAAAAAGATAAATAATATGTATTTGTGATATATAAAAAAAGTTTGGTGACTGATGTGAAATAGTTAGATAATAGATTGATAGAGAAGTAACAAATTTGTTCCTTGTCTTTAATAAGTTTTAAGTCAGACACTACTCTACGTCAAGTTAGTATGTAATGTGTTTTAAATATAGATTAATATTTTTTAAATTTAGTTATGAAAAAAAATTAAATAGTTATAAAGTATTTTTAGAATGTCGAATATATCATTTTTTAAATTTGTTATAATATTATTTTTAAAGTTTGATGTTAGTAAGATTTGTTAAAAAAAGTGTTAGTAAAATATATATATATTGTAAAATTTTTACTCAAATTAAAATGTAGTTATTTTTTAAAATATTGATTAAATGTTATCATTTTTATTGTAGTTATTATTATTTTTTATTATGATATATCATGTTAGTAAAATATTATTTTATTAATTAATTGTAATTTTTTTACAAAAAAATAATACTTATGAAAAAGAAAGCTTATTTAAAATATTGATCTAATTATGAAAGGTAGTTATCTAAAAAATTTAACTTAGAGTCTTCAAGCCCTTTTATGCTGGTGTTGAAAGAGAAAAAGATGGAAGTTGAAATGTGTTCCAATAAATAATGATGGTGAATATATGGGTTCATTTGAAGAGTAATTCTAAGAACATGCAATCAGGCTTGAGAAGTCAGTTGCAAAGATGCCCCAACATAATGAAGTTGAAGAGACGATGACAATGGTAGAAGAAATTTTGACCATTGTGTATTTATCAAGAAATTCTCTAATGGGTGATTTTATTATTCTCTTGTTATATTTGTATGACATGTTGATTGTTAGTGGTGAAGCTAAGTAGATTCAAAATCTAAAGAAAGATTTCACCAAGTCCTTTATGATGAAGGACTTGAGTCCTATGAAGCAAATCCTTGTAATGAGAATTACTTGTGATAGGAAAATGGTAAATTGTGATTGTCTCAACATAATTATATTGATAAGCTGTTAGACAAGTTTAACATGAGCAATTCCATCATCTAGTCATTTCAAATTGAGTTCTGAACTATATCCTACTAGTGAGAATAACAACGAAGATATGGAAAAGGTTATTTATGGATCCATAGTTGATAGTTTGATGTATGCTATGGTATACACAAGGTCAAATATTGCTCATGTAGTTGGAGTTGTTAGTTGGTTTTTCTCTAATATTTTGGAGATGATTAACCAATATTAGATAGCTACAAATATGTAGATATGACAGGCAATATTTCTTCTAGAAAATATACTTTGGTTATATAATGACTTTTGCAGGGGAGCAGTGTCTTGGCAATCTAAGTTACATAAGCATATTACTTTATCTATTACCAATGCTGAATATATTGCAGCTATTGAACCTTCCAACAAACTTTTGTGGGTGAAGAAATTCCTACAAGAGTTAGGTCTTGTGCAAGATAAAATTATGTTATTTTGTGATAGTTAAAGTGCAATTCATCCCAACAAGAACCCATGTTGTCATCAAAGCTAAAGCATATTGAGGTGTAGTAACATTGGACACGAGGTGCACTAGAAATAAGTCATTTTCTATTGAGACATTTTGTACTAATGAGAATGGTTCAAATATGATGATAAATGTATTTTCTATTATAAAGATGACTTGTTGTAGAAAGAAGGCGAACATGGTTGAACAGTATATTCCTACTTGAGTCATGAAGAGAAGATTTGTTGGGTGGTCACTCCTAGGTGAGCCCGCACCAATTTGATTAGAATAGAAAAAAGATATGGTCACAAATAAAATCTTTGATGACAATGGATTTAGCTTATATTAATGAGTAAGGGAATATAAAATCCCTAGTGTTAGAGCACTTTTCACATGTAGGAAAAAAAGTGCATCCAAAAATAGAGGCAAAGTGGCGCAACAAATAGAAGATAAGAAAAAATTGATTATTGGTGGTATAGTGTTGTGCAGCAAACTTGTTTCCGTTTTAGTAGGTTCTTCCTACAACTGAGTTTGATTTATTGATATATATTATTAATAGTTGTACCTTCTGTTTGAGTTAGCTTAGTATATCCACTTTTTTAGAGGTTCTTTGTTATTATTTGGTTTTTCCTAGAGACTACTAAGAAGACTTTGGTATACCTATGATTTTATATACCTATGACTTTGGTATATCCATTTTGAAAGAAGTTATTTACATTAAAATTATGGTGTATCTGATATTTAATTTTTCTGTTTTGTTATTGCACTATGAAATTGCATATTTTAGTTTGTCTATTTATTTGCAGAGGTGGGAGAAAATATTCTACAATATTAATATCCTTATCTCTAGTTTCTTTTTTCCAAGAAGAGACACTTATACACTATTGATCTAATAAATAAATAATGTGCTATGAACTTTTAGTTTTTGAACAAAGGAGTATTACTTTGGTAATTAAAATAAATTTTCAAATCTAAATTAGACGAGTTTATTGTTATTTCTAGGTTTCAATTGATCGTCTCCTTGAACCAATCCAATTTTATCCTAGGCAGGGAGTTGGTTGATATAAGGTACAGTGTGTTAGACAATATGTTATGGAGTTTTGTTATAATTTAGGGTGGTTTAATCATTTTATTAGTCTTTAGTATTTGTAACTTTGGTGTTCTCTTTCAATGTTTAGACATTTCATTTGATATTATTAGAGTGATGCTCTCCTTCATTTCTCTAATCTATTCGTGTCTGTTTAACATGATATCAAAGTCTTGTTTGATTTTGGCCATACGTTGTCAAACACAAACGAATTGTACTTGCAACCCTCAAATCTAATTCCTCCTATTTTTCGTTGTCCATTTTGAAAATGTTTTTTTTAGCGCCTTGTGTAATCCTGATTGTATCAACATATCTTTAACTTGTATTTTCCAGAAG
The DNA here is from genome assembly GCA_037974735.1 of Cicer chorassanicum. Taxonomy (NCBI): domain Eukaryota; kingdom Viridiplantae; phylum Streptophyta; class Magnoliopsida; order Fabales; family Fabaceae; genus Cicer; species Cicer chorassanicum. The sequence continues at coordinate 52,567,478 of JBBPBP010000001.1, read as the reverse complement.
TCAAAATTAATTTTTCCATCAAATTTCTATATGTCAAACTTAACAGCACTTGACATTATAGCGGTATGAAAATCTGTAAATTGAACCATAGATAGATTTTCAAGAAAGAGAAATGAGCCACAAATGACCACTTAATAACCAAGTTTTTCTTATCGAGAACATTGCGTAAATAAAAAGTCAAAAATGTGGAAGATTAGACAATACTGCAACCACAAAGCATACTAAGAACTTAATACCCCACAAAACAAAAATTCTTTTCTAATATGGAAGATGAGACAAAACTGCAACTACAAATCCTTAGACCGAACCAAAAACTACTAATACCATATGTTGGAAAAATAAACAAAAAAAAGATATTTAAATAACAATAAAAAAACACAAGAAAATATGTGGATACTCCAAACCAGAGAAAAAATCACGATCAAATAATAACACTATGTAAAAATTATTACAACACATGAATATTTACTTACCTCACAAAACTCTAAAAAAGAGGGAAAAAAAAGAGTCATATATAAATTTAAAGTGTTTCTAACCGGTAAAATTGTAATGAAAAATTAGAGCGATATATCTTGAATTCTGTTCTTCCAAACAATGTGGGACTATTTCAATTTCTTCAATTTCAACCAAAACTCAAGGATCCCTATAGCTCTGTATCAACCACCCATCCTTCACCTCCTCCTACTTAGTTGTCCTCGTGTTCATAAATTCACTTAATCGCCTAATTCTTTAAACATATTTGAATTGTCCACCCTATTAGTCTCTTGATTGGTCATTCAAAATTTATCGTCAAAAGTTAGGGTCTAATAAAACAAGTTAAAATTCTATAAGGTGGCTGATCACAATTCTAATTTCATCATAAATTTATCTGTATTTAATGTCTCCAACAATATTTAAATAAAATTACTTTCAGTTGGATGTAAAAAGTAAAAATAAAAAATACATTCAAAATTCCAAGAATTTTTAACAACATATAGCGTGTGCCTTATTAGAGAGGACGATTAACTAATTTAGGCATGGTTTTTCTATTTGAATATCTTATAACACACTTTATTATAATTAGTAAAACATTCCTCTTTTTGACAATATTAATAAAACACTCCTAACACACGTATGTTTATTAAACTCATTATGTACTTATCCAAGAGTAAAAAAGTTATTTATCCTATAGTCCCGCGATTGAAGCTTACCAAAACTTTACCTTGTTCATTTCATTTGATCAACCCTATCTATAAAAAGGAAATTCACCTTTAATTAGTGCCCAAAGGATCCTAGAAGCATAGCAAGAGGGCCCACTTCACGTGGAATCACGTGTCTTAGTTCCTAATCCTTGATTATTTAATTTGAGCATTGTGAGCAACTTGAGTACAACATTCCTAAGCTAAAGTCTTAATTTTGATGGACCCCTCTCTTAATTAATCCAATAATTAGGGACTCTATAATTTAATAATCCTCCCCGCGAATGGGCATTATAAAACAAATATATTCCCCTCGTTGAAAGCAATTTTTTTAATAGGAATTATCTCTCAAGTTAAATAAGACTAAAATGAACCATAAAATTCTCTTAAGAGATTTAACATTGTTGCATTTTGATAATTAAATTTAAATTTAAACCATTTTAGCAAGCTTAAATAAACTTTTACCATCTCATTCAAATACTATCAGGTAAAGCAATCTTTTTGTTTATTGAAAGGAAACCACTAAGCTTGCATTAATGAAATGTAGACCACACATTAAACCACTTTTTATGTAAGAGTGAGCTTGAGAATTAAATAACTTATTATGGTGGGGGTGGATTCACATATCACCAAGAAAAACTCCGGAAAATGTTGGCTTTACTCTCAAGTTCAAGTCCATAATGGTTTTTGTCATGGAATACACATCTTCTTTGCCCAACAAATGCAGTTACCTAACTTAATTTCCAAACTTCGAAGAGCCAATTAGTGTCTGTTGGAATTTTGTACATGCCTAATTGGATTTTCATTGCATCATGATGTATTTAATTTGCCTTTGTTTGATGTACACCTTGTTATTTATGTCAACACTTCTCTTAAAGTCAATTAGATTAAATAGAGCAAGATAGTGGTAGTAAGCTATGTATATGTGTATGAAAGGCTAGTCTTCATTACCCTTTTTTTTAAATAAGTTGGCATATTTTTATATTATGTTTCTCTAATAATATACATTTAGCTATCTTTAACAAGTTTATTTGTAAAAAATTAGTAGAAATAAAACAGTAAAAAAACTATCATTTAATCCCTCAATTTATCCATCTTGTTTTGATATTTTTAATCTCTATCGCAACTACATACAAAGCTGTATCAACAATAAAAATTGTTAAGACAAGATTCAGAAATAAAATGAACGTTGAATTTCTTGATTAAAATTGAAAAAGACATTACTAGTCTATTTGGTAAAACATCAATTATAGATTAATTTTGATTATTTGAAATATCGTCGAATTCAACTTTTTTAAACAGTTATTATAAATTTTTATTTCTTTTATACTACTTTAATTTGCATTTTTTTTATAAAAAATTATGAATATCTTTGTTTAGTAAATAAGTTTAATACATTAATTTTAAAAGTATATTTTATTTTATTTTCTTTATATTGACCCCTCATAAAATTAAACATAACTTCGTCATTAGGGATATATTGGTTCAGTATATTTAGATGTTTTAAACTATAAACCGTCGAACCCCAAAATCTTAATTGATAAATACTATATCAATTGGGCTTACAAAAATATGATTGTTATTGAAAGTTAGTTTCCGATAGTGTTGTGTATTTGAAAATACTTCACCGAAAGTTAGTTTTTGATAAAGTTTATTTGATATTCTATGAGTAAATTGGAGGCTATGAGGAATCCTCTTGAAATTTCAAACATGTTATAGGTGCTCGAAATGGCTTAATAGCTTCTATATATGGATTCAATCTAAAAAACCTAAAGTAAAAGTTGTATTGGACTTGAGTCCTACACAAAGGCATACATAGTACCATGAAATCATACAATCCGACTTTATTGAGTACAAGTTCAAAATAGAATAAAATAAAATAAAAAAGTTCCAAGCAAAAGAAAAAAATTAACCAAGAAAAGAGAGAAAACTGTGTGAAGCAAGTATAATATGTAACTATGTAAGTCACAATTGACCCACTAAAAACAGTAATTTAGTTGGACTTTAGGGAGAGTATGGAAGAAACATGTTTAACATAGAATAAAACAGAGAATGCTCACTAAAATTCTTGGTTTATCTTTGACCACTAAAGTTCAATAGGGTTTGTACTAAATATTCAATGGTGTCAAATATTATCTTTTTGTGTTAACAAACATGATCGGGTCAAAAATCAAAAAGATAAATCTATACCCAAGTAAATATACATTCACACTAGAAGTAAATAATGTACCAAAAAATTACTCACAAATATATATTTCGATACTTCATACATAATTTATAATCTCAAGGGAAAAAAAATTTACTCCTCAAATTTCAATTTTTACATAGAGAAAATTGAAAACTCTCAAATAAAATTTTTATATGGAAATTTTTTAAACCTTCTCACATTATTTTACATAGAAATATTGTAAATCTGTCAATGACACATAACTATTCAATCTCCAAATACACTCAAATGATTAGTATTAAATATAAGTTAGTTTTAGTTTATCTCTACTAATAACAGAATTCAGTTTATGTTATTTTGTAAGGTTTGTTAGTTTTGATTCCATTGTATATATATATATAAACTCGGGCCATCTTTCCAAGTAATTTTTCAATTCAAAAATAATTCTTTTCTTAATTCAATATGGTATCAGGCATTTTCTGGTCTTGAATACCTCTTTGTTTTTCTCTTTTTCCTTGATTTTTCTTCCTCAATGGCTGAAAACCCTTTCTCTGATTTTTCCTCAAAACCTTCAAATCCCTATTATCTTCATCCCAATGAGAATCCATCTTTGGTTCTCGTTTCGCCATTATTGGATAGCAAGAATTACAATTCATGGGCACGCGCAATGAAGGTCGCATTAATCTCCAAGAACAAATTAAAATTTGTCGACGGCACTTTTCTTCAACCGACATCTGCGCATGTTCTTCACGATCCATGGGTTCGCTGCAATAATATGGTGCTCTCTTGGTTGCAACGCTCGATTTCCGATAATATTGCTCAATCAATTCTTTGGATCGACAATGCACACACCGTTTGGAAAAATCTGGAAAATCGATTCTCTCAAGGTGACATTTTCAAAATCTCCGATATCCAAGATGATCTCACAAGACTTCAACAAGGTAATCTCGACATTACAAATTATTTCACCAAATTAACCTCTTTATGGGAACAAATCGATTCATTTCGACCATCTCGCGACTGCACCTGTGCAATTCAGTGCACTTGTGGGGCTGCTACTGACCTTAGAAAATATAAGAATCAGGATCGGGTCATAAAATTTCTCAAAGGTTTGAACGAGCAATTTTCCAATGTTCGTTCCCAAATCATGCTTCTTGAGCCTCTCCCTTCATTGGGTAAAACATTTTCTTTAGTTCTTGGTCAAGAACGACAACTCAATGTTCAATCATCCTCTGATTCTGCCCCTGAAAATCATGCCATGGCCATGCAAGTTCAAAATAATCACTATAATGGAGGAGGAAGGGGCAACAACAATTCTAATAATCGAGGTAAAGGACGCAATAATAATGGGTTTGGTCGTGGTCAATCTCAGAATTCTAATCGGATTTGTACTCATTGTGGTAGAACAAACCACACAGTGGAAACATGTTTTCTAAAACATGGTTATCCACCTGGATTTCAACAACGACATTCTCGAGCAGCCCTTAATAATGCAACTGCTTCAGATTCTCAAGATTCCTCCCCTGCTAATCAAGAGAGCACCGACGCATCTCTTACTACTATTCAAGATCAATATAATCAAATTCTTCAACTTCTCCAAAATACTCTTGCTGTTTCTTCATCTTCAACACCGATTCACCCTTCAACTAATACTGTTGCTGTTCAAAATGATCCTCTCAATTTAGTTTCCTCTCCATTAGGTAAGCAAGTTGTCTATTGGGTAATTGATACAGGTGCTACTCATCACATAACTCATAATTTTGTTCATTTTTCTACTCATGCTATTGTTCAACCCATTACTATGAAATTACCTAATGGTGAAACCACTACTACTAATATCTCTGGTTCTATACAGATTTCTGAACATATTACTCTGCATGATGTGTACTATTTTCTAGATTTTCATGTCAATTTGATTTCTGTAACAAAATTGATTAACTCATCTAAATGTTACCTCACCTTTACTACTGATAAATGCTTCATTTTGCAGAATTACCCCAAGAAAGTGATTGGTACAGCTGATAGACATGGAGATCTCTATGTCTTCCAAGCTCAGGCCAATATATCTCTCCCTATATCTAGTAATTCTTGTAATAATACTCTTTCTATTTCAGATTCTACCATTTTATGGCACTCTAAATTAGGTCACATTTCTGATTCTACACATAAATGTATTGCTTCACATTTTCTTTTCATTTCCTACAAGTTTAATAAAAATTTGCCTTGTGATACATGTCAATTTGCTAAACAAAGAAAGTTACCTTATCCTATTAGAACTAGTCAATCCTCTATGATTTTTGATATTTTGCACGCTGACATTTGGGGTCCTTATTCTATTCCCTCTATTTCTGGTCATAAATACTTTCTTACTCTTGTGGATGACTATAGTAGATTTACTTGGATAATTTTGATGAAATTTAAAAGTGAAACTAGACATCACCTCATCAACTTTATTTCTTACATTGAAACACAATTTTCCAGTAAATTAAAGTGTATACGCACTGATAATGGGCCTGAATTTTCAATGAATGAGTTTTTCAAATCTAAAGGGATCCTACACCAAAGGTCTTGTGTTGAGCGTCCTCAACAAAATGGAATAGTTGAAAGGAAACATCAACACATCCTCAATGTGGCAAGATCTCTTTCTTTTCAAGCTCACTTGCCTAAGAATTTCTGGCATTTTTCTATACAACATGCTATTCATTTAATAAACAGGTTACCTTCTTCTTTCATTAATAATAAAACTCCCTTTACTTTACTTCATAACGCACCTCCTACTCTACTGCACCTCAAATGTTTTGATTGTTTAGCTTATGCTTCCACTTTAAATGCTCATAGAATAAAATTTGAGCCACGTGCTAGAAAAACTGTTTTTTTGGGTTATAGGGATGGTACTAAAGGATATTTCTTATATGATTTGCATACTAATGAATTTTTTGTTTCTAGAAATGTTATTTTTTTTGAACAGGTTTATCCTTTCTCTGTTGTTACAAATGATACTCCTACACCTATTATCCCTCAACTACATTCTAACACTACAGACCTTGAACCCATTGATTATTTTCATAATCACACCAATCCAACCCCTCATCATGATGTTAACACTAATATTGACCACCCTGCTCAAACCACTGATCATGGACAACCTGTTCAGATCAGTACCATACCTCATCCCCTTAGACATTCAACCAGAATTACATCCAGACCAAGCTATCTAAATGATTATCATTGTGAACTTCTTAGGAAACCTACCCATAAACCAACTCAGTCTTCTAACTGTCTATTTCCTTTATGTTCTGTTTTATCTTATGATAATTGCAATACCTCTTATAAAAACTTTTGTTTAGCTATTTCTTCTATAATTGAACCTAAGACTTATACTCAAGCATGTAAACAAGATTGCTGGAAAATAGTTATGAATAATGAATTGCACGCCCTTGATTCTACTCATACTTGGTCTATTGTTGATCTACCAAATGATAAGACTCCTATTGGTTGTAAATGGGTCTACAAAGTTAAACATCGCGTTGATGGCTCAATAGAGAGATATAAGGCCAGATTAGTGGCCAAGGGATACACCCAACTTGAAGGTGTGGATTTCTTTGACACATTTTCTCCTGTTGCCAAATTAACAACTATAAGAACTCTTCTTGCCTTTGCTTCTATTAAAAATTGGTTTTTAGAACAACTTGATGTAAACAATGCTTTTTTACATGGTGACTTGCATGAAGGAATTTATATGACTATACCTCCGGGTTATAAAATTCCTCATGACAGTAATGGAACTACCAAGGTTTGCAAGCTTCATAAATCAATTTATGGTCTTAAACAAGCTAGCAGACAATGGTACTCCAAACTCTCTGACTCCCTAACCTCTCTTGGTTATATTCACTCCACTGCTGATTTTTCTTTATTTACGAAACACTTTAATGATCATTTCACTGCATTGATTATATATGTTGATGACATAGTGCTCACAGGTAATGACTACACTGAAATTCAGCAGGTAAAATCATTTTTAAATGAAAAATTCAAAATAAATGATCTAGGTTGTCTTAGATATTTCCTTGGCATTGAGGTTGCTAAGACACCAAATGGTATTGTTCTTAACCAACGCAAATATACACTAGAATTATTAGATGAAACTGGCCATTTAGCCACCAAACCATCTAATACTCCTTATGATTCTTCTCTGAAATTACATTGTACCGATTCTCCTTTCTATGAAGATATTACTCAATACAGGAGACTCATTGGGAGACTTATTTATCTTACTACAACTCGGCCTGACATAGCATTTGCTGTTCAGCAGCTGAGTCAACATGTTTCTCAACCTCGACTTGTCCATTATCAGGCTGCAACTCGCATCCTACAGTATTTAAAATCTTGTCCTGCAAAGGGCTTATTTTATTCTTCTTCCACTGATTTATGTCTTTCTGGTTTTGCAGACTTTGAGTGGGCTACGTGTCCAAGCACTAGGAAATCTGTCACAGGCTATGCTGTCTTCTTAGGCTCATCTTTAATCTCTTGGAAATCACAGAAACAGTCCACTGTTTCGAGGTCCAGTTCTGAGGCAGAATATCGCGCCTTAGCCAGCCTAACCTGTGAAATACAATGGTTGCACTACCTCTTCAAAGACCTTCACATTACTTTCAGCAAACCAACATCTGTTTACTGTGACAACCAGTCAGCAATTTACTTAGCTCATAACCCAATATTTCATGAACGAACCAAACATATAGAAATTGATTGTCATATCGTTCATGAGAAAATTGGTCTTGGCCTCATAAAGTTGTTCCCTATACCGTCTGCTGCTCAAATAGCAGACTTGCTAACAAAGCCTTTGCTGAAACCAGCTTTCATGCAACTACTGTCCAAGCTTGGTCTATTTAATGTGCATCGTCCAGCTTGTGGGGGAGTATTAAATATAAGTTAGTTTTAGTTTATCTCTACTAATAACAGAATTCAGTTTATGTTATTTTGTAAGGTTTGTTAGTTTTGATTCCATTGTATATATATAAAACTTGGGCCATCTTTCCAAGTAATTTTTCAATTCAAAAATAATTATTCTTCTCTTAATTCAATAATTAGATTTGTTATGGTGAGGAAAACTCAAACTAACTCTATATTTATGATAACTCTCTACTTTATTGCCCTTATTCCAAAGGTTGATTCTCTACTCCATCATGGGGAGTTTTGGCCTATCTCACTTCTTTGGTCTATCTCTTTATAAAATGGTGGCTAAAGTACTTGCAGCAAAGCTGACGTTTGTTATATGGATAAGATTATTTCCCCTAATCAGTTGTCTTTTTTTAAAGGTTGGTTATTGGTGGATGGGATGGTGGTAGTCAATGAGATTGTAGACTTGGCCAAAATTATTAATAAAGAATGTCTCATTTCTAAAGTGCATTTTAAGAAAGCATACAACTCAGTAAGCTGGGACTTTTTACATTACATGATGAAAAGTGTAGGGTTTGATGAGAGGTGGCGATCTTGGGTACGTGCATGTGTTTTGACTAGGAGTCTATCAGTTCTAGTGAATGGATTCCTTAAACATGAAATTAATATCCCAAGAGGGCTTAAAAAGGGTTACCCATTGGCCTCTTTCTTATTCCTCCTGGTTGTAGTGGGGTTGAGTGCTTCTATAAGGAGCACAAAGGTACTTAATTTGTTCTCGGGGTTTAAGGTAGGTAACTCTGGTATGGTGGTCTCACACCTTCAATATGAAAATGACACTATTTTCCCTTTAGATGTAACGAGGGAGAATTGTTGGTCAATCAAGATAGTCCTTAGGTGTTTTGAGCTTTCTTCTAGGCTCCGAGTGAATTTTTCTAAGAGTCGCATAATAGGGGTTAATGTGGGAGCTCTCTTCTTAGAGTTGGTATAAGAGCCAATCCTAGTCAAAAAATATCATGGCAACCACTTTTAAGTCTTATTTCTAACAAACTGGGATCGTCGAATAATATATATGTTAATCTAGGTGGTAGGGTATTCATTATTAACCGTGTTCTTAATTCGATCTCTATCTTTTGTCAAGATGCAAAGGCGATTCTTATGGGGAGGCCATAAAGGGGCTAATAAAATTTCTTCAGTCTGGTGGTCAGAGGTGTGTAAGCCAAAAAGTAAAATTTACTCTATTAAATAAGTATCGTTGGAGGATCATTTCAAGGAGTCTAGGGTTGTGGTAGGATATTATGGTTGTTATGTATGGAGCACAGAGGTCTTTGTCATATTGTGAGGGAGGGGGCACTTTGGGTTCTCAATTAGTTTCGTCTTGGTGGAATGATGTCTCATTGCTAGGGTCTAACCATGGGTCAAACTAGTTCTCAAAAAGGGCGATTAAGGTGGTCGGGAATGGGTTAACTACTTCTTTTTGGGATGACCCCTGGGTTGGAGGTGTGCCCCTAAAGATCAAATTTCAGAGGGTTTTCCAAGTTTCAAACTAGTACAGGTTGTTGGTGGGGAACACAGATCACTAGGAGAGGGACTCTTAGACTTAGGATCTTATTTGGCAAAGAGGTTTGTTTGCTTAGGAATAGGATATATTACTAGATTTGGTCATTACAAGAGGACTATTGGTCTTGGAAGTTGGACTCTAGAGGGGTTTACTTGGTGAAATTGACATACTCTGGGCTTTTGGATGGATCTTAGGGGGATGATATACAAATCGTGACAAAGATTTGGAAGAGTTGGGCCCCTTATAAAATATTTTTAAGCGCAATGTTATTGTGGATTATAGTGCTACCTCATTAGTGTTCTATGGAGTATCAGATGAGTTGGCAAGTCATCTATTCGTCACTGGGAGTTGGTGTTGCCCTCAAATTTGCGAGGTCTTTTTCCAGTTTTCAGGGAACTTGTGAGGGGGCTATGGTTAAATTAAGTTTGGCTTTGGTTGGGCATTTGGTTGTGTGGTCAATTTAGACATCGTAGAGCAATTTCATCTTTTATGAAAAGGAGGTGACAATGGAGCAATTAATTGATAAGATAATTTTCTCCTCGTGGGTGCTGATTTTTTATTTTAGTTGTATGGTATGTTTTCCATCATTCTCTTTGTTTTGTCCTTGAGTACTTCTTGTACTCCTTGTAATTTTGTATTTCGTTTTTATTAATATTATATATATATATATTGCCATCAAAATAATCTCTCTACTCTTTGCTTGTTAAAATATCAACTCTTTTAGTAGTAAAAAATCAATTAGTTGATGAGTAAGTCAGTTAAGCTTAGTTAGTTGGCTAAGCCATGTGCTCTATAAATATAGTTTTTTGTATTCTCATTTCATTATCTTTTATCAAATAAAACTTAGTAAAAAAAATTCTCTATCATACTCTCAAACTTGAGTAAAAAAATAAAGTTCTCAAAACTTATTTTGACTATTAAATTAATCTTCATCTATTTGATGTCGTAATTATTAAATTCTTTATCTTCTTCACAATGCTCGTAATGAGACTCGAAAGAGTATCCAATTTACCACATCACGAAGTTGTAATGAACTTTATTAGATCTCAATGGTGTATACTAATGTGGCTCCATTTTTATCAAACTCTTCAGCTGTATTTGAAAATTGCCATGCTCATATTGTTCATTATGTTCGAGACTTTTTCATGTGGCAATAATAATGCACCTTAATCTCCGTGTAATAAACGTGGACTAATATTAAAATAAGGGTGGAATTTCATTTCTCATTATCAGGCCAGCCCATCGATAAAGCATGTAAAGTTGTTTTCCTTTGACTTTGAAAAAAAGTATTTCTAGATGTTCTTTTATATATATATATATATATATATATTCCAAAAACATCTTTAAATAAACCATAAATAAAAAACATCTTTAAACAAAATAGCATTTAGTTATTTTTTGATGGATCGAGTAATTAGTTTGTGTTATTAGTAATTTGCGAAGGAAACTAGGAATACTTCCTCCTTAGTCGTTACCACCACAAGTAATCCATTTTTTTAACATAGCGCTGTAAATGGTTTTAAAAAAAGTTATAAAATGTATTTTCTCGTGTAGTGTAAATAATAAAGAGAATAATAGATTTAGTGATTCGCTTTTATTAACTATTAGTTTATTCATCATTATTGAAAATATAAAATGGACGATAATAAACTGGACCACCAACAGCCACCACCATTGGGTTACTTCCTGCCACCTGGTAGCAACCACCGTAGACGTCGACTGCTTTGTTGGCCTCCTTCTATTGTCACAGACGTCGTGAACTGTCTTCCATCGTTGGCCACCACAATTTTGCACCATATTTATTAAAAGTATTAATAAATAAATGTAATATTTTATTTTTCAATATTACTTTTTAAAAAGTCATAAAATTATTTTTAATACTGAAAATATAAGAATGGATGAATTTGATAGTTTTTCTGTTTTGTATGAATAATGCATTGGATATATGTTTAAGTAACTTTCGGTGGATTATAAATGAATTAATTTATCATTTAAATTCATATCCATTAGAAACATACTCAATCTATTCATTTCTGACAGTCCCATTTTGATTATATTGTGATGATAAAAGTGAATGTAGTGAAAAATATAAGAAATGAGGATTTAAATTATATTTTAAAACTTTTCGAAGTTAAACAATATGTCGCAAAACGAGTTTTATAGCTCTTATTTAAGTCTTGCATAGTGTTTTATAAGCGCTATTAAGGCTAGCAATATTAAAAGTCGACAATATTTTGTAGCGCTTTTAGAACACTATTATAAGTGAACATTAGATAGTGTTTCTTCATATGTGCTATTTTAGCTTATTAAATTGAATTTTAAAGAAGTTTTTTTTATTTTTTATTTTTATAGTTTTTCTGTTATAATAACTGTTATTATAATATATTTTTAAAATAAAATTGACCAAATTATTACATTAGTTATAAGAGATGTATTATTATAGCTCGATATTAAATTCATTTTAAAGACGTCTTTTATAACGCTTCTTTTATAATAAGCACTATTATAATATTATTTTCTTTTTTAAAAATCGACCAAATCAGATTCTATAGCCTTTTATAGCTCTTATGTTATAACAGTTCAAGATATAAGGTACGAAAATTATTCAAATTTCATGGGGTAAGCATCACAAACTAAAACCATTGGTTTTTAAAGGTTAGATGCACTAATATTAACCCATTGAATATAAGGAAAGTACAAAGACAAGATTCTCAAATTATACAAATATTTTCTCCACATCCAATTATCTATCCATTTTAAAACAAATCAATTGATACCAATAGAACTTCCTGCAACTTATGTACTTAAGCACTATTTAAATCTCATAAGATCTTGCACCCAACCAAACGTTTATATGCACACCAGAACCACATTAATATTTGATCAACTATTTATACCTTATCAACTTCAATCATGGTTCTTTTCTCGTAGTTTTTTTTTATCATATTTCCAGTATAGAATAAAAAAAAACTCAAAAAACTTGCAACACCATAGATGGGATCAAAGACCTAAAAACCCAATAATAGAAAGAGCATACAAGATTATAGGATAACATAGAATGACGACTAAGGGTTAAAAAGTAAGAATAAATACAAAAACTTAATAACCAGTTGAATGCCAAATAGTCTATCCATAGTAAGGGACACTACATCACAATTGATAGGGTTATATTAACAACAACAAAAAATTAAATCAATATCTAAGAACTCAAACATTCAAGAAAAAGATAAAACCTCACTAAAAAAGTTATGGACCATATAAGTAGCCCAATCCTCTTTCACCTCAGTTAACTTGTCTTTAGAGTAGGTAATACATTTGTATTCAGTAAAGTACTTAAAATAAAAAAGAAAATATAAAATTGAGTTAAAACTTAAGTATATTGAATGTCTATGATTACAAATAATAATTAAATTAATTCCACGTACATTAACTGGAATCGTGTTTTGATTTTCGATGATGATCTCTTTCATAAATTGCATGACATAATATCCACATTCATTAGTGTTATCTTGGCGGGGACACTAAGCATAAACATGTACATCAATAACGTGTACACTACATAACTATTTGAAGATAACATTAAAAATACCTTTATTTATTTTTTCATGTGATGATATTGTATTTAGACTTTGTCACCGTAGGTCGTATCTCCCATATGAGCGCGATAATATTTTAAAACTCTATCAAAATTAAATTAACTTCAAATGGGTATTATTTATAAATCATTGTGCACATAAACACTAAGAAAAGTTTAAATAAAAACATAAATATGTACATGATGAACATAAAAATCATGTTTTGGTGATTTTGAAGCTCACCATTCAACGAATCCAAGTAGTATAGTATCTCAGTCATGGAATTGAAGACAATTAAGACCAATGTCTACACCTACACTCAATGTTTAAATATTGTAGATTTATCTAAATTTTATTTTCAATATATTATCATTGTAAATAATATTTTCAAAAGAAACGCCATCCTACATTGTAAGGTGCAAGTACTAGTTTAATCTTCTCTTTGATTTTCATGAATATGTGGGATATTTATTTTTCTCAATCTTCTTCATAGTTTGCATACGTTAAATGTGGATATAAGAAGCAAAACGTATTTCTTAATCCACGTGCGCACATGAAATTTTCATACAAATACCTTAAAGTAAAAAAGAAAATTTCAAATTTCAAATTACTAATAAAAATAATTTGTTGATCAAAGTAGATAACATGTTGACTACTTCAAGTTATTTGAGGTACCTAACATACACAAATATAGCATAGGATTTTAACCATTCATGGCAAACAAAAATCTTTTATAACTCCAACATCAATATTCTTCGTAAATTATTCACCATATATATCATACTCCATTGTTATCATTATTAAATCTGTAGGGGCACATGTGTTTCAACATATAACTTAAGGATCATTAAATTTGGAGAAGATTTGAAACATTAACTATAGGAGGGAGTCTTGAATTTTTTATTTTCCATGATCGTTGCTTGGTAATGCAACAGACTTTGTGCTTCTTTGGATATTCTTATCTAACTATTTGGATTTTGCAAAGTTATTTTTATCGATCTGTTTAGATTTTGTTGGGATATAAATAGTTATGTTACTATACATTAGTCAATAAATAATAAATTAACAATTAATAGTAATTAAGAATCAAGATTGGTAATAAGAATATTACCTTTTGGATTTCTACAAGAACAATCCTTCTAGGTTTTCTGGTCATGCAAAAATTGTACTTGAAGGTGCAACATGAGAAATGGCGGGGGGGGGGGGGGGGGGG
>JBBPBP010000001.1:52535169-52552738 GCA_037974735.1 Cicer chorassanicum | reverse complement strand
GGGGGGGGTTAAATTGTGTTTGTCAAAGTTGATAGCTTTTTGTTAATTTATAAATAAATTAAACACTAGTTCGGTTTTGGTGACTTACTTGGAGTAGAAGCAATCGGATTCAGAGGCAGCAAGCAATGAAAGCATAACTAATTTGACATGTGAAGGTGCGAACACGAGAAGGGGGGGTTGAATTGTGTTTGCACAAAGTTGATACATTTTTGATAATTTATAAATAATTAAAAATTAGTTTGGTTTTGGTGACTTACTTGGAGTAGAAGCAATCGAATTTAGAAGCAGCAGACAATGAAAACATAAATAATTTGACGCGTACAATTATCCTGGTTCACCACTAACTTGGCTACATCTAGTCCCCTCATTCAGAAGGCTTTAATCCACTAATTCAAAAACCATGAATTACAAAGCACCTGACCCTCCAAGCCAGTCTTCCCAAACAGCCCGACAACCTTAGACTTTTGAGGAACTAACCACCTTGACCCTACAAGCCAAGTCATCTCCTAACAACCTGACAACCTCAGATTGAAGAAGGAACTAAACCACTATCGGGTTGGATACAAGAGATTGAAACTTGAGTAATTGCTTCTAACAAAGCTGATAATAACAATAACTCTCACACTTTAAGAAAAGAACACTCAAAAGATATTTCTAACTTGAACAAGTGTTTCTCTCTTTGAACTCTAAGATGAATTAAGAACTTTGAGCTAGAGTTACTCTTTTCTGCTTTTCGATGCTTTTCTCATTCAGCCTTGAGTTTCTATTTAAAGTGAAAATTTGGGCTTCAATTTAGTCTTTATTTAATTCTGAATTGTATCTTGTTTAGATTGAGTTTGTAAATTCTTCAAATTGATTCTGTTCCTATTTTGTGTAGATTGACTTTGTAAATTCTTCAGAATGATTCTGTTCCTATTTTGTGTAGATTGACTTTGTAAATTTTTCAAATCAAATATTCTTCAAATCTTCATTAAATGTTGATCAAATATTCTTCAAATCTTCATTTAAATGTTAATCAAATATTCTTCAAATCTTCTTCAAATATTCTTCAAATCTTCTTCAAATATTTTTCAAATCTTCTTCAAATCTTCTTCAAATATTCTTCAAATTTTCTTCAAATCTTGACCATATTTTGTTTTTAACTTGGTCAAAGATTTTCTTCAATTATAAATATGAATCAAATCTTATTTTAGATTTTTCATCCATTATAAATTTGAATCAAATCTTATTTTAGATTTTCTTCAATTATAAATTTGAATCAAATCTTATTTTATATTTTCATCAATTATAATTTAGAATCAAATCTTATTTTAGATTTTCTTCAAAAACATGAATCTTCTTTCATACTCTTTGAAGTCAAATATATTATTCTCATAAAATACTTTTCTTAACATCAAAACTCTAAATGTAAAACCAAATTGGTTCCAACAATTTATCCTGGTTCACCACTAACTTGGCTACATCTAGTCCTCTCATTCAGAAGGCTTTAATCCACTATTTAAATACCTTGAATTAAAAAGAACCTGACCTTCGAGACCAGTCTTCCCAAACAGTCTAGCAACCCTAGACTTTTGAGGAACCAACCACCTTGACCCTACAAGCGATGTTTTCCCTTGACAACCTAACAACGCCAGATTGAAGAAGGAACTAAACCACTATCGGGTTGGATACAAAAAGATTGGAACTTGAGTACTGGCTTCTAAAACAAACTAATAATAATAATAACTCTCACACTCTAAGAAAAGAACAGTTAGAGAATATTTCTCATTCGAACAAGTGTTTCTCTCTTTGAACTCTAAGACTACTCTTTTTTGCTTTCCGATGATTTTCTTCTTCAGCCTTGAGTATCTATCTATAATTAAAATTTGGTGTTCAATTTAGTCCTTGTTTAATTATGAATTGTATTTTGTTCAGATTGCGTTTGTAAATTCTTCAAATTGATTATGTTCCTTTTTTGTTTAGCTTGAGATTGTAAATTCTTCATATTGATTATGTTCGTATTTTGTTTAGATTGCGTTTGTAAATTCTTCAGATGTATTCTGTTCATATTTTGTTGTAGATAAATCTTGATCAAATCTTCTACAAATCTTGACCATATATTCTTTCATACTCTTTGAAGTCAAATATATTGTTCTCATAAAATACTTTTGTTATCATAAAAACTCTAAGTATAAAATGAACTTGGTTCCAATAATCTCCCCCTTTTTTAGAGCTCCCCTAAGTCTAAGTATCATTTTTTTCCACTTTATCAAATATCTTTCTCCACCTTTTGTCATTAGACAAAAAGACTTGAAAGTGAGACTTTTTTTTCTTCTTTTTTTTTTTTAATTTTTTTTTTGAATAACATGAATATAACATATTACAAGAAAATATAAAAACTAATGCAAAACTAAACTACTTTGAAGTTATCACAACATCAGTTAGCATTTTCTTGATGAAGTCAAACCTATCTTTAGGTAGTGGTTTGGTGAATATGTCAGCCCATTGGTGTTTAATGTCTACAAACAGAATGTTTAGTACCCCTTTTTGAACGAAGTCCTTAATGAAGTATTGTTTGATCTCTATGTGTTTAGCTCTAAAATGTAAGATAGGATTTTTGGTTAGACAAATGGCAGAAGTGTTATCACAATAGATATGAATGTTGGATTCTAGGATTTTGTATTCTGGTTATTCTGCATCTACTTCCTCTAGTTTCGGTAAACCTGCACTATCATCATATAGCTTTGACTTTTCAAGGTCAAGTTGTTTGTCATCAAATTTAACATGTATGGATTCTTCCACAATATGAGTTTCTCTATTAAACACTCTATAAGCCTTAGATCTTTCAGAGTATCTAATGAAGGTACACTTTTGAGATCTAGAATCAAATTTACCAAGGTTATCATTAGTGTTCAACATATAACAAGTACAATCAAATTTTTTAAAATAAGATTTGTTAGCCTTTTTACCTTTCCACAATTCATATGGTGTTTTATTCAATATAGATTTAATTAAGACTCTATTTTGAATATAACATGCAGTATTAATTGCTTCAGCCCAAAAGTGTTTTGCAACATTCATATCATTTAACATGGTTCTGGCCATTTCTTGGAGTGGTCTATTCTTTCTTTCTACAACTCCATTTTGTTGGGGTATTCTAGGAGATGAGAAGTTGTGAGATATTCCATTCTCATTACAAAAACTTTCAAAAAACTTGTTTTCAAATTCTCCTCCATGATCACTTCTAATTGTTACAATCTTAAGACCTTTTTCATTCATTATTTGTTTACAAAATGTGATAAACACTTTGTATGATTCATTCTTACTTCTTAAGAATTTAACTCATGTCCACCTAGTGTAATCATCTACTATCACAAAGCCATATACCTTTCCACTTAGAGAGGTTGTTTTCACTAGCCCAAAGAGATCTATATGTAAGAGCTCAAGGGGCTTTGAGGTAGAGACTGAGTTCTTAGGTGTAAAGGAGTTCTTTGTTTGTTTCCTTTTTGACAAGCTTCAGACATAATTTTAGTTTTGTAACAAAGCTTAGGTAGATCTCTAACTAGTTTAAGTTTATTCAATTTTGAAATTAATCTGTGGTTTGCATGACCTAATCTTTTGTGCCAAATTAGTTTCTCTTCATTTACTTACATAAAACACTTAACCTCTAGTTTCTCTAGACTAAATAGATTTATCTTATAAATGTTGTTTTGCCTCTGACCTGTAAAGAGTACATATCCATCTTTTTAACTAATTGCCTTGCATGTTTTTTGATTGAATATATTATCATAATTATTATCACTTAACTGACTAATACTTATTAAATTATGCTTAAGATCTTTAACAAACAAGACATCTTTAATAGAAGGGGAAGTACCATTACTAACTGTACCTTAACGAATGATCTGGCCTTTTTGCTTTCCTCCAAAAGTCACTATGCCTCCTTTGCTCAATGTTAGTTCTTGGAACATAGACTTTTCTCCCATCATATGTCGCAAGCATCCACTGTCCAGGTATCATGATTGGTGTTTTAACTTGATTGCTGAGGACATCTGCAACATAGAAAATTTTGTTCTTAGGTACCCAAATTTGGTTGGGTCCTGGTTTGTTAGTCTTGAAAGATTTCTTGTCGTTCCTATTATTTAACATGGGACAAGATAATTTTGAGTGACTTTTCTTAGAGCAAACTGTAAACAAGATATCAGAGGGAATAAGTTTAGGCTCAGTTACAGTTTCTTTAAATCTTATATCTCTTTTACCATTTCTACTAACTCCATAAATCAAAGAAGCATATTTGCTTTTTTTCATACCATTAGGAAGAAAATCTTGAAATACATCTTCATGCATATTAGAGTTACATGTGGAATTTTCAATTGATGTTGAACTATGATTATTTTTCAAAGTTAGATTTCCAGCCTTAAGTTCAGCAATATCTGTTTTCATAGTTGAATTTTTTGTTTTAAGTTCAGTAATATCAGTTTTCAAAGTTGCATTTGCTATTTTAAATTCAACACTTTGATTCTTTAACACATTAAATTTTTCAGTTAGGTTTGCATTTTCTTTTCTAAGTGTTTTCAGTTTTAAAGACAATTTGTGATTCTTATTTAAAAAGTCATTTATAGGAGTAATTAAATCAGATCGAGTAAAGTTAGAAAACACCTCAATTTCTTCATCTGTCGATTCACTTCCAGAGTCATAATCTGTGTTGGATCCAGAGGCGGAGTTGGTATGAGCCATTAGAGCTGAATTTTCTTGTTCATCGTTTAAGGATTCATCATAATCATCCCATGTAGCCATCAGACTCTTCTTCTTGGGTCTGGAGTCTTTCCTCTGGTGTTTCCCTTTCTCTAGATTTGGACAGTTTGATTTGATATGTCCTGGTTCATTGCATCCATAGCACATAATGTTTTTCTTGTTAAAATTTTCATTCCTTCCTCAATTGGACTGCTCTGAATCTTTCTAAGGGAAAGATTTCCTCTTGTTGTGCCACATCCTCTGAATTCTTCTAAATATGAAGGCAATCTCCTCTTCCTTTGATTTCAAATTCTGATTATCTGAGTCACTATCATTTGATTCTAATGTTGCCTTTAGAACCTTCTTCTACTTGGGTTTCAAGGCCAGAGTCTTGTTCTTCTTCTTGGGCTCATATTCTTCAAGCTCAATTTCATGTGATATGAGAGAGCATATTAATTCCTCTAGCTTAAGAGTATTAGGATCATTTGCTTCTTGAATAGCAGTGATCTTAGGTCTCCACTTGCTTTTCCGACTCCTTATGATTTTCTTCACATGATCAGTAGTAGTATAACTCTTCTCAAGTACCTTTAGTCCTGAGACCAGGATATGGAATCTAGAAAACATTGTTTCGTTGTCTTCATCTTCTTCCATCTTGAACAACTCATACTTTTTGATTAGGAGGTTGGAATTTGCTTCTTAAACTTGTTTGCTTCTTCATGGGTTACAATTAGATTATCGTAAATACTTTTTGTTGTCTTCTTGTTGGTGCACTTGTCAAACTCGTTGAAGGTGATTGTATTTATCATGAATATTCTGGACTTATGATGCATCTTGTACATCTTTTTCTGATCAGCATTCATCTCCTTTCTTAGAATTTCAATACCATCAGTATTATTCGGAGCAATATAACCATTTTCCACCAAGTCCCAAAGTTTAGAATCTTGTTAAATATAGAAACTTCTCAACTTGCCCTTCAAATACTCAAAATGTTCTCCATCAAAAAGAGGTGGTTTGTTGATGTTTCCTCTAGCAGCTTCTTCACTGAATCTAGACATATTGAACATGTTAATCTTTTCTCAAACACTGTAATGTTCTCTGCCTTGAGACCGAGCTTTGATGCCAATTGAATGTGCAAACATGAGAAACGAGGAGTTAAATTGTGTTTGCCAAAGCTGATAAATAATTTAACACGTAGAAGCAATCGGATTCAAGGGTAGCAAGCAATGAAAGCATAAATAATTTAACACGTAGATTGATCCTAGTTCACCACTAACTTGGCTACATTCGGTCCCCTAATTCAGAAGGCTTTGATCCATTAATTCAAATACCTTGAATAACAAAGCACTTGACCCTCCAAGCCAGTCTTCCCAAATAGCTTGCCAACTCCAGACTTTTGAGAAACTAACCATCTTGACCCTACAAACCAAGTCTTCTCCTAACAACCAGATAATCCCAGATTGAAGAAGGAACTAAACCACTATCGAGTTGGATACAAAATATTGGAACTTGAGTTGTTGCCTCTAAAAAAACTGATAATAATAATAACTCTCACACTTTAAGAAAAGAACACTCAGAATATTTCTCATTCGAACAAGTGTTTCTCTCTTTGACCTTTTTCTTCAGCCTTGAGTATCTATTTATAGTTAAAATATGGGCTTCAATTTAGTCCTTGTTTAACTCTAAATTGTATTTTGTTCAGATTGCGTTTGTAAATTCTTCAAATTGATTATATTCCTTTTTTGTTTAGATTGAAATTGTAAATTCTTCAGATTGATTTTGTTAGTATTTTGTTCAGATTGCGTTTGTAAATTCTTCATATTGATTCTGTTCATATTTTGTTGTAGATAAATCTTGATCAAATATTCTTTAAATCTTCTACAAATCTTGACCAGATCTTCTTTCATACTCTTTGAAGTCAAATATATTGTTCTCATAAAATACTTTTGTTATCATAATAACTCTAAGTATAAAATGAACTTGGTTCCAACAGTACCTATTTCCTCGCTAACCACATAGATATCCCCACTTTCTCTAGAAATTGGCAAAGGAGCATCTGACTCAACTACAACATCGATTAAAACTTTGATGTATCCCAATGATAATATTTTATAGTGCGCGATATCACCTAGAGTGTTATATACTTTCTCACGAGCAACGATACATTTATTTGCAGATGATAAATACACATTACAAAAGGAGACACCCTTAACCATTAATGAATGAATATAAACATTAATTTAATTATTAATCAAAATAAAATTAAAACGTTGTAGTTAATAAAGACAACAATTACTTTGGGAATGGTCGGAAATGCAATGTTGCAAGAATAATTAGCACTAAGGAAGTCTGAGCCAATTTTTTGTTTTTCTGTCATTTCCTTTTCAAGCTTCATAATTCTCAACTTAAATGCTTTAAGATCATTTTTCGCTTCTTCTTGATTGGCGCATTCTTTACATTGAAAATAGTCCTTCTAAGATAACCCAAATTCTAAGCCCCTAACACGACCAGGGTACTCTTTGATATTTAGAGCCTTAGATAGTATCTTCGTACAACCAAAGTCTTCCTCCTCTTTAGGTAAAGATTGTGCTAAGAGCTTCTAATACAAATAAGCAAAAAAAAAAAAAAAAACACTTAAGGGATTTCTAAAAAAAACTTCTATTTTTGGCACTTGAGACTTCCACAGATTGAGCTACGAGCATGACACCTCTATTTGCATTGTACTTTGGATGACCATGATATCTTGTATGAAATATGCACTTATTAATTACATAACCAAAATAAGAAATAACATATACACTTGGACCAGCTAGCCATCTCAATCTTACTAAATTTGAATTAGGATTTTCAGCTAATTCTAAAAATATGTGATCTTTTAGCCATGATGTAAATGTTCGATTATGTTCTCTTGTTATCGAACTGTTATTGCAACTACGATTCAAACCTTTTAGTTTTTTCTTGTGCATTTCAACATATGGCTCAACATCATCAACATTGTGTAGAACGTACAAATGTGCTTTCGACCAATTCATTCCCTAGTTGTTCTTCCTGAACGGCATGACTTTGGAAGTCCTATTGATTCCACATTGGAGAGGTAGTCAGTTTTAGAACCACGTTCAAAGTTGGTTTGAAGAATAATGACTCTTAATTGTTTTCATGATAACATAACTTATTTTGTGAGAACAATTTATTGTGCTAATAATTTATTTAAGTCTGCAAACTTCACGAGAATTATACATTTTGACGTTGCATCCTCTAATGAATAGGCAAGCTAAACAAAGAAATTTCAACAATACTCTATTACATCTTTTGAAGTATAACTGATTCTAAAAAGATTGCTCACAACGCACCTCTGCTGAATCTTCTAATACAAGTTCACTCTTGTGATTCAGCGCCTAATAATCTTGACATCTAGTTTGATCTTTGACAAAGTCAATACTCTAATTAAAGTCAACACTCTGATAAGAAGTCTATGCTCCAACAAGCTCAACTCATCATAAAATACTTATCCTCTGACCGAAGAAGCGCGTAACATCCTCTAACAGTGTCATCCACTAGTCATTCAGCCTTTTTTGTCAAGGTACGTTGAATCAATCACAAAGACAGATTTAGACAAGCGTTTAATGATGATTCCAAATATGTGAAGATTTGATATATGCTATCAATTCACATGTTGATTTCATGCAATCATAACAACGATCAGAAACCGTAATGGACTAATTGATACTCTATAAAAGAATTTGTGATCGTCTGTAAGACAACAACAACAAAAAACAAGAGAATTATTTATGTCCTTACAAACACTTGAAAATATCTTGTATTAGCTCTAAGTGCTGAGAAAACTAAGAAATCATAAGAGAGCAAAAATTTGTGTAAACATTGTTGTATGAGAATTAATTACAAACTCAATCTAAATAGTTTGTAACTTGGTCCAGTAGCAGATGTAGTCCTCAACAGCTTGATTGTACTAAGCTAGAAGGTTGAGAAGACTTGAACATAGTTAGTTGACTAGAAGGTGTCTAGTGAATGTGTGATTCCATTGGTGAATAGTAAATTAAATCCTTCTATGCGAAGGGACTAGGCGTAGCTACCATGTTGGTGGTGAACCAGGATAAGTTGGCTTATGTTTCTTCCGTTATCTCTTTACTTATTGTTTTAATCATTCTTGTTTCCATCATCAGAATTTTTAAATTAAGCATTTTGAAACAAAACAAATTCAAACCTCCAATTTCTTGTGTTTTTCTCTTTACAATAAGTACATAACTCAACAACTTCTTCAACTATATATCGTTCAACAATACAACCCTCTAGTCGACTACAATTTTTCTCATACCCTTTTAACATCTTCTTGTAACACTCAATTGGGTACATCCACCGCATATAAACTGGTCTACAATGTTGTGTTTCTTTTATAAGGTGAATTATAAGATAGACCATTATGTCAAAAACTAGGTGGAAAATACCTCTCAAGTTCACATAAGGTGGCAACAATTTCCTTCTATAATGTCGGAAACTTCATAGGGTCAATAATTTTTCTACAAATAGCTTTGAAAAAGAAACATATTTTAGTTATGGTTCATTGCACCTTTTCAGAAAAAATGGAATGTATACCAATTGGTAGAAAATTATCCATTAAGACATGACAATTGTGAGACCTTAAACCTTTTAAGTTAAGATCATTCATTGATATCAAACTCCTAATGTTTGAAGAGTAACCCTCTGGAACTTTAACTTTGTTAATAAAATTACAAAATATCATTTTCCCTTTCTTAACCGGTCCGAATTTAGTTCTTAATCTCATACTTACCAAGTCTAACTTTGCATTGATGTCATCCCTAGACTTTCCTAACACATTGAGTAATGTACCAATGACACTATCGCAGATATTTTTTTCAATAGGCATCACATCAAGGAAATGTCTTATAATGACTTCCCATATGGCAATTCAAAGAAAATTGATATTTTTTCAGTCGCTTGTGATAAGTTCCCCGACAAAAGGCTTTCAAAATTTATTTCTCAAAAGCTTTACCTTGCATGTAATTGATCACCAATCAACAAAGAAGGTGCTCTATCTTCTTCAAATTTACCACTAAATACTTCCCTCCACTTTCGATAATGATATTTGAGTTTAAGAATATACGATGTCCAAGAAAAACATTTTTCTTACAATGCTCCAACCCATCCGATTTGTATTGTCTTCACATATGAGGCATGCACATTTTCCTATGATACTATAGCCTGATAGATTATCAGAAGCAAAAAAAATCATTACTCATACCAAATACCATTTCTCTAAATTTGAGGAATTCTTTTCTATACCCATTGTATACTTCTACACTTGTCACACATATAAACTTTAAGTCTTCAATTAATGGAGCCAAGTATATGCCTTTATCATTTTCCAGTTGCTAGGGCCAAGAAATTAGCATATACAACATGTGTTTCATACATAACCAGGGAGGTAGGTTATAAATCAACATAATCATCCGCCAAGTACTATGAGAACTACATTGGATACCATGCAGGTTTATTCCATCAGTAGATAATGCAAGACGTAGAGTTCTTGGTTATTGGCCAAAATAGGGTAATCATTATCAATTTTCACCCATTAAGGAGAATATGTAGGATATCGAAGCATTCCATCAATAATCCTTTCATCTGCATGCCATCTTAAGTGTTTTGCATCATCCACATTATGGTACATACGCCTAAATCTTGGTATTATCATAAAATACCATAAAACTTTGGTTAAAGTTGTTGCTTTCATTTTATATCGTGGGGCATTACATTTAGGACACATTTTATGATGCATGTTCATTACAAAGTAAAAAATAGTTATTAGGACAAACATGTATCCTCTCATAACTCATGCCAATAGAACATAAATTTCATTTAGTTTCATAAGTTCGACTAGGGAGCACATTATCTTTGGGCAAAATATCTCTTAACAATATTTATATGTTTGCAAAATTCTTATCAGACCACTCATTGCTTGCTTTTAGGTTATACAATTTCAAGACGACAGACAATCTTATAAATTTAGTACATCCATCATAAAATGGTTTCTCTGCATCACTTACTAGCCTCTCAAACATTTCAGGACAATCACAAAGATCTTCTTCAATTCCATTTACAATTTCTTCAACTTGATCACACTCATTTTTATCTTTTGTTGAAATCATTTGATGTATTTCTCACATTTCTCCTCGAATAAGTAGACTTAGTTTCGGCTTACCTATACATTGTCCAACATGTATAACTTTAATCAACTCCATAGCAAACTAAATGGCCGTTCAACTCACTTGCACTAACATCTTTTCCATAACAACAACCTAAGAAGGGGCCCATGACTTTACTAGGGTCTTCTGCATGAGCAACAACAAACCTAAAAAACTCTTCCACTCGATCTTCATATTCTTTTGACAATCGATTAACAAAAATCCATCTCTATTCCATAGTTATGTGATCTTATTATAGTTAGATATTAAAAATAGTTCCTTGTAATATTAAAAAAATAAAAATAAAAATAAAAGAATCCTAGCCGTGAAACTTAAAATAAAAAAGACAAATCAAAACAATCATAGATGTGAACTTTAAAAATAATAATAATAATAATAATAATAATAATAATAATAATAATAATAATAATAATAATAATAATAATAATAGTAATAATAATATTTTCTCTCTTCTGTTCCTTATTCAGGCCCAACACTATCTACCCAATAATATTCACTTTAAATAGAAAGGAATATTGAAACACTAGCCACAATCACAAACCCTATTTCACAAACCCTTTAGAAACAAGATTCTGTAAAGAATACCAAAATTCTAGCCACCATCACCTCCCCTTCTTCGTGCATCAAAGCTTGGAACTTCTTTTTCCTTGTGAACAACTTCGTGGGGCTTAGAGAGTTGTACTAGGAAGGAAAACGGCCAAGGTAAGGGCTTTTTCCCACACAAATTATAGTTAGACCGTTGGTTGGATGGCATGAAATTAATAATTGTGATTGCTTGCTTTTTGAAAGGAATAATATGTAGACTAACGAATTAAAATAATGAAATCCCAATCATTTGTGTTAAATTTATTATATAATATATGATTTTTAAGAAGTAAAGTATGAATTTTGATGTTATATGTGATGAAGTTTTGATTTTTATGGCGAATATGAAGTAAAATATGAATTTTATGTTATATGTAATAAAGTTTTAATTTTTATAATGAATATGAAAGAAGAGTAGAATTTGTATGTTATATGTGACAAAGTTTTATGATGATGTATGAGTTGGAGTTGAATCTTGTTGTTATATATGTTAACGTGTTAATCTTTATGGTGTGTATGATACCAAGTCTTGATTTTTGTGTGTATGTGGTGAAAGTTATGATTTTCATGATTATTTGTTATGGATATGTGATCTTAGTGATATGTGAATAAGATGATGATTTTGAAAAGTGATTGGAATGCTTATGACATAATTCTTAGTGGGCTGTGTGGAAATATATCTCTTTGATAATATATCATCATATCATGTCATATGCATCTTCGTGGAAGTTGCCTTAGTGGCAGATTTTTCCCCATTGGTATGGGTGATCTGTGTGGAAGTTGCCTTAGTGGCAGGTTTTCCCCATTGGTATGGGTGATTCTGTGTGGAAGTTGCCTTAGTGGCAGGTTTATATCCGGATCATATAGTTTTAGGAGCATGCATCATGTATATATTTTTGTTATGCAATTTATTGGTTTGTGTATTTTTCTTTTAAATTGGAAGTTTTTACTCTTATATATTTTGTGTTATTCTTCTATATGTTTAACTTTCGTTTGATGTGGATGATGGATAAAACTGACCCTTACAACAACATTTTAGGTACTAACGAGTTCGAGGAGATTCAAGAGTAGTTGATGAGTATTAATGTGCGACAACCGGGGGATAAAAATGGGTTTTGAATACAGTTTTGTAATGATAGGATTGTCGCAATATTTATTTTTAATCTTTTGTCACCAACTTTTAAAATGCGCTAGGAGTCTAGAAATACGGAAGTGGGTTCCCTTCCGTTAGGAATTATTGTTTTCTTGTTATAGCCTTGAATAAACATTTTCTTAATAAAATTAAATAAACGTGGTTGTTACTAATTATTTGCATGAATAAATGTAAGGTAGTTAGAAAAAAAAATTGTAGTAAATCTTTCTAATCAATATATTTTTAAGTAATGCTTTGAATCAAAAAAATCCGGGGCGTTACAGAATCACTCCCTCACTTGCTTTCATTATATGCTACTATTTTTAGTTAAATTTATGATAGCAATGCAAATTTTGGTTGAAATAATTACAAGACATTGAAAGGAATGGATTTTAAGATACCTTGTCAAAGAAAACAATTGACTAATAAAAATCTGCACAACAATGACAACAAAAGTCATCACAAGGAAACACCACGACAATGTAGATGAACACAGTGACAAAGAAGAATGTGTGGCGTTTAATTATTAACAAAAGTTGTCAATGGGAGACACCACTTTTTGACTTAATAATAATAATAATAATAATAATAATAATAATAATAATAATAATAATAATAATAATAATAATAATAATAATAATAATAATAATAATAATAATAATAATAATAATAATAATAATAATATCATTAAACTATAAAACATGCATGTGAAAGAAACCTGAGATTGTCCAACAACATGAACAAACATTGGAGTAAGCAAATGAAAAGAAACCTGAGATTCTCACAATAGTGAGTTGTCCAGGAACATGAGCTCACAATAGTGAGTTTTCCAACAACACAAACGAGTGATGACAGTGGAGGTGAAGAGGTTGACATATGCGATGGAGGCGATCGAATTTGAATGTGAAACTGATGGAGGCAATAGAGTTTGAATGTGAACAGTGGAGGCGAACGAGTTTGAATGGGAACGGTGGAGGAAATGGAGTTTGGGTTGAAACAACAATCGAGTTTGAGTTTGGCAATCGAGTTTGGATTGGATCAAAAATTAAGTTTGAGTTTGGAAATCAGAGTTTGAGTTCATTGGATTTTTTATTGAGACAATTGTGTTATTTGTTTTGAGAAAAAACAAGAGTTTAATTGATAGAATATGCCTTCAATTAGAGCGTAGAGAGAAAAAATAGCTAACACCCGTTAATTTAATGGCACTAACACAAAGCGAACTGTGAAAAATATAAGTGTAACTTTTAATAGCGCTATAAATATTGAAAACAACAACATTTAAGTGTTAGGTGCATTAATTTTAGTAGCAATGAAAAATGTATGTGTAACCTTTAATAGCGCTATGTTACAAGCACTATAGATAGTGAAAAATTACAACGTTTATTAAAAAACGGTATAAAATTTATTCGTATAATATTTTATAGCGCTTATATTATAAGCGCTATGTTGTGTGCGTTATGAAATGTTAATTTTGGCATAGTGAAAATAATTTGATGAATTCCTTTATAAACACATGAGTTTATAAAACCCTTTTTAATTAAAAACTTTGAAATTAATAGGATTTGAATCTTAAAAACAAATATAGGGAAAGAAGAACACACATGAATTTATACTTGTTCAAAATCAATTTGGGTAGCTACGTGCAGTCTCTTCAACTTGAAGTTTTCAATAAATCAAACTTATTTTTCATTTTTCCACTAGAGTATACTTCTGTCTAAGAGGTTATACTTTAGTAATTTTCTCAAACTACTAACTTAGTACAAACAAGTTTTTGAGGTGACAACCACTACTATTAAGAAAGAGCGGATCCAGGATTGAACAGCTGTAAGGGACGGATATAGGGTTGGACAGCTAGAGGGGCTCATCATATAAGTAAAATTTTTATCTAACAAATATATATTTATCAAATTTATTAAAAAATATTTATACTTAAATTTCCACACATTAATTATACCAGTGATCTATCAAAATTACCAACGTCTCTCCTGCATGTCACGAAATAATTTATACTTGAATCTATACTAAACATTTTAGCAATTCTACTTTAAATATATACTCATAAAAAATCTTCACTATATATCAATGTGGTGGTTTAAAACTATTCTTTTTTCTTTTGGTTATAAAAAACTATTGTTGCTGAACATGGATGCTTGAGGAATGGTACTTGGCATTCGTCTTGTCTTTGGAGAGAGATATATTCTAGATGAAAATGAATGGTAGCATATTGGTGAACTCAAATAAGCAATATATGATATAAGATGCTGGATACCGGATAAACATAATGGATTCACCGTCGAGTCTTGTTTGTTACATTATTTTTCTTGATTAAAATTTTGAGATTTTGAAGGAATCACTCCCGGTTACTACTTGCTGCATTACAAAGATTGTGACTAAATAATGTTCCTTCTGAAGCAATTATTTTTTGGTTGGCGTTTACTACAAGATGGTATTCAAAGAAGAGAGGCTTTGTATCATAAAGGAATATCTCTTGCCCTTTTTGCATTTTAAATGTAGAAAACTCTTCCCATTTATTCTTTTGTTGTTCACTGATAAGGAAAATATGGGAGGGAATTTATTCTTGACTGGGGTTGGGTTTAATAACATCATAAAGAATTTCATGCTTTTTGAAGAATTTATTATGAATGAAAAGAATTTTTTCATTAAATGAAAAAAAAAGTTACAAAGTATTTGTATTAGAAAGGTTAACAAACTAATTCAAGCAATTGTTAGAATTTGAGAGTTTTCTAACATACTTTTAAGTTGTATTATGTTTATTTTGTTTTATGTTGCAGTTGTCATGGTTAGGTTAAAGACTCATATTTTTTGGAGTGTTGGATTTGTGGTAAGTTGAGTGAACAAAAAGCAATGATAGTTACTATTCATTGTAGATTTTTATTTTAGTCAAACAAGCAAGCATGTAGCTTTGTTTATATAATTGTGTTGTACTTTTTATTCATGTAATGTAGTAAGAACTCTTTTTTCTACAAGTTTTATATTGCTTATTTTATTTCTTCTTATGGGTTTTTTCTTTTCTCCACATTTTACAGCAACTTGTGTTTTTCTTACATGGTATCTAGAGCTTCAACGATCTTAAGGGATCTTTGAGAAAACAAAATCAATGAAAAACTTTGTGAGTGAGAAAAAATCAGCAAGAAAACCTTCACAAAAAACTTTTAAACATCATAAACGATTTTCAACAATGGCTCCTTACCTCCACCTCTTGTGTTTAAAGGGGAAAACGGTCATTTGTGGGATGCAAAAATGAAAACTTATTTGAGAACTCAAAGTTTATGGGATGTGTTGGAGAATGGCAGCAACCCACCACCTCTTCCAAACAACTCAACATTAGCTCATATATGAAATCACAATGAGGAAGTGGCAAAAGAAGGAAGAGCACTTGTCATAATACATGCAACACTACATGATGATATATTTATCAAGATCTTGAAATTGCAAAAGAAGCTTGAGACAAATTGAAGGAGGAGTTCCAAGGGAGTGAAAGAACAAAGAAGATGAAAGTGTTGAGCTTGAAAAGAGAGTTTGAAGCACTAAAAATGAAAGAAACAGATATTGTTATAGAATTTTCGGGTAGAATTTCGAAGATTGTTACACAAATCAAATTGTTGGGAGAGGCGCTCAACGTTGAACTTGTTAATGCTTTTCAAGATACTGAGCAAAGAAGATATTTGAGGATGGAAGAAAATGTTGAAGTTACTCTTGTGGCCAGCACCAAAGGCAAAGACTAAAACTGCAATAGCTTTGGGAAAAAGTCTTTTGATGAGAATCAAGGGAAGCGAAAAAGGAGGAGGTCAATAACAAAGGGGAAGACTAGAAAAAGAAGTTTCCACCTTGCAAAGATTGCAAAAAGGAAACTCATTTAGAGAAGTATTATCGGTAAGGCTGGACAAATGTGATGGACAAATGAGAAGGTTTCTTTGATTTTGTGCATACTCTAGAGTTTGAATATTCTGATTTTGAATTCAAACTCTAATTTCCAATTCTAATAAATATTCATATCTAGAAAACTCTAATATGCATATTCTGATATTTGAATATTTATTAGATATGAATATTCTGATTTTTTTGCCCAGAATACTTTCTAGAGTTTGATTTTTTGCATCTAATTTCTAACTCTAATAAATATTCATATCTAGAAAACTCTAATATGCATATTCTGATATTTGAATATTCTGATATGAATTCAAACTCTAATGTTTAGATATGAATATTTATTAGATATGGATATTCTGATTTTTTTTCCTAAATAGTTTCTAGAGTTTGATTTTTTTGATTTTTTGCATATTCTGGAAAAAAACATACTTTTACTAATTTTCAACCACTTTTATTGATGTTTTTGGCTTGTGGCTGGAAAACATGGATCAACGAGCAAGTAACAATAGCAAGCAAGGGGTGATTGTAGAGCAAGAGCACTGTAAGTTTGTGCTTCTATTTTTTTTTCTTTTCCAATTTGATGCTTATATGTATTCTATTTCATGTTTATAAGTTTTTCAAATGTATACTATCTTTTTATGCCTATAAATGAATGCTATCTTTTCTAGTTCTTTTTATGTGTTTAATTAACATATTAAAATTATGCTTCTTTTTTTCTAAATGTAACTAGTGCTTTTTTTTTTACTAAATATAATTAGTGCTTCAGTTTTTTTTAATGCGTGCTTTTCTCCCCAATTCGAAAAATATAATTATTATGCTTATGATACATCGCATAAACAAAAAGAACAAATAAAGTAGGGTTCCAAAAAACCTTTCTTTATCTCTGATTTGATATATCTTATCTGCTTTTTTTCTATTTCGTTTCGATTCAAAATTATTTATATTATAAAGAAATTTATATATTAATATTATAAATAAATATATAAATATAGAATTATTTATTTTCTTTTTT
>JBBPBP010000001.1:52425573-52512579 GCA_037974735.1 Cicer chorassanicum | reverse complement strand
AGTGTGAAAAAATTATAGATATTCTATTATATTGGAAAAAATAAATTTTCACTAATATTTGTCACAAATATTTTTTCCGTGTATAGTTTGTTAATAAAGTCAAAGTACTATGTTATAATGATCCTATTTTTTATTTAGAAGATATAAAAAAATATTAAATTTAACTAATTAGGTGTTTGTGAAATTTGTTGAGGTAAAAGCTTTTTTGATGTATGTTTTAATGACATTAAACATTATGAAATAAATGATTAAGTTTTATGAATAGTGATCTACTAATGATTGCACTTGAGTTTTATTTAAGGAACGTGAATTGCATAAGTGAACAAGCAAGAAGCCATTCACATCATCAAAGTGCATAAGTATCTACTCAATAATGAAAGAATCTCAAAAAGAATATATCATATATCAATCATTCTAGAGAAGGATTATTACATCTTCAAGATAGCATCTTCATGAAGAAGGTGATCAAATACATTCATACAACAATCAATGATCACACCATGTTATAATTCAAGTAAATCATGTCTTAAATAAATTAGAAATTGATGACAAGATCATTCTGGTTTATAACAAGATTATTTTGGTTTATTAAAAGATCATTTTGGTTTATCAAATGATCATTCTAGAAAAACGAAGATCATTCTAGTTTATTAAAAACATAAGTTTTGAAAAACGAAGATCATTCTAGTTTATTAAAAGCAGATGTCTAGAAACACGAAGATCATTCTAGTTTATTAAAAACAAAAGTCTAGAAAAACGAAGATCATTCTAGTTTATTATCAAAATCATTCTAGTTATTTTATTTATGGGCAAAAGTAAAATAAATCATTTTAGATAGTCCAGACCTTAAGATAAACACATGTCTAGACTACTCAAAACAATACTCAAGCCCAAAAAGTTTATCTAAAGGCCCAAAAAAGCAAACAACATCAAGATCAATCTCTAGATTGATGAGCTATGAGCAAGGACTACTAGGACAACAGATCATGCTTTTGAGACAAAGGACTAACACTGGATAACTACTAAATCACTCATCCACGTTTTCCATACAACACAAAACCAAGAACGTTCTGGTTTTCCAAAATAACATTATGGTTATTCTCTTTTAAAGACATGATTAAAACAGATCATTTTTCACAGTCCAAACCACAATTTAAAGAGTATCTAGACTGCTTAAATCAATGGTGAAGTCCATAACTCGAGCTGAATGCCCATAGAAGGAAAACAACCACAAGAATGATCACCAAGTAGATGAGTTGTGAGCAAGGACGCAAGTACATTGTACTTACAATATATTGTAGTAAGCTCTGCATAATTCTGATTTGAAACAGTACCAACTAACATTTCATAGCTCATTCGCTCACTCATTCACGTTTTCCATCAGACCCAAAAGCAAGAACATTCTTCGTTTGCCAAGAACGTTCTGGACAACAATATAAACACATGTTTAATTGCCTTAAAATATATCTGACACTTGGGAAGTGTGTCCAATGAATATATTCAGTTTAAACTGAATATTCAAAGCCTTTTATCATCTATAAATTAAAGATGAATTGAAAGATGAAGGCAAGAGTTCAATTTATAAATCTACCAACACTTGTTCAAGTAATAACAAGTCAAAAACTCTTCAAGCAAACTCTAGCTCTCTTCACTATATTTGTGTATCATCATTTACTGAGTTTGTCTTTATTTATCTCAAACAAGTGTTGAGAATTTTCAAGATCCCAAACACTTTTATCATACACATCATTTGTAACTCAAGTCTATCTTTTATGTTAGATTAAGTGTGTTTGTAAAAATCCTTTCAAGGGTGAAAGGTGATTGTAAAAATCATTTCTTGGTTGAAATGTGAAGATTGTAATTGATCAAGGTTTGATCAAGAGAAAATGTGTGAAGGAGAACATTCTGGTTCTGAAGCACATAGTAAAAATCTTACGGTTGTGAGGACTAGATTAGCCTGAGTTAGGTGAACCAGTATACTTTTTGTGTGTGATGTTTCTATCCCTTATCATTAATTATTTGCACACACAAATTACACTTTATTATGAACTAATTTGTTTTATTTACTTCTAACATATCCATAGCATTCTGGACATTCTTTTTCAACCAAGATTGATCTTGAATTAATTTAAATTAAACACGGGAATCAAAATTTTAAAAGGGTCACAATTGAAACTCCCTTTTCTTGTGAATGACATCGCTAATTCATTTGGAAGGGCTCTAAAGTTGAGCACCTAACAAGTGTTAGAGGAAAAGATTCAAGAAGAAAAAGTAATGTCAGAAGCCAAAAGTGTTGTTTATGCGAACAAATGAGGTAACCATCTTTGAAAATAATGAGGTAAGCATCTTTGAACTCTGCCCATTATGCTAACAAAAGAAAAAAAGAATTTGATAATCTTTTATGTGATTCAAACTTTCTTGCTCAAAAGTGTGGTTTATTAAAAGAACAACTCTGTAAATAAAAAGAGAAAGCTCATGCTAACTTTTCAAAATAACATGATATCTGAAGAAGGGATATTTGACAAAAATGATTTACGTTTCAAAACTTCTCAAAAAGAAAAGCTTTATGAAAACTTTTTTGTGTCAAAAAATAAGGATGAGAAAGGTAATAAAAGATGCTCTTACTGTAACAAAAATTGGTCATCTTGATTCCATATGTTTTTACAAAAAAAAAGGGATAAAAAATTTCAAAGCAAAACGATTTACAAAAAACGTAGAACATTTTGGTCTCACCACAGAACATTCTCCAAGAACAAAAGAGAAGTGTTCTTACTATTCAAAGGTTGGTCATGTTGAACCAAACTATTATCGTAAGAAAAAATCTTCTAGAAGAAGATATACTAACCATCAAGGACCCAAACAAATATAGGTACCAAAATCATTACTAATTTGTGATGCAGGAACATCATCCAACAAACAAAAAAGAACATTGATACATGGACAAGGAATGCTCAATACACATGAATGGAAAAGTATGGTGCATATTCTCATTACAAATATTTGGAGGGTCTATAACCATTGGAAACATTAACAAATCAAAGGTACATGTATCATTAGTTGAAATAATTTTTCATGGATTAAGGATGTTTGATATGTGACAGATAACTATGTAAAATTGTTTTTAAAACTATCTTTTAAACCCCACATGGCTGAGGTAAAACAGACATCCTCATGTTTCATTTTAAAGAAAAATCCTTATGTTTTATACTTAGACGAATTTCCAAGTAAATCATGTTTTTAAGTCTTTTGAAAAAGAATTGTCATTTCTATAAGAAATGATCAAGGGAAATTTGAAACATCATTCTTCAAATCATTCTTTGATGAACATGATATTTCACATGATTTTTTTGTCAAAGAACTTTCCAACAACATAAAGCTGTTTTTTTAAAAAAAATTAATTACAAAAAATGGCTAGAACAATTTTAAATGAATCAAGTGTTGACAAATAATTTTGGGGAGAAGTCATAAAAATTGTTTGCCGTGTTTTTTAATCTTGGCTCTATTAGAAAATATCTTTAACATGACTTTCATATGAATTTTTGAAAAATAGAAAGCAAAACATATCATACATTCACATTTTTGAATGTCATTACTATGTTTTGCATGATAAAGAAAGTATGAGCAACTTTGTTTTAAAATGTCATCAAAGTATATTTTCTGAATATTCTACATTCTATAAATATTATAGGATATAAAATCTCAAGGCCCAAACTATAGATGAAATGATGCATGTTATGTTTAATGAATATGTTGATTTTCATTTTGAAAGATAGGATGGTGAAGAAAAATAACTACAATGTTAAATTTGGATAAATTACAAAGTTGATAATGTTCAAATATCATCCATGAAAACTCCAAAGTCTGATCATGGAATGGCAAAACAATAAAAAAAAATCTAAGAGAATGATCAATTTAAGCAAAAAGGTTCATGCCTGCATTCTGGAAGCACTACCAAAACATTCTGCACAAGAGCAAAACGTTCTCCACAAGAGCAGAATATTCTATGTTTCATCCAATCAAAACTAATGCTTCTTGTCACGATGATATGGTTGAAGAACATCAACAACTTCTAAATGAGCTTGAACCATTTGCTTTTGGCACTTCTACACCTACCTCACTGCTTACCTTTCCTCCAAAATATCTCATCAAGATCAAATTATTGGAAGACACAATGGTGAAATAAGAACTTGATTGATATTCCAAAATATACAAAAATTTATCGTCGTTGAACAAGATCACTAAATGAGGTACACTCAATCCCAGTTCTTACGATACTTGCATCACGATAAGTATGAATATTTTTTTTTAATGATATTATGTGGTTGATTGGGTGCTCTTAAAATTAAGAATGCTTACTATTTTTTATGCAAGTATGACTTTAAAGTTTAAATTGATTACATCACTCTTTGTCATTACTTGTACATCATATGCCTAATTTCTATCCTTAATTCAACATATTTAAACTCTTTGTTCTTACACTTTTCATGATGGTATAAACAAGTGTGCAAATCTAGTTTGATATTCAAAATTATTATCATTTTTATAAAGACATTTAAAATAAATTAGTGTCTTTAATGATTAGACAAAAAGCTGTTTTGTAAAGTATAATTCATTGAATTATTTGTTCACACTTTGCACAATAACATATTTCAAATTATCATGTTAAATGAATTAACATCATTTTGTAAAAATTCACCTCTTTATGTTCTTGTATCATGTTCTCCAATTGTTTTGCATATATTGAGTAGCCTATACATTACATAATCCTTGAGTATAATATTTTGAATATAGCTTTTCAAAAAAAAATAAATAAATAAATTTAAGGCTTTAATATGGCTTATGAAAAATATCCTTCTTCAACATATTTTAAATATATATCGTTGTTTAGGATTTATTTTTGAAGGATTTCAACAAGAGAATATGTGTTTGGTCTTCATGAAAATGATTTGTGTCACTTTTGCTTTAAAACTCAAAACTAATCCAAAAAGATTATGGCATGAAGTCAAAAATTGATGTGAGCATTTTGAGGCATATTAATAAATGTATTTGCAAAGGATTCTTATTTGTTGCATACTTCTTTTGTGAAAACTGATATCAAGTGTTTAAATATATTTTAAGCATGATAGATAAAAATAGCAACAATCAAAAACTCTTATACACACTTACTAATGAAAGTAACCTTGAACATGTGCCTTATTGTTAATTTGTGTGTTTTCAAAAACTTTGTGAAAAAGCTTTTTTTGTATGTGAGCAAACCTCTTGGTATATTTTTGATCCATTTAAAAAATTAGTTTTTGAAAAATACAAACATTATTAGCGTAAGAATATTTTGTAAAGAGAGAAATTATATTTGACATGATGTCACATTCATCTTATTTTCCTTTCCTGTATGCGTTCATTCTCTCTAGCTCTAAAAATGAAAAATTGATCAATTTCTAACAACAAGCTCGATCATGTTCAAATTGAAAGGTTGTCTCTTGTGAAAGAGGACAAATAGCAAAAAGACATCTTGGTTGTGTTATGGAACTTTGAAATGTTAAAGAATGTTGATTTCATAATATTCAGGGGGAATTTTTAGAAAATATTATTATTCTTAAAACTAGAGTCAACTCATTGTTTTTTCTAAAAATGAGAAGAATATATATTCATTGACTATTTTTTCGAGTGTGGTAAAATGCTTGCATATAATTATGTCATAATGCTTTTGGTATCATTATCCATATCTTGATTACACTATTGACTAAAATGATTATTGATCGTCATACATGCTATGTTCCTTGATGTTAAATGCAAACTTGACAATGTTGATATATGAATGCATTGATCAACCACATGATTTCTATGTGCAGTATACTCATGCTATTGCTCCCTACATTTGTACTTCATTTTTTTATTCCCCAGCCTTTTTTATAGATGCCAAAAGGGGGAGATAAATATATGATGGATGTAGGTTGGAAGTAATTAATGAAGAATGTTAAGAATTAATCTCTTGCATATGTGTAGGGGGAGTTTTAATTAGAATGTTACGAATTAAACTCTTACATGTGTTTAGGGCGAGTTTATTTACATATCTATGAACATTCTTGCATTTTATTTATATTTATCCGTAAAACTTAAATTTTATTCAAAAGGTTTGTCATCATCAAAAAGATGGAGATTGTTGAAATAAATCATTAAGTTTTATGAATGGTGATCTACTAATGATTGCACTTGAGTTTTATTTAAGGAAGATGAATTGTATAAGTGAATAAACAAGAAACCATTTACATCATCAAAGTGCATAAGTATCTACTCAATAATGAAAGAATCTCAAAAAGAATATATTATATATCAATCAATCAAGAGAATGATTATTACATCTTCAAGATATCATTTTCATGAAGAAGGTGATCAAATACATTCATACAACAATCAATGATCACACTATGTTATAAATCAAAGCAAATCATGTCTTAACTAAATTGGAAATTGATGACAAGATCATTCTGGTTTATTAAAAGATCATTTTGGTTTATCAAGATCATTCTAGTTTATCAAAGGATCATTCTATTTTTTCAAAGGATCATTCTGAAAAAGTGAAGATCATTATGGTTTATTAAAAATAGAAATCTGGAAAAACGAAAATCATTCTAGTTCATTAAAAACAGAAGTCTGGAAAAATGAAGATCATTCTGGTTTATTATCAATCTCATTCTAGTTATTTGATTTATGGGCAGAAGTAAAATGAATCATTTTCAATAGTCCAGACCTTAAGATAAAACATGTCAAGACTACTCAAAACTATATTCAAGCCCAAAAAGTCTAGCTAAAGGCCCAAATAAGCAAGTAACATCAAGATCAATCTCTAGATTGATGAGCTATGAGCAAGGACAACTAGGATAGCAAGGACACTGAGGCTACACCTTTGTACAGAAAGTACATCATGCTTATGAGAAAAAGGACTAACACTAGACATCTACTAAATCACTCATCCGCGTTTTCCATACAACACAAACCAATAACATTCTTGTTTTATAATATTCTGTGAGCAAGGATTCAAGTACATTGTACTTACAATATTCTGTAGAAAGCTCTGCATAATTCTGATTTGAAACAGTACCAACTAACACATATCTGACACTTGCTAAGTGTGTCCAACGACTATATTCAATTTAAACTGAATATTCAAATTGAAGATCAATTGGAAGATGAAGGAAAGAGTTTAATTTACAAATCTACCAACCTTTGTTCAAGTCATAACTAGTCAAAAACTCATCAAGCAAACTCCAACTCTCTTCATTATTTTTGTATATCATCATTTACTAAGTTTGTTTTTGTTTATTTCAAACAAGTGTTGAGAATTTTCAAGATCCCAAACACTTTTATCATACACATCATTTGTAACTGGAGTCTATCTTTTATGTTAGATTGAGTGTGTTTGTAAAAATCCATTCAAGGCTGAAATGTGATTGTAAAATTATTTTCTAGCTTGAAAGGTGAAGATTGTAACTGATCAAGGTGTGATCAATTGAAAATGTGTGAAGGAGAACATTCTGGTTCTGAAGCACACAGTGAAAATTTCACGGTTATGAGGACTAGACTAGCCCGAGGTGGGTGAACCAATATACTTTTGTGTGTGATTTTTCTATCCCTTATCTTTAATTATTTGCACACATAAATGACACTTCATTATAAACTATTTTGTTTTATTTACTTCTAACATATCCAGAACATTCTGGACATTCTTTTTCACCTAAGATTGATCTTGAATTAATTGAAATTAAGCACATGATTCAAAATTTTAAAAGGGTCACAATTCAAACCCCATTTCTTGTGATTGACATTGCTACTTCAAAATCTGCACCTGAAACTGTGTTTAATTATTATGCATGTTGTTATTTTAATTGTGTGATGATTATGTTGATAAGTTAGTGAGGAATCTAGGAAAAATACGATTAAGGACTATTTAGATGTGTAGCTTACAGTGGGAATTGATATGTATTCCCCAATGCCTTCTCTCTTTCTGGCCTCTGATGTTCTTATTAATTGTTAACTCTGATTCCTAACTCATGATTTTGGGTAATTTGTCTCTAATGATTAACTTACGTTTCTGGGCATGTTGCCTCTGATGCCATTTCTCAACTCTGAGTATTTCTGCCTCTGATTTCCCTTTCTATTTTTGCCTTTGTTAGCTACTTTATGATTTTAGGTATTTTTCCTCTGGTAACTTACTTATGTTTTGCCTCTGGTGAAATGGTTCTGTTTTGCCTATAATAATACTCTTCTACTTTGCCTTTGATTTTTCTTCTTCTACCTTACTTCTGATTTTATCCTTTCATTTTGCCTTTATTGTTTTCCCTTCTACTTTTCCTCTAATCATGGTGCCTTTGATCCAAGTTCCTCTGATTCTGCCTTTGGTCATGTATCCTCAGGTTATGCTTCTGGTCACGTATTCTTTTATTATGCCTTTGATCACTTATCCTCTAACTCTACCTCCGATCACGTATCCTCTAACTCTGCCTTTGGTCACCTATCCTCTGACTTTTCCTCTAGTCACGTATCGTTTAACTTTGCCTCTAGTCACCTATCCTCTAACTTTGGTTATGTTTCCTCTGATCAGAGTTTGCATTTGATCATGTTGCCTCTGACCAATGCGCACTTGGTCATGATGATTATGGTCAGAGCTTGACTTTGGTCATGATGCCTTTAATATTTTACTCGATAATGCGTTGCCTCTGGTCAGGAGTTCTGCCTCTAGTTCTAGCTCTTGATCAACGACTTAGGATTTGACTCCCACTTGATTTTCAATATATTTTTAAGTTATTTATAAGTGTTATGTGTGAAAGATACATTGCATACATAACATAACGAAGGGAGTACATGCATAACATCTCAAGTGCATTGCATTCTTTTTAATCAGGTCATGCATAGCCTTATTCAAGTTAGGACATTTAGGTTGTTCCAGGCATGGAATTACAAGTAAAGGAAAACAATCAAGACACTGGTTGGGGTTTGGCCAGACCACCTATATCAATAAGGTCTCAATTATCTTGGTGACCCACATTATATATATATATATATATATATATATATATATATATATATATATATATATATATATATATATATATATATATATATATATATATATATATATATAATTGGGTAACTTTTCCTTATTCCAAGGAAAATATTTGAGGACATACATATATTTTCAGAATTATTAAGAAAGAAAGAATGTTTAAGTCAAGCTTCTATGAAAATTGAAGCTGAGAGCTTTAGCCTAGATGCATAATATTCTCATGTTTAATGCATATTTATGAAAGAAATATTTTAAAATTTCCCCTCCTTTTATTTTCAAAGCTCACTAAGATATTTTTATCTCACCCCATTTATTTTTATTTAGCAGCTGGACAAACATGAGAGATATGGATACAACATTAGAAGATCAGTTATAGACTTGTGGAATTAAAATTTGATGTTTTTATTTTATAATGTAATCACACAATTGTAGTTTATTTTCAAGATGTAATATTTTATGAATCTATTGAACAAGTTGTAAACTATATTCGTGAATATAGTTTTCAGTTATATTGGTGATTCTAACTTATAATTCATTAAAATTTACCTCTGTTTTATTAAGGTGTATGGATCCAGTTGCCATATTATAGACAATTGGTAATGGGTCTTACAGCATTCCTCCATCTTAAATATCTTAAGAAGTTCTCTAATATATTTGGTCTGACAAAAGAGTACTTTATCTGAGTTTTGATGAATTTGGTACCAAGAAATAACTTTAGTTCTCCCATTATGCTCATCTTCTACATTAACTAAGAAAACTCTTGACAAAGCTTACCATTAGTAGCACCAAATATTATATCATCAACATATACTTGGATAATGAGAAGATCATTCTTAGATGATTTTATAAATAAAGCAGTGTTGACATGGCCTCTTTCAAAATAATTTTTTAATAGAAAGTTGCTTAGTTTGTCATACTAAGTTCTTGGAGTCTGTTTCAGACCACAAAGAGATTTGCTTTGTTTGAAAACATGGTATGGGAATTCATTATCCACAAATCCTAAAGGTTGTTTAACACACACTTCTTCATTTATATAACCATTTAGGAATTCACTTTTCACGTCCATTTGATATAGAGCCATTTTATTAAAAACTACAAATGAAAGTAAATCCTGATTGCTTCTAATCTTGCCACATAAGAAAAAGTTTCAGTGTAATCAATACCTTTATGCTAACTAAAGCCTTGAGCTATAAGTCTAGCTTTATTTTTTACTACTTCACCTTTCTTATTTAACTTGTTTATAAAGACCCACTTGGTTCCGATCGGCTTATTTTCTTTGGATTTGGATACAAAATCCCATACGTCATTTCTCTTAAATTTATTTAGTTCTTCTTACATGGCCATAATCAATCTATCATCTGATAGATCTTCGTCTATTGTGGCAGGCTTAATTTCATACAAGAGCTTGAACATTGAAGATTCTTTTATAAGCAGACCTGGTCATCATAGGATCACTTAAGTTTCCAATTATCAAAGAGTTTGGAAGTGATGATTTAAATTTCCATCCCAGTTTAGGTTCCTAATAACTTTGACTTGTAGATGGTTCATCGTTACTTGTCCTTGTATTGTCAAGTACATCTTCTAATTCTGTAGATGGAATTTTTGTTGTTTCATCTAGTTTCTCTGATATTTGTAAATCTGCAAAATCTTCATCGGGCTTTGAATTTTTATGGTCAAGCTTTTTGTCGTCAAATCTAACATGGGTTGATTCCTAACAATCTATGTATTTTTATTGTATACTCTATAGGCTTTAGACATTTTAGAGTATCCTAAAAAGATACACTTTGAGATCATGAATCAAAATATAACATATGCAACCAAATTGATTAAAATAAGAAATGTTGGGTTTATTCCTTTCCACAGTTCATAAGGTGTCTTATTAAGAATATATCTTATATAGATTCTATTCTGAATATAACATGCAGTGTTCATTGCCTCTCCCAATAAGTGTTTGGCAACATTCATTTCATGAATCATGGTGCCTGCCATTTCCTGAAGAGATCTATTTTTGTTTTCTACAACACCATTTTTCTAGGGTGTTCTAGGAGA
This sequence comes from Cicer chorassanicum, assembly GCA_037974735.1. Taxonomy (NCBI): domain Eukaryota; kingdom Viridiplantae; phylum Streptophyta; class Magnoliopsida; order Fabales; family Fabaceae; genus Cicer; species Cicer chorassanicum. Next base: position 52,501,469 of record JBBPBP010000001.1, on the reverse strand, counting down.
AAAAAAATTTGTGTAGAATTCCATCCTCTTCATATAAGTTTTCAAAATTTTTATTTTCAAACTCACCACCATGATCACTACGAATAGTTGTAATACATAAACCTTTTTCATTTTGCACTTATTTGCAAAAAGTAGTAAAAACTATATGTCACTCATCCTTGTGTTTAAGGAACTTTACCCATGTCTACATGGAATACTCATCAACAATAATGAGTCCATACTTTATACCATTAACAAAGGCAATTCTTATTGGACCAAATAAATCAAGGTGTAAAAGTTGGAGTAGTTTAGAAGTGGAAACAACATTCTTTAAAGCAAATGATGATGTAGTCTGTTTTCCGTTTTTGACATGCCTCACAATTAACATCTGATTCAAATTTTAGATTTCGCAAACCTTTGACTAGGTCAATTATTTTCAAGTTTGAGATTAATCTCAAGTTGGCATGTCCTAACCTTTTATACCAAATTAGTTTCCCTTCTTTCACTGGCATGAGACAATTTACTTCTTGTTTTCTAAATCTGACAAATTTATTTTGTAAATATTATTTTTCCTTTAACTAGTGAATAATATGGACCCATTTGTTTGATTGCCTACATGACTTTTGATTGAAGACAACTTATGCCTAATAACTTATGCCTAATAAGTCATGCATTAGTCCTTTTACAAGCAGAACATTTTTAATGGAAGGAATGGAACCATTATCTACTGTGCCACATCATATGATCTTACCCTTATGATTTTCTCCAAATCCTACAAATCCTCCTTCCTTAAGGGTCAGGTTTTGGAACATAGACTTTTCTTCCGTCATGTGTCGTGAGCATCCACTATCGAAGTACCATGACAGATGTTTCAACTTTGTTGCTAAGGATAAGTGCAAGATAGATATTTATTTTGTCTTTAGTACCCAAATTTGATTGGGTCATGGTTTGTTTGTTCTGAAATGTGTCTTTTCTTTCCATGTTTTCAACATAGGACAAGTCCTCCTATCATGACCTTGTTGTAAGCGACAGAAGCAAGTAGTTTTAGGTAAGTTAAACTTTGGTGTTTCCTTCGGTTCCTCAAAGCCAATGCCTTTCTGTTGTTTCTGCTAACACCATATATCATAAAAGCTTGTTTTCTTCTGTTTATGCCATTCACTAGAAAATATTGAAATGTCTTTTCACACTTAAAAGAATTACAAACACTTACTTCTGAGCTTTTTAGGCACTATCCTTTAAAGTTAAATTTTCCATTTTTATGTTTTCAAGATCTTTTTCAAGGGAATTGCTCTTTTCTGTTAAGGTGGAATGAGCTTTTCTGGGATTTTTTAGTTTTGAGGAGACTCTGAGATTCTTGTTCATAAACTTAATTGCAAGATAGATCATATAGTACCTTAATTTCCTCATAAATAGATTTACTTTTAGAATCAGATTTAGAACAAACATCTCCCATCTAACCCATGTTTGCATGCATGTTCTTCATCTTCATCAAAGTCATCCCAGGTTGCCATTAGACTCTTCTTCTTTAAATTAAAGTATTTTCTTTGAGAGTTTCCCTTCTCAATTTTAGGACACTAATTTGAAATTTCCTAATTCTTTGCATTCATACCATATGTTTTTCTTTTCTTTCTTTGCTATTTGTGGATCGTCTAAAATTCTTTTTGGAGAAGGATTTCTTTCTATTGTTCTACATGCGTTGGATTTTCTTTGATATGTATGATAGCTCTTCATCATCTGAGTTTTCACTTTGATTTTCTTTGGATTTGAAAGCCAAAAACTTTGATTTCCTTTTTGGTTCATCTTCAATTAATTCAATCTCATGGAATCTGAGTGAACACATCAACTTTTCTAGGGGTAATTTGTTGAGGTCTTTAGCCTCTTGAATTGTTGTTACTTTTGGTCTCTACTTGCTAGGTAGACTTATGAGGATCTTCTTGACGTGATCAGTTGTAGTGTAACTCTTTTGAGAAATCTTTAGTCCAGAGATTAGAGTTTGGAAACTGGAAAACATCTGGAGAAAAAATAGGAGGGAGTTGTTAACAAAATATAATTAAGTTGCTATTTTATCTGCAAAATAGGAGGGAGTTGTTAAAATAATATAGATTTATCTGCAAAATAGGAGGGAGTTGTTAAAATAATATAGATTTATCTGCAAAATAGTAGGGAGTGGTTAAAATAATATAGCATGTTATTTATTTTGGCATACCTATTTAACCGCATTAACTTTGATGTATTTTTTTTCTATTAGATATATTTTGTTTGATTTTATTAATATGATTTTGTTTTTTTAAATATTTTTATTGTTTTTTATTTATTAAATTAACAATTATTCCTTTGTAAAAATAAAAAATTAAAAGGTAATATATGGTTGTATCCCTGGGATGCGACTTCCTATTGCATAAAAAAGTCATCCTTCATGTGGTCGCAGGGCGGGGATGCGACCTCCTAAAGGTTAAAAAAAAGTACAACATTTTGATATATATTTTTTAATGTGCGATATATTGGTTAATTTTTTAAAAAAAAGAGGATATATATATATATTCTGACCCTTGAGAGCATTTTTTTTAAAAAGATTATATTTATTACATAAAAATCAACTTATTTATATACTTATACTTTTTAGCTTTTATATCATTCATGAGGTGTTTATGGTTATAACTTACGCAAAATTTAAATCTCTCTAAAACAATTGTAAAATAATTATTGATGTCAACTTAATAAAGATAAATTTTTAGTCTATTTTGCAAAAATGTGGACAAATAAATTACACCTAATTAAAATCGTATACTTACACTAAATTTTGTTTATGTTTGAGATAATTAATAGGCTACACGTGATTGATTTAATTTTTTTTATCGAATATCTCCTATTCAAAAAATAAAAAATGTAACTTATTTCAATTGATTATAGATCATTTATCGCAACTTTTTTAAAGGTTACTTAGATCTAACCTTTAATAAAACTTACCTATATATACTATTTTTGTCTGCCTAATAACCAGCCCTATTAAACTCCGGCCCATTCAAACAACATGAGTTGGTCATATAGTACTTGATGAATATATTAGAGGAAACTCTATTGAGAGACATTTGAGAGTGGTGTTTTAAAACTCAGATCAATGATGCTCAACGTACTGGCTCATTGTATTATTGGTCAAATCAATGGGTCTAAGCTCATATATAGCAGTGTTTTTATGCCACCCGGAGTTGTGTAGTATGCAAGGCGAACAAGGCCGTCGCCTTATAGGTGTCGTATGAAATTGTGTAATATATATAATGATTCAAAAGGCTTTAAATTTAATTGTCAAAAATTAATAAATATTGAAAAGTCAAAAAATTATTACTTGATTGTTAAATCTATTCCTTTTGTTTTTCCACTTTCAGTCTTTAAAGCAAACATAGAGAGTTCTTTGCTATCAATGAAAATTGTCAAGAAAAGTCATAAATAAATTGTACCATGAGTTTCTTGCATATAACTTGGTTGTTTACGTTTTAAAAAATATATACATTTTTAGTCTATTTAAAAGTACAAAATTAATTATTGATAAATTTTATTATTTGGAGCATCGTTAATCTCAACTTTCCTACTATGTTAGTTTTTTCTTATTTTGTTGTGGTGCTTTAATTCACATTTTATATAATTAAGAGAAAAATTGTAAACTTTTGTGCTAATCAGTTAAATTTGATATATTAATTTTTTTGTATATTTTTAGTTAAATTTGATATATTAATTTTTTTTGTATATTTTTGGCCTCTTCGCAAAATTAATGTTAGCTTGGCCACTTAATGAGTCACTAATTAAACTGCATTACATACATTTACATCATATTTTTTAATGAAAATCTTTATTTTGTATTTGATTAAATTAAATTAGCATTCGTTCTATAAAAAGAAATAACAATTTTGGTTGAATAAATTATAAGTTTCTTAAAAATATAATGATAAAATTATATGGACAAAAGAAATAATGTATGATCAATTTAGGGAATGTATCCATTATTTTTTTACAATTTAGATATGTATCATGTATATGGAACAATTGACATACAAACAAATTCGGCTTATGGTTAGGCCATTTCAACTTTCATGTTGTCAAAATATCTTAGTTTGTCAATTTATCTTTTATGTTTTTAATAAATTTATATTGTATCGATGTATTCTACAATTTAAATTAATAAATATCGTTTCTTTTAGTAAAAAAGAAATGTTTGCCAAAAAAAAAGACTAACAACACTTACTAATTAAACTTAGCTTGTTGTACTATATTACAGGGTATATATATACCTTAATTAGTAGTTTGAGTATGAATCATGACCAAGGCTAAGCTCTAGGTTCATCCCTTCACCATCTTTCTCAGTTCCTCTCCAAACTTGATCATTACCCTCATTACTTGAACCAATTTGGAGGCTCAAATTGGTTTCCATCAAAGATTTGGTGCTTGTGTTAAGAAAATCATATTGAAAGTCAGGAGAAGGGTTTCTAAGGTTTGTTGTTGATGGATGAATATACATGTCATAGTTCCTAGTAGGCTCCAAAATGCAATAATATGTTGAGGGTTGGCTTGAAACAATAGGAACAAAAGATGATGAGCACATGGAATTGTGTGTGGTTAGATTGGTCTTATAATTTGTTCTCTCTTTTCTATGAATATTCATGTGGCCTCCTAATGCCCTTGCATTAGTGAAACCTCTTTTGCAAAATGTGCAATCATAAGATCTCTTGGTTTGAACTTCTTGCTCATCACTTTCTTCACTTGATGTGGTTTTTGACCTTGCCATCTTTTGACTCTATGGATGTATAAAGAGAAATGTAAATTTTTTATAAGTTTGAGAATATTATATTTATGTTTATGATGGAAGAAAAAGAGAGAAGAGTTTTTATGAATATATAGACATAGAGGGATGGAAAGGTGTGAGATAGAAAACTAACTGAATTGTTTCTATTTGGAGAGGGAGAGGGAGAGAGAGAGAGAGATTGTTTGGTTTGGCGTTTGCTCATAGGGTTGTTCATTTATGGGTGCAACCTTCGTGATCAGTTTGGTTGGATTTTTATTAATAATAATTATACCATTATATATATTCCATTTTATAATTTCGTAAGACAACCCCTTCGTTACGTTGCTTTCATCAATAAAGTTTTAGTGATTTTCTGTATAGAAAAAAAAGTTTTCAAGATTTGGGTTATATTAATTAATTTTGGAAATTATATTTATGTCCCTACATTATCCCATATGAGATTCATCAACAATTTTATTATATTTATTGTTATAACGCTCTATTTTTCAACAGAAATAGGTTTTGATTATCCAAAATTTAGTTGAGATGGAAGTAAATTTAAAACCAAGAATATTAAAATAGGGTTTGAATTTGGATACTTCCCATCAATTCCACTTTAAATGATATTTAAGCACTTGAGTATAACTACTAGATCTTATAACTTTTGATTTTATTTTGTCAACCTAGTTACTTATTTATCCTTTAAAAAAATTTCAAAATAAGAAAGTGTAGATTTAAACTAGGTAGTCACCTCTTTTTATGATGATAATTAACATAGCAAATTAATAAGAAATTATTCAAATTACAAATTTTTATATTTTGTCTCAATATCTGTGGAGATTAACTTTTCTTCTTCTTGAAAGTGGTGGCAATTTTAAAGGAAAACGGGCATGACCCTAATGTATTGAGTGTAAAATACTACCATTTGGATGCATACAGAAAAATATATAATTTAATTATTTTAAAAATACAAATTATTTTATTATTTTATTTTTCAAGTATGTATGGCTAAACAATGTGCTCAAATGGTTGTGACCATTGGCGGATCTATGTAGGGATAAGGGGAGGCCGCGGCCACCCCAAACCGATTTAGTATCTCTCTTCCACCCAACCCAGCCTTCCTCTTTCTCCCTCCAGATTCACGACCACGATTGTCTCTACTCTCTCTCTCCAGATTCACGACCACGACCGTCTCTACTCTCCCTCCAGATTCACGACCGTCTCTACTCTCCCTCCAGATTCATGACCGTCGCCGCCTTCAAATCGCGTCAGATCGCCTCCATCTTGGCCGTTCGTCAATCGACAAAACTCAAAAGGTTTGGATTTCAATTTTCGTATTTTCGTTTATAGTCAGAATTGATGTTTGGAGTTTTGTTTTGGAGTTATGTTAGTGCTGATTTTTAGTGCTATTTTTGGGGCTGTTAGTGCTGTTTTTTTTAGGCTGTTAATGCTGATTTTTAGTGTTGTTAGTACTGATTTTATGTTAGATGTTAGTGCTGATTTTTGTTTGGAGTTTTGTTTGTTGGGAGTTTTTGTTTGTGTTGCATATAAGCTGTTTGATTTTATGTCCATATAAAGTGTTTGAGTTTTGATTTGGAGTTATGTTATTGCTGATTTTTAGTGGTGTTAATTAGTGCTAATTTTTGGGGCTATTAGCGCTGATTTTTGTTTGGAGTTTTGTTTGTTTGGAGTTTTTGTTTGTGTTGCATATAAGTTGTTTGATTTTATGTTCATATAAAGTGTTTGAGTTTTGATTTGGAGTTATGTTAGTGCTGATTTTTAGTGGTGTTAGTGCTAATTTTTGGGGCTGTTAGTGCTGATTTTTATTTCGAGTTTTGTTTAGTTGGAGTTTTTGTTTTTGTTGCATATAAGGTGTTTGACTTTATATCCATATAGAGTGTTTGAGCTTCGATTTTGAGTTATGTTAGTTCTGATTTTTAGTGTTGTTATTGCTGATTTTTGGGGCTGTTAGTGCTGATTTATACATTGTATTTTTATGTCGGCCACCCCAAACTTTTTAGTCAAGCTCCGCCACTGATTGTGACCGCTCAAGACTTTCTAATATTGAGATTATTATTAGATGCTCACTCTATCGTTATTTAATTATAAGAGATTTAGATCAAATATATTAAATTTTATTGACTTACTTTATTTATAAATAAAGCCCGAATAATAATAGAGAAAAAATAAAAACAAAAAACACAACACATATATGCTGTGATGTAAGATTATATAGAAATGAATTACTTCTTCTATCTTATTTTAATTATTTCATTATTATTTTATCTTTTATGTTAAATTATTTGTCATATTACAATATTAATATAATATAAATTATATTTGTTCACTAATATTTTATTTGTTTATTGTATATCAATTTATTAATTAATAATAATTAATAAGAGTATTTAAATAAATAAAATTAATTTTATTATTAAAATCAACAAAACTAATTTTTTTTTAAATGGAGCACAAATAAAAACAAATAACTAAAATGAGACGGAAAGACTATGAGGACACTTCTTGTCGATTAAAGACGCATCCCTTTACCTTCCATTTGTGCAATAATAAGATGATTCATATATATTGGAAAACGTCACATGAAATTAAGCTAGTAAAAATGGATGAATACTGCCAATCATTGTCATGCAAACCCATCCTAGGGTAAGCAAATCCAAAAAGAAACAAACACACAGACATTAATTTGGTATAGTAGAGAGAATTTAATACTCTTTTTAAAACATGACTCGTTAGCATCACAATCATTCCCTTTCAACTGCTTCCATTGTCTTCTCTCTATGTATACAGGATTCGTTGAATCCAAAAATAATTTTGATCTTATTTAATAATTTATTTAAATAATAAATTTTATTAATTTAATTGTTAATTATCAATATATTAATAATCAAATATACAAAATTTTATATAAAATAAAAATTTGTAATTATGTCATATTTATGATTTTTAAAAGTTTATTATATATTCATTTGAAATTATTTAATGAAATATCAAATAGTTTTAAAATTTTATGGAGTTAATATGCTCAATAAAAACTTTTGATTTGACGGTTGGATTAGTGAAATTTATTGCTTATAATGAGTTACTGATTTATCTCAAAGTTACTCATGAAGTCAACGGATCTCCAATCATATATATATATATATATATACACACATATATGGGCATATAGGTGTATACGTGGATTTGGTTGGGCCGGTTTTGACAAACATGAATCGATCAATTATCTTTGGATTTGATTAGTTTTAAATTCGAATTTTTTTATTTAACCCGAACCAACTCATTCATTCGCAGGCTGTATAGAAAAAAGTAACTTGTTTTTTTGGGGTTTACATGGGTGCGGGTGGATCCACAAACCCGACTACCCAAACTAATCTGATTTTCACCCGTACCCAGCCAATTTTGGATTACACCCAACACAACCCGTTGAAACTTGCTTATATTCAATACGGGTAATTGATTCAACAATTTGAACTTATGGAATCAATCCAATGACCTGACCTATTTATAAAAAAATAAAAAATAATAATTTAGCCCTTTTACTTATCATACAACCTAGCCCACCAACCCTTTCATATCATTTTTTCTTTCTCGAAAGTCATTCTTCCTTTCCCTTGGGTTTAACCTTTCTTCTTCTTCCAACCGCCCTTACCTTCAACTGTCGGCAATAGAAACCCCACCGTCGACGTCGGCCACGCCATAGAATTTCTCTCAATCTCAACATCAGTCACACGAATACAGTGAGTGAGTTCTCATTTTCCTCCATCCTCTCTATTTTCATTTTTGTTTTTCCTCTTTGTTTCTTTTTTTTTTCATTTTTGTTCTTGGTTTCTATTTTTTCATGACTACCTATTTTTTCTTTTTTTGTTCTCTTGGTTTTCATAAATAATTTGAACATCAACTTTGGTCAAAAGAGGGCTTGGTTTGATTGGTTGTTATTGTCAACTTCATTCCTTCCAAAAAATAAAAACTCTTGTGAAAATACCTAGGGCAAAACCTAGACCTTGGCAGCACCTCCACCAACCTTTTGCATAGCCTCCGCCATCGTCTCCATCCTACATCGCCGTCATGTGCAAGTTGCGTTTGAGTTTTGACCTGATGCACTGATTTCCCATCCACCGTCTTTGAGTTTTCTTCTCGCCCCTGAAACCTAATCGTGAAACTAGGCTCCAATCGCGTTGTTGTCGTCGACACTCAGATGTAAGTCCGCCCTTGTTGGCTTATGTTCAGGGTTATGTTTTGAAGGTGTGCAAACACGAGAAAAGGGGTTGAGTTGTGTTTGTCTAAGTTGAATTCTTTTTAATTATTTGATTAAAAATGGTTCAGGTTTGATGACTTAGATTAGAAGCAGTAACAAAACTAAGGAATGTAGGAGTAAGGTAACACACGCAATTTATCTTGGTTTGCCACCAACTTGGTAGCTACGTCCAATCCCTTCACTTACAATGATTTCATCCACTAATTCAACTCCTTTAATTACACAACATCTGACCCTACAAGTCAGTCTTTTCAAAACAGTCTGACAACCCCAGACTTTTTGAGGAACACAACCACCTTAACTTTACTAGCAAAGTCTTCTCCACTCAATCTAACAACCCTAGTTTCTTGAAGGTAACAACACTGTGACCCTACAAGTCATGTCTTTTCTACACAACCTAAAATCTACAAATTGTTAGAGACAAACTGCCCACTTGACCCTACAAGTCAAGTCTTCTCAACACAACCTTGAAGGTGCAAATGCGAGAAAAACGGGTTGAATTGTGTTTGCCAAAGTTGATAACTTTTTGATTATTTATAAATAAATAAAAAACTAGTTCGGTTTTGGTGACTTATTTGGAGTAGAAGTAATCAGATTCAGAGGCTGCAAGCAATGAAAGCATAAATAATTTGACAAAGAGATTTATCCTGGTTCACACTAACTTGGCTACATCTAGTCCCCTCATTCAAAAGGCTTTAATCCACTAAGCCAGTCTTCCCAAACAGCCTAACGACCCCAGACTTTTGAGGAACTAACCACCTTGACCCTACAAGCAAAGTCTTCTCCTAACTAAACCACTATCAGGTTAGATACAAAAGATTGGAACTTGAGTATTTGCTTCTAACAAAGCTGATAATAATAATAACTCTCACACTCTAAGAAAAGAATACTCAGAAAATATTTCTAACTTGAACAAGTGTTTCTCTCTTTGAACTCTAAGACTACTCTTTTCTACTTTTCGATGATTTTCTTCTTCATCCTTGAGTATCTATTTATAGTTAAAATTTGGGCTTCAATTTAGTCCTTGTTTAATTCTATATTGTATTTTGTTTGGATTGCGTTTGTAAATTCTTCAAATTAATTTTGTTTCATTTTTTTAAAGATTGAGATTGTAAATTCTTCAGATTGATTCTCTTCGTATTTTGTTCAGATTGTGTTTGTAAATTCTTCATATTGATTATGTTCATATTTTGTGGTAGATAAATCTTGATCAAATCTTGACCATATCTTCTTTCATACTCTTTGAAGTCAAATATATTGTTCTCATAAAATACTTTTGTTATCATAAAAACTCTAAGTATAAAATGAACTTGGTTCCAACAAACCTGAGATGCACAAATTGCTTGAGGCATACTAAAGCCACTATCGGGCTGGATTACAAAGAGTTTGAGACTGGTTTGGTTTTGCTTCTATTAAGCAAATTTATTACAATGGTTTTCTCGCACAAACCATAAAACACTAAGCACTAAATAATATAAAGTTGAACAAGTGCCTTTGTTGAAACTGAAACCTCGAATTCTAGGTATTGTGTGTAGTTCTTCTAGAAGGATATTGTGCGTATTTGTTCAAATTACGTTTGCAAATTAATTCACTTGAGTCTTTCTTCATACGTTTGATTTGATTTGAGTGGGATTGAAATTTGGGCTTATTCTTGGATCTTTAGAAGTAAGAATACGACTAAGTCTAATTCACTATTGTTTTTCAATCTATCAGAGCTTTTGAATTTCTATCAAATTCATTGACTTTTTCTCCATCAGAATCTTTGACTTGATTATTGGAATCAGATGCTGTATTGCTTGAATAATCAGAGTTAGAGGTACATGCAAAGCTACGTGACTTAGAATTAGTGGCATGGGCAACTTCACATTTGTTTCTTTATTAGAGTTATTTCAGCTTCAGAGTCTGTAGCGTATCAGAGGCAACACTTTCAAACATACCATAATCTTCACAGTCATTACAACTTCATAGGCAAAATTTTGGAGCGTGTTCAAGTCATTAGAGTTAGCAGAACATAAGCTTCAGAGGCAGGCTTGAAAAGTGGCTTTAGATTTAGAGGCATGCTGAAGTTATTGTTCATCATAGCAAGCAGACATACTGTTTATCAGAGCATGTAGAAATACTTTTAATTAGAGCATGTAGAAATACTTTTAATCATAGCATGTATAAATACTGTTCATCAAAGCATGTAGAAATATTGTTCATCATAGCATGTAGAAATATTGTTCATTAAAACATGTAGAAATATTGTTCATTAGACCATGTAAAAATATTGTTCATCAAAGCATGTAGAAATATTGTTCGTTAGAGCATGTAGAAATACTTTTCATTAGAGAATGTAGAAATACTCTAAGCTTCTAGAAGCACGTTAAGTCTCTAGAGGCAGACACAGAAACACGCTATCAATTCAGACCAGAATTTAGAGGCAAACGTTAGAGGCAGATGTGCGTTCTTTTCAAGAGTGTGTATTTGTCATTCTGAGGATTTCGTTGATTATTTTGATTTTGTTTCCTCTGACATTTTTTACTGCTTCTAGTGATATCCTCTGGTGGGATCCTCTAGTCGTATCCTCTGGTCGTTTCCTCCAATTTTCTTCTTCCAATTTTTCATACTTAATGAAGCCATTAATCCAAATTTATTGTCCTCATAAAATACTCTTATATGACCATAACATAAAATGAATCCTAGTACGAATCTAAACTATTCTAAGTTTGACACAACAACATTCAAGTATAAAGGTAAGGTTTAGATTCTTTCTAATGAAATCAAATCTATCTTCAACCAGTGGTTTGGTGAATATTGTTGGAACCAAGTTGATTTTATACTTAGAGTTCTGATGATAACAAAAGTATTTTATGAGAACAATATATTTTACTTCAAAGAGTGTGAAAGAAGATTCATGTTTTTGAAGAAAATCTAAAATAAGATTTGATTCATATTTATAATGAAGAAAATCTTTGACCAAGTTGAAAAAGATATGGTCAATATTTGATCAAAAATTGAAGAAGATTTGATTAAGATTTGAAGAAGATTTGCTCAAGATTTGAAGAAGATTTGATTACGATTTATCTACGACAAAATATTTACAGAATCAATCTGAAGAATTTACAAACGCAATCTGAACAAAATACGAACATAATCAATCTGAAGAATTTACAAACTCAATGTAAACAAAATAGGAACATAATTAATCTGAAGAGTTTACAAACTCAATCTGAACAAGATACAATTCAGAATTAAACAGGACTAAATTGAAGCCCAAATTTTAAATATAAATAGATACTAAAGGCTAAAGAAGAAAATCATTGAAAAATAGAAAAGTGTAGAAGAATTCAAGCTCAAAATTCCAAATTCATCTTAGAGTTCAAAGAGAGAAACACTTGCTCGAATGAGAAATATTCTCTAAGTGTTTTTCCTTAGAGTGTGAGAGTTATTATTATTATCAGCTTTGTTAGCAGCAACTACTCAAGTTCCAATCTTTTGTATCCAACCCGATTGTGGTTTAGTTCCTTCTTCAATCAAGGGTTGTCAGGTTGTTAGGAGAAGACTTGGCTTGTAGGGTCAAGGTGGTTAGTTCCTCAAAATTCTGGGGTTGTCATGTTGTTTGGGAAGACTGTCTTGGAGGGTCAGGTCCTTTGTAATTCAAGGTAATTGAATTAGTAGATTAAAGCCTTCTAAATGAGGGGACTAGATGTAGCCAAGTTAGTGGTGAACCAGGATAAATCTATATTTCAAATTATTTATGCTTTCATTGTTTGCTACATCTAAATCCGATTGCTTCTTATCCAAGTAATTCATAAAAAGCAACCAACCTTCATCAAATTAGCAAAAAGTTATCAACTTTGTCAAACACAATTAAACCCCTCTTTCTCGTGTTTGCACCTTCATATCTTAGTCCATTGGTGTTTAATGTCTACCAACTAGATATTTAGTACTCCTTTTTGAACAAAATCCCTAATGAAGTGATGTTTGATTTCTATGTGTTTGGCTCTGGAATGTAGGATTGGGTTCTTGATTAGGAAAATGGCAAAAATGTTGTCACATAATATGAAAATGTTACTCTCAAGAATCTTGTAATCTTCCTATTGATGTTTCATCCATAGCAATTGAGAACTGTAATCAACTGCTGAATTGTTCTCAGCCTCTATTGTTGATATTGCAATTGTGCTTTGTCTCTTACTTGACCATGAGATTAAGTTTTCACCAAGAAATGTGCAATTTCTGAATCCAATCTTTATTTTTGAATCCAATTTGAGTAGTTCTTCTATATTGATTTTGTTCGTATTTTGTTCATATTGAGTTTGTAAGTTCTTTAGGTTGGTATTGTTCGTATTTTGTTAAGAGTGAGTTGGTAAATTCTTCATATTGATACTTCCTTCCTATTGCTTACTTTGATCTGGGAGAGAACAATGTTGAACCGATTCTTGAACTTTCACAAGTAGGATATGACTAAGTCCAATTAAGTATTTTGTCCTTTGTCAAAATGTGAATCATATCTTTGCAAATAATAAATTTATCTTTTTGTAAATAATTCATATCTTCTTGTGATAAATCTTAATCAAATCTTCTTGTAAATCATTTATATCTTCTTAGAGATAAATTTTGATCAAATCTTCTTGTGATAAATATGATCAAATCTTCTTGTAAATAATTCATATCTTCTTCTGATAAATCTTGATCAAATATTCTTGTAAAGAATTCATATCTTCTTGTAGATAAATCTTGATCGAATCTTCTTGTAAATAATTCAATTCTTCTTGTGATAAATCTTGGTCAAATCTTCTTGTAAATAATTCATATCATATTGTTAATAAGATGTTGATCATATAGTTTCCTTTTTTATTTTTTTTATAATTTGCCCTTTTTATTTATTTCCCTTTTTTTTAATAGAATGAAAATAACATAAATATCAAACATAAAATTTATCCGATGTATGAAACTAAACTAGTCTAAGGTGGGCACAACATATGTTTGGTAAAAGAATAAGGTTTAGGTTTTTCTTGATGAAGTCAAACCTATCTTCAGCTAGTGGTTTGGTGAATATGTCAGCCAATTAATGTTTGGTGTCTACAAACTGGATATTAAGCACACCTTTTTGAACAAAGTCCCTAATGAAACGGTGTTTGATTTCTATGTGTTTAGCTCTAGAATGAAGTATAGGGTTTTTGGTTAGGCAAATGGCATAAGTGTTGTCACAAAAAATGGGAATTTTGGTTTCTAAGATTTTGTAGTCTTCTAGTTGATGTTTCATCCAAAGTAGTTGTAAGCTACAACCAACTGCTGAAATGTACTCAGCTTATGTTGTTGACATGAAGATTGTGTTTTGTCTCTTACTTGACCAAATGATTAAGTTGTCACCTAGAAATATGCAGTTTCCACTTGTGCTTTTGTTTTCTCAAGTTTGTCTCCAGCATAATCAGAATCTCAATACCCACTAGTTTGTACTCAGAAGATTTCTTGTAGAACAAGGTAATATTGGTAGTGTCTTTTAGGTATCTAAGGATTCTTTTAACAACAATTAAATGTGATTCCTTAGGGTCAGCTTGAAATCTTGCACATACACATACACTAAACATAATGTCAGATTTGGACGCAGTAAGGTAAAATGGGGATCTCATCATTCCTCTAGGTTTTCTGGTCCACTTTTTGGCCTAATTCATGTTTTTCAAGTGAACAGATAAGGTGCATTGGTGTAGCCATAGGTTTGCAATCCCTCATCTTCAAATTCTTGAGAAGCTCTTTTGTATATTTGGTTTGATGAATGTATATACCTTTTTTGAATGTTCTGAATTTGTATCCCTAAGAAGAACTTAAGTTTTCCCATCATACTCATTTGAAATTCAAGCTGCATCAATTTAGCAAATTCTTGACAAAAGATTCCATTAGTAGATCCAAAAATAATGTCATCAACATAAATTTCAATGATAAGAATGTCATCTCCTATTGATTTTCTAAAAAATGTATTATCTAATTGTCATCTTTCAAAGTTATTTTAATAAAGAAGTTACTAAGTCTATCATACCATGCCCTATGTGCTTGTTTTAGACCATGCAGAGATTTCCTGATATGATCCTGTTAGTCATGAATCAGTTTAAGAATCATTCTAGGTTGAAAACTTACAAAATGGAGCCAAAATCACGTTTTACTGGAGAACACGATCACCGAAGCTATGAAACGCAAGTTAGGCTGATGAATCACCAAAAACAAGCATGTAGAACTCGAGATATGATCGCATGTTACTGAACACGAAAATTGGTAGAATTTGTGTATTAAGGTTTGATGTAAAGGAAACTCAAAATTATTATTCAATAAACGAATCAAGAACAGAATGGCGCCACAATCGAGGGATTGATAAGCCAAAAGAACGCCACAAGGATTAACAACCTTGGTAAGTTCAAAATGAATTCTTTCAAGAACTGTAGAGAGCAAAGTCTCACAAAAATAATGTTAAAAAAATCCCCTCAATGAGGTTACAAATACATATTTATAGTAAGCCTATCTCTAAACCTAAATAGGTCATAAGTGACACCATTCTCTAGGCCCATATTGGGCTTACATCTTATTTTTTTTCTAAAATAAACTTAATTTAAGGAAGTAAAATATCTGTATTTACACATAACATAAACTAAATCTATATTAAAACTATTACAATTCCAAATCAAAACAAACTAAGAATTATTACAAACCAAATTAAAATCAATAAAGTTCATCCTAATTTATTAAAATATGGATCATCTTCATGCTCTTAAGGTCCTTATCATTTCCTAAGTTTAAAAACATGATTTGGAAGTTTATAAATTTCAAAACTTGGGGGTTGTTTAACATACAGTTTCTTCACTTATATAACCATTTAGAAAAGCACTTTTAACATCCATTTGAAATAATGTAATGTTATTATTTGCAACAAAAGAGAGTAGGATACAAATAGTTTCTAATATGGCCACTAGAACAAATGTCTTAGTGTAATCATAGCCCCCTTGCTGATTATAGCCTTGTGCGACAAGCCTTGCCTTGTTTTTTACCACTTCACCTTATTTATTTAGCTTTTTTTTCAAAACCCACTTGCTCCAATAATGTTCTTCTTTGGTCTAGCTACTAGATCATTTCTCTTGAATTCATTTAACTCTTTTTGCATTACAAGAATCCATCCATCATCTGCCAATGCTTCATCAACAGAGGTAGGCTCAATTGATGAGAGTAAGCCAAATAAAGTGGTATCTTTTAATGATGATCTCATCCTCAAAGGATCACATGCACTTCCAATGATTAGAGTTTCAGGATGAGATGACTTGTACTTCCATCCAGATCTTTGTTCTGAATTGTCTTGACTGTTTCTGACTTAATCAAATTCATCATTTGAAGATTTGTCATCTTCTTCTTATTTGTTTGTATCCTCTGATTTTTTAGGTTCTTCTGGTTTGTCTGCATTTGCTTCCTCTAGTTTCGATAAACATACATTATCATCATCTTGCTTTGACTTTTCAAGGTCAATCTTTTTTTCATCAAATTTAACATGTATGGATTCTTCCACAATTTGAGTTTTCTTATTAAGCACTCTATAAGCCTTAGATCTTTCAGAGTATCTAGTGAAGTTACACACTTTTGAGATCTAGAATCAAATTTACCAAGGTTATCTTTAGTGTTCAACATATAACAAGTACAACCAAATTGTTTAATATAAGAGATGTGAGGCTTTTTACCTTTCCACAATTCATATGGTGTTTTTTTGAATATAGACCTAATTAAGACTTTATTTTGAATATAACATGCAGTGTTAATTGCTTCGGCCCGAAAGTGTTTTGCAACATTCATCTCATTCAGCGTGGTTATGACCATTTCTTGGACTGATCTATTCTTTCTTTTTACCACTTCATTTTGTTGGGATGTTCTAGGAGATGAGAAGCTGTGGGAGATTCCATTCTCATCACACAAAATTTCAAAGAACTTGTTTTCGAATTCTCCTCGATCATCACTTCTAATTATTATAATCTTGAGACCCTTTTCATTCATTATTTGTTTGCAAAATATGATAAACACTTTGTGGGATTCATCCTTACTTTTTAAGAATTTTACCCATGTCCACCTAATGTAATCATCTACTATAACAAAGCCATATTTTTTTCCACTTAAAGAGGCTGTTTTCACTAACCCAAAGAGATCTATTTGTTTGTTTTCCCTTTTGAAAAGCTTCACACATAATTTCAGTTTTGTAACTAGGCTTAGGTAGACCTCTGACTAGTTGAAGTTTATTCAATTTTGAAATTAATCTAAGGTTTGCATGACCTAATCTTTTTTGCCAAATCAGTTTTATATTCCTTTACCGACATAAGACATTTATCCTCTTGTTTCTCTAGACTATCCTCTTATTTTTTGATTAAATATAATATCATAATTATTATCACTTAACTGACTAATAAATTATGCTTAAGAGCTTTAACAAACAAGACATCTTTAATAAAAGGGGAAGAACCATTACCAACTGTACCTTGACGAATGATCTGGCCTTTTTGCTTTCCTCCAAAAGTCATTGTGCCTCATTTGATCAATGTTAGTTCTTGGAACATAGACTTTTCTCTCGTCATGTGTCGTGAGCATCCACTGTTCAGCTGCCATGATTGGTGTTTTAACTTAATTGTTGAGGACATCTGCAACATAGACAATTTTGTTCTTAGGTACCCAAATTTGGTTGGGTCCTAATTTGTGAGTCTTTAAAGGTTTCTTGTATTTTCTTGTATTTAACATGGGACAAGATAGTTTGGAGTGACCTTTTTTTAAGAGTAAATGGTACATAAGATATCAGCTGAAATAGGTTTCGGTTCAGGTACAGTTTCTTCAAATCTTAGACCTCTTTTACCATTTCTACTAACTCCATAAATCTAAGAAGCATAGTTGCTTCTTTCCATACCATTAGCAAGAAAATCTTGAAAAATGATTACTTTTCAGAGTTAGATTTTGAGCCTTAAGTTCAACAATATTAGTTTTCATAATTGCATTTTATGTTTTAACTCAACATTTTGATTCTTTAAAACATTAATTTCTTCAGTTAGGTTTGCATTTTCTTTCCTAAGTGTTTTCATTTTTAAAGACAATTTGTGATTCTTGTTCAAGAAGTCATTTATAAGAGTAGTTAAATCATATCAAGTTAAGTTAGAAAATGCCTAAATTTCTTCATATGTCGATTCACTTTTAGAGTCAGAATCTATGTTGGATCTAGAGGCAGAGTTCGTATGAGCCATTAGAGCCAAATCTGTTTGCTCTTCATCATCAGAGGATTCACCATAATCATCCCATGTAGCCGTCAAACTCTTCTTCTTTAGTCTAGAATATTTCCTTTGATGTTTCCCTTTCTCTAGATTTGGACATAATGACTTGTTATGTCTAGGTTCATTGCATCCATAGTAGATGACGTGTTTCTTGTCAAGTTTATCATCCTTTCATCTAATGGACTGCCTGGAATATCTTTGGGGAAATTTCTTCTTTCTTGTGTGCCACATCTTTTAAATTTGTCAGGATATGAAAGTTGCGACACCCTAAACCCCAAAATAACATATATATAGTAAATTTCTTTTGCTTGGATTTCAAATCCAATGTTGGTTTCTTCTTTTTGGGCTCATCCTTTGTAAGTTCAATTTCATGTGATCTGAGAGAGAATTGATTAATTCTTCCAGCTTAAGAGTATTCAGATCCTTTGCTTCTTGAATGTCAGTGATCTTAGTCTCCAGTTGATTGGTAGACTTATTAGTATCTTTTTCACATGATCAGTAGTAGTATAACTCTTCTCAAGTATCATTAATCTTGAGACCAGAGTATGGAATCTGGAAAACATTGTTTCAATATCTTCATCTTCTTCCACCTTGAACAACTCATACTTTTTTACTAGGAGGTTGGCCTTACTTCTTGAACTTGCTTGCTTCTTTCATAGGTCAGAATTCAACTATCATAAACACTATTTGCCATCTCCTTGCTGGTGCCCTTGTCAAACTCCTTAAAAGTGATTGCATTTATCATGAATGTTCTGGACTTATGATGCATCTTGTACATCTTTTTATGATCAGCATCCATCTCTTTCCATGGAATCTCAACACTATTTGTATTCTTTGGAGCAGTAGAACCATCTTCCACTAAGTCCCAAAGTTCGGGATCTTATGAAATAAAGAAACTTCTCAGCTTGTCCTTCTAGTACTCAAAACGTTTTCCATCAAACAGAGGTGGTTTGTTGATGTTTTCTCCAGCAGCTTCTTCACTGAATCTAGACATGTTGAACCCTTGGATCTTTCCTCAAACACTGTAAAGTGCTCAACCTTGAGACCAAGCTCTGATGCCAATTGAAGGTGCAAACACGAAAACGGGGTTGAATTGTGTTTGACTAAGTTGATAACTTTTTCATTATTTGATTAAACTGGTTCAGACTTGCTGATTTACTTGGAGTAGAAGCAATAACAAAGTAATTTATCTAGTTCAGACTTGCTGATTTACTTGGTTCAGAATGCTAGAATAAAGTGACACAAGTAATTTATCTTGATTCACTACTAACAATGACTATCACGCTCTAAGATAAACACTTAGAAAATATTTCTCATTAGAACAAGTGTTTCTCTCTTTGAACTCTAAGATGAATTTGGAATTTTTGATGATCTTCTTCTTTAGCCATGAGAATCTATTTATAGATAAAATTAGGGCTTCAATTTAGTCCTTGTTTAATTCTAAATTGTATTTTGTTAAGATTGAGTTTGTAAATTCTTCAGATTTGTACTTCCTTCCTATTGCTTGCTTTGATCTGGGCGGAACATAATGTTGAACTAGTTCTTGAACTTTCCCAAGTAGGAATATGACTAAGTCCAATTCAGTATTTTGTCATTTGTCAAATTCTGAAGCATATATTTGCAAATAATAAATGTATCTTCTTATGATAAATATAGATCAAATCTTGTTGTAAATAATTCATATCTTCTTGTGATAAATGTTGATCAAATCTTCTTGTAAATAACTCATATCTTGTGATAAATCTTGATTAAATCTTCTTGTAAATAATTTATATCTTCTTGTGGATAAATATTGATCAAATCTTCTTGTAAATAATTCATATCTTATTGTTGATAACATGTTGATCATATCTTCTTCAAATCTTGACCATATCTTATTTTCAACTTAGTCAAAGATTTTCTTCAATTATATTTCTAAATCAAATCTTATTTTAGATTGTCTTCAGAAACTTGAATCTTATTTCATACTTTGTCAAGTCAAATATATTGTTCTCATAAAATACTTTTATTAGCATCAAAACTCTAAGTATAAAACCAACTTGGTTCCAACAGACCAAACAAGTTGTGTCTTTTAGTGATGATCTAGTCTTCAAACGATCATTTGAATTTCCTATTATAAGAGTTTTAGGATGGGATGACTTGTACTTCAATCCAGATATTCCTTTTGACTTATCTTGACTGCTTCTGACTTGGTCAGATTCATCCTTTGATGGTTTTCCATCTTCTTCTGATTTACTTGTATCATCTGATTATTTAGGTTCTTCTGGTTTGTTTTCATTTGCTTCCTTTGGTTCCAGTAAACCTCCACTATCATCAACTTGCTTTGACACTTTAAGGTCAAGTTGTTCGTCATCAAATTTAACATGTATTGACTCTTCCAAAATATGAGTTTCCATATTAAACACTCTATAGGCTTTAGATCTTTTAAGAGTATCTAATGAAAATGCACTTTTGTGATCTGGAATATAACTTGCCAAGGTTGTCTTTAGTGTTTAACATATATCAAGTACAATCAAACTGTTTAAAGTAGGAGATATTAGGATTTTTACCCTTCCATAATTCATATAGTGTTTTATTCAATGTTGACCTAATTAAGATTCTATTTTGAATATAGCATGCACTTTTAGTTTCCTCTGCCCAAAAACGTTTTGCAATATTCATCTCACTAAGCATGGTTCTTGCCATTTCTTGAAGGGATCTATTCTTTCTTTCTACAACTTTATTTTGTTGTGGTGTTCTACTAGAGGATAAATATGTGAGATTCCTTTCTCGTCACAAAAACTATCAAAGAACTTGTTTTCAAATTCTCCTCCATCATCACTTCTAATTGTTACAATCTTAAAACCCTTTTCATTCATTACTTGTTGGCAAAATGCAATAAACACTTTGTGGCATTCATCTTTATTTCATAAGAATTTTACCAGGTTCACCTAGTGTAATCATCTACTATCACAAAGCCATACTTTTTTCCATTTAGTGTGGCGTTTTTCACTTGCCCAAAGAGATCTTTATGTAAGAGCTCAAGGGGTTTTGAGGTAGAGACTAAGTTCTTATGAGTAAAGGAGCTCTTTGTTTGGTTTCCCTTTTGACAAGCTTCAGACATAATAGAAGGAAATGTGCCATTACCAACTGTGCCTTGCCCCATGATTTGTCTTTTATGCTTTCCTCCAAAAGTTATTGTGCCTCCTATGATCAATGTTAGGTCTTGGAACATATAATTTTCTCCCGTCATATGTCGTGAGCATCCATTGTCCTGGTACCATGATTGGTTTTTTTAACTTGGTCTTAGGTACCCAAATTTTGTTCTTAGGTACCCAAATTTCGTTTGGTCTTGGTTAGTTAGTCTTGAAAGGTTTGTTGTATTTCCTTGTAGTTAACATGGGACAAGATGATTTAGAGTGACCATCTTAGAGAAAACAGTACACAAACTATCAGAGGGAATAAGTTTAAGTTCAGTTACTGTTTCTTCAAATCCTTGACCTCTTTTACCTATTCTATTAACTCCATAAATCATAGAAGCATACTTGCTTCTTTCCATACTGTTATCTAGAAAGTCTTGGAATGCTTCTTCATATTTATCAAAATTAAATGTGACATTTTCTAAAGGTTTTGAAATAAGAGTATCTTTCAAGGTTTTATTTTCATATTTAACATCAGCACTTTCAGTTTTTATAGTATTGATTTCTTTAGTTTGGTTTGCATTTACTTTCCTAAGTGCTTTATTTAAGAAATCATTTATGACATTAATCAAGTCATATCAGGTTAAGTTAGAAAATACCTCAATTTCTTCATCAATTAATTCACTTATAGAGATCGAAATAATGTTTGAATTGGATCTAAAGGCAGAGTTGCTATGAGCCATCAGAGCCAAATCAGCTCGCTTTTCATCATCATAGGATTCATCAAAATCATCCCATGTAGCCATCAGAACCTTCTTCTTGGGTCTGGAATCCTTCCTCTGATGTTTTCCCTTTTCTAAATTTGGACATTTAGACTTGACATGTTCAGGTTCATTGCATCACTAGCATATGCTACTTTTCTAGTCAAATTTTTCATCCCTTCCTTTGCTAGATTGTCTGGAATATCTTTGAGGAAATTGTTTCTTTCTATTGTGCCACATCTTCTGAATGTTTTTCGATTTGAAAGCTACTTCCTCGCCCTCTGAGTTCAAATTCTGATCATCTAAATCTTTATCCTTTGATTATGTTATTGCCTTCAGAAACCTTCTTCTGCTTGGATATAAGAGCCAAAGTTGGCTGCTTCTTCTTGGTTTCATCCTCTACAAGCCCAATTTCATGTGATCTCAAGGAGCTAATCAATTCTTCCAATTTAAGAGTATTGATCGACAGTAGTATAGTTGTAATCTTAGGCCTCCATTTGCTTGGAAGACTCCTAAGAATTTTCTTTACATGATCGACACTAGTATAACTTTTCGCAAGTAACATTAGTCCTGAGACCATAATCTGGAATCTAAAAAACGTTGTTTCAATGTCTTCATCTTCTTCCATCTTGAATAGCTCATACTTTATGACTAGGAGATTGGCCTTTGCTTCTTGAACTTGGTTGCTTCTTTAATAAGTCATAATCAAACTATCATAAAGACTCTTTGTTGTCTCCTTGTCGGTGCACTTGTCAAATTCCTTGAAAGTGATTGCATTTATAATGAATGTTCTAGACTTATGATGCATCTTGTACATCTTCTTCTTATCAGCATCCATCTCCTTTCTTGAAATTTCAGTACCATCTTCTTTTGTTGGAGTAGTATAACCATATTCCATCAAGTCCCAAAGTTCAAGATATTGTGAAATAAAAAAATTTCTCAACTTGTCCTTCTAGTACTCAAAACGTTCACCATCAAACATAGATGGTTTGTTGATGTTTCTACCAACAGTTTCTTCACCGAATCCAGACATAATGAATTGTATTTGTCTATGTTGGATCTTATTAATTTTTTAATTAAAACTTGTTTGGGTTTGATGACTTAGATCAGAAGCAGTAACAATATTAAGGAGTGCAGAAGTAAAGTAACACAAGCAATTTATCATGGTCCACCACCAAATTGGTAGCTGCATCCATCCCTCTCACTTAGAAGAATTTAATCCACTAATGCAACTCATTGAATTACACAACACCTGACCATACAATCCAGTCTTCTCAAAATAGCCTAACAACCCCATACTTTTTGAGGAATACAACCACATTGACTCTACTAGCCAAGTCTTCTCCACACAACCTAATAACCCCAGATTGTTGAAAAAACACAACACCTTGACCCTACAAGTCAAGTCTTCTCTACCCAACCTGAAACCTACATATTGTTAGATGCAAACTACCCATTTGAACTTACAAGTCAAGTCTTCTCAACACAACCTATGATCCACAGATTGCTTGAAGCATATTAAAGCACTATCAGGCTGGATTACAAAGAGTTTAAGACTGGTTTGGTTTTGCTTCTACTAAGTAGATTTATTACAATGATTATCTCACACTAACAATGAAGCACTAATCACTGAATAATATAAAGTTAAACGAATGCCTTTAATTAAATTGAAACCTTGAATTCTGAGTACTTAGATAGGTTGAGTTTGTAAGGTTTTCTATATATTGTTGTGCTTACCTTCTTCTTCATCCTTGATCCACTATTTATAGATGAAATTAGAGTTTGAATTTCATCCCTTGTGAATTCTGAGTCGTATCTCTATTCCAGCTTGGTCAAAAGTGATTTTCTTCAAAAATAATTATGAAAGATGTGTTTTGATAATATGACCTTTAGGCAATTTCTTATTTTCGAATCTAATCTTGAGCAGTTCTTCTAGAAGGATATTGTATGTGTTTGTTCAGATTACATTTACAAATTAAGTCACTATAGTCTTCCTTCACACGCTTGATTTGATTTGAGCGGGTATGAAATCTGGACTTATTTTTGGATCTTCAAAAGTAAGGATACGACTATCACAGTTTTTCACTTTCCATCAGAGTCGTTGACTTTTCTCCATCAGAATCATATACTTGATTGTTGGAGTCAGATGTTGTGTTGCTTGAATAATTAGAGTCAGAGGCAGATGCAAAGCTGCGTGACTTAGAATTAGTGGCATGGGCAACTTTACCTTTGTTTCTCTATCAGAGTTATTTCAGCTTTAGAGTGTCCTGAGTATCAGAGGCAGCACTTTGGAACGTGTCGCAATCTTTAGAGTCATTGCAACTTAAGAGGCAACATTTTGGAACGTGTTGAAGTCATCAGAGTCAACAGAACATACGCTTTATAGGTATGCTTGAAAAGTGGCTTTAGACTTCAGAGGCATGCTGAAGTTACTATTCATCAAAGGCTTGCTGAAGTTACTGTTATGCACAAATACTTTTTATCATAGCATGTAGAAAGACTTTTCATCAGAGCATGTAGAAATATTGTTCATCAGAGCATGTGGAAATATTGTTCATCAAAGCATGTAGAAATATTGTTCATCAAAGCATGTAGAAATATTGTTTATCAGAGCATTTAAAAATACTGTTCATTAGAGCATGTAAAAATAATGGTCATCAGAGCATGTATAAATAATGTTCATCAGTAGAAATACTCTGAACTTCCAAAAGCACGCTGAGTCTTCAAAGGCAGACGCAGAAACACCCTATTAGACCCAATCTTCAAACCCATACTTTCATAAGCAAACATCAGATGCATATACTTGTTCTTTTCTAGAGCGTGCATTTGTTTGACTTTGAGGATTTCGTTTAATGTTTTGATTTCGTTTTCTCTGACCTTTTTACTTCCTCTGGTCACTTCCTCTGTCACTTCTTTTGGTGATATCCTTTATAGCGTTTCAACAAGTGTACTAAATTGTTGCAAGTAATAATAAAACAGTAGTACCGAGTGTCTTACTCAAGGATTGCGTTTTACTATCGAAATATATTTAATTACTAAAATTGAACAAAAAGTTCCCAAATTGATTGAAGTAATATTTAAAATTAACGACAGAGACCTTCAGGGTGTTTATCAAAAGATGCACAAAAGTTTTGTCTTCTTCAAAGCGTTCACTATTGTCAGAATGTTGACTTGACATATCAGAGTGTTGATTTATTAAAGTGTTGACTATTATCAGAGTTAGACAATCAAATGTTTGACATAATTAATCAAAGAAAGACAATCACTTTTTTGTCACACTTATTAGATGTCGAATAGTCAAATGTTTGTTGTAGTCGTTAGAGCCAAACTAATTAGAGCATTGTTTGCAATAACAGAACCACTTGTGGCGTGTTTTAGAGCACGTTCACTAGACTTATGAAAATCAAAAGCGGAGTATTGGTGTTCCTTTAACTTAGACCAAACACTTGAGGATACAACGTGAACCCATAAGGAATAACCTATTCTGAAGACTAGACACTAAAACAAAACATTAGTGCTTTAAATTGTTCCCACAAAACA
This sequence comes from Cicer chorassanicum, assembly GCA_037974735.1. Taxonomy (NCBI): domain Eukaryota; kingdom Viridiplantae; phylum Streptophyta; class Magnoliopsida; order Fabales; family Fabaceae; genus Cicer; species Cicer chorassanicum. Next base: position 52,475,760 of record JBBPBP010000001.1, on the reverse strand, counting down.
ATGCTGTTATCATCAAATCACGTACGGGTCATAGTTCTTCAAACCAATTTGGTTTGAACACTTTTTTCGTCAGCAAATTTCCTTCCTTGGCTCTTTTGACCAAATTTTTTTTTACTAGAAAAAAAATTAATTCATTTCATTAAAAATGAAAGGATCAATACATCTTGGAATATCAATAGAAAGATGAGAATTTGCATTAAAAATTGACACATTTTCTAGACAATGAGCAACCATATTAGCGTCTCTCCTAGCAAACTCTACATAAGGGTTGTTACAAATAACATTAAAAAGTGATCTACACAACATTGTTAAAACCAAATTACACTATCCATTTCATAGTAGTAAAGAGTCTTAGCTTCACCAACATTAACTGGAACAACAAGTTGCAACCAGATTGTTATAGCTCCAATAAAAAGACCAGTTTCATCCCTTATACAGAGTCCAATTCATGTCCTATTATGCACATATGAGAAACAGGCATCAATGTTACATGTTACAAACTCCATAGGAAAGGGTTGGCAATGATTTTGCACACTAGCTATGCGAGACACAACCCTTAGACTATTTCAAGTTCGGGAAGCTTTCCAATAATCCAGCAGACCTTTACAACGAAAGACAATCTCACCACACAACACGCTTTCTACTCCTCCATAAATTTTGCATCATCATAATTAACATATTTCTTTTATTCTTGGGCATACCATTCTGTAATTTGAATAGAATATCCCTGAACTCAAACCAGGACTGAACTAGATGAGCAATCTGTTAATGAAAAAGTGATTTTAGCTGCAATTCTCTAGTTGATATTTTGATGATAATAAAAAAAACAAATAAGAACAATTATCCCCTATATGTATTTGCTAAGTGTAACAGGCCGTTTTTTTTTTTTAAAACAAACTAAAATTCATAAATCAAGAAGGAAAATAAATACTTTTGGAATAAAATATTTAAATCGTATCACAACGACAAAAGTCAACAATCATTACAAAAAGCGGAAATAGTTTTGAAATGGAAGTCCAAATTATTTCAAACAGAAAAATACACCGGGGATATGAGACATATCTGACATAGCTCATACCCCTGGGGTATTCCCGGAAGACACCTGTACAAAAGCACTGCCCCAAGAATTTTAACTTTCCCACGTCACATCAAAAAGTGGTACAAGGACCCATCAAAATAAAAGTCAAGCTGACAATATAATGTATAGGTACAGTCTTCCAAAATGAAATAAATACAACCACAAAAGAAAGACGTCTAGCCCCAATACAACCATCTAATCTGATCATGCCACAAAAACTAACAACCCGGGTGATTCCCACGCACTCCGCAAAAATCCTTCAGACACAGCCACGGTCAGATAAGACTAACTGTGTTCCCAACTCCAGGGTACTAACCGGTAGGATGGTCTTGATCCTCATCTGAGGGCAAAGCCTAGATTTCCACAATAATTGTAAAGGTCACCAACCAAAATTAACAAATATCACATAGCATTTAAATTTTAAATGCACAAAATAACCTTTCAACTTAGCATACATCTAGAAAGGGTTTTCATATGTCAAACGTGCATAATCAAAGTTGAAAAATGAAGTTCTTAACAAAACTGCACTGTCGTATTCGAATACAGCATCCTTGTATTTGAATACAATGCTATTTCACAAGTTAGTAGCAAAATTGAATATCTGTATTTGACTACAAACTGCTTGTAGCCGAATACAACTGCTAAAATTTGCAGATTTCAGTTTCGAAAACTTTTCGCAATCATTCAACACTTACCACACAAAATCAATCAATCACACTCATCAATTATGGCACAATTACAAACAACAACCGAGTATGTATATACAACCATCACAATATATCAAACATGACTCGCATGCCAAGCACCCTAATGCAATGCGTATATGGCAATGCACATGATTCTGGAATTCCAAACCAAAACCCTCCTCGAAGGGGCGTAAATCATAATTATACGGTCTCTCACATGCCAGTACTAATTATCAAGGTACAGTCTCTCACAGGCTACACGATTTACTAAAGTGTAGCTTATCACAGGCCCTACACTGTTTTCTAGAGTGCAATCGCTCACAGATCAGCACATTCTAGAGTGCAATCTCTCACAAATCAGCACGATACGATAACCCTCGTAAGGATAAGATGAACCAACAATTCACAAGACATCATCCTGTGGCCCATCCGGTCACCACTATCACCATGGCCCATCGCGGTCACCATGTACTATGAAAATGCATGAGCATACTCTAACTCTTTTCACCACAATCATTAAGTAAATGTAGCTATTAAAAGATTTCTCATTTTTAATACTCATTTAACACTAATGATTTTTTCAATTCAACACAGAGCATACTCAAACATATTTACTCATAATCCCACAATTCACACCAAATCACATCAATTCCTTTTTTCCACAAAATCCACACATAAACAACATTAATTAAAAACTCCACATTTCCAAACATAAACCACCAAATTTAATCTCCAAAATATTCAACCATAAATCACCAAATTTAAAACTCCACATTCTCAAACATAAACCACCAATTTCATCAATTCATTTTCCACAAAATCTACACATAAATCACATCTCAAAAACTCATAATATTAATTATGAACACATAAACCACAAAATTTAATCTCCAAAATTTTCAACCATAAATCACCAAATTTAAAAATCCACATTCTCAAACATAAACCACCAATTTCATTAATTCATTTTCCACAAAATCCACACATAAATCACATCTCAAAAATTCATAATATTAATTATGAACACATAAACCACAAAATTTATTCTCCAAAATTTTCAACCATAAATCACCAAATTTAAAACTCCACATTCTCAAACATAAACCACCAATTTCATCAATTCATTTTCCACAAAATCCACACATAAATCACATCTCAAAAATTCATAATATTAATTATGAACACATAAACCACACCAAACTTGACCACAACAACATTAATATATCAGCGTTCTCCCCACCGCTAACTCGGTGCCAACGGTCTCGATTCCTCTTCGAGACTCAAGGAGCTAACTACATAAACATAAATATTTATAACAATTTATTCACAACTAAAATTTATCCAACCACAACAAAATTCCCAAAATTATATCTTTTTCACACACCAAACTTTTAAAACCAAATAATCTACATTATTTAGTTAAAACTAAATAAAACAAATAATTTCCAAATCACATATACGCACACTCGACTATTAAAGCACCAAAATTTTGAGTTAATAAAATACTCTAAACTTTTTCTTTTTAAAATTTTAACTTTAGTTCAAACTCATTTAGTTGAAATAACTCATTACGTAACTCAAACACGTCAAAAATCAATATCTTTTTTTTGTTAACCATTACTAACAAAATCAACCACATTAATCACACATATAGAGTCCCTATATGCAAACTAAAAAATTTGGAAGGAACCCTTACCTCAACGGTAGCTCTAGCAACCGATTACGGCACCGCGATTAATTCCAGTGAAAACGTCGTAACGTGGCAAGGAGCAACTTTCCCTTCAGTCACTTCTCGAGATGGAGCTTAGATCTAGTAAATAAATCACGATTTGTGTTTGATTTTTTTAAAAACTCACACCAACACTTTTGAAACCAAGGAAGAAGAAGAAGTAACGCGAGACTGAAGGAAATATATATATATATATATATATATATATATATATATATATATATTAAAACCAATCCACAAATATTTAAATACTCTTAACACACGTCACTTTACTCAAATCTCACACTATTTTGATAAAAATATATATTCTCATCGCAACTCTATTGACAGATAAAATTTTCAGCAACAAGTGATATTTTTAACAAAATTATCCGGTATTAAATTTTTCATAACGTAAATAAATTATTCTTCGACAAATAATTTTAATCGGGGCTCCAAAAAGATTTTTAAGGCATTTAACACACAAAATACCATTAAAAATGGCTAAAAAACCTCAGAGTTTCACATAAAAATGCACTAAAATTCATAATTTACAAATTAAAATTAAGGGTCTTACACTAAGTGTGCAGATAAAGTTAGAAGACGAAGAAGTATACTGATGACTATCTATTTTAAGGTAACATAAATTATGAGTAAGATAGAGATAATAATCTAAGTGCTTCTAACACAAAGAATATGATCATCTAATAAACAAGTAATTATGTTTACTAATAGAATAAGTCATAATATAATAGTAAGTTGCATTGCAACAAGGTTATGATAATCACTAGTTATAGTCAAAGCATTAAAGACAAAGGAAATACAAGTCAATGATTGTCCTTCTAAAGGCAAAGGACAATAGCACTACAATGATTATCTGCCTCTAATGAAAAATACATCTTGATCCTCTAACTCAAAGGTTAAAAGAAGAAAGCTCAAATTGAAGCATTTGATAAAGTCTATGTTCTGTTACAAGTTAGGTCATGTAGTGAACAAAGAAATTAGTGAAGGTGCAAAAACACGAGAACGGATATAAGATAACAAAGGCAACAATAAAACAAAGTACTAGATCAGAGGGAAAAACACCAGGATTTATAGAGGTTCACTACCAACGCGATAGCTACGTCCAGTCCCCTCACACAAAAGGATTTGTCCACTAATTCAAATTTGAATTACAACACTAGACCCTACAAGTCAGTCTTCTTAACTTCTAGCCTGAAACCAACAAATAGTTGATGCACTACAACACCTTGACCCTACAAGTCAAGTCTTCTAAATTTCAAACTTGAAAACCTACAAGTTGTTGAGATAGAATAGCCACTACTGGACATGGTTACAAAGAGATGAAGTTTGTTTTGCTTCTTCTAAGCGGATTGATTACAATGAACTTCACACTAAAATAAGGCACTAAGCACTGAGTAATATCAATTTGAACGAGTGCCTTTTCTAAAATTGAAACCTTGAATTATGAATACTTAGAGAATTTTGAGTTCGTAAGATTTTCTGAATTGTTGAGTTGTGTATTCTTTCTTAGAATGGATCCCTTTATATACCATGACCTAGGGTTTCAATATTGTCCCGAACAAATTCTGAGCGAATCATCCTTGCGCGAGGTCAACATAGATCTTCACAAAAAAAAAACCTTGATAGATACGGTTTGAGAATATAACTATTGAAACTTGATTAATTCCAAAACAATTCTTCAACCAAATCTTCTAGAATGATTATGTGTTAGAATGTCCAAATAGTGCTTTAAAATAATTCTCCTTGAATCTTATGAGCGTATCTTCCTTGTGCGAGTTCAATAGAGCTCTACAAAATAAAAAAATAAACTTTGATCAATACGGTTTGGGAATATGTCTGTTGAAGTTTGATTAATCCCAAAATGAATTTTCAACCAAATCATCTAAAATAATTATGTGCAAGAATATCCAGATAGCGTTTGAAAATTATTCTCCTTGAATATTCTTTCATATGCTTTGATTAAGAACAATGGAAACAGATCATAATATGTTCTTGGACCATAAAAATCATGAAACACTCAGTCTTCATCAGAGCGTTGACTTTCCATCTAAGTTGTTGACTTTATTCATTAGATATAATGATCATTGGAGGTAGATGATTTGTTGCTTGGTTTAGGAAGTCATATGCAGAGGCAGAACTGCATGACTTCAAATTAGTGGCATGGGCAACGTCATCTTGTTGCATCTTTAGAGCATGTTGCGTATCAGAGGCAATATCTTGGAGCAAGTTGCAGTCTTTAGAGTGAGCAGAACTTGAGCTTCAAAGGCAACTTAAATAGAAGCTTCAGAGTTACTATAATAGGCACTTCAGAGGTAGATGTGTAGAAGCTTCAGAGGCACATTGGGCATACGCTTCAGAGGCAGATGCACGCACACAACAGCGCGTGTAGTAACCAAAGTCTGAACATTGCGTTGTCTTCCTTTGACTTCACTTGACTTTGTTGTCTTCGTTTCCTCTTACATCTTTTTTTTCCTCTAATGTATTTCCTCCGACATCTTCACTTTCTATGATATCGTTTCCTCCGTTTCCTGGTTCTATTTACTGCACACTCAATGAAATCATTAGTGCAATAAATTGTTCTCCCAAAGCACCTTTGTTATCATCAAAACATGATAAAGGAATTGTTCCTAGAACAAACCTGGCTCCAACAATCTCGCTTTTTTTATGATAACAAAACAGTAATTTTTGTGAACAATTTATTTAACAATAAAAACAAAGTAAAGCAATAACATTCAACAAATCTCCCCCTAACTCTAAGCATGTATTTAAATGTAAGAGTTATACGAAACTTTTGGTCAGTTTTTTAAAGTATATACTCCCCCTTTTAAATGAAAGTATATACTCCCCCTTTTAAATCAAAGTATATACAGTTTGTTTTAAGATTGTTTGAAAAACCTTAGATCCCCCTTTTGTCATCAAACAAAAAGTGTGAATGGCTGTCAATTAGAGCATTCGACATAAAATATACACAAACATCAAGATTGAATTGCAAATGACTAGAAAGTTAGTACATATTCAATGTATCAGAGTAGAGCATAGATAAGTTTAAGTATTAGTTTTATTCTACCAGAGGCAATGCATACATAAACCAGATCATTCATAAATAAAAACCAAGTTAATATTTTTCTTAATAAAATCAAATATGTCCTCAGCAAAGGGTTTTATAAAAATTTTAGTGCACTGATGATCAATGTCAACAAATTGAATATTTAAAATACCCTTTTGGAAAAAATCTCTAACAAAATGATGTTTTATTTCTATATGCTTTGCCCTAGAATACATAATGCAGTTTTTAGTTAAATAGAGTTGATGTATTATCACAAAAATATAAAAAATACTCTCATAAATCTTGTAAACTTCCATTAGATACTTCATCCATAACAGTTGAGTGTTGCATTGCCAAAATCCATCCATCATCTGCTAGAGCTTCATAAACAAAGGTAGGCTCAAACACTGTGTGCAGAACAAATAGAGAAGTGTCCTTGAGGCTTGCTCTGGTCTTTAAAGGATCATTGGCATTCCCAATAGTCAAAGAGTCTAGATGACTTGTACTTCCATCTAGTTTGAGCTTCTAGAGGATCTTGACTTGTTTTGACGTTGAGAGTTTTATCCTCTGTTGTTCTATTCAGTTCCTGTGATTTTCTTGATTCCTCTAGTTTTCCTAAACCTGCAAAATCTTCAACTAGCTTTGACTTTTAAAGGTCAAGTTGCTTGTTATCCTAATTAACATAGAATCAGGTAGTTAAATGCAGTATAGAAAAATATAACTTAGACATGAACTATTTCTAAACACCCTATTGGTTCTTCTTTTCTAGTTTTCAAATTATAATCTGCGCATTCTCTAATTAGAGATTCTGGATGAAAGGATTTATATTCCCATTCAAGTATGCATCCTTGATGAACTTGATTGTAGTGCTAAGGGATATCTCTTGATTCTTATTGTTCATTTGACAATTCTGATTATATTCCTATCCCATGAAGCCATCATAACCTTCTTCTTAAACTTAGAATCTTTCTTATAGAACTTTCTATTCTCCAAATTCAGACATTCTGATTTGAGATTACCAGGTTCATTGTATGCATATCAGATGATACTTTTCTTGTCACATTTATCATCCTCCGAATCACTATCCTCTGATTCATATGTTGGTTGGGAGATTTCTTATCCTTGGATCTAAGAGCCAGAGTATTCTGCTTCTTCTTGGGTTCATCCTCTACAAACTCAATCTCGTGAGACCTGAGAGAGTTGATTAACTCTCCAGAAAAAGACTATTCAAGTCATTTGCTTTTTGAATAGTTTTGATCTTGGGTCTCCACTTGCTGAGTAGACTCCTTAGAATCTTCTTGATATGATCTGCAGTTGTGTATCTCTTTTTAAGCACTTTTAACCCTAAGACCATAGTCTGAAACCTCAAAAACATAGTATCAATGTCTTCATTTTCCTCCATTGAAAAAGCTCATACTTTATGAATAGAAGATTAGCTTTTGCCTCTTAAACCTACCTACTTCCTTCATAGGTCAGAACTAAATTTTCATATATACTCTTAGTTGTCTCCTTGTTGGTGCACTTATTAAACTCCTTGAAAGTGATCGCGTTCATCATAAAATTTTTGGTTTTATGGTGCATCTTGTAATTCTTCTTCTGAACATCATTCATCACTTTTCTAAAAACTTGAGCACCATCCTTATTGGTATAAGCAATGTACCCATCTTCCACCAAATCCCAAAGCTCTTGATCTTGTGAGATAATGAAACTTCTGAGTTTATCCTTCCAGTACTCAAAGAGCTCTAGGGGATATGTTGATGTGGGCTTCATCACCAAAACCATACATGTTGAAAAGTGAATCTTTTCTCAAACACTATAAACTGCACAGCCTTGAGACCAAGGTTTAATGCCAATTGAAAGTGCAAAAATACGAGAAGGGGGGTTGAATTGTGTTTTACCTTATTAAAAACTTTTTTTCAAAAATCTTGTTCAGGATACTAGAACTGATAAAGCAGAACAAAGCGAAAAATGAAACAAAGTATCAGGATAGAGAGAAAAGCACCAGGATTTATACTAGCTCACTACCAACATGGCAGGATTTATCTACTAATTCTAACTTGAATTTCAACACCTATCCCTACAAATAAGTCTTCTTCACTTCCATCCAGAAACCTATAGACTGTTGCGACACTACAACACCTTGACCCTACAAGTCAGGTCTTCTCAACTTCCAACTTGAAAACCTACAAGTCGTTGAGGCATTATACTCACTATTGTGTTGGGTGACAAAGAGGTGAAACTGAGTTATGTTTTGCTTCTTCTAAGCGAATTGATTACAATGAACTTTACACTAAAACAGAGCACTAAGCAATGAGTAATATAAAATTTGTAACACCCCATATTTTGATACAAAGCATTACTTAAAAACATTTGTTTTCTTTTAAAAACGACTATAATTATTTTTTTCCTAGGAGTGGTTCATCATGTAATAAATAAAAGATGCGTCAAAAAATTACTTGATATATTTTTTTTTTGTAAAAGAACGTAATGCAATTTACTAAAATATTATTTATTTATTTGCAAAGTTAATCTTCCAATTGTTAAATCGATGTTCAATTACGCTCTAAAATAAATTAAATTCTCTTTAGGTAAAATTCAAAAGAAACAAGATTGATTTAAATTAACTACGATTCAATTATTTACAAGCGAAGGAAAACTCACTTCCTCATTTCTATTTAAAGTTAACGATGAAAAGCAAATAACTTTAAAATGTACCACAATGGTTTTAGTAATACAAAACATTATTTTTAAGTAATAGTCCCCTTTTTCCCACGCGTGCACCAATCAAACATCATTTAAGCAACTCTTTGAGATCATTAGTACCAAAATATTGGTGTAGGGGATCAGTTCATCCCACAGCAAAAATTAAACCAAATAATAGCCATTAAATATAAATATAACATCTTTTTGTAATAAAAGATTTAAAGAAATTGATTTCTCGGAATAATTCGTAAAGAGTATCAACTCGTTAAATTTACCTAAATAATTCAAGTAGCAACTCACCGAGAACAAATAATTAGATCAAGATAAAAATAACAATAAAATGTATGAAAGCTATGCATGCTCCTAAAAGTATATGATCTTGATATAACCAGTCACTAAGGCGTCCACACATAACTCACATATACCAATGGAGAAAATTATACTAGGCACTAAGGTGTCCACATAGATGCATATAATATGTCATGAAATGATAATGATGCTTAAAAAGTACATGTCATCATCCACTTAGGTAACTAAAAAGATACAATGTTCAAAACACAAATTACCAGCCACTTAGGCAACCACAAAGATAAAAGGTTCATAACAGAAATTATCAGCCACTTAGACCACCACAAAGAGAACAATGTTCAACACACAGATCACCATCTATTTAGGCAACCACAAAGAGAACAATGTTCAAAACAAAAATCACCAACCACATAGGCAACCACAAAAATAAGATTAAATTTTAATCACAGATGACATCAAATTTATATTCTCATGGATGCTTGAAATCAAGAATAAGTCAGTTCTATATCGCAAATATAGAACACATATACACGTGAATAAATGTCTTAAATTCAAAATTTTCATTTTGTAAACTATAAAATTGGATTAGTGACGTGTTATTGATAGACATTAAAACATAAATCACCAAGAACACTTACAAATAGAAACTTTATTCCCTCTACTATAAAATTTCGCTCATTGTTAATTATTTAAGCATACAAATCAAACTTTACGCTAAACACATCAGAATAATCAACTTAATCATATTATCATAATTAAAAATTAAAACTTTTCATCAACTCCCACAAGACTCATGTAGTGTTAATAAAAATCAAAACATTGAAATCAAAATAGCACAAAAATAAAAAATTTAAATCAAATATATCCTAACAAACATATTACTCATGATATAATAATAAAAATCATAACTTTATAATTAAATACACCAAAACAACACAAAAATAGCAACTTTACATTAAATGTAACAGCCCGATTTTTTTTTAGCAAATTCAAATTCATAATAAAGAGATAAATACATTTGGATAAAATATTTAAGTCGTATCACAACAACAAAAGTCAACAAAACTTACAAACACAGCGGAAACGGTTTTGAAATGAAAATCCAAAGTATTTAAACCAGAAAAATACATCGGGGCTATGAGTCCTTTCCAACGTAGCTCATATCCATGTGGTATTCTCGGCAGACACCTGTACAAAAGCACTGCCCCAAGAATTTTAACTTCCCCACATCACATCAAAAAAAGTGGTACAAGGACCCATCAAAATAAAAGTCAAGCTGACAATATATGGTATAAGTACAGTTTTCCAGAAGGAAATAAATACAACCACAACAGATAGACATCTAGCCCCTATACAGCCATCTAATCTGATCATGCTACAAAAAAAACTATAACCCAAGTGATCTCCACGCGCCCCGCAGAAATCCTTCTGACACAGCAGTGGTCAGGTAAGTCTAACTCTGTTCCCATCTCCAGAGTACTAACTGGTAGGACGATCCTGATTCTCATCTGAGGGCAAAGCCCATATTTCCACAATAATTGTAAAGGTCACCAACCGAAATTAACAACAATCACATAGCATTTAAATTTTAAATGCACAAAATAACCTTTCAACTTAGCATATATCTAGAAAGGGTTTTCATATGCCAACATGCATAATCAAAGTTGCAAAATGAAGTTTAGGACAAAACTGCACTGTCGTATTCGAATACAACATCCTCGTGTTCGAATACAGTGCTATTTCACAAGTCAGTAGCAAAATTGAATATCTGTATTCGACTACACACTGCTTGTAGCCGAATACAAGTGCTAAAATTTGCAGATTTCATGTTTCGAAAACGTTTCGCAATCATTCAACACTTACCACACAAAATCAATCAATTACACTTATCAATTACGGCACCGTTACAAACCACAACCGATTATGTATATACAACCATCACAATATATCAAACATGACTCGCGTGCCAAGCACCCTAATGTAATGCGTATATGCCAATGCACATGATTCCGGAATTCCAAACCAAAACCCTCCTCGAAGGGCGTAAATCATAATTGTACAGTCTCTCACAGACCAGTACTAATTATCAAGGTGCAATCTCTCACGGATCAGCACAATTTACTATCGTACAGCCTCTCCCAGACCAATACTAATTTTCTATGCGTGCAATCACTCACAGATCAGCACGACTTACAAGAGTGCAATCTCTCACAGATCAGCACGACACGAAAATTCCCGCAAAGATAAGATGAACCTACTATTCACATGGCATCATCTCGTGGCCCATCACGGTTACCACTATCACTATGGCCCATCGCGGTCACCATGTACTATGAAATGCATGAGCATACTCTAACTCTTTTCACCACAACCATTAAGTAAATGCAGCTATTAAAAGATTCCCCTTTTTTAATACTCATTTAACACTAATGATTTTTCAAAACTTTTCACAGAGCATACTCAGACATATTAATTCATAATCCAACAAATCCACATCAAATTCAATCTACAAACCACATTAAATACAACAATCCAAATTCCACAAATCCACTCCAAATCACTACAAATTACTCATTTTCAAAACTCGTCATATTTCAACCACAATACACCCATTAATTTCCATAATTGCAAACATGCATTTGCACCAAATTTATTTCCTCAAATCACTCCTCAAACACATCAAAACAATTTCACATAAAACACCTTAAATTCATTTTCTGCAAATCCACACATCAAACACGACAAATTCAATCAATTCGACTTCCAAAATTTCACGCCAAATTTAATCGTGACTCATCCGTGTTCACAACTCCACATTTCAAACACATTAAATTCAACTTCCACAATTTCACCAATAAACACATTAAATTTATTTTCCTCCAATCTACAGATAAAATACATCTCAAAATTCATAATATTAATTATGAACACATCAATCACACCAAACATGAATCACCACAACAACATTAATATCTCAGAGTTCTCCCCACCGCTAACTCGGTGCCAACAGCCTCGATTCATTTTCGAGACTCAAGGAGCTAACTACATAAACATAAATATTTGTAACAATTTGTTCACAACTAAAGTTTATCCAACCTCAACAAAATTCTAAAATTATATCTTTTTCACACATTAAACTTTTACAACCAAATAATCTACATTATTTAGTTAAAATTAACTAAAACAAATTTTGTCCAAATCACACGTACGCACACTCGATTATTAAAGCACCAAAATTTTGAGTTAATAAAATACTCTAACTTTTTCTTTTTAAAATTTCAACTTTAGTTCAAACTCATTTATTTGAAAATAACTCATTTCGTAACTCAAACACGTCAAAATCAATTTCTTTTTTTTTTGTTAACCATTACTAACAAAATCGACCACATTAATCACAGTAATTCAATCTCAGCAAATCGCACACTTTTCACATCAAATTACATCTCAACCGCGTCAATTTTAAATTCCGCTAATTCCCGCATAAACGAATTAAATTCATTCTCACCATTTTACACATCAAATACACCAAATTTCTTTTCCATAAAATCACATATAATGTCCTAAATGCAAACTAAAAGTTTGGAAGGAGCCCTTACCTTAATGATAGCTTAAACAACCGATTACGGTACCACGATAAATTCCGGTAAAATATTTTGTTCGCACGTCACTTCGAAAACTAGCTCACTAGCACCGCAACGTGGAGGTGAGCAACTTTCCCTTCTGTCACTTCGTGAGATGGAGCTTAGATCTAGGTGAAAATGGAGGTTTTATGTTTATGGGTTTTTGAAAAAATACAATAGTTTGGTTTTTTTCTTTTCTTTGAAACAGAGAAAGAAAAAGAGGAAGATGGAGGCACACGGGAAAACAGGAAAATGCTTTTCGTTTCTTTTTTCTCTCACATATCTATATATATGAAGTTGCCAAATAATATACATATATTATTAGTTCTAGCAAGGGCTGAAATTAAAAGGCATCTAACATTCATAATACAGCAGGTTTGGGAAAACATAAGTTAGTATATATATATATATATATAATCAATTCAATAAATATCTAAATAATTTTACACACATCACTTCACTCCTATTTCAAACTATTTTGATAAAAATATCTATTCTCATTGCAACTCAATTGACAGGTCAAATTTTGAGCAACTATAGATATTTTTAACAAAATAGTCCGGTAATAAATTTTCCGAAACGTAATTAAATTATTTCTCGTCAAATAATTTTAAACGGGTCTCATAAAAATATTTCGGGCATTTAACACACAAAATACCATTAAAATTGGCTAAAAAGTCTCAGAATTCCACATAAAAATGCACTAAAATTCATAATTTACAAATTAGAATTAAGGGTCTTACATTAAACATTTTCACAACAAGCATATTTATCATGTTATAATAATAAAGATGGAACTTTATAATTAAATTTATCAAGACAAACATATTACTCAAAAAATCAAAACATTGTAGTCAAATTCTTTAAGACATACATAAAATCAACATTTTTCTTTTACAACATCAAGACATCATATCAATATCTTGCAAACCACTAATTTAATATCTAGCCTAACTTTGCATGGGGAAAAACCCTTACCTTAGGCGCTTTACTTCCTAGCAACACGTACCAAGCCTCACGAATCAAAGAACATGACAAAATCCAAACTATACTTGAGATGGTATTAAAAGAAGAAAGAAAATTGGAATTCAACTTGGCAATGATAATGGGAATAGAATAGGTAGGTGTTTATACTACCTTTTAATTTATTTATTTTTTGCTAATAGTTATGACACCAAAAATTGCCTAGAATTCTTTTTGTAGAGAATAAAATTATAATTTTGGTTTGAGAGATAGGGTGGCGTGAGATGACATATAACAAAGGAGGAGAGTCTTTTTTTTTGTCTTCTCTTAATTGCACAAAAAGATAAAACTCATCGTTAAATTTGTAACCTTCATTTCAAAAATGAATTAAAGGTATTCAAAATGAGAAAATATTAATTGTTTCTTCTCTTAATTGTTTGGGAAAAGGACAAAAAGTCTACATTATGTCAAGACAACACCTTGAGTTGTCATAAAATCTTGTCATGAAGGAGAGTAAAAGGAATGAGGTAAGTCGCATTTTCTTTATACTAAAGATGGATGGACCAAAAATATTCTCAAGCAAGAACGCTCATACATGAGGGCCGGGTCTCACTAACTCTACTATCTCCTAGACCGAATACTTATTTAGTCCAAACTAATCTAACAAACAATACAACTTCTGTAAATTCTAATTTAATTAAATAATTCAACTAATATTTTCATCAACAAAAATAAATCAAGCAAGACAAAAGTATCACTAGAGGTCACGCATAACAAAATAAAACCAACATATCTAACACATCAATTTATTGATTATCGAAACTAATCAAATAAATAAAATACGCAATAGTCCATTTAGGAAACAATCATGTCATAAATATGTAATTGTCACGACAAAACAATTAAATAAAAATAAATGTTGTAATTATTCAGGTAAAATACTAGGTGATAAAATTTAATTTAACTTTTTTACACATAGAATAAATTATTAATTAAATGATAAATTATGACATTTACTAAAAAGACATATGAGATATATAAAAATATTGGAGTGTTACAATACTTACCCCCTTAAAAATAGTTTCGTCCTCGAAACTAAGAGGAAAAACAAATTGACAAGTTGCATACACGTGTTGGCACATTACTTAAAAATATCAAATAAAACTCTTTTGAGTCCCCATTAGCGTCACAAAAGTTCCTTGATTAACAACGATTCGACTAAAATATAAAAACTTGAGTTGTATAAACCTTATAGTTAAACACGTGAACTAGTTAACGCAAACCAAGGAGCATAGAAAGAAAAACAACATAGACAAAACTGAGAATGTCATTTATTAAAATAGAAAAAAATTTGAATTTCGTTTATAAAAATAAGTTATAATTTCAAAAATAGAACAAGAGGGAAAGCCTAGATACTCGTAATTGTTTTCATATAAAGTTATTTCTATAAAGACACATATTGTAACTTATCTCATAAAGACAATGCGCAAAATAAAATAAATTTTGACTAACTTTTTAATAGGTAAAATAAATTTCCGATGATAGTAATAACCAGTTACTATTGTCCCCTTCTTTGACGATAAGTCACCCGGGTGATCAATCCCTCCTACTTATTTAGTCATTTATTTGAAGTAGTAATAATTGTATTAAGTTTTCATTAAATCATCACTATTAAAAGACTTTTAGTACAGTTATAGAGCATAAAGGCGTCGTCACGTGTGGATCTTGAACAGAAACGTTGGGGTGGTCGAACTTTTAAAATTTTAATATATAAATGAAAAGTATAATATAGTATTGCATATAAGAATTTTAAGTTGTAAATTTACAAAAATATATTGGAGAGAGGTAGTAGATCAAATTTTGGTTTAAATTTTTAATAATTAAAAATTAGTTGGAATATAGGTTGGAAAATTTATTTTATTTTACAATTATAGTAGTTGTTTTTGTAAATTTTTTATAAATTATTCTCTCCAAAAATTTGGTCTACAAAAATTTGTGTATTTGGTCCATTTAAAAATTTTGAAGACTCTGTTCTAATCTTAAATTGAGCCTAATAAAAAAAATTGATTTTAATAATTAAAAAAATTGGTAAAATAAATTTTAGTCCACATACACATGATAAAATCTACATGATGCATGTCATTTGATTAGGTTAATTCGTGTAACAAGAAAAGATGCCCAGATAACATGTCATCTTCACACATTAGACTCAAATATACATCTCGACAACGATAACTCAACAACCACAATTCAACTCATAAAAACATTTCTACTCATAAAATACAACGATTATAAATCCCAAAATTACAACCACATACACCACAATATCTATATTAATTAGCATAGAGAAGATAAAGAGGAATGTCTAATGGAATTAGAAGTGTAATTTTAGAATTTGGGTACAAAACTTACAAATATAAAATTTTGGATTACTATGTTTTTTGCACATGATTAAAGTTTGGCCCTGATTTGATCCATAAAATATATCAAATAGATCAATTTTTGTTGACAAAAATTATAACTCAAATGTCTCTTATAAATAAAGTAAGGGTAGTAGTATTTCTTTTTAAAGATTAGTGTGACAAATAAAATGTATCATATAAATAAAATAAAAATAGTAGTATTTTTTAAAAAAATTATTGAAAATTTTGAGTGCAGTGGCCACCCTATGAGCTTCGCCACTGATCACGTCTTCCACTCATTTCAACTCTATTAAATTTCTTTTAACCCAACCAGTCTTTTAAAATTAATAACATATTAAAATTGAAAAAAAACACATAATTTTACGGGAAAAACATTTTAATTTAGGTAACGGAAAATCGTTCTAAGTCCATCATATTAATTTTTGTAACTTTTAACATTATTAAAAAATGGAAAGGTTAACAAATAATATTAATAAAAATAACAATAATAGTAATGGTAAAATAATTACAACTTATTATCTTAACTCTTAGTTTTACGGTGTCTAAAAAACATTCATAAAATAAGGAAAACATTGTATATGTATATAAATTCAAAGAAAAAACGTAGCTAGATTAAATTTGGCTTAAGAAAAATAATTTAAGAAATCAAATCGAGCTAAAATTAATTTATTAAATACTTTTGGAATATAAAAAAAAATATCTTAACTAAGTAAATTAAAAGAAAATTCATTTCTAACACTAATAAACACATCGAATTATATATTAGTCTCTTTAAAACATTCGCAATTCAAGCCAACAAAAAATTTCTAGTTTCATAAAAATAAGGTAAAAGGGACAATGATAACAACAATAACATTTTTATAACATAATAATACTCATTTGTATCAAGTAGAAGATGACATCATTTTGTAATATTATTGATTATTATTAACAAAACATTTAGCATGAGCAAGAAGTAGAGAGTCCAAGGTTACTAAAACAAAATAATCATGCGACAAGTAGGAAAATTCATAAAAAGGATAATAAAATCAATAACTTAAATAGAAGATTTCTAAATAATATAAAAAGACAATGCCAAGAAAAGCATGCAAGTAGACATAGAAATTTCATATGTAAAAACAACTAAATACACACAAAAATAGCACCAATCAAATATTTAAGGCATATATTTAATCATAAAAATGCAAGGAGGTTACAAAATTAATGGCACATAATAGGAATTTATGTAATTAGTAAAATCCAATAATTAGAAAACCGAACAATTAACACAAGCAACATAGAATACATGTGACATACACAACCATCCTACCCCAAAGTCCGAAAATTATTGTACTGATGCCACAATGTGACACCATAGATTTTGATTAAAAGCATTACTTAAAAATATTTGTTTTCTTTTAAAAACGACTATAATTTTTTTTTCTTAAGAGTGGTTCATCATGTAATAAATAAAAGTTGTGTCAGAAAATGACTTGACATATTTTTTAGGTAAAAGAACGTAATGCAATTTACTAAAACATTATTTATTTATTTATTTGCAAAGTTAATCTTCCAATTGTTAGATTGATGTTCATTTAAGCTCCAAAATAAATTAAATTCTCTTTAGGTGAAATTCAAGAGAAACAAGGTTGACTGAAATTAACTACGGTTCAATTATTTACTAGCAAAAGAAAACTCACTTCCGCATTTCTATTTAAAGTTAACGATGAAAAGCAAATAACTTTAAAATGTACCACAACGGTTTTACTAATACAAAACATTATATTTGAAGTAAAAGTCCAAATTTCCCACGCGCGTACACCAAGCAAACATCATTTATGCAACTCTTTGAGATCATTAGTACCAAAATGTTGGTGTAAGAGGTCAGTTCATCCCACAGCAAAAATGAAATCAAATAATAAGTGAATAGCCATAAAATATAAATAAAACATCTTTTTGTAATAAAAGATTTAAAGAAACAGATTTTTCTAAATAATTCATAAAAATGTATCGAGTCATAAAATTCACCTAAATAATTCAAGTAACAACTCACCTAGAATAAATAATTAGATCAAAATAAAAATAACAATCAAATATATGCAAGTAAAACAAGCTCCTAAAAGTATATGATCCAGATATAACCCGTCACTAAAGCGTCCACACAGAAGTCACTCACACCAATGGAGAAAATTAAACCAGCCACTAAGGCATCCACAAAGATGCATATGATATATCATGAAATGAAAATGATGCTCAAAAGGTACATGTCATCATCCACTTAGGTAACTAAAAAGATATAATGTTCAAAACACAAATCACCAGCCACTTAGACAACCACAAAGATAAAAGGTCAATAACAGAAATCATCAGCCACTTAGGCAACCACAAAGAGAACAATGTTCAACACACAAATCACCAGTCACTTAGGCAACCACAAAAATAAAATATTCAAGATTAAATTTTGATCACATATGACATCAAATTTATATTCTCATGGACGCTCGAAATCAAGAATCAGTCATTTCGCTATCCCAAATATTGAACACATATACACGTGAATAAATATCTCAAAATCACAATTTTCATTTTGTAAACTATAAAATTGGATTAGCGACGTGTTATTGATATACATTAAAACATAAATCAAGAAGAACACATACAAATAGAAACATTATTCCTTCTACTATAAAATTTCTCCCATTATTAGTCATTTAAGCATACAAATAAAACTTTACGGTAAACACATCAGAATAATCAACTTAATCATGTGATCATAATTAAAAATTAAATTTTTTCATCGATTCCCTAAAGACTCGTTTATTGTTAATAAAAATAAAAACATTGAAATCAAAATAGCACAAAAATCAAAACTTTAAATCAAATACATCCTAACATACATATTACTCATGATATCATAATAAAAATCATAACTTTATAATTAAGTACACCAAAACAACACAAAAATCGCAACTTTACATTAAACATTTTCACAACAAGCATATTTATCATGTTATAATAATAGATAAAGCTATATAATTAAGTTCATCAAGACAAATATATTAGTCAAAAAAAATCAAAATATTGTAGTTAAATTCTTTAAGACAGGCATGAAATCAACCTTTTTCTTTTACAACATCAAGACATCATATCAATATCTTACAAACCACTAATTTAATATCTAGTCTAACTTTGCATGGAGAAAAGCCCTTACCTTAGGCGCTTTACTTTCTAGCAACACATTATAGGCCTCACGAATCAAAGAACAAGACAAGGTTCAATCTTATTTTGAGATAGTATTAAAAGAAGAAGGAAAATTGAAATTTGACATGGCGATGATAATGGGAATAGAATAGGGGAATAGAATAGGAAGGTGTGTAGACTACCTTTTAATTTTATTTTATTTTTGCTAATAGTTATGACACATAAAATTGCCTATAATTGTTTTTGTAGAGAATTAAAAGCAAATTATAATATTGTTAAGAATGAGGGAATGTACATAATCTATTCTCTTAATTGATTGAGACAAGAAGATAAAGTCTACATTATGTCAAGACAACCCCTTGAATTGTCATAAAATCTTGTCATGAAGGAGAATAAAAGGAATGAGGTAAGTTATATTTTTTTTTTATATTAATGATGGATGAACAAAAAATATTTTCAAGCAAGAATGCTCATACATGAGTCATACATGAAGGACGGGTCTCACTAACTTTGCTATCTCCTAGGCCGAATACTTATTTTGTCCAAAAAAAAACTAACAAACAAATCAACTTTTATAAATTCTAATTTAATTAAATAATTAACTAATATTTTTATCAACTAAAATAAATCAAGCAAGACAAAAATATCATTGGAGGTCACGCATAACAAAATAAAACCAACATATCTAACACATCAATTTATTTATTATTGAAATTAATCAAATAAACAAAATATGCAGTAGCCCATTTATGAAACAATCATGCCATAAATATGTAATTGTCACGACAAAACAATTATATAAAAATAAATGTTATAATCATTCATGTAAAATACAGGGTGATAAAATTTAATTTAATTTTTTTACTCATAGAATAAATTATTAATTAAATGATAAATTATGACAATTACTAAAAAGACATATATAATATATATGAAAATATTGGGGTGTTACAAAATTGAATGAGTACCTTTACTAAAACTGAAACTTTGAATTCTGAATACTTAGAGAACTTTGAGTTCGTATGGTTTTCTAAGTTTGTTGGGTTGTGTATTCTTCTTTAGAATTGATCCCTTTATATAGCATGAATTAGGGTTTCAATATTGCCCCAAACAAATAATGAGCATATCTTCCTTGCACAAGGTCAACAAAGATCTTCACAAAAAATCAACCTTGATAGATACAGTTTGGGAATATGACCATTGAAGCTTGATTAACTCCAAAACGAATCTTCAACCAAATTTTCTAGAATGATTATGTGCGAGAATGTCCAAATAGCACTTGAAAATAATTCTCCTTGAATCTTCGTAGTGCATCTTCCTTGTGTGAGGTCAATAGAGATCTTGAAAAAAAATAAACCTTGATAGATACAGTTTAGGAATATGACTAGTTAAGCTTCTAGAATGATTATGTGCGAGAATATCAATATAGCGCTTGAAAATAATTCTCTTTGAATCTTGTTTCATAGACTTGTTTAAGAGTAGTGGGAGCATATCAGAATTTGTTCTTGGACCATCAGAATCAAGAAACAGCTCAGTCTTCATCAAAGCGTTGACTTTCCATCAGAGTTGTTGACTTTCCATCAGAGTCGTTGACTTTCTTCATCAAAACAAAACTTGATCATCGGAGTTAGATGATGTGTTGTTTGGTTTAGGTAGTTAGAGCCAGAATTGCATGACATAGAATTAGTTATATGGGCAATGTCACCTTGTTGTAGTTATTTCTTCCTTTGATAAACGAGCTCTCAACGCGTTGTGATGAATCCGTTAATACAAACTCGTTTTGATAATCCTACGTATGTTGATTCTGGTAAGACATTTAACCGTCTGGACAGCATATCAAGTCAACACTATGATAAAGTCAACGCTCTGATAAGGAGTTTACGCTCCAACATCCTCTGATCATCATAAAAGGCTTATCATATGACTGAAGAAGCACATGACATCCTCTGATAGTGACATCCTCTAAGATATGTCTTCTTATGTGAAGATACGCTAAATTAATTATGAAGATATATATATATATATATATATATATATATATATATATATATATATATATATATATATATGAATATGTCTTAAAGGGTGATTTTCCTTAAATATTGATTCAAGATCTCCAATGGATATATTTATCAGCATTTTACTTAAGCAACAATTAATAAAACATGCATATTTTTCATGGTATCAAACATGACTTATGTGTCAAAGCACCCTAATTAAAATAATTTGGATTTATAAATATATATTTTCCAATATTAAATTTGGTGTGGTAATTATTCGCCCTGTTTGCCTTATTGTAGTAAAGTTGTTAGTAAGAATTATTTAGTAGATGTATTATTATTCTAAGGCAAAAAAAAAAAGAATTTGGGCTGGGTTGTGGCTTGGTATCACACGACCCATTTTAATGAGTAGAAAGTTAGGTTGGGAGTTTATGCCTTGTTTTGATGAAGGTTAACATGAAGGTTAACTAATAATAATAATAATAATAATAATAATAATAATAATAATAATAATAATAATAAAGGAATATTGAAACCTAGCCACAATCACAAACCCTATTTCACAAACCTTTTACAAACAAGATTTTGTAAAGAATACCAAAACCCTAGCCACCATCACCATCACTTCTTCTTCGTACATCAAAAAGCTTGAAACTTCTTTTCGCTTGTGAACAACTTCGTGGGGCTTAGAGAATTGTACTAGGAAGAAAAGCGGCCAAGGTAAGGGTTTTTCTCCACACAAATTATAGTTAGACAGTTGGTTGGATGACATGAAATTAATAATTGTGATTGCTTGCTTTTTGAAAGAAATAATATGTAGACTAATGAATTAAAATAATGAAACCCCAATCCTTTGTGTTAAGTTTATTATATAATATATGATTTTTAAGAAGTAAAGTATGAATTTTGATGTTATATGTGATGAAGTTTTGATTTTTATGGCGAATATGAAGTAAATTATGAATTTTATGTTATATGTAATAAAGTTTTAATTTTTATAATGAATATGAAAGAAGAGTTGAATT
Source organism: Cicer chorassanicum (assembly GCA_037974735.1). NCBI lineage: Eukaryota > Viridiplantae > Streptophyta > Magnoliopsida > Fabales > Fabaceae > Cicer > Cicer chorassanicum. The sequence continues at coordinate 52,452,995 of JBBPBP010000001.1, read as the reverse complement.
TTTATGTTATATGTGACAAAGTTTTATGATGATGTATGAGTTGGAGTTGAATCTTGTTGTTATATATGTTAACGTGTTAATCTTTATGGTGTGTATGATACCAAATCTTGATTTTTGTGTGTATGTGGTGAAAGTTATGATTTTCATGATTATTTGTTATGGATATGTGATCTTAGTGATATGTGAATAAGATGATGATTTTGAAAAGTGATTTGAATGCTTATGACATGATTCTTAGTGGGCTGTGTGGAAATATATCTCTTTGTAATATATCATCATATCATGTCATGGCATATGCATCTTCGTGGAAGTTGCCTTAGTGGCAGGTTTTTCCCCATTGGTATGGGTGATCTTCGTGGAAGCTGCCTTAGTGGCAGGTTTTCCCGTATGGGTGATTTTTTCTGTGTGTGGAAGTTGCCTTAGTGGCAGGTATATCCGGATCATATAGTTTTAGGAGCATGCATCATGTATATATATTTTTGTTATGCAATTTATTGGTTTGTGTATTTTTCTTTTTAAATTGGAAGTTTTTACTCTTATATATTTTGTGTTATTCTTCTATATGTTTAACTTTGGTTTGATGTGGATGATGGATAAAATTGACCCTTACAACAACATTTTAGGTACTAATGAGTTCGAGGAGATTCAAGAGTAGTTGATGAGTATTAATGTGCGGCGAACGGGGGATAAAAATGGGTTTTCAATACAGTTTCGTAATGATAGGATTGTCGCAATATTTATTTTTAATCTTTTGTCACCAACTTTTAAAATGCACTAGGATTCTAGGAATACGGAAGTGGGTTCCATTGCGTTAGGAATTATTGTTTTTCTTGTTATAGTCTTGAATAAACATTTTCTTAATAAAATTAAATAAATGTGGTTGTTACTAATTATTTGCATGAATAAATGTAAGGTAGTTAGAAAAAAAAATTGACGTAAATCTTTCTAAACAATATCTTTTCAAGTAACGTTTTGGATCAAAAAAATCTGGGGCGTTACAATTGGTATCAGAGCAATAATCCTCGGAAATTTTGGAGTGGGACGATTTTGTATGACGCATGCCTTGATTTATGCCTTGATTTATGTGTGATGCTTGACTTTGTTATTTATGCCTTGATTTATGTGTGATGCTTGACTTTGTTATTTATGCCTTGATTTATGCCTTGATTTATGTGTGATGCTTGACTTTGTTATTTATGCCTTGATTTATGTGTGATGCTTGACTTTGTTATTTATGCCTTAATTTATGCCTTGATTTATGTGTGATGCTTAGACTTTGTTTTATTTTTATTTAAGGATTCATTATTAATTTTGTTATATATGTATTTATATAGGGAAAATTAACATTATGAATTGATTACTTGATCTCTTTTAATGCTAATAAAAAAAAATTCTTTCTCAAAAACAGAAATTTTCTTCAATTAATTACAATCATGATATGCCTTCAATTCTTGATCCTAGATTTGAAACTTTTACTAATTTACTACTCGTGGTTTAATGATGTTATTAATTATGGCAATTGAATTTATAATTAATATAAATATTCCTTAATTACTTAATTTTTGTTTATGATCTAAATTTTTGTAATAAGGACAATGTTTTAAACCTCTAACCTATTTAAAATTTTAGAAATCCCCATAATATAAGGGAAGGGTAATACCGTAAAGGTTATATTAGTGGGATTCTGGCTAAGGAAAGACTTGGTTATTAAGTGGTCCGTTGACCCACCTCTCTTTCCTGGGAACCTCACTAATACATGACTTACGGTGTGACCTGAACTTATCGTATAACCGTGAATAAAATATTCCCTTACAACCCTACGAGTACAATTAGATCTGGGAGTAATTCTAGGAATGAATTGGTTGTCTAACAACTACATCCTATTAGATTGTGCTCGACGGAATGTGATATTTCTGGATCCCGATATTTCGAAGTTCCTCTCAACCAACAGACTGAAGTTTTCTCTAAAGGGAGTAGCCCAAAAATATGTTTTTCTCAACTCAAGTAGTATGAATCCAAATGTTGTTGTCGATGATATCCCAGTGGTGAGGGATTTCTCTGAAGTCTTTCCACCAGACGTACCAGGACTACCCCCAGTTCGCGATGTCGAGTTTTCTATTGATGTTATTCCGGGTACGCGACCCATTTCTATGGCTCCTTACAAAATGGCCCCCTTAGAGCTATCAGAACTAAAGAACCAACTAGAAGACCTTTTGTCTAAACAATTCATTCGGCCTAGTGTATCACCATGGGGAGCCCATGTATTATTGGTCAAGAAGAAAGATGGAAAGTCGAGACTGTGTGTTGATTACCGATAGCTCAACAAAGTCACAATAAAAAACAGGTACCACTTACCCCGCATTGATGATTTAATGGACCAACTCAGAGGGGCAGAGGTGTTTTCTAAGATTGATCTAAAGTTGGGATACCATTAGATTCGAGTGAAAGAAGATGATATATCCAAGACAGCCTTTAGAACGCGATATAGGCACTACGAGTACTTGGTGATGCCCTTCGGAGTGACCAATGCGCCAGCTATCTTCATGGATTATATGAAGAGTGTCTTCCGTCCGTTCTTAGACAAGTTTGTGGTGATTTTTATTGATGACATCTTGATCTATTCCAAGAGTCGGGAGGAACATGAGGAACATCTGCGTCAAGTTCTACAAATACTAAAGGATCAACAACTATATGCTAATCTAGAAAAATGTGAATTTTGGTTGGAAGAAGTGAAGTTTTTGGGACATGTAATTTCTAAGGAAGGGATTGTTCTCGACCCATCCAAGGTAGAGGCCGTGATGGCATGGAAACAATCGCAAACAGCCACAGAGATTAGGAGTTTTCTGGTTTGGCCAGGTACTATTGGAGATTTATTGAGGGATTTGCCAAGATTGCTGCTCCATTGACACACCTTACGAGGAAGAACCAGATTTATGCTTGGACTGAGGTGTGTGAGAAAAGTTTCCAACTGATGAAAGAGAAGCTAACTACATCCCCAGTGTTAGTGTTGCCACAACCAGAAGAGCCTGACGAGGTTTATTGTGATGCTTCCTACCAGGGTTTGGGTTGTGTTCTAATGCAGAACAAACAAGTAGTGGCCTATGCCTCAAGACAATTGAAGGTGCATGAAAAGAATTATCCCACTCATGACTTAGAGTTAGCTGCAATTGTTTTCGCATTGAAAATTTGGAGACATTATCTATATGGGTGTAGTTTTGATGTATTCAGTGACCATAAGAGTTTGAAATACTTATTTGATCAAAAGGAACTTAACATTAGACAGAGGAGATGGATGGAGTTCATTAAAGATTATGAGTTCACGTTGCATTACCATCTAGGGAAAGCAAACGTGGTGGCTGATGCCCTAAGCAGAAAGTGAGTTCATCTATCGTTTGTATCAATGAAGGGGTTGGAGTTATTAGAGAAGTTTCGTGACTTGGATCTTTATTTGGATCCTGCATTGGAGAAACTACACTGTGGAATGATCGTTATAAATAGTGAATTGATGAATGAGATTAAAGTTCTCCAAGTTTTAGACGTGTCGACTCAAGAGAAAAGGAAGTTGATCGAGGTCGGCAAGGCACCTGAATTCAAGGTGGGCCCTGACGATATTTTGAGATGTAATGGACGTGTTTGTATACCCGACAATGGTGAATTGAGGAGGACAATCTTGGATGAGGCCCACAAAAGAAAGCTGAGTATTCACCCTGGTACCACCAAAATGTATAAAGACCTTAAGTTGAAGTTTTGGTGGCCGGGAATGAAGAAACAAGTAGTAGAATATGTGGCTTCGTGTTTGACTTGTCAGAAAACTAAGGTAGAGCATCAGAAGCCAAAGGGACTACTAATGCCATTAGATATACCAGTATGGAAATGGGATAGTATATCCATGGATTTCGTGGTAGCATTGCCTAAGACTCAACGGAAGTTTGACTCCATTTGGGTAATTGTCGACAGGCTAACCAAATCTGCCCATTTCACACCCGTGAGAACTACTTATGATGTGACTAAACTTGCAGAGATCTACATTGCCGAGATTGTCAGACTACATGGGGTGCCGTCTAGCATTGTGTCAGATAGAGATCCGAAGTTCATTTCTCGTTTGTGGAGAGCAATACATGAGGCGTTGGGTACTAAGTTGAGATTGAGTTCAGCCTATCACCCTCAAACTGGTGGACAAACAGAAAGAACTATTCAAACCTTGGAGGATTTACTAAGAGCATGTGTGTTGGATGAGCGAGGAAGTTGGGATAACATGTTGCCTCTCATTGAGTTCACTTATAACAACAGCTACCATGCGAGCATTGGGATGGCACCGTACGAAGCTCTGTATGGGTGTAAGTGTCAAACCCCCTTGTGTTAGTATCAGGATGGTGAGAACCTAATTGTAGGGCCATAATTGGTACAACAAACCACAAATAAGGTCCGTCTGATCCAAGAAAGGATGAAGATAGCGCAAGGTAGACAAAAGAGTTATGCCGACCAACGAAGGAAACCGTTGGAGTTTCAAGAGGGTGAACATGTATTTTTAAGAGTGACGCCTACTACTGGAGTTGGTAGGGCACTGAAGTCTAAGAAGCTAACTCCTAAATTCATTGGCCCATACCAGATCCTCCGACGTGTGGGTCTCGTAGCTTATCAGATTGCTTTGCCTCCAAATCTAGCCAAACTGCACGATGTGTTCCATGTGTCACAACTAAGGAAGTACATCGCTGATCCTTTCCATATTATTGTGCCAGATGATATACAGTTGGAGGAGAACTTTTCGTTAGCAGTTCCACCGCTGAGCATTGCGGATAGGACTACTAAGCACTTACGAGGCAAAGAGATCGCCTTGGTCAAGGTGATCTGGGACCAAACGACTGGAGATGCAACTTGGGAATTAGAGGAAAAGATGAGAAAGCTGCACCCTAACCTTTTCATGTCTGACTAGTTTCGAGGACGAAACTAAATTTAAGGGGGTGAGTATTGTAACATCCTCTAAAATTATTAATTAAAATAATTTGGATTTATAAATATATATTTTCCAATATTAAATTTGGTGTGGTAATTATTCGCCCTGTTTGCCTTATTGTAGTAAAGTTGTTGGTAAGAATTATTTAGTAGATGTATTATTATTCTAAGGCAAAAAAAAAAAAAAGAATTTGGGCTGGGTTGTGGCTTGGTATCACACGACCCATTTGAATGAGTAGAAAGTTGGGCTGGGAGTTTATGCCTTGTTTTGATGAAGGTTAACTAATAATAATAATAATAATAATAAGAATTATAATAATATTCTCTCTCTTTTGTTCCTTATTCAGACCCAACACTATCTACCCAATAATATTCACTTTAAATAGAAAGGAATATTAAAACCCTAGCCACAATCACAAACCCTATTTCACAAACCTTTTACAAACAAGATTCTGTAAAGAATACCAAAACCCTATCCACCATCACCATCACTTCTTCTTCTTCGTACATCAAAAAGCTTGAAACTTCTTTTCGCTTGTGAACAACTTCGTGGGGCTTAGAGAATTGTACTAGGAAGAAAAGCGGCCAAGGTAAAGGCTTATCTCCACACAAATTATAGTTAGACCGTTGGTTGGATGACATGAAATTAATAATTGTGATTGCTTGCTTTTTGAAAGAAATAATATGTAGACTAATGAATTAAAATAATGAAACCCCAATCCTTTGTGTTAAGTTTATTATATAATATATGATTTTTAAGAAGTAAAGTATGAATTTTGATGTTATATGTGATGAAGTTTTGATTTTTATGGCGAATATGAAGTAAATTATGAATTTTATGTTATATGTAATAAAGTTTTAATTTTTATAATGAATATGAAAGAAGAATTGAATTTGTATGTTATATGTGACAAAGTTTTATGATGATGTATGAGTTGGAGTTGAATCTTGTTGTTATATATGTTAACGTGTTAATCTTTATGGTGTGTAAGATACCAAATCTTGATTTTTGTGTGTATGTGGTGAAAGTTATGATTTTCATGATTATTTGTTATGGATATGTGATCTTAGTGATATGTGAATAAGATGATGATTTTGAAAAGTGATTTGAATGCTTATGACATGATTCTTAGTGGGTTGTGTGGAAATATATCTCTTTGATAATATATCATCATATCATGTCATGGCATATGCATCTTCGTGGAAGTTGCCTTAGTGGCAGGTTTTTCCCCATTGGTATGGGTGATCTTCGTGGAAGTTGCCTTAGTGGGAGGTTTTCCCCATTGGTATGGGTGATTTTTCTGTGTGGAAGTTGCCTTAGTGGCAGGTATATCCGGATCATATAGTTTTAGGAGCATGCATCATGTATATATATTTTTGTTATGCAATTTATTGGTTTGTGTATTTTTCTTTTTAAATTGGAAGTTTTTACTCTTATATATTTTGTGTTATTCTTCTATATGTTTAACTTTGGTTTGATATGGATGATGGATAAAATTGACCCTTACAACAACATTTTAGGTACTAATGAGTTCGAGGAGATTCAAGAGTAGTCGATGAGTATTAATGTGCGGCGAACGGGGGATAAAAATTGGTTTTCAATACAGTTTGATAGGATTGTCGCAATATTTATTTTTAATCTTTTGTCACCAACTTTTAAAATGCACTAGGATTCTAGGAATACGGAAGTGGGTTCCATTCCGTTAGGAATTATTGTTTTTCTTGTTATAGTCTTGAATAAACATTTTCTTAATAAAATTAAATAAACGTGGTTGTTACTAATTATTTGCATGAATAAATGTAAGGTAGTTAAAAAAAAATTGACATAAATCTTTCTAAACAATATATTTTCAAGTAACGTTTTGGATCAAAAAATCCGGGGCGTTACATTCACGACTCCAGTTCTAGTTCCTAGATTGTGGGATCCAACCAATTATGGACACACCACTATGACTCCAACCAATTATGGACGTCACTACACTATGTATGCATAAACATATATGATCAACAATGCATCCCACCATAATCACCATGCATAATCATTTTCATTATTACATAAGGAAACTGATGGACTATTCAAGTAAGCTTTCAAGAATAATAACATAAACACCAAGTAAGAACACCAAGTATAACATAAACATGTTATACTAAAAAGTAGAAGGTGCCTGTACCTTGCTAGCATTCCGAATTACAAGCGTCGGTTTCTCTAAGTTCTCCCGTACCTTAAATTAAGAACTTTCTAAGTTTAAAAAACTCTCGACACTTTCCAACATAACGCTGATTCGGCTATATACGCCCAAAGCACCACTCTAGGGTTTTGCACTTCCCCCACTAAAAGTTTATCAAAATTTATCAAGGACTAACAATCCCATAAAATTTTCAAGGTACTGAAAGACGACACTTTCAAGACATTTTTAAAGCTCATAAATTTTCAAAACTCAATTCATTTTGAGATAAATCAACTATACCACTTGTTTTTAAAATACGACTTACTACATTTGTTTCCAAACATTTTCAAAAAGAATACAAATTCTTTTGTCTCTTTTCTTTCCTTAAATTTTTTCCACATATTTTTTCCACATAACAGCAAAAGTTTCCACTCTCTATTACAACTTAAACACGTATAAATATTTTCAAAGTCAACCCTTCAAATCCACTAGCATTTTCAAAACTCTAAAAACTTTTAACAACAATTCAAATAAACAACTTTAAATTTTTAACCCCTTCTAAATCAAATATCACATTCCCATTTGTATAAAGGAAAATTTTGAATTTCCAAGACCCTAGGGTTTTGTTTTTGGTTCGACCATTATGGCCAATGAAGGGAAAAACTCTTCTTCCAAAAATATTTTCATTCATGGTTCTAACTATACATATAAAGGTCTTTTTAACAATCAAAACTACAAAAACTTCAAGGATCAATTAAATAACACAAATTCATTTTTTTAGTAAAATTTTAAATGGTTTCAAATCAACTTTTTCTTCAATATCTACTATTACTAGCCATGAATCTAACACTTCAGTGAAGAAAAAGTCGTTCTAATACTTGAGTAAAACATTAAAATGTTCCAAATCCATTTTTTCTTCAAGATCTATCATTACAATGTATAGATCTACAACATTAGTGAAAGAAAATTTTAAAACTCCAAATACAATTTTTTACAAAAACTCCAAAACACTTCAAATCAAATTTTTCTTTAAGATCCGAAATACTCTAGGTTTTATAAAAGTTTTTTTCTATCAACTTTATAAAATTTAGATCTATCACTTCGCAACATTTCAAAACATATATCTATTATACAAAATAAAGATTTTCAACTAAATTAAATCACAACTTTTCCAAACAAATAGAAATTCATTTTGATTCCATCGCCACAGTAGCAAAGTTTCAACCTTTCTTATAAAAATATAATCATCAACATGTATCAACCTTTTCCATGAAAATAATAATAAGAATAGACTATTAAAAAGGAGGATACAACCACTAAAAAGAGAAGAGGGGGTGGAAGTGTTTTCATCCACACACAAAAATTATCCCATGTGGTCTCTCAATTATCCACATATTTTCCTTAATAAAATAATAGTTCTTATCAAAATATCTACATTTATTTTATTTTAAATCAATAATTTTCTTCACAACATATCTACTTTTACGGAACTCAACTCACAGACAAATTTTACGATGTTAATTCTCATAAAATTATTTGCCAATAATTATAATTTTTTTTTCCTTCTAGCGAAACAAATTATTATCCGTCGAATTCAGAGTCCGTCGAAAATTAACACAGCAAGTATATTGTACCTGATTTCACCAAACACAAATAAAGCCACTTTTGGAATTTTTCTACAAATATTTCTTCCCTAATAAACAACAAGAAATAAGTCATGATAATCTTCGCACAAGAGTTTTCATTTAATTCGAGACTAAAATTTAAGTAATTGAATAAAGGCCAAAAACGAACAATATACTATTAGAAACTATCTTGTTTAAAAATTTGAACTTCAAAAAATATAATCTCACATCTAGTGGCGGAGCTTGACTAAAAAATTTGGGGTGGCCGAGATACAAATATAATGTATAAATTAAATATATAAATAATATTATATAACAAAAAAATTAAGTTGTAATAAACACAAAGTGAAGTATCAAATAATTTAACTACATGACTTAAAAATACCTTAAAGTAATGCTTTACGCTCTTTAATTAACTTGAAATCATCAATAATAGACTCAGAACTCATACTTGCAGCAATTTCCCTTTCAATATAAATCGTTATGCTATCTGCCAAAAAGTCAGCTTTCATCTTGTTTCTTAACCTAGATTTAATAATTTTCATTGCTGAAAAAGATTTTTCAGTTGTGGCAGTAGAAATTAGAAGAGTCATGATAAGACGAAGTAGTCTATCAATCAAGTAGAAATTTTGCGTCTTTTCAGTTGCAACCAAACATGAGCACAATTCTTGGATAGTTGATAAATTCTTCAAATTTAAATCTTGACGAGCATCAACCAAGAAATGTTGGAGTTGAAATTTCAAATTAATCTTCTCTTGCATATTGAAATCCACAAGGTAATATTTTTCAACTAGAGTGCAAATTTTTTCAATGTTAAAAGCTTTATAATTATCCTTAGGAGTCAAAGCACAACTAAGAGTTAACAAATCCATTGCTTGCTCAATAAATCTGTTATTCAACTCTTGTAATTGTTGATCAATGGCAGTAAAAAATATTTCAACTCTAAAATAATGTTCTATTGTAAACTGACCTCGTTGAAGACGAGAGCATCCAAATCTTGTTGTTGAATGAACATCTTTGAGATTAGGAATCTCAATATCATATTTTTCACAAAAATTCTTCACTTCAGTAAATAATGCATCCCAACCATCTTCTCTCAATGTTTGAATAAGAGACTTTGTTGTTCCAACCAAACACATGGCATTAACTATATCCTGAGATTGTTGTTGTAAGGCTTCACAAAGTATATCAGCTATCTCCATGATTTCTTTCATCAAATGCAAGATAAATATAAACTCAAACGCCTTCAAATAATTATAAGCACTATCAGCATCTCCACGTGTAGAATAACTTACTCTTTCATTTGTAATTTTTTTTAAAACTGTACAAGTTGCCTCATACATATTTATCAAGCTACAAATAGAAGAGAAATGTGATCCCCAACGAGTATCTCCAGCTCGTTTCAAAGTACCAATTTGATTTATACCTTTACCAGTTACAATCTCATCAATTTCTAGCAAATGTGCAATTTCCTCTAATTGAGCAGCTTGTAACTCATCATGACGCTTAGTAGAAGAACAATTAACATTAACAACAAAAGTTAGCTTCTCAAAAAATTTATGAATTGGAACAACTTCTCTTGATGCAATAACCAAAGCAAGTTGCAATCGATGAGCAAAACAATGGACATAGTATGCATAAGGACAATCTTTTATAAATAGTGCTTGTAAACTGTTCCATTCTCCTCTCATATTACTAGCACCATCATACCCTTGACCACGCATGTTAGAAACATCAAAATTATGTCGAGAAAGTATATCGCATACTTCTTCTTTCAGAGTTAAAGTTGTAGTGTCTTTAACATGTGCCACAAAAAAAATCGCTCTTGTATTAAACCAACTTTGTCAACAAATCTTAACACAAGAGACATTTGTTCCCTTTTTGATTCAACAAGAGCTTCATCTACAATGATGCCAAATTCAAAATCACCAATTTCTTCATAGATATGTTTTCTCACCCTACTAGAAAGGATATGCAGAATTTCTTTTTGAATTTGATGTGAAGTATACTTGGAATTATATGGAGAAATTTCCAACACAACTTTCGCAACATCATCATTGTAAGTTGCCAAGAGTTTTATCAGTTGAAGAAAACTGTCTTAATTTCTTGACCCTTTAGTTTCATCATGTCCCCTAAAAGCACAAGCTTGAAGTGTTAACCAACGAATAGTGTCAATTGATGTCTTGAGACGTATTCGATTCTTCAAAATTTGTTCCGAGCTTTGCACTTGAAAAGTATTCCTAATATGTCCATCTTGATTCAACAAGTCTAGACAAGCTTTCATTGCATTGTTGTGTGGTGAGCAAGGATCCATCCCTATGTGTTTGAGAAAGGCACAAAATTTTCCATTTTTAATTTTCTTCCAATTTCTAAATCCCGTACCAATGAAGACATCTGATCCAGGACATCCACTTGGTCTTTTGCTAAATAGATAGCATGGTAAACAATATGCAACATCTTTAGAAGGTGAATATTCTAGCCATGAAGAAAATATGTTAAACCAAGCATATTGAAACCATCTTGGATGAACCTCATTGCCAGATAAATGATATTCTTCTAAATTTATTTTATAAGGACCAAATTTTAGATAAGCTCTTCGTATTGCATCCAATTTATTTGGTGGATATTGCCAAATTTGAGGGCGCTTTCCGGGGTCACGTTCTAAACATTTCTCAAAGTCATCTTCGAAAACTCTAGGAACCTTGGAAAAATGATTCTCATTTTCTTCAATTCTTGGATTCTCATAGATAGTTTCAGATGTAGAAGTTATAACTTCTTCATCTCTTTCACTCTCACAAATTTTCCTCTTAAAAAAAGAATCAATTCTTTTACTCTTCTTCATTCTCACAAACTTATCTAAATCAACCAATTTAGGAAACATAAAACATCTTTTCAGTGAAAATTAAACACTTTATATTATATGTAACAAAAAAACTCAAACACTTTATATGGACATAAAATCAAACACCTTATATGCAACACAAACAAAAACTCCAAACAGGCAACAGCCTCAATCGATCCACTATGGATGCACCATTTAATGATGTTGACATTGCAATACTATACCAATTGATCCACTATCTACATTTAAAGAATGAGAACATCCTTCGTTGATGACACTTTCTAGTGGTTTTTTGAAACCATCTTGGTTTATTATACTATAAACTTGCTTTTAAGATACATGATCTTTGTGTGATATCTATAAAACATTTATAAGCTTGTTTTAATTATACATGATGTTATTAGCTAATTCCTAAACTCTACTAGTAGTACATTTTGTTGTTAATTGGTAAACTAACCAATACAGCTCTACTTCAACCGTTATCATCAAGTTGATTTGTGGATATTGTGTACTTTTACATTCATGCTTCTCATAGATATTGATTCTCATATTGAACCATCTTTATACTAATGTAAAATCAGCACTAACAACACATAAAATCAGCACTAACAGGCAACAGCTCCAAAAATCAGCACTAACAACACATAAAATCAGCACTAACAGGCAACAGTCCTAAAAATCAGCACTAACAGGCAACAACCCCAAAAATCAGCACTAACTGCACTAAAAATCAGCACTAAAAATCAATTCTGAATTTCTGCCGATAAACAAAAATATGAAAATTGAAATCCAAACCTTTTGAGTTTTGACGATTAATGAACGGCCAAGACTGAGGCGATTTGACGTGATTTGAAGGCGGCGACGCGACGAGTAGAGGAGTAGAGGAGCGACGCGATTGGGAATCTGGAGGCGGCGACGCGACGACTCGTCAGATGAGCAGATGAGCCGATGAGCTGACGAGCAGATGAGCAGAGGCGGCGACGCGACGACGACGAGTAGATGAGAGAGCAAAGAGAACAAGGCGGTGAGCAGAGGCCGGTGGCCGTTAATCTAGAGGGAGAGTGCAGATGTAGTCGTGGTCGTGAATCTGGAGGGAGAGAGAGGAAGGTTGGGCGGTTGGGCCTGGGTGGAAGAGAGAGATACTGAATTAGGTTTAAGGCAATATTGTAATTTGTTAAATTTCATAAGGGCATTTTGATCATTTTACCTATAATTTTTTTTTTGGGTGGCCGCGGCCCTCCTCTCCCTTCATAGCTCCACCCCTGCTCACATCATAAAACTCACCATTAAGAAGTTTCATTTCATGTTTTATTGAAATCAAAGTTCATTTCAAATTTTAACAAATGTTAAAATTTAATCAATTGTCTAAAACATGAAATTTTCTTTTTAACTTTTAATAGAAGTTTTTATTGTCACATAAAAAAATATTATAGTTATAAAATAATTCAAACTTGAATAAAATCAAATCCTCCAAAAATTACAACTATTTTGTAAACATTACGCTCGAAAATGGAAAGTGATGCGCTAAAAGTTTGTCGTACTACTGGGGTACTACAGAGAGGCTAAAGAAGAATACTCAAAGTCTGAAGAGGCAAAGTAAACAATACTTGTATGCTATTATTGAAATGGTGGATTAAGTTTTTGACTGTACTAAGGATAAATCTCTCTGTAAGGGGAGAACTAGATGTAGCAACAGTCTGTTGTGAACTACTATAAAAATCGTTGTGTTCATTCTCTCTTTCTCTCTCTCAGGCTATTGTGAACTAGTATAAAAAATTTGTGTTTCTTCTCTCTCTCTATTACTCTAATTTAAGTTCTTTATGATTCAACTTAATTTTACTAAACTTATTTTATAATCGTAAGTTGAATGATTTGATAAAGAACATATATTTTAGGTTAAGTAATCAAGTATTTTTCATAAATGTTAAAAGACAATTCAAACTCCAACTTCTTGTGTTTTCCAACACCTTCATAGGGGTGAGATACATTTTCTTCTTTTTGTTGTTGTTTTTCTTTATCTCCGTTATAAGCTTGGGTATATTGAATTCTGTTTTTAAAGAATGTATGGTACTATTAAGGGTAAAGATATTATGAAAAAACTCATAATCTAATCGGTAAATTGATTGAACACTATATTGTTTGGTTTTCCAAAATTACTAATTAAGATAGTGGTTCTAGTACCTCGAATCCAAACATGCTTTCACAATCTAACTGTTGAATGAGAGAAAATGAGAGACATGTGGTGAAACCGTGTGTTTGAACTACATAACAGAGTCTGTTTTATATAGGCTCAAGGCAATAAACATAAAAATAAACATGGAAATATTATCCCTATTTACATGATATGATGTGATATATAATAAATATAAATATCATAAATATATTTTTAACACTTCCCCTCAAGATGGAGCATATAAATCATATGCACCTAGCTTGTTGCATATATAACTGATTCGAGGACCTCTCAAGGACTTAGTGAATACATCTGTTAATTGATCATTGGAATTAACAAAGCTAGTGGTGATGTAGCCTGATTCGATCTTCTCCCTTACAAAGTGACAATCTATCTCAATATGTTTGGTCCTCTCATGAAAAATTGGATTAGAGGCAATGTGCAACTCTGCTTGATTATCACAGATTAATGTCATTTGTGTTACCTCTTCAAATTGAAGCTCTTTGAGTAACTGTTTCAACCAAATGAGCTCACAAATCACTAATGCCATAGCCCTATATTCAGTTTAAGTGCTAGACCTCGCAACTACACTTTGTTTCTTACTCTTCCAAGATATTAAGTTTCCTCCAACAAGTACACAATAATCAGAAGTAGATCGCCTATCAATGGGTAAGCCTGCCCAATCGGCATCTAAATAACTGATTATCTTAGTATGTCATCTGTTTTCATAAATTAGACCTTTTCTTGGAGCACCTTTAACGTATTTCAAGATTCATATCACCGTATCCCAGTGTTCTTGGCAAAGAGAGTTTAAGAATTGACTTACCACACTGATTGCGAAATAAATGTCTGGACGAGTGACTGTGAGGTAGTTTAATTTACCAACCAATCTTCTATATCTCCCTGATTCTGAAAATGGCTCCCCATGATTAGGTAGAAGTTTGACATTTGGATCCATAGGAGTGTCAACCGGCTTGGCACTCAATAAACCTGTCTCTTAAAGAATATCCATGACATATTTCCTTTGTGAAATTACTAAGTCGTCCTTAGATTGAGCTACCTCAATACCTAAGAAGTACCGAAGCTTGCCAAGATCTTTAGTTTGAAACTGATGAGATAAATATTGTTTCAACTGAAGTATGCCTTGCTGATGACTACTAGTTATGACAATATCATCTACATAGACAATCAAGTAAGTGCACACGTGGGTTGAGTGACGATAAAAAAGAGAATGATCAGCTTCACTTCGAATCATACCAAATTGTTGCACTATTGTGCTAAATCTACCAAACCAAGCTCGAGGAGACTGTTTAAGACCATAGAGAGACCTGTGAAGTCGACAAACAATGGTAGAGGACTCCCCCTAGGCAACAAACACATGTGATTGCTCCATATACACTTCTTCTTCAAGGTCACCATGCAAAAAAGCATTTTTAATGTCAAGTTGGTGCAGAGACCAATTTTTGATGGCTACAACAGAAAGGAGTAGTCTAATAGATGCCATCTTAGTCACAGGTGAGGAAGTATCATAGGTGAGAAACTCCAACTTCTTGTGTTTTCCAGCACCTTCATAGGGGTGAGATAAATTTTCTTCTTTTTGTTGTTTTTTTTTTTATACCCGTTGTAAGCTTGGGTATGTTGAATTTTGTTTTAAAAGAATGTATGGTACTATTAAGTGCAAAGATATGATGAAAAAACTCAACAATCTCATCGGTAAATTAATTGAACACTATAATGTTTTGTTTTCCATTACGAATTAAGATAGTGGTTCTAGTACCTTGAATCCAAACATGCTCTCACAATCTAACGTTGGAAATGGGGAGGAGGATGATTGGGACAATTTGTTAAACTTGAACATGAAGAAAAAGTAAGATGAGTTGCAAAAAAGTGAGTTGGATAGGTATTCAGAGGATGGTGTTGAAAAGCACTCCCCTACATTTGACATTCTTAAAGGGTGGAAAGAAAAATCAAATAAATATCATGTTCATTCTCACATAACTAGAGATATTTTGGATATTACAATGTCTATTGTATCATTTGAGTCAACATTTAGTATATGAGGTGGAATCCTCGATTCATTATGTAGTTTCTTAAATGCCACTACCGTTGAAGCTTTGATTTGTACCCAAAATTGGATTAAATCTCCTAAGCACATTAATTTAGCAGGTGAGTTGGTTGAAGTACAAAAGATTGAGCCGGTTACAAATATTTTTATTTTAACTTTCAAATTGATTTTCCTATATTTTTGTTTCTTTTTTTAATCATTTGACGTGCTAATAAGATTGTGTATTGTATTTAAATTGTTAGAGTTGTCTGGATTAGTTTCAATTGATGTTGGGGTGAGTGTTGTTGAGCTTAACACAATCACTATTATATTTTAAGGTACTTTTTACTGCTTTGTTTCATGCACATTTAACTTATTATTTCTTCTTTATCTCCTTCTCACTTTTATTATTGATATTTGTTTTTGCAGGTTCCCAATTGTTACTTTTCATAATTTGAGGAATTGTTAACGACTTAGACTTGTTGGACTTAGAATTGACATTACTTAGAATTGATAAATTTGCATATTTTATTGATTTACTATTGGATTTACCATCTAACCATCCAATAGAGGACATCAAATGCAACTTAAAAGAAAAGCCATGGAGAATAGTCTTTATGCTACTGAATCTTAGATAAAAGATCATGACAAAACCATATTTGAATTTTAGAATCAAAAGTATCAAAATTGATAACAAAAGTATCAAGAATTTCTACAATAAAATCAGTGTTATTTGTCCTCATGTTTCATACAACTCATGCACCCCAATTTAAATTAAGCATTACTAATCATTGTATGCACTATTTCATTTATTCAAAACTGATCAACCAATGTATAACTGTAACATAAGAAATGGTGCATTCACTTATTATTTGGATTGCAAAATCTAGTTTAACATTTATCAAACTTAAGGGGTACTTTCATAACAACTATACTATCATGTTTCAACTTCATTTCTTACAAGCATTACTCTACACAACTTTGTAGAACTTAAAATTCGATTAAGACTCACCAATATTTTTTCTTATAGGTTCCTAGTTTAAATTACAAGGACAACATAGTCTAATTTCAGTTACACATTTTGAAAGTTACCTAACATGTATAATTTTAATTTTATTTTTGTTATACTAGTTCAACATTACTAATTCACTTTGGTTCTAATAAGCTATAATTGTTCTAATTAAAAAACTATTTTAATCATAAAAAATGGTTCTAAATCTCTTTTTCTAAGTTTGAATCCTGATTAGGAGTTAGGTGGAATTCTAGACTATGCCCATACACCAACTCCTTCAAGATCCTGATAGAAAGTTTAGAGAGTCATGTAATACAAATAATGAGAACTTATAAACTTGTCAAATATATGCAAGACATCTTCTTTCTCAAAAGCTTTAGTAAGATGGTTTCTACATGAGGCCTCATTTCAATGACAATATTTATGTGATATAAATGTTTCATATCTCCTAAAACTTGCAATTACCTCTTCGTCAAACAATGAGAGACTCGAAGAATGTCATAAATGCAAGAATTGTTACACAATTAATATCTAATAAAAAAAAATTAATATCATATATGTCTACGTTTTATCTTGTGGTGCGGTATTTATCAAGTTATAATACTTTTGACAGCAAATTATATAACATTTATATTAGTAAAAATATACTAACTGAAACACATTGAAATACATTGACCAGTATAGTTTATTTTAGATTAAATAAATTTTATTTATTTAAACAAAATCTAAATTTAGATTATAGTAGATACTTTAATCTTAGCAACAAAGAGGAAGATAGTTTATATAAGCTATAAAATTTAAATTATTTTAATAAAAGATAATTAATTTTTTATTTTTTATAATGATGTTTTTAAGATAAGGTAAAAGTAACATAAGAAAGTTATAACTCTCCTAAGTGTATGTACTACACTAATCTTTAGGTTCGATTCACTGTCACCAATCAAATGCAAATAAGATAAGCAGTAAACCCCCTTCATAATATTTTGGAAAACCTTGATGTGATTTTCACTAACACACTAAGCCTATCTTTCAATAGTATTTTACAAAAGAATGTTCCATACACTTCACTCATGCATTAGAGAAGGGGAAAATAATTTAAAATATAAAAAATGGATGAGAAAATATTAATAATAATGGACAAAAATTGTGTTCTTCTATTAAATATACTCTGCCATTAAATCTGTGAACAGTCATATAGTTGCAACGTTCAATACAAATAGTAACAATTTGGTGGTTACATCATGCAATGGTTCCTGCATGTACTTAATTCAAATTCTAAGTTTTGTGTTTTTGGTGTTACACGCAAGATGCCTAACCACTAGACCAAGAACACAGATGCGGATGTTGATATTGTTATCTGTAGATATTATATGTATTAACATAATCCATTCTACCAATTTAATATTTTGGAAATATCTCACAATCCTCCTATTTTCAAAGTATACTTAATCTCATAGTTTTGAAAATATTATGGTTTCAAATAATAGTATCTTCCAATTTGAACTACTACTTAGTAAGCTATGGATTCACTCATCACAAATAGACATTGGTAGGCAATTTTTGAATCAACTATTCATTAGAACAAGTGTGCAAACTCACACATTAAATCTCGATACTATCAAAAGAATTATAACGATGACACATTTGATAAGGTATTGTGTCATGTACCTTTTTCATGAGAATTTAAAAGTCAAGCTCTTTAATATTATGAAGTGGCCCTACTTCATCCTCAAATAGGTGGAATCTATCAGAAATATACTCATAATATGTATTCCAACAAATTCATGTTATATGTTTATTAAGAGTAATTCTCAACATTCCAACTTTATACTAATGGTCCAAGTACTTCTACCTCTTTGAGATGTATCTATAGTTAAGTACTTGCAATCACGTGAATACTATACTTTTATTATTAACCTCAAAACTTGATGTTACTCAAGTGTGAGTTGATTTTCCATAATTGGTGATTAATTGAATATGGGATTGAGTCTCATCCCCAATGATGTTTTCAACACCATGTCATCAGCCAGACCTTTCGTAAAAGAATTTGCAAGATTCTTTACAGTTCTTACAAATACTATGGAGATCACTCCATTTAAAATTAAATCATTTACATAGTTATGTCTAAAACCAATATGTTTAGATTTTCTACTATATACTTACCTATATTTTTTATAGTGTAGACTTATAACTATCAAATTTTTGGATACTAGTGTCATTGCCTTTGGCCAAATAGGTATCTCATACAATAAATTTATTAGTCATTCAACCTCTTTACGACCTACCGTCAATGTATTAAATTTTGCAGCCATGATAGTGTCGATAATGTAAATTTGTTTCTTTAAAACTCAAGAAACTATATCTCCACCAAAGTTGAAGATCCATCTACTTGCTGAAGCATAATCCTCAATATAAGTTACGCAATTGGCATTAGTATTGAAGGTGCAAACACGAGAAGGGGGGTTGAATTGTGTTTGCCAAAGTTGATAACTTTTTGATAATTTATAAATAATTAAAAAATTAGTTTGGTTTTGGTGACTTAGTTGGAGTAGAAGCAATCGGATTCAGAGGCAGCAAACAATGAGAGCATAAATAATTTGACACGTAGATTTATTCTGGTTCACCACTAACTTGGCTACATTCAGTCCCATTATTTAGAAGGCTTTATTCCACTAATTCAAAAACTTTGAATTATAGAGCACATGACCCTCCAAGCCAGTCTTCCCAAGCAGCCTAACAACCCCAGACTTTTGAGGAACTAACCACCTTGACCCTACAAGCCAAGTCTTCTCCTAACAACCTGACAACCCCAGATTGAAGAAAGAACTAAACCACTATCGGGTTGGATACAAAAGATTGAAATTTGAGTAGTTGCTTCTAAAAAGCTGATGATAATAATAACTCTCACACCTTAAGAAAATAACACTCATAAAATATTTCTAACCTCAATAAGTGTTTCTCTCTTTGAAATCTAAGATGAATTTAGAACTTTGAGCTTGAGTTCTTCTACTTTTTTTAGCTTTTCGATGCTTTTCTCCTTCAGCCTTGAGTGTCTATTTATAGTGAAAATTTGGACTTCAATTTAGTCCTTGTTTAATTTTGAATTGTATCTTGAGTTTGTAAATTCTTCAAATTGATTCTATTTCTATTTTGTGTAGATTGAGTTTGTAAATTCTTCAAATTGATTCTGCTCCTATTTTGTGTAGATTGAGTTTGTAAATTCTTCAAATATACTCTTCTTCAAATCATGATCAAATCTTCTTTAAATCTTAATTAAATCTTCTTCAAATGTTGATCAAATATTCTTCAAATCTTGACCATATCTTCTTTTCAACTTGGTTAAAGATTTTCTTCAATTATAAATATGAATCAAATATTATTCTAGATTTTCATCAATTATAAATTTGAATCAAATCTTATTTTAGATTTTCTTCAATTATAAATTTGAATCAAATCTTATTTTAGATTTTCTTCAATTATAAATTTTGAATCAAATCTTATTTTAGATTTTCATCAATTATAATTTGGAATCAAATCTTATTTTAGATTTTCTTCAATTATAATTTTGAATCAAATCTTATTTCATACTCTTTGAAGTCAAATATATTGTTTTCATA
Organism: Cicer chorassanicum; assembly: GCA_037974735.1. NCBI lineage: Eukaryota > Viridiplantae > Streptophyta > Magnoliopsida > Fabales > Fabaceae > Cicer > Cicer chorassanicum. The sequence goes on along the minus strand of JBBPBP010000001.1, from coordinate 52,432,561 downwards.
AAATACTTTTGCTAACATCAAAATTCTAAATGTAAAACCAACTTGGTTCCAACAAGTATATCCTTCCAAAATTGAAGGCTATCCACTATAGGTTAAACTATAGTTATTTATTCCTTTCAAATATCTTAATACTCTATTAACATCATGTCATTAATGTTCTTTACTTGGATTACTTGTATACCGACTTAACCTACCGACAACATATGTTATATCATGTTTGGTACAAGTCATGGCATACATCAAACATCTTATTACCTTTGAATAATCTAGTTGTTCCACAAAACATCATTTATGTGGTTGTAAACTAACATTTTGATCAAATGGGGTAGAGACAAATTTGCAATCAAAATTATCAAATTTCTTTTGCACTTTCTCAATATAGTGAGATTGGGATAAATTCGCACCATCTCTTTTGATTTTAATTCCTACAATTACATCTGCTTCACCTAAATATTTTATATTAAAAAATTTGGATATGAATGTTTTAGTCTTTTCTGCCTCATGTAAATCAGTGCCAAATATTAACATATCGTCCAAATATAAACAATTCGTAACACATTTTTTATTGTGAAACTTACAATAAATACACTTGACAGATTCATTTATTTTGTATCCATTAGAAAGCACAACTTGATCAAATTTTTGGTGCCATTGTTTGGGTGTTTGTTTTAACCCATAAAAAGACTTAATCAATTTACACACTTCATGTCCTTGTCCTTTGTTGATAAATCCTTCAGATTATTTTATATACACCTGTTCATCTAGGTTTTGAACTTGTCAAAGTATCTTTTCTCTTTTATTGTCTTTTTACTTCTTCTAGGTCCTATTTCTTATGCTTCATGGTTCTTTTGAAATCCTTCCATCAAAGAAGGAGCAGAGGTGACAAAATGATGGATTGCATGGATATGAATTGTAATAGATGGATCAAAATAATCCATTAATTCATTTACAATCAACTAAAAGTTCTTAAAAAAACTTCAATTCAATCAATCTATAAAAATAAAAACCATCTAATCAATCCATTATCACATTTTAATGGATGGATATCCATCCAATTCACTTAATATTTTTTTAATATTATAATAAATTATATACCTATTATTATTTCTAAAATTAATTTGTTTATTATTTAAAAATAAATAAATAATAATAAAACTGTTTTCATATTATTTTTAAATAAAAAACTGTTTTCAAAATGATAAAAAAACTGAAAATCACTATTTTTAACTATTTTAAAAAATAGTTTTTTTATATTATTTTGAAAAAACAGTTTATTATTTTTTTAATAGATAACTAATTTATTAATTAATAATTAAATAATAGAGGTGGTGGTCGGAGGCGGTGCTTCGTCAACCACCACTATTAAGAAAATATCTTTTTTATTAACAAAAATTTTGCTTTATAATAAAAATAAATCATAATTTAAATTGTTTTTTAAATATAATAAATATATTAGTAATAAAATAATATTCAAAAATTCTGATTTTTCTAAAATAAACTTTTAGAATAAAGTAGTTTTAAAGTAATTAAAAAAACAATTTTGAAAATAGTTTATAAAAAAGTTAAATAAATATACCGCATTTTCTTAAAATTATATATATATATATATATATATATATATATATATATATATATTTTAAATGTAAGTCATTAAATTTTATTAAATTAATTATGTCATCCATTGGAATTTGAGAAAAATTTGGATGGATTTGATCGATCTATATTTTTAAATGAATGGATTGGATTCAATCCATTAAAGTTTATATAATTAAGTAGTGGATGAATTTATAGTTGGATGAATTGGACAAATGATGGATAACTACGTCAAATCTCCATCCCTAAAAAGGAGTTTGTCTATTATGGAAGATACAACAACATTTTCATCCACATGCATTTGATATTGTTTGTAGTTATTAAGATTGCGTTCAATTTCATGCATTTGTTTTATTACCGATCTATTATCAATCATTTTATAATTATTGAAATGAGAAACAAGAAATTTCTTACTTATAGTGTTTTCTTGCATGTATCTTGATTCCAATTTATCCCATAGTTCCTTTGTAGAATGTCTACTTTGATATATATCGAATAAGAAGTATGCAATATTGTTAAGGATGTAGCTCATAGTCATCATTGTCCCACTTCTAACTCTCTTGTTTCTTTTTTCTTTTTATAATGGCGTTGTGGTATTTAGAACATACACCAGCTTCAAAGTTATAAAAATGAATTTCATTTTTTTTTTCTGCCAAAGGTTAAAGTTGCCTCTATTGAATTCTCCAACTTCACATAATCAGAAGTCATATCTTTATTTGTGATGCAACCCTTGATTAAAAACAATCGAACTTAAATATTATAGGATTTTGTTGGTGAAGATGTTGCAACACTTGAACATTGACGTTGATTGTACTTAGAATTCCAAAGCGTGTGTATTACACTAAGTTTTAGATTCGATTCTTCCCACTAATCAAATGCAAATGGGAGGAACAACAAATCTCCTTCAGGATACTTGAAAACCCCTCAATGTGATTTGTACTAACACACCAAACCTATCTTTCAGTAGTATTTTACAAAATAATGTTTCCTGCACTTCATTCATGCATTAGAGAAGAGAAATGTGGTTTAGCATATGAAAAATGGATGAAAAAATGTTGATAATAATGACCAAATTTGTGTTCTTCTTTGGCTTAGAATGACACAATTTATAGAAACATATTCCACACTCTAAGAAGAGACACAACTTTTAAAAAGAAGTTCTATCATTTAATTTACAAACAATCATATAGTTACAACGTTTACTACTGAATGGATATATTGTAACGGCCTAGTGGTTACAATATACACTAGTTAATATTCAAATTTAAGACCGAGTAATATTAAAAACAAGGTTTAAATATGTTTTTGGTCCCTGTAAATATGACTTTTTTTTATTTTGGTCCTCTCGCAATATTTTTTTTTTTTGTTTACATCCCTGTAATATCAAAACAGATTTATTTTTGGTCCTTACTGTTAAGTAGACGTTACAAAAATGTTAACTCACAAAGGGAAACAGTTTTTGGTCCCTGTAAATATAACACTTTTCAGTTTTAGTCCCTGAAAAATATTTTTTTGAATTTCATCCCTGCAATATTAAAAAATCTTTATAAATATAAAATAACATACAAATTGATCTTTATCAATGATAAACTTATACCAAGTAATGTTTAAAATATTTTCACTTCAATAATTTAAAATTTATTAATCTTCTGTTTTATTTATTTATTATTATTAAATTAATTTTCATTTCTTGTTTCAAAAAAATCACTAAAATCTTCTGTTTTATTTAATTATTATTATTAAATTAATTATTATTAGATTTAAGTTGTATAATTTTAATTAAAATCTCCTTTTACGCTTTAGATTTTTTTCATTGTAACTTAAAATAAATAAAATATATACTAGGTGATAGATTTATTTTAATCATTATTTTATACTAATATAATTGTAGTTAATATAATATTAATTTTATTTTAATTATAATATAATATTATATGTTTATTTTATAATTATATTAATTATAATATAATATTATATGTTTATTTTATATTATATAATTGTAGTTAATATTATATTATTTTAATCATTATTTTATACTAAAATAAATCTATCACCTAATATATTTTAATTATATTAATTATATTAATAATAATAATTAAAATAAACATATAATATTATATTATAATTAAAATAAAATTAATATTATATTAACTACAATTATATTAGTATAAAATAATGATTAAAATAAATCTATCACCTAATATATATTTTATTTATTTTAAGTTACAATGAAAAAAATCTAAAGCGTAAAAGGAGATTTTAATTAAAATTATAAAACTTAAATCTAAAGTTATTTTAATAATTATTTTATACTAATATAATTAATTTAATAATAATAATTAAATAAAACAGAAGATTTTAGTGATTTTTTTGAAACAAGAAATGAAAATTAATTTAATAATAATAAATAAATAAAACAGAAGATTAATAAATTTTAAATTATTGAAGTGAAAATATTTTAAACATTACTTGGCATAAGTTTATTATTAATAAAGATCAATTTGTATGTTATTTTATATTTAAAAAGATTTTTTAATATTGGAGGGATGAAATTCAAAAAAATATTTTTCATGGACTAAAACTGAAAAGTGTTATATTTACAGGGACCAAAAACTGTTTTCCTTTGTGAGTTAACATTTTTGTAACGTCCACTTAACGGTAAGGACAAAAAATAAATCTATTTTGATATTACAGGGATGTAAACCAAAAAAAAAAATATTACGAGAACCAAAATAAAAAAAGATCATATTTACAGGGACCAAAAACATATTTAAACCTAAAAACAATAGTACTTGGGGATCAAACCCACAACCAACAACACTGATGTTGATATTCATAAATATGTATATGTATTATCATAGTCTACTCTAACAATTTAATATTTTGAATGAATTGTGAAGGTTTGAATACTTGAATGTGAGGTTTCTCCGTGATGGCTAAGTCTCTGATGCAAAAAGTAATTCTAATGACTCTCCAATGTCATATTTATAATGAAGATTTTGGATTTTGAATTCGTTACTAGGATTAGGTTTTTGGCCTCAAAACACAACCCATAATAACATAAATTAGTTTTTGTCATGCACAACTTAATTAATTTAATAATTTTTTAGCTTAAAAAATTGAATAAATGATGAATTAATTGATTAGCTGAGGACAAAGCATAAGGAAACTTAAGTAGATATAATTTAATTGAGTAACTCAATTGAATCATTGATTAATGCAATTTCCTATTCAATTAACTGCTAAATGAAAACACTTTAAGACTTATAACCATCCTATATAACAAATTGTACATATGATACAAACAAGACCATACAAACGGGGATGTGACAACATCTGTTTCAAACAATTTTCCAAAGCTTTGTAACCAATCTTTTTGCCTAATATGTAGTTTTGCAGTAACACTTGACTTCCACAGATGAAATACAAACAAGACCATACAAACTGGGATGTGGCAACATCGTCTCCTTCAAACGGTTTTCCAAAGCTTTGTAACCAATCTTCTTGCCTAATATGTAGTTTTGCAATAACACTTGACTTTCACAGATGAAATATTCATGATTCCTCCTTGTTAAAAAGAATGAATGTTGGGATATGTGAAGACTAGTATCTTCCTCTTCATTGATATTACCTTTGAGCTCTTCATGAAAAACATCCACAAACCACTCCATCTTAATTTTGATTTGTTCTTCCGTATGGTCATCCACTTCTTCTAGAGACCTAGTCATAATATCTTTCTTTGTACTCTAGAGGCAATGATTAGTCATTAGGAAAAAATGCTCTCCACCTTTGACTCTTTTGGAATTACGCTCCAACAAATCTTATTAATCCCTTAAAGATACCATGTTTTCAGGAAAACAACAAATGGTGCTCAACCATTGCACCATATATCTCCTTACTATTCTTGTTTGTGAGAATGTTAAATTGGAATTTTAATTCTATCGATCAAATAGAAATAATGTAGTCTATATTTGAACAAGATAATTTACACTTAAGCGCTTTAACTACTTCAATTATTTTCGCATATAAATGCATTATTTTCTAAAATTTCTCTATTCAAACACATGCTTTTATAGAATTTTAACATTTTCTTGTGGTAGGATGCATCCTCGTTGATTAGGCCTTACTAGAGTTTAGGGAAACGTTATAAATTTTTGGAGGCTCTGTTCTAATCTTAAAAATTGAACCCCTAATAAAAAAAGTACAATTTTAATAATTAAAAAAGGGTAAAATAAATTTTTAGTCTCTATAGAATTTCAAAACATTATTTTTAGTCCTTATAAAAAAATTTATATTTTTTAGTCTCTAAATAAATTTTTTTATTCACTTTAAATCTCTATTTTGAAATTCTTTTTGTAAAAAATTGATACTTTTAGTCTCTAAAAAAAGTCTCTATAAAATCAAAAGGATTAAAGTAAATAAAATTCTTTTAGAAACTAAACTTAGAAGGTCATTATTTTTTATGGCCTAAATACACATTTAACCAAAAAAAGTACACCTTATTATATATTATTAAAAAAAAAAGTTAAAAGGGATCCTCATTAATTGGGACTCTATGCTAATTGACTGAGAACACTTCATTACCGGTCCTGATAGGGTTAACTTAAAAAAAAAATATATGTTTATGTATGATTCAAGTCATCATTGTATTTTTGGACAAAATTACTGTTTGTAGTATGAAAAAAACACAGTGAAGCCTTTATTGAAGCACTTCAAAATCCAAAATCTATGTTCAAATTTCAGAAAACCTTATATTAAAACTCAAATGTCTTTGCCCAAAAAAATCAATAATAACACATACAATGAAAATTTATGATATGATTCTTCAATTTTTAAAATCAAACAACACAACAAAATCTCATCTATTTTGGGCGTATTTGGATTGACTTGTTTGAGTTTATATGACATAAATACTCGCAAATTTGTTTGAGAGAGTTTATGAAAACTTCTTATGACACATCTATAAATTGTTTCCAACTAATATTCAAAAGTTATCTATAATAGTTTATGAAAACAACTTATAACTTATATAAAAACAGTTTCTTTAATTTATCTTGTGTCATAAAAATAGCTTATAGATAAGCGCTTATGTTATAAGTTGTTAAATAAATTGTTTATCCAAAGAGAGTCTTCGTCTTTAAATGTTATATTGTATATCTTTATATGTTAGATAAATAAATAAATACATAATATATGAAGTTTTAAACACCCACTTTCCATTAAATTACGAGTAAACAATCATCTTAATCTATGAATATGTGAGTTGTTGTCACTGTAGTCTTCGAATATATTGAAATTGTAAATATATTCCTAATATCTTTTTATTTGTAATTTTATAGATTAAATTAACTAACATAAAACACAGTTCATGATTAAATTGACTAATTAAAGACAT
>JBBPBP010000001.1:52358625-52424254 GCA_037974735.1 Cicer chorassanicum | reverse complement strand
ATTCCACTTGGTTTTAATTTTTTGTTATTTTTCAATCTCTATTTTAGGGTTTTATTCATGGGTGTTTCTGTTAATTCGTTTAGTTGGGTTTTTGGGTTTCAATAGTATTGAGACGATATATTAGAAATGAATATATATATATATATATATATATATATATATATATATGTGTGTGTGTGTGTGTGTGTGTGTGTGTGTGTGTGTGTGTGTGTGTGTGTGTGTGTATTTATGGTGTTTGATTTTAGGTTGTCATTCCTGTGTTTCTTTCATTGGTTTCATTTGGTGAATTGTTACCATTTGAATTTGTTGCGTACTTTTAATTTGTTGTTCATAATTAATAATTGTGAATGGTAAAAGTTGAATTTTTGTTATTACTATGTTGGATTTTCTGTGGTGCAGTTGGAATGGTTTAATTGAAGTGCTCGAATGATTTATTTTTGCTTAAACGTTGTTTGAATGTTTTAATAATACAATGTGTAGGTTTAAGGGGTTGATTTTGGTGCTTTGTATTTGTGCTGCATATCTGGGAATGGCTGGGATTGCGAGTGCGGAATCTGGAGCGGGAAAGTCTGTGGAGGGAAGTTATAGTGGGCACCGTTGTCAATCTGGGGAAGTGTTGGCAGAATGGCGCTCTTCTGAGCAGGTGGAGAATGGAATACTGTCGACTTCACCCCCTTATTGGGACACTGACGAGGACGAGAACGATGGTGGTGAATTTGCGATTGTTGGAAATCTAAGTGTTCTATTAGTAGTTGTTTTAAATCTAATTTATATTTTCTCTTTACAGGACCAAAATCATCCGAGTTGTATGGAAAACATACTTGGAAGATCAAAAAGTTTTCTCAGATTACCAAAAGGGAACTTCATAGTAGTGCATTTGAGGTTGGCAACTACAAGTGGTATGCGGCTTGTGATGTGCTTTAGAGCTTAACTGTCTAATCTATTCTGCAGTATTTTTATACACCTATATTCCTGGTTACAAGGATCCTACCACGCCCCATTCTCTCTCTCATTCAATCTTTTTTGGTTGATTATAACTTATGCATACATGTTTATAAATATATGGCACCCAAATAAACCTAAACTATTATGGCTTTTGTCATTCATGTTGTTTTTTGTGAGTTTGAGTCTTGACAAAATTTATTGTTTGTGCAACTATCTCCAATGCATCTTTGTTAAGAGGCGAAAGTGGAAACTATCTGTTTGGGTTACATTGTTTTTTCGTAGTCTGCAACTATGACTATGTAACTATTTAATTTGTCAAACAAGAGGACTCTACTTTCTTTATTTTTATCTGTGAAATGTGTATCGTGTTCATATATCAGGAGTAAGTAGAACACATGATCACAGGATTAACATGCCCAATGAAGAGTCGATGTTGAAACTTGAAATCTAACATTTAGCTATGGTTTTCTGAGACACTCCTTATGATTTGACGGCTACCGTACATTATTGTTGGGGTTTTGACCTAATGGGGCTGTGTTATGTGCAGGTATATTTTAATTTATCCACAAGGTTGTGATGTATGTAATCATCTCTCTCTGTTTCTCTGTGTTGCTAATCATGACAAACTTCTTCCAGGTTTGATTTTTGAATTTTCACATTGCATTAATGATTTACTAGCTACTCTTGATCCTACAATACTTGAATTTTTTTTGTTCTCCCGTCGTTTTGTGGGTAATACAGGATGGAGTCATTTTGCACAATTTACAATAGCTGTGGTTAACAAAGATCCCAAGAAATCAAAATATTCTGGTCTGTTGGTAAATAAATACCTTTGTTTATTCGTTATTGGAGTTGCAATTTTTGTAAACATCCTTGTTAAGCTTTTTTACCTGAGTTTTTCAGATACATTGCACCGATTTTGGAAGAAGGAGCATGACTGGGGGTGGAAAAAGTTTATGGAGATTTCAAAGGTGTATGACGGCTTTGTTGACACTTCTGACAATCTTATAATAAAAGCTCAAGTTCAAGTCATTAGGTGTTCTATGCTTAATTTTTTATTTCATTTATATATTATAAATATATACCTCCTTCTTGTATACGTTTTAACTAGTCATTAAGGTTATTTTACATGTGGTTTTGACTCCATTTGTTGCTTATTTGGAAAGAAGAAAACGGGAATGATCTGTAGTCTACTAGTTAGAGTGACAAGTCCTTTTATGAATGGAGTTTATAGCTAGGTAGTTAATCCCAGCGTTTTCCGGCGAGATCCCGCCTATGTAGTCAGAAGCGGCCGTCGCGGCCGCAATCGCGCCGTCGCATGGCGTCGCGGTGGTCCTGCGATACGCGAAACGCCGTCGCGTCGCAGATTAGGGTTACGGCCGTCTCGCGCAGAAAAGGAAACGTTTTTTTTGCGGAAAACGCGCAACAATAAATGTTTCTGGGAAAAAACATAACAGTAAATGCTCTGGTTAAACGTTAAAGTACTCTGTTTTAGGGAAAAACGAAAAGGTAAATTCTTTGGGTAAGTTGTTTTATTTATGGTAAAATCTTAACAGTAAATGCGCACATTAAATATTTTATTGGCGCAATTAATGTTTAATTGCACCTCTTCTGCTACTCTGTCCATGCAAAAAATGCTCTGTTTTTTTTTTTCTTTTTTTCTAATAACAACGTAGTACACTCAATCATCATAAACAAAGCACACTCAATCATCATAAACAGAGCACACTCAAACATCATAAACAGAGCACACTAAAACATCAGAAACAGAGCACACTCAAACATTGTTCTCATTAACTTCTCTTCTCTTCTCCGCCCCTCTTCCCCTTCGACGTAGCGGCTATACCGCTACCCGCTATAGCGTTTTAAGGGTCGGCCGATACGCTACGCTATCTGCTACTGACTACATAGGATCCCGCTGTCCTGGTGCGGTGCAGTGCCTGACCGCGACGGCGTGGTCCGCGACAGCGTGAAACAAGATCCCGACGAGATCCGGGCGAGATCCCGTTATCCCGGCGTAGTTAATCCCACATTTCCCAGCGAGATCCCGCTATTATTTCTTCCTTCTATCTTTTGTTGTTTCTACTTTCATCTAAGAAGAAGAGCAAGTAGAATATGCTAATGAAGATGATGCTTATCTTTGATTCATATGCTAGAACATGCATTTGAGTTTTAATATTTAGTTATTTTATTACTCTTTGTTAAAGACTTCAATATGCATCATCTTTATTTCCTTGACTTTTGTTGGTATTTCAATGTATGTTTTGACTGAGAGTAAGACTTGTGGATTCTTATTACTAATTATGAATGTTTTAGATTTTGAGTCATTTGTTAATTTTGCATTAAATATAGGTTTATATAATATTATTCATGCAATTTGTTCAAAAAAATAACAATTATCCTGCCTATCATGGAACGCGCTATCCCACTTTTGGGGTTGGCCGCGATGCACCGCTATCTGGGATTAACTACCTAGGTTTATAGAAGATCCAATGGCTAGCAAGAAATGATACTCTATCTTTGTTGAAAACTTCTCAATTATTTTTGTTTGTGAAGTAGGTTATTAATACATTCATGTCATTGTTTTAACAACTAGCATTCATCTCTGGGATTGTAAACCTCAGAATCCATTATTATCATTTTGTAACCCAGCAGTATTTTCCATGACCTTGTTTTTGCAATTTTTTTAACTTAGTATGTACCTACATCTACTAAAGGACAAGTATTTCTACTTTCTTTAGGTTTTAAGTGTTTTTCTCTTTTGGTTTGTTCGCCTAATGGTTGTGCAACAAGTCTCACCACAACCTGTTCTATGTAGTCAATGGTGGATAGCGTAGCGAAGCGGACGACTCCCCAAACACTATTGCGGTGTAGTGCGTAGCGATAGGCCCTATGTAGTCAGTAGCAGCGGTAGAGGCCGCAATCGCGGCGCAGTGGCGGTTCGACGCTACGCAAAATGCCGTGGCTGAGCGGATCAGTGTAGCGGCTGTAGTGCTGCTCCTGGCAGTAAAATGGCGGAGGAACATGGAGAAGATGACTACAACAGCGAAGATAGGAGAAAAAGACATAAAGGCCCTCGCTTTTTATCGCAAAAAGACTAAAATCCCCTCATTTTTATCACCAAAAAACAAAAAAGCCCTCATATTTATCGTGAAAAGACAGAAAACACCTTCATTTATGCTGCGAAAATACAAAATAGCCCTCGCGTTTTATTCTTTTTGAACCAATTAGGGTTTTTTCCTTTAGCAATCTCTTTATTTCTTCTCCTTCACGACCTCTCATCTCCTCTGCTTGGCTGCAACCCTTCATCTCCTCTTCTCTGTGCCATTTTTCCTGCCATGTGACTCCGGCACAACTATGGACGACTCCGGTGCGACCTTCACTTCCTTGTTCTCTGTACCACCAAACCTCTTCTTCTCCCCTGTTTTTCTCAATCCTAGATTTGAGTGTAGCGGCCATACCGCTACGCGCTACACCGCAATAGCGTTTTGGGGGTCGTTAGCTACGCTATCCGCCATTGACTACATAGGTATGGCCGCTACGCTTAAGTCTGGAGGTGAGAAATACAGGGGAGAAGAGGTTTGGTGGCACAGTGAACAGGGAAAACGATGGTCTTTATGTCTTTTTCTCCCGTCTTCACTGTTGCGGTCATCTTCTCCTTGCTTTTTGTGCCATTCCTTTGCGATTTCGCCACCACCGCTACTGACTACAGAGGTACCTTGGAAGTCTCGTTTTATGTTCACCGACTGAATTATAGGCTTCTTTTACTGTTCTAATCTTCTCCAATCAGATATTTTGATATTCACAACAACCTTTTCTGTTTGGTCCCCAAGGTAGAATTATCAAGGAATCTAGTGATGTTCCTCATATTGTACACCGAGTGAACTCTTATGGATTAATAACTCCAGAATTGCAGTAATTATGATTTGTATTGGTTTTGTTCAAGTTCTTGGATTATAAGCATAAATGATTTTTTATGCTGCTAACAGATGTAAAACGTAGATTGACAGTTGTATTTTGGTTTATGTGGTTGTCTGTAATTTTGTTTGGTTCTCCTGCCTTCTGGTGTTTAATATAAACTTAGTTACAAACTTACAATATATCATCTACCCGTCGGAAACTGTGCTATAGATAGATTTGATCTTGTTACTTCCTTTCTTTTATTTTTTACAATGATGCCACGTGCTTTGTAGCTTTTCATTCAGATGTATGATCGTATATGTTTTTTTAATGCGCAGGGAAAAACCTTACAGGCCTTTTCCTTGCCTTGATTCTCAGTATAGGAGAGAACTTGTTAGGGTATATTTGACTAATGTAGAACTAATTTGCCGGCGTTTTGTGGTCGAGAGAAGAAACAAGCTTGGGAGGCTGATAGAGGATAAAGCTAGGTGGTCAAGGTATTTCATGTTCATTAGTATTACCTTTTGATATATATATATATATATATCTTTAACACTCTTTCCAACATTTTCGTTCGTATTGGGTGAAATACATGTGGGTCCCACCATGTTATGTGAGACACCCATTTCTAGAGTGGTGGGACCCAGATAATGAAATATATATATATATATATATATATATATATATATATATATATATATATATATATATATATATATATATAATATATATATATATATATGGAGCATATCAAATGAGAGGGGTTTTACATGAGAGGGTTAAATCTTGACCACACAACCCTACATGGATGGTCAATATTAGAAGAAAAAGTCATGCTGTTCTTTTAAGTGATCATGTGCCACTTAAATAATTCTTAACCATGACCATCTATGTATGGTTAAGATTTAACCCATTCACCCTCTCATTGTAAAATACATACGTATATAATGAACTATCTTCTTATATATGCTCTTCTTATATATGCTGTTATTCCCAAAAGTGAGGACCTTTATATTATTTACCTATTCATGCTCCATGATCACTTGAAGTTTTAAATCATTTAAGTTAATTTTCCTTTAATCTGTGAAAGTGAAAAATGTTAGTCATGTATGGAAGAAAATAAATAATTACAAGAGGGAAATACTAAAGTTTATTCTTGTAATGCAACAATGATGATATGCATTGAAGGCAACTTTGTGTAGTCTTATGCCTCTTTTTATCTAATTATATATTATATAGTATTCCACCCGTTCCTCCTTAAGTGTTGTTTTTTATTTAGTTTTTGTTCCTATTTACTTGTTACTCCCTGGTCCCAATTATAAGAGACAACCAAAATCATCAAAATAAATGAACTCGTTTATTGTTTTAACTTTTTGAATGTTCTTACATATATACCCTTATGGAAAATTGCAAAACATTAAAATTACCCACTAATAGTACAAAGAAACATTTTTAAACTAATAAATACACTTTAAAGTTGTAATTGTCTCTTTATAAATGAGACAAAGAAATTCTTTAAAAAGTCTCGTATAATTAAGGACCCAAGGGAGTATTTTCCCAGTTCAAAGTAGTATCAACTATTATTTTGTCAAAATTATCACTAACTATTTATTGCATAGAGAGAAATAGGTAGAATTATATAATAAATAGTTCGGAGTATTACAGAAAAAGGTAAATATTTACATAAAAAATAACATAGTTTATTAGTTTTCTTAGTATGTGTAAATAATCTCAAAACGACAAGGAAAAAGAGGTGGAGGAAAGAAAGAAGGAATAGAGGTAGTATATTATAGGTTTAGTTATTCTACAAGTCTCTAAACTATTTGGAGATTTTTAAATAGGTCGCTAAACTAAAATAATTTTTAATCAAATCTCTGAACTAATATATTTTAGTCTACCCTTAGTCAAACTGTAATGGAAGAACCTAATTACAAAAAATATATAAGTTCAGAGACCTAATTACAAATTTTTAGTTTAAGGACCTAATTAAAATTTCTCAAATAGTTTAGGGACCTACAACATAATATATATATTTCGGGAGAGAGAGAGATAAGTGAGAGAGAGGCGAGAGAGTAGATAATATATATGAGAGAGATGAGAGAGAAGATAGAAAAGAGATAAGAGTGAGGAGAGAAAGGGGATGGTTTATGGTTAGAGCTAGGTAGTTAATCCTAGTGTTTCCCGGCGTAGTTAATCCCAACGTTTCAGCAAGATCCCGCTATTCCGACGTAGTTAATCCCAACATTTCAGCAAGATCCCGCTATTATTTCTTCCTTCTTTGTTTTATTGTTTCTACTTTCAACTAAGAAGAAGAAGAAGTAGTAGAATATGCTAATGAAGATGATGCTTATTTTTTATTCCTATGCTTGAACATGCATTTGAGTTTTAATATTTAGTTATTTTATTACTGTGTTAAAGACTTCAATATGCATCATCTTTATTTCCTTGACTTTTGTTGGTATTTCAATGTATGTTTTGACTAACAGTAAGACTTGTAGATTCTTATCACTAATTATGAATGTTTCAGAGTTTGAGCCATTTGTTAATTTTGCATTAAATATAGGTTTATATAATATTATTCATGTAATTTGTTCAAAAAAATTTAATAGGTTTATATAATATTATTCATGTAATTTGTTCAAAAAAATAGCCATTATCCCTCCTATCCTGGAACGCGCTATCCCGCTATCCCACTTTTGGGGTTGACCGCGACGCACCGCTATCTGGGATTAACTACCTAGGGAGATATGGGAGTGAGATACACAATAAATATTCTCTCTCTCATATCTCCCTCCCATATGTTCTCCCTTTGTACCATCTCTCTATCCTCTCTCTCTTATCTTTCTTTTTCTCTCATGTTTCTCTCTCTCTTTCTATCCTCTTTGATCTCTCTCTCTCTCATATATTACCATAGGTCCCTAAACTATTTGAAATTTTTTAAATAGATCCCTAAACAAATAATTATGATTAGACTGATGTATATTATATATTTTACATTCTTCCACAGGTTTAATCTGTCTTGTTATTTTTATTTAGGCTTAAATGCAGTTTAGTCGTTCCGTTTTGGTCAATCCGCAATTTGAGTCTCTAATTTTTTATGCAATTTTGGTCCTGTTATTTTTTAAATTTAAGACATTTTGTCCCCCTCATCCAATTTTGATGACGTGGAATTAATGACCTGATGTGGATATATATGTAGAAGCTATTTCATTATTTACTTGTTATATAATTGATTAAATCAATTTTAATAAAATCTAAATAGTTAATTTAGTTTTTAAAAAGAAAAAAAATAAATTAAAGAAAAAATAAATATAAAAATGATAGATGAAATCAAAGAACGGATAGTAAAAATAGAACTGTTAAGAACCGTAATCCCAAAATGGGGGCAGTTTCTCAATCTCTCATAATTTCTCTATTTTCAGTTCTGCATCAAAGCTGAGTAGTATTCATAAAACGCTTTAAGCTGAGGGGCCATGTTCTTGTAGTTCTGCCATGCTTCCAAAATCATCATCATAACAACTTGAAGAAGACTTATCCAATATGAATCAAAAACTCTTGAAAAAGATAAACTACGAGCCAGGATTGAGTACATGACCACAATTTGGCAAGCTAACAAAAATTCATAAAAAGTGTTACCCGAATCTGATGAATTTGCATCCATAGTTGGTAAACACTTCTTTAAGTCATTCTATGATAAGCCAAGCTCCGTGCACAAGATTGAGAAGTCTCAATATTGGTGGTTAGGTTTTTCACATTTTTAGTTATTTTTTTTCTTTAATTTAATTTGTTTTTATTTTTTGAAAACTAACATTTCAAATTTTATTGAAAATGATTTAAATAATTAAAAAACAAGTAAATAAGACATGGCTTCGACAAATACATGGAGACAAGTCCACATCACCTCAATTAATTTCCACATCATTAATAATCGGTGGAATGGACAAAATGTCTAAATTTCAAAAATAAGAGGACCAAAACTATGTAAAAAATTATAAGGGAACTAAAATTGAGGGACTAAAGCTGCATTTAATCATTTTATTTAATTAATAGGGATATAAACTGTTTATCCTATTTCATATAGTATATTTAGATTCTTTACAACTAACATCAGATTTTAATTTTTGGTTCTTGTTTTGTTATCTAATCAAATATAAATTTGTACTATTTGCAGCTTCTGTACTTTTTGGCGAGAAATTGATCAAACTTCTAGGCACCGCATGTCTAGGGAAAAAACAGATGAAATTTTGAAAGCAGTAGTGAAACACTTCTTTATAGAGAACGAAGTGAGTTCTACTTTGGTAATGGACTCCTTATATAGTGGGTTGAAGACTCTGGAATGCAAGACTAAGGGCAAGAAAGGTAGGGTAAAATTGTTGGATGCTGAAGAAATGCCCGTTCCAATTGTTCGTGCTGAGAAAGATATGTTTGTACTGGTGGATGATGTTCTGTTGTTACTTGAGAGGGCAGCTATAGAACCTCTCCCTCCAAATTGCACAAAGGTGAGAAATAGTTTATGTTGGTTAAATGATCGGAAATTATGTTGATAGCTGGTGACCTAGGGTAATCCCATTGGAATGTGATGGTATTAGTTCCAGAGATTCTAGAGAATGAAGGAATGCATAATAGGTGTTAAAATATTATATTAGAATGTAAATAATTAGATTAGATGGGCTGTAAGTATTCTGGCCTGTTAGTATTACTGTCTATTTGTATTCCTGTTATTATGTTTGTCTATATAAAGAACTTCCGCTGTGTAGTTGAAACACACAGGTTATTCAAAATGTCTCTCAATACTCTTCGTATTTAACATGGTATCTAGAGCCTAATTGAGAGACAACCCTAATCGTCAACTGCCCGGTGGACCCACTGTCTCCGGTGAATATTTTTTCCGGCAAACCGTGTTCTCAACTCCGGTTTCCTCCTCCCTACCTTTGATACACTGATTTCTAAATTTGTTATCAGTCCGTCCACGCTCCGCCGCCACTGCCGTAACTGTTGCTGCTGTCTCCGACAATTTTTTTCGACGAACGGCCACGCCAGCAGTGTCGCACACCCCAGATCGGCCTACCCTTTCAGACGCGTCCCCAGAGAAGCCCCCACGCGCCCTCACGCGTCTCCACGCGCCACCAGTCTCCACGCGCGTGCGACCCACGCGCCGCCAGCAGCCGCCGCGCGTGACGGCGCGTCCGGCAGCCGTTCACGGCGCCGCTTCTTCCGTGGCACTCGCCTCGGCCTCCTGCTTCCATATCCGCCCTCAGTTTTGATTTTCGAGTTACAGATATACGAGTTCCAGTTCAAACAACACCTGTTTTCCCGGTTCCGACGCGTTTTCCGGCACTTTTTTCTGACCATGACGTCCCAGTCTGAAACAAAGAGCATCTTCACCAACTACATCACTTCTCCTCTCTTTGGCGAAAAATTGATTGGATCAAATTATGATAGTTGGGCCGCCGACATCAAATTATGGATGTTTGGTCAAGGTTACGAGGACCATCTCACTCAAAATCCTGAAAAGCTGGCTGTGACTGAAACATCCAAATGGAAACAGATAGATGCTCAGTTGTGTAGTGTAATTAAGTCTACACTTCATCCATATGTTAAACCGATTTTCCGTCCACATCTCACGTGTGAATCAGTTTGGAGTCAAGCAAAGGCTCTCTATACTAACGACACTCAACGTCTCTATGGAGTTTTTCACCGCTTGCTGAATATCATTACTCCGAAGACAATAGATGGCTCTATTTCTTCATATCTAGGCACCGTTCATAGTGCACTTCATGATTTTAATGAGTTTCTCCCTCCTGCTGCAAGTAATCCAGTTGAACAGAAGAAAGAGCTGGAACAACGCAG
The DNA here is from genome assembly GCA_037974735.1 of Cicer chorassanicum. Classification (NCBI taxonomy): domain Eukaryota; kingdom Viridiplantae; phylum Streptophyta; class Magnoliopsida; order Fabales; family Fabaceae; genus Cicer; species Cicer chorassanicum. Next base: position 52,413,559 of record JBBPBP010000001.1, on the reverse strand, counting down.
CACCTTCTTCATGCTCCTTGCACTCTATGGCCTACCCCAGGAGTACTCTGCAACTTGTGATCAAATTTTGGGGTCTGTTACTGTTCCGGATATGTCTACTACCTCAGCGATCCTTCTTCGAGTACCAGCCAAGCATCCAGTTGAGCATTCTATTACTTCAACCTCGGGTGACACTGCTACCCTTGCATCTCAGGGACATAATCAGAATCGCTCTCGTGGAGGACCATCCAACTCTAAGCCTCGTCCCAAATGTGAGCATTGTCATCGGCTTGGACACACTATTGATCGCTGTTGGAAGTTGCATGGTAAGCCTCCGCCTTCGATAAATGCAACTCAGCTTGATCATTCTGCCACTGTTCAGACTACACCATCTCCACAAGGCTCCCCAGCAAATTATGAAGATTTCCTTCGATGGGTTCAGAGTCATCCGAACTCTAGTTCTCCTACTTCGGTTGCACATATTGGTAACTCATCTGTTTACCTCTCTCACTTATCTTCTCTTGGCCCATGGGTTCTTGATTCTGGTGCGTCTGTTCATGTCACTGGTAATAAAGGTCTCTTTCTTCACTCTCTACATCTGGTTTTTTACCTACTATAACTTCTGCCAATGGCACTCAAACCCGATCTCAAGGAGTTGACACTGTCCAAATTCTCCTTTCCATCTCAGTTGCATCTGTTCTCTATGTACCTGAATGCCCTTTTAATTTATTTTCAGTTAGTCGATTGACTCGGTCCCATGACTGTATTATTACTTTCACTAATGATAATGTTACCTTGCAGGACCGGAGTTCGGGACGGACGATTGGCGTCGGATGTGAGTCTCAAGGCCTCTATTACCTTTCTACATCTTCCAAGACTTGCTCTGCAACAGAGTCCCCTCATACTATCCATGCTCAGCTAGGACACCCAAGTGTTACCAAACTGCAAAAACTGGTGCCTAGTTTGTCTAAGTTGTCTACTTTAAATTGTGAGTCGTGTCAGTTAGGGAAACACACCCGTAGTAATTTTCCTGATCGAGTCAATAAAAGAGTATCATCTCCCTTTGCTTTAGTCCACTGACATTTGGGGTCCCTCTCGTACTGTGTCTACTTTAGAGTCTAGGCATTTTGTTACTTTTATTGATGATTACTCTCGTTGTACGTGGTTATTTTTAATGAAAAATAGAGCTGAACTGTTTTTCATTTTTGAGCAATTTTATCAAGAAATTAAAACTCAATTTGGGGTTTCTATTCGTACCTTAAGAAGTGATAATGCTCGGGAATATTTGTCCCATCAATTTCAAAATTTTATGGCTACAAATGGTATTCTACACCAAACATCATGTCCTCATACACCCCAGCAAAATGGGGTAGCCGAACGCAAAAATCGGCATCTCATTGAAACCACACGAACCTTACTTATTCATGGCAATGTTCCATTCCGTTTTTGGGGGGATGTAGTCATAACGGCATGCTACCTTATCAATCGTATGCTGTCTTCTGTCCTTGATGGCAATATCCCACATTCGGTCCTCTTTCCCCATTCCCCTCTTCACCCATTACCACCTCGTGTCTTTGGGTCCACGTGTTTTGTCCACAATTTATCTCCTGGTTTGGACAAATTGTCAGCTCGATCACTCAAGTGTGTCTTTCTCGGTTATCATCGGTCCCAAAAGGGCTATCGTTGTTATTCTCCTATACTACACCGCTACGTTACCTCAGTCGATGTTACCTTTTTCGAGTCTGTACCATATTTTAAATCTACCCATATCGCTACTGAGCCCCATCAGGACATTAATCCCGAACCTCCTCAGATAGTTATCCCTATTCCATCCACTATTCCTCCTATCGAACCTGTCGAGTTTGTCCCCCAACCTCCACGACCACTACAAACATATCAGCGTCGTCGCCTACCCTCTGTTGTGCCTGTTTAGGTTCCTATTCTAGACTCTCCTCCGACGCCACCTCCGGATCCGGCCCTGCCACCTGAGCATGACCTTCCCATTGTTCTTCGTAAGGATATTCGCACAACCCGTAATCCATCTCCTCATTATATTGATTTGTGTTATTATCGTCTTTCTCCTTTGCATTACACTTGCTTGTCCTCTTTGTCTTCTGTTTCTATTCCTAAAACTACAAGTGAAGCTTTATCCCACCCTGAGTGGAGGCAAGCAATGCTTGATGAGATGTGTGCTCTACAAAGCAGTGGTACTTGGGAACTGGTTCCTTTACCTCATGGGAAGTCTTTAGTCGGGTGTCGTTGGCTCTATACAGTGAAGGTTGGCCCTGATGGTAAGATTGATCGATTTAAGGCTCGGTTGGTAGCCAAGGGGTATACTCAGATTTTTGGGTTGGATTACAGCGATACATTCTCACCTGTTGCCAAAATGGCATCTGTCAGACTGTTTTTCTCCATTGCAGCAATTCGACATTGGCCTCTCCAACATGACATTAAAAATGCTTTTTTGCACGGTGATCTTGAAGAGGAAGTTTATATGGAGAAACCACCAGGGTTTGTTGCTCAGGGGGAGTCTTCCACCATGGTTTGTCGGCTGCACAGGTCTCTTTATGGTCTTAAACAGTCTCCTAGAGCTTGGTTTGGCAGATTCAGCTCGGTAGTACAAGAGTTTGGTATGATTCGTAGCGAAGCCGATCACTCTGTATTTTATCGTCACTAAGCCCAATGGTGCATCTATCTTATTGTTTATGTGGATGACATTGTGATAACTGATAGTGATCAACAAGGAATACTCCAGTTGAAACATCTTTCAAATCAATTTCACACTAAAGACCTTGGTAAACTCCGTTATTTTTTGGGTATTGAGGTAGCCCAATCCAAGGATGGCCTTGTAATTTCACAAAGAAAATATGCTATGGATATTCTTGAAGAAACAGGTCTATTAAATGTCAAGCCAGTTGATACTCCTATGGATCCAAATGTCAAACTCCTACCTAATCAGGGGGAGCCTCTATCAGATTCAGAAATATATAGGAGATTGGTTGGAAAATTAAACTATCTCACAGTTACTCGTCCTGACATTTCCTTCGCTGTCAGTGTGGTAAGTCAGTTCTTAAATTCTCCTTGCCAAGGACATATGGATGCTGTAATTCGAATTCTTAAATACATCAAAAGTGCACCTGGAAAAAGTCTCATTTATGAAGATAGAGGACATACTCAGATAGTTGGCTACTCAGATGCCGATTGGGCAGGCTCACCCACAGATAGACGATCCACTTTCGGGTATTGTGTACTTGTCGGAGGAAATTTAATATCTTGGAAGAGTAAGAAACAAAATGTTGCAAGATCCAGCGCTGAGGCAGAATACAGGGCCATGGCACTAGTAACATGTGAACTCATCTGGTTAAAACAGTTACTGAAAGAACTTCAATTTGAAGAGGCCAACACAATGACACTAATATGTGATAATCAAGCTGCATTGCACATTGCCTCAAATCCTGTTTTTCATGAGCGGACCAAGCATATTGAGATAGACTGTCATTTTATTAGAGAAAAGATCGAATCGGGTGACATCATCACCAACTTTGTCAATTCCAATGATCAGTTGGCAGATGTTTTTACAAAGTCATTGCGAGGTCTTAGAATTAGTTATATATGTAACAAGCTGGGTGCATTTGATTTATATGCTCCAGCTTGAGGGCGAGTGTTAAAATATTATATTAGAATGTAAATAATTAGATTAGATGGGCTGTAAGTATTCTGGCCCGTTAGTATTACTGCCTATTTGTATTCCTGTTATTATGTTTGTCTATATAAAGAACTTCTGCTGTGTAGTTGAAACACACGGGTTATTCAAAATGTCTCTCAATACTCTTCGTATTTAACAATAGGTATCAATAAAGAGTCATTCTGATTGAAACCAAAGAAAAGAGAATGTTACTTCTTGTTGAAGTTGTGGGATTTTAGAGAAAAGGAGGAGAGAAAATAATAAGAGTTTGAATATTATTGATAATAGCTTAATGCTGACTTAATTACAAAAAACTCAATACTAATCTCTATTTATAGAGCAACATAAACTTAACCATAAATCAGGAATAAATCATAATAATAATGAGAGATATTCTAAGATATCTTTATGATTATAAATTGATCCTAGAAAATAACTCAAGATACTCTAATATAATATAAAAGATATTATAAGATATTTTCTAATATTCTAACACTTCTTTCTAAATTCCAGTGATTTGATGATTCTATAGTCTGTTACAACCACAAGTACCATTTTTATTGTTAAACTTTAATTAAATGACAAATTGGTAGCTAATAAACTGATTTTACTCTGAGAGTTATTTATTTACTAAATGTTTAACTGTCTGTAGGAGTTTACTCTCTCTTCCCATTTTCTTGTATTCTGAGTCAGGGATTTTATTAGTATGGATAAATTTCAATGCCAAAACTCACAAGAGCTGAAATTGGGAAGAAGAAAGAACCGCTGAATTTTAACTGATGCTAAATGGTATGGGATTTTTGTCCCTTCCCTTCTCTCCCCTCCTATCCAAATCCCCCGAAAATGGAGGGGAAACAAAAGGAGGTCTAGGAGGGGTTTTTCTCCCCTCCTCTCTTAAAAACTGAACCAAACAAACATCATTTAAACTATTCCTCTCCCTTCCCCTCCCTCCGATTCCCTCATACCAAACAGACTCTTCAAATAATAATAATCATTGCACAGGAAACCCAACGTCATGATTAGATCCATGTGAACTATCAAATTGAAAAGATTTCTCCAAGGATTTATGATACTTGTAGATATTAGATACATAATTTTCATTACATGACATTAGATTTATGGTGTAATAATAAATCCTTGGGGTACCGCTTTGACATAGTTTATCACCGGGCCTTGAGAACAAAGGGCAGATGTTTATTCCCACATGCATGAGACGACATTCAGCAGACTTAGCTTTTCTAGTATATTCCCCTGAATGGTTGGGCAGCAACGAAGTGATTGATGAGGTGCATAAGGATATGGGGATTCAAAAGTTTTTCAAGCTTTGCAACAAGGGGTAAGTACTAAACCTGGGTTTTCTTATAATCATGGGGTTTGTTGTTTGAAGGTAGGTTGGTGATATCTGCCGTATCCCCTTGGATTCCTTATTGTGAATCCCGGCACAATCACACGCATTCTCGGAATCCAGGTGCAGTGGATGGACTGGCTGCAAAGCCACTGGCCGTTAAAACGCATTCGGTGGTGGTGGCACTCCTGGCCGCGAATTGTGCCCCGCTATTCCAGCCTGACCTGCTATTGGGCCCGCTTTTTTTTATTCTCCATTAAGGAAATTTGGGTCTTTTCGCGTCCACCTAAGCCCTAACATTTTATTATTATAAACCCACTAATCCATGAAGGGTTTAACCGCTCCATGCCGCTATGTAAGACGGACAACATAGGATCCCTATACTGTTGAAAGAATTCCACACCACTCCTGAAGGAGATCATTCAGGTTTTCACCAACAATATAGGCGTTAGCAGCCAATATTTATTGGATTGTGATAAAGAAAGATGTGGAGAAATTTTTCCAGGAGTGTGATACTTGCTAGTGCCAAAAATATATAGCTGCAGCACTGGGAGGCTTGCTTCAGCCACTACCCACTCCAGACCAGATTTGGGACGATTTATCAATGGATTTTATTACCGGGCTGCCCAAATCAAAAGGGTATGATCCCATCTTTGTTGTTGTGGATAGGCTGTGAAAATACAGCCACGTCATTCCTTTGAAGCATCCATATACCGCGAAACAGTTGGCTGAAATTTTCACTAGAGAGGTGGTATGACTTCATCGCATTCCTTTCTCCACCGTCAGCGGTCGGGGCCCCATTTTTGTGAGAAATTTTTTATGCGAGTTGTTCAAATTGCAAGGCACCCATTTGAAGATGAGCACCGCCTACCATGCACAGATGGATGACCAAACTGAAGTCGTTAATCATTGTTCGGAGACTCTTCTGAGGTGCTTTAGTGCGGACCATGCCAAGACTTGGGTATTGTGGCTTCCATGGGCTGAGTTTTGGTACAACACCACATTTCATGGGTCCACGGGATCTACTTATTTTGAAGTGGTGTATAGGTGCCCACTTCCAGCCTTAATCAGATTCTTAAAAGGGGAAACAAAAGTGGAAGCAGTTCAGCGAGAATTGATGGACAGAAATGACGCTTTGCGCCAGTTGAAGTATCATTTGTACAGGACACAAATGAGAATGAAGAACCGGACTGAGCAAAACAGGAAGAATAGGAGTTTGAAGTAGGAGAGTAGGAGTTTCTCAAGCTGTGTCTTCACGTACGTTTGTTGGCAACTTCTATTGCTCCTAAACTCGACCCTCGGAATGGCCCTTTTGAGATTATGGAGAAGATAGGAGCAGTAGCTTACCGCCTCAATCTCCCTGCCACGGCTAAAATTCACCCGGTTTTTCACGTGTCTGTTGAAGAATTCACCCTGTTTTTCACGTGTCTGTTGAAGAAGTTAGGCAACGGTCAGGTTGTGAAAGAACTGCCAACCAACTTGGAATGTGATCCAGCTGACAGTTGGGAACCAATTGCAGTGCAGGCGATTCTTCTACTTGTAATCTTTCTTTATCAATAATACAGTGAAATTTAGTTCCATATGTCATCTATTTTCTTTAATTTTCTGTTCTGTGTTTGAGGGACATAATTTTTTTTTAAAATATTTGTAATTAAAATTTAAAACCAAAAAAGTATACTCTAGTTATGGTTAAGGGTGTATAATGCATAGAATGGTATTCTCATAGAATGGTATTCTCGGTCGCCTGCAAAGTTGTTAGTGCAATGGATATGAGATTTTGGTTTAGTAGTTTCAGAACTCTTTTGATTGCTAACCTTGTTCAAATGTTTTTGGCAGGATGGAAACTCTGGGGAGGACTTCAGTAAAGATTCCATGGAGCGTGATGAAAGGCGTCTCACAGTATTGGGTCGCAGGACTTTGGAAATATTTGTCCTTGAACATCTATTCAGGTATCATGTACAGTTAGTTTTGGATCCTTCAATTATTCTTGGCTAACTACTCATTTACGTACCTCTTGATTTTAGTTCTTGCTATCTCCTGAATTTTGTTCTTCTTCATTTCTGAATGTTGTTTGCTGGCAATGAACTAATGAGCAGTAGGAAGTAGACTCTTATAATGCACACAGTTAGCTAGGGTGTTATTTAATTTATATATTTTATATTTGGGTTGTACTTTTACTTTAATAAAATTTCAGAAATATGTTTTGATGAGAGGATTAGGTTTTCATGTGGTGAGATTTTAGGCGATGTTCTATTCAATGAAGTATAATCAAAAGTACGTTTGCAAACTTTAATCCAAGCATGAACAGAGTTGTTGTTAGTCTCTATTTCATAATGCTGCGAAATTCTCTTTCTGATTTTTCTCCATTCAAATTTGACTTAATTGCAATTATAGTTCCCAATTTTATCACGCTCACGAAAATAATCCCCTCTTTTTAAAATTGAACTCTTTGGTCTCTCAACTATCACTTTTGCTTCAATTTTGCTCCCAATCCAAATTTTAGGTAAAAAATGGGGGCGTTGCATATTTTTATTGATGTGGCGTAAAACATGCTCATGTGGCTTATTACATGTGATTCATCATATTTATCCATGTCATCAAACATTAAGCTGAGAAAAACAGAAACACGGATATGGAAGAGGGTTGTGGTAACATCATCTTGCAACCTCTTCCTCATCGTCATCGTCATCCTAATCATACTCAACTCAATCATCTTCATCATACTCATTCTCCTAATGGTTTAAATAATGGGAAAACCTTAATCTCAATGCTTTGTTTTTTGAATTGATGTACAGAACCATGCTATTGAACAGTGGCGGGGACAAATACGATTTGTTGTGACGATGGGTTCATGACACAAGATTGTGAGGCGACACCGACAAGAGGATAGATAGAGGATGGGTTGCAATCTGACTTTGTTTTTGTTTTTATTCTTTATTTTTTAATTAAAAAACTGTCACCTAGACATGTGTGTAACAAGTGTATGACTTTATTGGGTGTCTGTTGAACATTTTTGGATTAAAATATGGAAACAAAAATTAATATAACAAGTCTGAAATTAAGGGATACTAGTAATGAACAGAAAGGAGAACAAGAAAATAGAAAACAAATAGAGCATTATATATGAAGTATGTTTCTTACTCAATGATTGATCAAGTACGGTTGTGGTAGTATTTTTAGTGAGTAAAATGGCTATGCAACTGAGTGTGTAAAGACCTTACTTTGCAATTGCCATATTATTGACGATTATGATGTTGACGATTTGTCTTAATATGACATATTTGAGTGTGTGGATTGTGTGTGTATAACCTTAGGATCTAGAAAAATCAAAATTTTGACAAAATTGGTGTATCTCGTTGTACGAATGAGTGTTCGTTGTTCGAGGATTGTGTTTGTCCCATGGTTAAAATAAAACTTTTTATTTGTAATCGTCGTGAGACACAAAGCCTTCACTGTGCAATAGCATTCAAATTACCAACATAGAACATTGAGTAGTGTGTGACACGTAAGTTCTTTGTGTGACGGTGTGATATAACGACATGTATTTAAGATTCTAGTCAGAATTTCAAGTTTTAAACTCAAAATCCTTACCTCGAAAACAGTGCAGCTCCCTTTAGGATTGTATGAGGGCTACCAAGTGGTGTGGATTTATTTAGTAATAAAATGATAAATTGTGAATTTGGTAATTTAGGAAATATTGGATTTTGTTGGTGAAGATGTTGCAACACTTGAACAAAGAAGTTGATGATGAAGATTGCACATAGGCTTTGTTTGGATTGATGGAATGTGGTGCAATAGAATAGAAAATAATGGAATGAAATGTGATTCTATTGTTTTGATTTTTAAAGAATTAGTGGAATGGAATGAAACATAATGAGATCCATTCCATCCAATTCTACCATCTTCCCTTGTTTTTCTTCCCTCCAATTTGGGGTGTATGAGATGGAAACACAACTCTTAAATTGTTAATTATTAATTTGTCCTTATAATATTATCACAACAAAATACAAGCTCGATTATAGTTATTATATGCAAGACATCTTTTTCAAAAGCTTTAGTAAGATGGTTTCTACATGAGGCCTCATTTCCATGACAATATTTATGTGATATGAATGTTGCAAATCCCCTAAAACTTGCAATTAGCTCTTCGTCAAACAAATGAGAGACTCGAAGAATGTCATAAATGCAAGAATTGTTACACAATTAATATCTAATAAAAAAATTAATACCATATATGTCTACGTTTTATCTTGTGGTACGGTAATTATCAAGTTATACTACTTTTGACAGCAAATTATATAATTTTTATATTAGTAAAAATATACTAACTGAAACACATTGACTAGTATAGTTTATTTTAGATTAAATAAATTTTATTTACTTAAACAAAATCTAAATTTAGATTATAGTAAATACTTTAATCTTATCAACAAAGAGCAAGATAGTTTATATAAGCTATAAAATTTTAATAAAAGATAATTTATTTTTTATTTTTTATAATGATATTTTTAAGATAAGGTAAAAGTAACATAAAAAAAGTTATAACTCTCCAAAGTGTATCCACTACACTAATCTTTAGGTTCCATTCACACACTAACACACTAAGCTTATCTTTCAATAGTATTTTACAAAAGAAAGTTCCATACACTTCACTCATGCATTAGAGAAGGGGAAAATGATTTAGAATATAAAAAATGGATGAAAAAATATTGATAATAATAGGCAAAACTTGTGTTCTTTTATTAAATATGCTCTGCCATTAAATCTGTGAATAGTCATATAGTTGCAACGTTGAATACAAATAATTATGAATGTTGATATTGATATTTGTATATATTATATGTATTAACATAATCCAGTCTACCAATTTAATATTTTTGAAATATATCACAATCCTCTTATTTCAAAGTATAGTAAGGGCCCGTTTGATGGACATGATTCTATTTCATCCTATTTTTTTGTTTGATGCACCAATCAGATAATCCGTTATCAATAGGATAACAAGCGTTTCTCTCTTCCTCTAACCGGATAACACTTAACAATATAAAAAAAGTTGATGAAAAATAATAATTATTTTCCTTTGTCATCCATGTTTTGTGTTATGATTTATTCAGATTTTATTTTGTGTCGATTATAATAATAATAATAATAATAATAATAATAATAATAATAATAATAATAATAATAATAATAATAATAATAATAATAATAATAATAATAATGTTGATGATACATTTATATATAGGTAAATATGAATTCACGAGAACAAAATAATGTGATGCTATATCTAATGTTAGAACAAATGTTTTTAGAGATTATTGGACTTTGTTTAACAATTTTTATGATAGCGAGTCATTCTTCAATGCAGTTTTATAAAAATTATACCATTAGAAATCGACTAATTGATAGAAAGGGATTAAAGGGAGAATTTTTAGAGAGTTTGATCAATCGAGATGATGTTATGATAGTAAGTCATTCTTCAATTGTGATAGATAGAGAAATCACAATTTTTTCAAGTATATAAAATTACTTCATAAATTATTTACATTTTATTGATAGTGAGTCATTATTCAATTGTGATAGATAGAAAAATCATAATTTTTATGATAGTGAGTCCTTCTTCAATTGTGATGGATAGAGAAATCACAATTTTTTCAAGTATATAAAATTACTTCATAAATTATTTACATTTTTTAGCATTTTTATTTATTTATAAAAAAATTATATGAATGTTATTTTGAAAAAAAAATTAAATAGATTATAAGGACAAATTTGTCATTTTATCAAAATATAAATCATATCATCTTGTTATCTGTTGTGTATCGAACACTGAATATGATAAACTAATTTTATCAAGTTTGTTATCATGTGCACATCAAACACATGACATGATAACTTTTTATCCTGCTCATATCCTCTCTTATCTCTATCATGTTCCTTATCCTATCATGTGTCTATCATATCCGGTCAATCAAACGGGCCCTACATGTCATAGTTTTGAAAATATTATGGTTTCAAATAATGGTATCTTTCAATTTGAACTACTACTTAGTAAGCTATGGTTTCACTCATCACAAATAGACATTGGTAGGCAATCTTTGAATTAACTATTCATTAGAACAAGTGTGCAAAACTCACACATTAAATCTCGATACTATCGAAAGAATTACAAAGATTGTTGAGACAAAATCTCAAATTAATGTTTTGATGATAATTAAACAAAAGTTAATTAAGACTTCTAATTATAATTCTAAGTGTTTTGGTATTAACATGCGTGTTTTAGTGTATTAATCAAAGATAGGTACCAAGAAATTCAAAATAGATCATATTAAATAGAAACAAGTTCATTCAGAGAATCGAAGAACGTACTTGACATAATTTTGTAAAACAAAGAACGTTCTCCACAGTTTCAAATTAACAAGAATGATCAGATTCTTAAGGAAAAAAACCGGTTCCATTATTTACAATCTGTTCCAGAATTTCACCAAAAATATACAAGAATCATTTCAGTATAAGAATAACTCCAAAGAACAAAGGCAAAAGTTATGCTTCATAATTTATCAAGCAAGATCATTCTCCAAGTTGAGCAAGCATCAAGTACAAAACTGACAGATTGGAATGGGCACCTCAACTGTACTTTTTAGCAGCCTGCACATGTGATACAAAGCAGGGAATTACTTTAGACAGTTGTCAAGCGAAGCTTAAACCTCAGCACACCTCAAAGCAGAAACGAAGATCGTTTTTGGTTTACAAGAACATTCCTATTTTAAGGCTGATCTTATCCACTTATTGACACATGATAGCTGGACCATTCTCAACGGTCAAATGAGCTTTCATAAGCCTTCTTGAAGTCTATAAAAGAAGCCTTAAGATGAAGGATATATCAGAGCTTCAAGTGCAAAGCAATACATCACTCATACAATCATATTCGAAATCTCTTGAACTTCTCAATCATTTCACAACGATTCAGTTATGTTCTTAACTAGATTTCAGAATCAATTTTACTAAGTTCTAATAGAAGAATCTAATCTCAAACACGAGTTGATCTTACTCAGATTCTACCAATCTCTTTAAATCATCACTTTGTAACTCAAGACTATATTGTTGAAGTAGTTTGAGTAATTTGTAAAAATCCTTTTATGATTAAAAGGTGTATAATTCCTTTCTAAAGATTGAAGGGTAACCTGTGGAAATCCTTTTTGGGTTGAAAGGTAATACTTGGTAACAAATCAAGAATGATCTGGAAAGGTTGTGTGAAAACCAAGAACGATCTTGCTTCGAGCACTTAGTGGAAAATCTCACAATTGTGAGGACTGGACGTAACCCGTTTTGGGTGAACCAGGATAAATCTCTGTGTGATATTTCTTTCCTTATCTCTATTTACTTTTTATCTTCTAATCATATATTATATAGATAAGTTAAAATTTGGGTGAACCAGGATACATCTCTATATGATATCTCTTTCCTTATCTCTATTTACTTTTTATCTTCTAATCATGTATTATATAGATAAATTAAAATTGTGTGTTTTCACTAACCAAGAACATTCTTCGTTTATAACCAAGATCAATCTTTTGTTAGATACTTTGAGTTTTAACAGGAATTTTTAAAAAGGGACAATTACAATCCAAACTCGTTTCCTTTTAATTGACATTGTTACTTCAATTGGCATCAGAGCCAGTCTATAAGGATTAACACTTAAAAGTGCTAGAGTAAAAGATTCAGGAAGAAAATGTCAAAAGCTAAGTACATTGTTGAATGAGGGTCATCAAATAGACCACCTTACTTTGATGGCACAAACTACTATTTCTGGAAAAGCAAAATGCAGCTGTTTCTAAAATCCCAAGACACAGGTATCTGACACATCATTATAGATGGAGATTTCATACCAAGAGTCGACCAAAATGATTCAACATCTGCTGAAAAGAAATAAGTAGATTGGACAACAGAAGATAAAACTAATGTACTTCTAAACCCAAAAGCTCAATTATTTTTATCATGTGCTTTAAGCAGGGAAGAAAGTGAAAGAGTCGACGAATGCGACGCTGCTAAAAAGGTATGGGACACATTACAAATTCATCACGAAGGAACAAGTCATGTGAACTATTTGAAACAAGGATCGATATAGGCATAAGAATGTTTGAACTATTTGAAATGAATGAAGGAGAAACTATTGATGAAATGTACTCAAGGTTTACAACCATTGGATATGAAATGCGATCCTTAGGCAAGGCATACTTAGTACAAGACAGAGTAAGAAAAATCATGAGATGCCTTGCAGTCATATGGAGACCAATGGTAACAGCCATGAGCCGGGCCAAGAACCTTGAAGTACTCGGATTAGAGGAACTAGTTGGAACCTTACGAGCACATGAAGTGCTGCTACATGAAGACAAACCAACAAAGAAAGGAAAAGCAATAGCCTTAAAAGCTTCTCAAGAAAGTATGTTACTGCAACCAGAAGAGGATTTAGAAGAAATCAGGCAGGAAGATGCTAATGAAGAAATAGTTCTTCTTACAAGAAAAATCCAAAGGATGATGAGGAGAAGGGATCATATCAAAAAACAATTTCCGAATAAAAAGGAAACTTCAAAACTGAGGTAGACAAGAGTCAAATCACTTGTTTTGGATGTAACAAACAAGGACGTTACAAAACTAAATGTCCCTTGAACAAAATAGCACCAAAGAAATTTCCTTTCAAGAAAAAATCCATGATGGTGACCTGGGATGATTTTGATGAATCATAAATAGAGGAATCTGAAGAAGCCAACTTATGTTTGATGGCAAACTTTGAAGATAAGGTCGTAATAAATTATGAACCATGTCTCTTATGTGAACAAATTGAAAAAGATTTTGACAGCTTACTTGATGATTCAAATCTACTTGTTCAAAAATGTAGCTCTTTAAAAGATCAAGTTTTCAAAGAAAAAAGGAAAAAGAGAAAGCTCAGATTATGATTGATGAACTAAAAAACATCATTCAGAACATGCAGGAATCTCATCTTAAGGAAACAAATGAAATTGAAAACTGAGAATCTTTTACGATTCAAAAGAAGAACATTCTTCTTAAAACAAAAAATGAAATTCTTAAAAATGACTTAAGAAACTTTATATCAAATCCACTAAAACATTTCAAAAAACCATGGGATCCTAAGTAGGGATATTTGACAAAGCTGGACTTGGTTTTGACAAAACACAAAAATAAAAAATGTATGAAAACTTTTTTGTTCCTGAAAGAAAGGATGACAAGTGCAAAACAAGATGTTCATATTGTAAAAAAATTGGACATCTAGAATATACCTGTTATTTCAAAAAAAAAGGATGAAAAATTTAAAGCAAAATGGGCACTTAAATTCCAAGAACGTTTTGCAAATAAACCAGAATATTCTTCTCAAAATTTCAAAAAGGGAGAACGTTTTGGACACAGACCAGAACATTCTTCAGTAAGAAAATGCTCTTTCTGCTAAAAAATTGGACATGATGAATCACAATGTTATTTTAAAAAATCAAGTATAAAAGGAAAAACTAACCCTCAAAGACCCAAGACCAAATGGGTACCTAAAAATTCTGTAACATCTAATAAAGGTTGGTTCTCGAAATATCATGAAAAAGCCATGGTACTTGGACAGTGGTTGTTCAAGACATATGACAGGAGATAAACAAAGTTTTATGTGTTTCATTAAAAAATATGGAGGGTCAGTAACATTTGGGAACAATGACCAAACAAAAGTCAAAGGAAAAGGTACCATAGGTAAGGAAAATTCTACTAAAATTAATGATGTTCAATATGTTGAAGGGTTGAAACATAATCTTCTAAGCATTAGTCAACTTTGTGATAATGTCTTTGAAGTTATTCTTAAACCAAACATATGCGAAGTCAGAATGGCAAACTCTGGTGAGATTTTATTTGCTACATCTAGAAAGAAAAGTCTCTATGTTTTATATATTGAAGAATTACCATTTGAATCATGCTTCATGTCCATTAACAAAGACAAATGGATATGGCATAAACGAACTAGACATGTGAGTATGAAAACAATATCAAATTTATCAAAATTAGATCTTGTGAAAGGACTTCCCAAAAGAAACTTTGATAAGGAAAAAGTATGTGAAGCTTGTGCAAAAGGAAAACAAGTTAAGAGTAGTTTTCATTCAAAAGATTTTATATCAACTAAAAAACCTCTTGAACTACTTCACATTGATCTCTTTGGTCCTATCAAAACCACTAGCCTAGGATGCATGAAATATGGGTTTGTTATTGTTGATGATTTTTCTCGATACACATAGGTACTGTTTTTAAAACAGAAGGATGATGCATTTGATGCTTTCAAAACATTATGTAAAAAAGTTCAAAATGAAAAAGAATCTAATATAATCTTTGTGAGAAGTGATCATGGAGGAGAATTCATAAATGCTTCATTTATAACATTTTTTGATGAACTTGGCATCTCTCATTATCTATCTTGTACAAGAACTTCTCAACAAAATGGATTTGTTGAACGAAAGAATAGAACATTACAAGAGATGGCAAGAACAATCTTGGAAGAATCAAATGTTGAATCGTGTATCCATAAGGAAAATCATAAATAAAACACCCTATGAAATCTGGAAAAATAGAAAGCCAAATATTTCATATTTTCACATCTTTGGATGCTATTGTTAAATTTTAAACAACAAAGAAAATCTAGGAAAATTTGATGCAGAGTCAGACAAGGCCATTTTTCTAGGATACTTAACTGACTCTAAAGGGTATCGCATATTTAATTTAAGAACAAAGATTGTTGAAATTAGTATGCATATATTATTCGATGAATTTGATGATCTTGATATAAGTAAGATAAATGATGAAGAAGAAGAACAATCTGGACAACAACAGCAGATTGTTCCTCAAGAAACTGAGATTGATAAACAATCTCCATTTCAACCTCCTCCATGAAACTAGAAAATCATATGGGATCATCTAGAAAATCAAATTATAGGCAATACATCTGATGGAATTAGAACAAGAATGTCATTTAAAGATGACATCAACAGCAACATGGCAATGATATCCCAAATAGAGCCAAAATCAATCAAAGAAGCCATAATTGATCAATCTTAGATTGAAGCAATGAAGGAAGAACTTCTTCAATTCGAAAAGAATGAAGTCTGGACTCTTTTCTCAGATCCACAAGATCAAACAATCATTGGAACAAGATAGGTGTTCAGAAACAAGCGGGATGAAGAAGGTAAGGTTTAAGAGACAAACCAAGATTGGTAGCTCAAGGATATAATCAACAAGAAAGTATAGACTATGATGAAACCTTTGCTCCAGTTGCAAGGTTAGAAGTTATAAGAGTTCTTCTTTCATATGCATCTCAGAAACTTATTAAACTTTTTCAAATGGATGTGAAAAGGGCATTTTTAAATGGTTTTTTAAATGAACAAGTTTATGTTCGTCAACCTCCGGGTTTTGAAGATCAAAAGAAACCAAATCATGTTTTCAAACTTACCAAAGCTTTATATGGATTAAAACAAGCTCCTAGAGCATGGTATGAAAGATTAAGTTCCTTTCTAATCAAAAATGGATTTTCCCGAGGAAAAATTGACACAACACTGTTCAAGAAATCAAATAAAAAGGATTTACTTATTGTTCAAGTGTATGTTGATGATATTATATTTGGATCAACTAATGAAAAAATGTGTGAGGATTTTTCAAATCTCATGCAAAGTGAATTTGATATGAGTATAATGGGAGAATTGAGGTATTTTCTTGGATTACAAATTAAGCAACACAAAGATGGAATTTTAATATGTAAGAAAAATACATAAAAGATCTTTTAACAAAATATAAAATGAGTGAAGCCAAAATTATGACTGCTCTCATGCATCCATCCTCCTCATTAGACAAAGATGAAAATGGAAAATCCATTTCTAAAAAAGAATACAGGGGAATGATCGGTTCTTTACTTTATTTAACTACATGTAGGCCTGATATTATTTTTGCAGTAGGATTATGTCCTCGGTTTCAAGCATCACAAAAAAAATCTCATTTAACTACTATAAAAAGAATTTTTCGTTATGTTGTTGGTACTGCTGATCTTGACCTTTGGTATAACAAAGGTTCACATTTTGATTTTGTAGCCTACTGTGATGCTGATTATGCCGTTGATAAGATTGAAAGAAAAATCACAAGTGGTGCATGTCAGTTCCTAGGAGAAGCATTAATAAGCTGGTCATGCAGAAAGCAAAACACAATTGCTATATCAACCACTGAAGCTAAAGATGTCTCAACATGAAGACTTTTCAGTAAGTTATTCTCCTATTCCAATTTATTGTGATAATACTAGATCCAAACATATTGAAATAAAACATCATTTTGTTAAGGATCATGTGAATAAAAAGAAAATTGAATTAGTCTTTGTTGATACAAAAAATCAGCTAGCTGACATATTTACAAAGCCTCTTGTTGAAGAAAATTTTAATTCAATCAATGAAAGATTAAAAATCATAAAAAAAAAATCCAACTCAAAATCGTTAAAAACTGAAACCAGATCATTCTAGTCATAACGGAGAACGTTCTTCGTTCGAGTTTGTTTTAACAAACTACTCCAGATCATTCTTCATTTCTTCATCATGAAGAAGTTCAAAAATCAGCTTCTGAAATTGTACCTTATGTCACTCATCAAAAAGTAACGACTACCCATGCCTATTACTGCCACATCATCTCCACTTTCCTTCTTCCCAATAACGTCTGCCCAATCAATCAAATCCCACGCGTGGCACTCCCTCCTCTCACAACCATCTGCAAAAGTTCAAAACCGTATTTTCAACTTTCTCCACTAAACAACAACTTCACACTTTTTATGCAAAAAATCATCTCTCCTTCTCCTTCATCCTTACCTCTCGTTTTCTCAAAAATGGCGCGTACCAACTCAGTTGCATGCAAGAATCCTCAGTTAAGAACACCATCACCATCTCCTTCACCATCACTGACTCGTTCACCGTCACCTCCACCCATAACAAAACCTCCATACTCTTCTTTAGAGAGAACATTCTCTTACTACTTGTCATCGTCCCTGAAGTCCACTCCCCCCACCGATTACACTTGCTCCACTCTCCACCATTCTTCCACCCTTATTCCAATGCCCAACTCCCTTGATAAGTCAGGCTCCACCCCATCTCCAAAAATCATTCAACACTCGCTCAAGTAGTTCATCTTCCAAACGAAGATCAATGAGAATCCTAGCAGGTATTGGCACCTCAAAAACCAAGACCACAGACTCCACAATCTATACAATTTTTGATGATGATTCTAACCCTAAGTCATCACCACTGATTCCCAAACAACAACCAGCACCTTCATCAAAACCTTCCACACCCTCAAAACCCCCAACATCCCAAAAATCCACTTTCAAGGTGATTCCACCTAAATCCATTCCCTCTCAAACTAAAATAAAGATTCCTCAATCCAAATCCTCTTCCACACTCTCTCAATTTCTGGCTTCTCAAAAATTGAAAAACCCTAAAAAAACCTACTAAGAAAACTTCAAATCCAGAATGTTCTTCGTCCAAACCATCATCCCAAGAACGTTCTCCACTAAAAACTGCAAACCCAGCACCCACAAAATCTTCCAAACTAGCAACCACAAAATCTTCTACCAAACCATCATCTTCCAAAATCCTCATTCCTCCACTTATTCCATCAAAACTTGAAAAACTCTACAATGACAAATGGGCTCAAAGACCAATAGGCAATGGTCGGGTTTTTCATTTTTGAAAACCTCCAATATGAAGGTACCTCCATTAAGCATCATACTGATGCCCTTGGATATACTAATTTCCTTCAAATCTCCGAGTGTTTCTATCCTGATGTAATCTGGGCCTTTTACTGCAAAGCTGAAGCCTTTGCAGATAAATCACTCATTGTTTCAAAACTAAAAGGCATTGAAATATGCTTGAATCATTTCATTCTTGTTGATATCTTTCAACTGCCATCTGAATGACCAACAATTTTTGGAAAAAACTGGTATTCAACCTTAAACATTTCCAAAGAGGAAGTGTTTCAAGAGTTGTTCATTACTGGGTCCACAAATTTCTTTTCAGACGATCTCAAACCCCTTCCAAAGATTTTTAATAGCATCAGTCAACACTCAATACTACCCCACTGTGGTAGTCATTAGTATGATTCTGACAATGATGTGTTAGTCATCTATCGTCTCCTCCACTGCAAGAAATTGAATCTGCCCCATCTTACCCCTTCCAAAGATTTTTAATAGCGTCAGTCAACACTCAATACTACCCCACTGTGTAGTCATGAGTATGTTTCTGACAATGATGTATTACTCATCTATCATCTCATCCACTACAAGAAATTGAATCTGCCCCATCTTATCATCCAACACATAATTGTTGCCATCAACAAAGACTAATAGAGAAACATTGTTCCATATGGTATGGTTTTCTCAAAAATCTTTAGATATTTTAATATCCCTTTGATGACTGAATCATCCCGCATTAAAATATCAAAATTTTCATCCAAAAAAATTTCTCACATGAAACAAATTCCATCCATCCCACTATTTCCTAAAGCTACCTTCACTCCACCTACCACTAAATGAAAACGATATGCGCGCAACTATGCAGTCAAAACAAATGTTGAACCGCCCACCAATCAAGAACGTTCTCCTTCTCCACAAAACGTTCCCCCTTCTCCTACTATTCCACAAAACTTTAAATTATCACTTGATCAGGTAACCCCTGCAGGTCATTCCTCTCAAAATCACCAATCCAATTTTACAAAGTGATATGTGTCCTCCGCTTCAAATTCAGCAAAACTCTCTTATGTCACCAGCTTTCGTGTCACCCCAAAAAACCAGCTCCTTCATTTTTGGAATCAGTCAATATATAGTTTTTCCATATTTAGACATTCCTGGTCCATCAGTACCTCACCACTCAACTCCTACAGGATCCCTTCCTCAAATTAACACATCATTTGCCACTTTATCATCTTTTTGCACCACTACAATTCCCTCTCAGAATACTCCTCTATCTTCTCCCATCGAAGATGATCAGCGCCTTTTCAAAAGAACAAAGATGGAGAAGGAAACATCCAAAACTTACAAGGAAATCCCCAAAATCTTTGTTGCTCTTCAAACTATAATTGCTAACTTCAAGACAAAGAGCATGCCATTTTGAGGGACTAGACGGCTAACCAGCTTGCGCCAAAGCTAGATCTTGAGCCTCCTCTACTTAATCCTCCTCCAACTTTTCCAAAAATGCCAAAATCTTCTATGTCTTCATCCTCTGAAGGATCTTCCCAGTCGCTGTCTTTCTGAATTTTTTGCATCTATTCTCCTATTCCTTTTTGCCATGACAAAGGAATTCTTAGATTTTAAGTATTTCAGAAGTCTTTTTGTATGATTACTTATGTATCTTTGTTTTGTTTTTGAAACATATGTATGACTAAAACATTATTGATGTATTAATGAAAATTATATGTTGGTTCAAAAGATTAGCACATATTGAGGGGGAGTTTTTAACTAAAAGCTCTATATGATTATTATTAGAATCAAAATTAAAATCTATAATAACATTTTAGTCATCATCAAAAAGAGAGAGATTGTTAAGACAAAATCCCAAATTAATGTTTTGATAATAATTAAACAAAAGTTAATTAAGACTTCTAATTATGATTCTAAGTGTTTTGGTATATAACATGTGTGTTTTAGTGTGTTAATCAAAGATAGGTACCAAGAAATTCAAAATAGATCATATTAAAAAGAAGCAAGTTCATTTAGAGAAACGCAGAACGTTCTTGACAAAATTCTGTAAAACGAAGAACATTCTCCACAGTTCCAAATTAACAAGAATGATCAGATTCTTAAAGAAAAAAAAAACTGGTTCCATTATTTACAATCTGTTCCAAAATTTCACCAAAAATATACAAAAAATTTCAGTATAAGAATCACTCCAAAGAACAAAGGCAAAAACTATGCTTCATAATTTATCAAGCAAGATCATTCTCCAAGTTGAGCAAGCATCAAGTACAAAACTGAAAAATTGGACTGGACACCTCAGCTGTACATTTTAGCAGCCTACACACGTGATATAAAGCAGAGAATCACTTCAGACAACTATCAAGCGAAGCTTAAACCTCAGCACACCTCAAAGCAAAAATGAAGATCTTCTTGGTTTACACAAACATTCCTACTTTAAGCATAACATTCCTGTTTTAAAGCTAATCTTATTCACTTACTGAGACATGACAGCTGGACCATTCTCAACGACCAAATGAGCTGTCATAAGCCTTCTTGAAGTCTATAAAAGAAGCCTCAAGATGAAGGATAGATTAGAGCTTCAAGTGCAAAGCAATACATCACTCATACAATCATATTCGAAATCTCTTGAGCTTCTTAATAATTTCACAATGATTCAATTTTGTTCTTAACTAGATTTCAGAATCAATTTTACTGAGTTCTAATCTAAGAATCTAATCTCTAACACGAGTTGATCTTACTCAGATTCTACAAATCTTTTTAAATCATCACTTTGTAACTCAAGACTATATTGTTGAAATAGTTTGAGTAATTTGTAAAAATTCTTTTATGATTAAAAGGTAATGTGTAAAAATCCTTTCTAAAGATTGAATGGTAACCTGTGGAAATCCTTGCAAGGTTGAAAGGTAATACTTGGTAACATATCAAGATTGATCTGGAAAGGCTGTGTGAAAACCAAGAACGATCTTGCTTTGAGAACTTAGTGGAAAATCTCACAATTGTGAGTACTGGACGTAACCCGTTTTGGGTGAACCAGGATATATCTCTATGTGATATCTCTTTCATTATCTCTATTTACTTTTTATCTTCTAATCATATAGTATTTAGATAATTTAAAATTGTGTGTTTTCACTAACCAAGAATGTTCTTCGTTTATAACCAAGATCAATCTTGCGTTAGATACTTTGAGTTTTAACAGGAATTTTTAAAAAGGGACAATTATAATTCAAATTCCCCTTCCTTGTAATTGACATTGTTACTTCAATAAAGATGACACATTTAATAAGGTATTGTGTCATATACCTTTTTCATGAGAGTTTAAAAGTCAAGTTCTTTAATATTATGAAGTGACTCTACTTCATCCTCATATAGGTGGACTCTATTAGAAATATACCCATAATATGTATTCCAATAAATTTATGTTATATGTTTATTAAGATTAAATCTTAACATTCCAACTTTATACTAATGGTCCAAGTACTTCTACCTCTTTGAGATGTATCTGTAGTTAAATACTTGCAATCACGTGAATAATATATTTTTACTATTGAACTCAAGACTTAATGCTACTCAAGTGTGAGTTGATTTTCCAAAATTGGTGATTAATTAAATATGGGAATGAGTCTCATCCCCAATTATGTCTTCAACACCATGTCATCTGTCAAACCTTACGTAAAAAAATTTGCAAGATTCTTTTCAGTTCTTACAAACACTATGGAGATCACTCCGTTTAAAATTAAATCATTTACATAGTTATGTCTGAAACCAATATGTTTAGATTTTCCATTATATACTTAGCTATATTTTTTATAGTCTAGACTTATAACTATCACAATTTTTGGATACTAGTGGTACTGCCTTTTTCCAAATAGGTATCTCATACAATAAATTTCTTAGCCATTCAACCTCTGTACTACCTAAAGTTGAAGTAATAAATTTTGCAGCCATGATAGTGTCGATAATGTAAACTTGTTTCTTTAAATCCCAAGAAACTATATCTCCACCAAAGTTGAATATCCATCTACTTGCCGAAGCATAATCTTCAATATAAATTTCGCAATTGACATTAGTATATCCTGAAGTAGCAATGTGAATCACAAGAGAGTGGGGTTTGAATTGAGACCCTTTTAAAATTTTGATTCTTGGGCTTAAATTAAATTAACTCATGATCAATCTTTGTTGAAACAAAATGTCCAGAATGTTTTGGATATGTTAGAAGTACATAAAACAAATTAATATATAATGAAGTGTGATTTATGTGTGCAAATAATTAAAGATAAGGGATAGAAAGATCACAGACAAAAATTATATTGGTTCACCCAACTCGAGCTAGTCCAGTCATAACAACCGTGATATTTTCACTATGTGCTTCAGAACCAGAATGTTCTCCTTCACACCTTTTCTCTTGATCACACCTTGACCAATTACAATCTTCACCTTTCAACCTTGAAAGGATTTTTACAATCACCTTTTAGCCTTGAAAGAATTTTTAAAAACACATTCAATCTAACATAAAAGATAGACTTGAATTACAAATAATGTTTATGATAAAAATATTTGGGATCTAGAAACTTCTCCACACTTGTTTGAGATAAATAAAGACAAATTCAGTAAATGATGATACACAAATATAGTGAAGAGAGCTGGAGTTGTTTGAAGAGTTTTTGACTTTTTATTACTTGAACAAGTGTTGGTAGATTTGTAAATTGAACTTTTGCCTTCATTTTCCAATTAATCTTCAATTTATAGATGATAAAAGGCTTTGAATATTCAGTTCAAACTGAATATAGTCGTTAGACACACTTCCCAAGTGTCAGATATATTATAAAGCAATTAAACATGTGTTTATATTGCTTTCCAAAACTTTCTTGACAAGCGAAGAACGTTCTTGCTTTTGGGTCTAATGGAAAACATGAATAAGTGAGTGAATGAGCTGTGAAATGTCAATTGATAGTGTTTTAAATCAGATTTATGCAGAACTTTCTGCAGAATAATGTAAGTACAGTGTACTTGTTTCCTTGCTCACAACTCATGAATTTGGAGATCAATCTTAAGGTTGTTTTCCTCCTTTGGGCATTCAATTCAAGTTCTGGGCTTGAGCACTTGTTTATGTAGTCTTGATACTCTTTAAATTATGGTTTAAACTATGGTAAATTATCTATTTTAATTATTCCTTTAAATGAGAATTACCAAAATGTTCTTTTGTAAAACAAGAACATTCTTCGTTTTTGTTTTGTATGATTGCTGGATTTTGATGATGTTGTGTATCATGTTTTTCTGCTTTGTACGTGTGTTGCTTTTTGCAGAGATGCAGTGTTGGTATTTTTGTCCTTATTATACTTTTTAATCATAAATGTGGAGATTGATCTTGATTTTTGTTCTTGATGTTTTGATTTGCCTTTGTTAATCTTCTTTGAATGAATCTGTCCAAAATGATCTTGAGTATATAATTCTATTGTTTTTTTTCATAATGAAGGATGGTAATTTGTGATGAAGATTGACAGCTTAAAATGATCTTGATTTAATGATAACTTTGTTCTTTTGCAGACCAGAATGTTCTTGGATTGATCATTATTTAATGTAGTGAAAACAAGAATGGTCTTCGTTTTTCTAGATTTCTGTTTTTAATACACTAGAATCATCTTTGTTTTTCATACTTCTGTTTTTAATAAACCAAAATGATCTTCGTTTTTTCAAAATGGTCTTGTCGGCATTTTCTAATTTAGTTAAGACATGATTTGCTTTGATTTATATCATGGTGTGATCATTGATTGTTGTATGAATGTATTTGATCACCTTCTTCATGAAGATTGTAAGACACTGAAATTTCTAAAATCTAATTTATGCAATTTTAGTGTATTTTGTGTTGAATTGCTTAGGCTATTAGCAGAATTTTTATTTTATGAATTAAGTTCCAAAAATATATTTTGTTAGAGTTAGTAATATATTTAAAGCACACACACACACACACACATATATATATATATATATATATATATATATATTTGGAGACCCTTTAAAATTATTTATAGGAGAATTTATTATCGATAGCATTCTTGGGGGGTATTTCTGTGCAGGTGTCTGCCGAGAATACCCCAAGGGTATGAGCGATATCTGATATGTCTCGTAGCCCCACTGTAATTTCTATTTGTATACTCTGGATTATTATCCCAAAACTATTTTAGCTTGTTTGTATATATGATGTAATTATTTATGACTCTTGTCATTTTGTGTTACGACGTATTATTTTATTAAGTTGTTTAAAAAAAATGTACTCGCGCTGTTAAAAATCGGGGTGTTACATTGTGGCATCAAAGCTTTGGTTAGATTGTAGGTCGACACGTAGGTTGGGAGTCATTATCTGATCATGCATTGGGGTAAGTTTTTAGAGTTGTCAGGTCTTGTGTAGTTGTTATGTGTTGATGTAGTCGAAAGTTGTCTTTTGGAATTCTTCTAAGTGGTGTTAAGATGTCTTCTTGATGTTGGTTTTTAGGAAACAATGCCTCCAAGAAGGAACAACATTGCAAGAGTCAATGTCAACAGGGATGATCAAATTGTCGAAGCAATGAATAACATGGCTGTTTTTGTTATGGTGTTCTTCTATTTTGGTGTTTGTGTTGGATAGAAATGTTAAGATTTTTTTTTGGAATGTTTTGTTGCAAATTTTTTGTCCATAAATAAGTGATTTTCCTTCTTGTGTTATTCATCCTTACTTGTTGTAAACTCTTTTAGTAAAATATACTCTAAGGGGATTAGGAGTAAGAAAGGGTTTGTAAGGTAGTTAATGTCACAAGGGACTAATTTGACAAAGTCAAACACTATTTGATTGAAGGTATTGGCACGAGCGAGATTTTCGTTCTGTTTGATTGTGGTAGCGATAATTATTGAAAAAGCTATAATTGAGGAAAGGACTCCTTCCAATTTTTAGTTTGCACATAGGGACCATATATGTGTAATTGATGTGTGAATATGTGATGGTTAATATTGACGTGATTATGCATTCATGACTGATAATATGGGTTGCTACATGTTATGAGTTTTATTGATGAGAATATGTTTTGAGTATGCTATGTGAAAAGTATGAAAAATTATTAGTGTGTAATGAGTATTAAAAGGGGAGTCTTTTAATAGCTACATTTACATAATAATTGTTTAGAAAATGTCAGAGTATGCTCATGCATTGCATAGTTAGTAGTGATCGTGATGGGCCACGGTGTTAGTGGTGACCGTGATGGGCCACGGGATGGTTCCATGAGTTTATTGGTCCATCTTTTGCTTATAAGGATTTTTAGTCGTGTGGGTCTGTGATAAACTATATTCTGGTAAATCGTGTTGATCTGTGATAGGTGGCACCTTGGTAATTAGTACTGGTCTGTGAGAGGCGATACATTTATTTCGGAATCATGTGCACTAGTATATAAGCATTGCATTAGGGTGTTTGACACACGAGTCATGTTTGTTATGATATGATATATGTATATACATTCTCTGTTATTGTTTAGTAACATGCCATAACTGCCAAGTGTTTATTGTTTGTCTTCATGACATAATTGTTAAATTTTAATTGTTAATTTCGGTTGGTGACCCTTTACATTATTGTGGAAATTGGGTTTGCTCTTAGATGATACTCAAATCTGTTCTACTAATTGTTACCCTGACCACGGAAACGTCGTTAGACTTCCCTGACTGGCACTCGCTGACTTCTTGGGCATAGGACCCCATCTCAAGCAGGGCTACATACATGGGTCGAGTCAGATAGGTCTCGTAGCCAGGGGTGTGAGCCATGTCTGATAGGTCTCGTAGCCCTGGTGTATTTTCTATTTGTATACATTGGATTATTGTCCCAAAAACTATTTTAGCTTGTTTGTATATATGATGTAATTATTTATGACTCTTGTCGTTTTGTGTTACGCGTATTATTTTATTAAGTTGTTTAAAAAAAATGCACTCGCGCTGTTAAAAATCGGGGTGTTATGCTATCTTGAAGATGTAATAATCATTCTTTTCAATAATTGATATATGATATATTCTTTTTGAGATTATTTCATTATTGAGTAGATACTTATGCATTTTGATGATATGAATGGTATCTTGCTTGTTCACTTATGCAATTCATCTTCCTTAAATAAAACTCAAGTGCAATCATTGGTAGATCATCATTCACAAAAGTTAATCATTTATTTCATAAGATTTGTTGTCATTAAAACCTACATAAAAAAAGGTTTTTAACTCAACAATCTCCTTTTTTTTTATGATGACACACCTTTTGAATAAAACTTAAGTTTTATGGATGAATATAAATAAAATGCAAGAATGTTCATAGATATGTAAATAAACTCCCCCTAAACACATCCAAGAGTTTAATTCTTATCATTCTAATTAAACTCCCTCTAAACATATGCAAGAGGTTAATTCTTAACATTCTTCATTAATTACTTTCATCCTATATCCATCAGATATTTCTCTCCCCTTTTTGGCATATATCCAAAAGAATGGGTAATAAAAATGAAGTACAAATGTAGGGAGCAATAGCATGAGTATACTGCACATATAAATCATGTGGTTGATCAATGCATTCATATATCAAAATTGTCAAGTTTGCATTTAACATCAAGGATCATAGCATGTATGATGATCAATAACCATTTTAGTCAATATTGCAATCAAGATATGGATAATGATAACAAAAGTAATATGGCATAATTATATGCAAGCATTTTAACACACTCGAAAAATAGTCAATGAATATATATTCTTCTCATTTTTGGAAAAACAATGAGTTGACTTCAGTTTTAAAAAAAAAAGTATTTCTAAAAACTCCCCCTAAATATTATAAAATTAATATTCTTTAATATTTTAAAGTTCCATAACACAAGTAAGATGCCTCTTTGATATTTGTCCTCTTTCACAAGAGCCAACATTTTAATTTGAACATGATCATGCTTACTGTTATAAATAGATCCATTTTTCATTTTTAGAAGAAATAGAGAGAATGAGTGTATACAGGGAAGCAAAATAAGATGAAGGTGAGATCATGTCAAATATAATTTCTCTATTTACAAAATATTCTTATGCTAGTAATGTTTGTATTTTTCAAAAACTAATTTTTTAAAAGGATCAAGGATATGCCAAAGGATTTGTTCACTTTAAAAAAAAATGTTTTTTCACAAATTTTTTGAAAACACACAAATTAACAATAAGGTACATGTTCAAGCTTACTTTCATTAGTAAGTGTGTATGAGGCTTTTTGATTATTGCTATTTCTATTTGTCATTCTTAAAATATATTTAAACACTTGAAATCAGTTTTCACAAAAGAAGTATGCAATTAATAAGACTCATTTGCAATGACATAGTATGCTTCAAATTGCTCACATCCATTTTGGACTTCATGGAATGTAAATGTATCAAGATGATCATTCATCAATATTTGAGACAATATTTTCAGGATAAAAACAAATCAAATTTGTTTTTAAGAACACAATGTGTATGCCTTTTTCTATTTGGAGCACCTTTGATTTTGATTTTTACAAAAAATACACAAATCATTGTCATGAAAATTAATCATATATTCTCTCTTGTTGAAGTATTTCAAAAATAAATCCTAAACAATGATAAATATATATATATATTTAAAATATGTTTAAGAAGGATCTTTTTCAAAACCCACATTATAAACTCAATTTTTAAAAAAAAGTCATATTAAAAATATTATACTCAAGCATCAAAGAATGTATAGGCTACTCAATATATGCAAAACAATTTGAGAACATGATAGAAAATTAAGGACATAAAGAGGTGAATTTGCACAAAATGATGTTAATTCATTTAACATGATAATTTGAAAAATCTTATTGCGCAAAGTGTGAAAAAATCATTCAATGAATTATACTTAACAAAACAGCTTTTTGTCTAATCATTAAATACACTAATTTATTTTAAATGCCTTTATAACAAGGACAATAATTTTTAACACCAAGTTAGATTTGCTCATTTGTGTTATACCATCATGAAAAGTGTAAGAACAAAGATTGTAAATATGTTGAATTAAAGATAGAAATTGGGCATATGCATGTACAAATAATGACAAAGGGTGATGTAATCAATTTAAACTTTAAAGTCATATTTGCATAAAAAATAATGTGCATTCTTAATTTTAAGAGCATCCAATCAATCACAAAATATCATTGCAAAAAAAAAAATCATACTTATCATGATGCAAATATCATAAGAATTGGGATTACGTATACCTTCTTTAGTGATCTTGTTCAACGACGGAAAATCTTCGAATATTTTGGAGTTTCTCTTCATGCTCATTCATTTATCTTGATTGATGGTTGAAATGAAACAATTTAGCTTTTGTTGTTGAGCGAGTTCCTCCATTATGATATTAATTCAAGATTGTTCTATTTTGGCTTCATTGATTGATGTTTGCCTATGTTTGAGAATTAGTAGCCACATTGTTGTCATATTTTTGGAATATCAATCAAGTTCTTATTTCATCATTATGTCTTCCAATAATTTGATCTTGAGGATATGTTTTGGAGGAAAGGTCAATAGTGAGGTAGGTGTAGGAGTGCCAAATGCAAATGGTTCAAACTCATTTAGAAGTTGTTGATGTTCTTCAACCATATCATCGTGATAGGAAACATTAGTTTTGATTGGATGAAACATGTTTACTTCAAGAACATTCTGCTCTTGTGGAGAATGTTCTGGTAGTGCTTCCAGAATGAAAGCATGAACTTTTTTGCTTAAATTGATCATTCACTTAGATTTTTGTTTTATGTTTTGCCACTCCATGATCAAACTTTGGAGTTTTCATGGATGATATTTGAACATTATCAACTTTGTGATTCATCCAAATTTAACATTGTAGTTATTTTTCTTCACCATCCTATCTTTCAAAATGAAAATCAACATATTCATCAAACATAACATGCATAATTTCATCTATAGTTTGAGCCTTGAGATTTTATATTCTATAATATTTATAGAATGTAGAGTATTCAGAAAATATACTTTGATGCCATTTTAAAACAAATTTACTCATACTTTCTTTATCATGCAAAACATAGTAATGACATTCAAAAATGTGAAAATAAGATATGTTTTGCGTTCTATTTTTCAAAAATTCTTAGGAAGGTATGTCAAATATATTTTCTAGTCGAGCCAAGATTAAAAAACATGGCAAACAATTTTTATGACTTCTCCCAAAAATTATTTTTCAACACTTGATTCATTTAAAATCGTTCTAGCCATTTCTTGTAATTAATTTTTTTTAAACAGCTCCATATTGTTGGAAAGTTCTTTCACAAGAAAATCATGTGAAATATGATTTTCATCAAAGAATAATTTGAAGAATGATATTTCAAATTTCTTTTGACAATTTTTTATAGAAATGACAATTCTTTTTCAAAAGACTTGAAAACAAGATTTGGTTGGAAATTCATCTAAGTATAAAACATAATGATTTTTCTTTTAACTGAAACATGAGGATGTTTGTTTTACATCAGCTGTAACAGCCCGATTTTTTCTTCTTAAACAAATTCAAATTCATAATAAAGAGATAAATACCTTTGGATAAAATATTTAAGTCGTATCACAACGACAAAAGTCAACAATAATTACAAACAGCGGAAACAGTTTTGAAATGAAAATCCAAAATATTTAAAACAGAAAAATACACCGGGGCTATGAGACCTATCCAATGTAGCTCATACCCTTGGGGTATTCTCGGCAGACACCTGTACAAAAGCACTGCCCCTAGAATTTTAACTTCCCCACGTCACGTCAAAAAGTGGTACAAGGACCCATCAAAATCAAAGTTAGGCTGACAATATATGGTATAGGTACAGTCTTCCAGAATGAAATAAATACAACCACAACAGATAGACATCTAGCCCCTATACAACCATCTAATCTGATCAATGCACATGATTCCAGAATTCCAAACCAACACCCTCCTCGAAAGGGCGTAAATCATAATTGTACAGTCACTCACAGACCAGTACTAATTATCAAGGTGCAATCTCTCACGGATCAGCACAATTTACTATCGTACAGCCTCTCACAGACCAGTACTAATTTTCTATGCGTGCAATCGCTCACAGATCAGCACGACTTACAAGAGTGCAATCTCTCACAGATCAGCACGACGCGAAAATTCCCGCAAAGATAAGATGAACCAACTATTCACATGGCATCATCTCGTGGCCCATCACGGTTACCACTATCACTATGGCCCATCGCGGTCACCATGTACTATGAAATGCATGAGCATGCTCTAACTCTTTTCACCACAACCATTAAGTAAATGCAGCTATTAAAAGATTCCCCCTTTTTAATACTCATTTAACACTAATGATTTTTCAAAACTTTTCACAGAGCATACTCAGACATATTAATTCATAATCCAACAATTCCACATCAAATTCAATCTACAAACCACATTAAATACAACAATCCAAATTCCACAAATCCACACCAAATCACCACAAATTAATCATTTTCAAAACTCGTCATATTTCAACCACAATACACCCATTAATTTCCATAATTGCAAACATGCATTTACACCAAATTTATTTCCTCAAACACATCAAAACAATTTCACATAAAACACCTTAAATTCATTTTCTGCAAATCCACACATCAAACACGACAAATTCAATCAATTCGAATTCCAAAATTTCACACCAAATTTAATCTCCAAAATTTTCAACCATAATCCACACATAAATCACATCTCAAAAATTCATAATATTAATTATGAACACATAAATCACACCAAATTTAATCTCCAAAACAACATTAATATCTCAGAGTTCTCCCCACCGCTAACTCGGTGCCAACAGTCTCGATTCCTTTTCGAGACTCAAGGAGCTAACTACATAAACATGAATATTTATAACAATTTGTTCACAACTAAAGTTCAAACTCATTTATTTGAAAATAACTCATTTCGTAACTCAACCACGTCAAAATCAATTTCTTTTTTTTTTGTCAACCATTACTAACAAAATCGACCACATTAATCACATTAATTCAATCTCAGCAAATCGCACACAATTCATATCAAACTACGTCTCAACCGCGTCAATTTTAAATTCCGCTAATTCACGCATACACGAATTAAATTCATTTTCACCATTTTACATATCAAATACACCAAATTTCTTTTCCATAAAATCACATATAATGTCCTAAATGCAAACTAAAAGTTTGGAAGGAGCCCTTACCTTAACGATAGCTTAAACAACCGATTACGGTACCGCGATAAATTCCGGTAAAATATTTTGTTCGCACGCCACTTCCAAAGTTAGCTCACTAGCACCGCAGCGTGGAGGTGAGCAACTTTTCCTTCTGTCACTTCGCGAGATGGAGCTTAGATCTAAGTGAAAATGGAGGTTTTGAATTGAAAAAAAAACAAAAATTTGTTTGTTTTGGTAACAGAGAGAAAGAAGAAATAGAAAAGGAAGGCAACGCGGTTCTGTGTTTTCTTTCTTTCTCTGTTTCCCATATATATACTAGTTTAATAATATATATATATATATATATATATATATATATATATATATATATATATATATATATATTATAATTAAACCAAATCAATAAATATTTAAATATTCTTACACACACCTCAACTATTTTGCTAAACATATTTATTTTCATTGCAACTCAAATTTTTTTAGCAATTAGAGATATTTTTAACAAAATAGTTTGGTAATAAAGTTTCCGCAACGTAATTAAATTATTTCTCGCCAAATAATTTTAAACGGGTCTCATAAAAATATCATTGGCAATTAACACACAACATACCATTAAAATTGGCTAAAAAGCCTCATAATTCAACACAAAAAATATACTAAAATCGCATAAATTAGAATTTAAAATTAAGGGTCTTACATTCTACCCCCCTAAAATTAGTTTCGTCCTCGAAACTACGCGTCGATAAACAGCTCCGGGTGTTGTTCCCTCATCTTGCTCTCCAATTTCCAAGTCGCATCTCCGGTAGTTGGGTTCCAAATCACTTTGACCAACGAAACATCCTTGTTCCTTAATCGCTTAATCTTCCTCTCTTCAATTCTCACAGGTAGTACTTCGAATGACAAATTATCCTTCAGTTGGATCGTGTCCGGTTCGATCACGTGAGATGGATCTGTAAGGTACTTCCTCAACTGCGACACATGAATCACATCGTGAATATTCGACAGTATCGGAGGTAAAGCAATCTGATAAGCTACCGGTCCAATTCGTGCAGAGATCTGATATGGTCCAATAAATTTAGGAGTCAATTTCTTCGATTTCAAGGCTCTACCAACTCCAGTCGTAGGCGTGACTCTCAGAAATACATGGTCACCCTGCTCGAATTCTAGAAGTCTGCGACGCTTGTCCGCATAACTCTCCTGACGATCTTGTGAAATCTTCATTTTCTCCTTTATCTTCTTTACCTTATCTGTAGTCTGTTGCACCATCTCAGGTCCTACAATCATACTTTCACCGTCCTTATACCAACACAAGGGCGTTTGACACTTGCGCCCATATAAAGCCTCATATGGTGCCATTCCAATACTTGCGGGAAAACTATTGTTGTAGGTAAACTCAACCAACGGTAGTACATCATCCCAACTTCCTCTATCATCTAGTACACAAGCTCTCAAAAGATCTTCCAAGGACTGATTTGTTCTCTCAGTCTGTCCGTCAGTTTGCGGATGGTAAGCTGAACTCAACCTTAGCTTCGTTCCCAACGCATCATGCAACACTCCCCAAAAGTGTGACGTGAATTTCGGATCACGATCTGATACAATACTCGACGGTACTCCATGTAATCTCACAATCTCAGCAATGTAGATCTCAGTTAGCTTATCTACCTTATATGTGGTCTTCACTGGTAAAAAGTGTGCGGATTTAGTCAATCGATCCACTATCACCCATATAGAATCATTCTTCCTCCTTGTTTTCGGCAATCCAGTTATAAAATCCATGGAAATGCTGTCCCACTTCCACTCAGGTATATCTAAAGGTTGCAACATTCCAGCAGGTCGCTGATGCTCCACCTTCGCTTTCTGACATGTTAGACAAGTTGATACATACTCCGCTACATGCCTCTTCATTCCTGGCCACCAATAATTCTGCCTCAAATCCTGATACATCTTTGTCGCTCCAGGATGAATACTCAATTTACTCTTATGAGCCTCGTCTAAAATTGTTTCCCTCAGATCTGCAACTTCTGGTACACAAATTCTTCCATTACATCTCAAAATATTATCTGGCCCAATCTTGAACTCAGTCGTTTTCCCTTGCAATATTAGGTTCCTCTTCTCTTGAATTAAAGTGTCATTTTGAAAATTTGCAATGTCTTCAAGTAGTCCACTCGAAATCTTAATCATTCCGAATTTCAAAATTCCCGGTGCAACCTCTACATTCAAGTGTAAGTCTCTGAATGCTTCCCACAACTCTTGTTGTCTAGCCATCACTATTGAAGACACTGATACACTTCTTCTACTCAACGCATCAGCCACTACATTAGCCTTCCCAGGGTGGTATTGTAATGTGAAATCAAAATCCTTGAGAGTCTCCATCCATCTTCTCTGACGCATGTTTAATTCTTTCTGATCAAACAGATATTTCAAACTTTTATGGTCACTGAACACTGTGAACGCGCATCCATATAAATAGTGCCTCCAGATCTTCAATGCAAAAACTACAGCAGCAAGCTCTAAATCATGAGTAGGATAGTTCCTTTCATGAATCTTCAATTGCCTTGAGGCGTTCTTGTCTTGCATCAGAACACATCCCAAACCTTGGTGAGACGCATCACAATAAACTTCATACGGTTCTTTTGGTTGTGGTAAGATCAAAACTGGTGAGGTCGTCAACTTTCTCTTCAGTAACTGAAAATTCTCCTCACACTTCTCCGTCCATGCAAACGGTTGATCTTTTCTAGTAAGTTGCGTCAATGGAGCTACAATCTTCGCAAAACCTTCAATAAACCTCCTGTAGTAACCTGCCAGCCCTACAAAACTTCGTATGTCAGTGACGGTCTGAGGCTGTTTCCAAGCAAGAATTGACTCAATCTTTGCCGGATCCACAGCGATTCCTTCCTTAGTTATCACATGACCTAAGAAATTCACTTCCTCCAGCCAAAACTCACACTTCGACAAATTGGCATACAATTGCTTCTCGCGCAAGATCTCAAGAACTTGGCGCAAATGCTCTTCATGTTCTTCCTCGGTCCTTGAATAAATCAAAATATCATCAATGAACACCACAACAAATTTATCCAGAAATGGACTAAAGATTCTGTTCATGTAATCCATAAAAATCGATGGTGCATTGGTAACTCCAAATGGCATAACCAGATATTCATAATGCCCATAACGAGTTCTGAAAGCAGTTTTCTGAATATCTCCTTCTCTTACTCAGATCTGATGGTAACCCGACTTCAAGTCAATCTTTGAAAACACAGCGGCTCCTCTTAACTGATCCATCAAATCATCAATACGCGGCAAAGGATAACGATTCTTAATAGTCGCCTTATTAAGTTGCCGATAATCCACACATAAGCGTGAGCTTCCATCCTTCTTCTTAACTAGCAATACCGGAGCTCCCCATGGTGATACACTTGGTCTAATAAATTTCTTCTCCAACAAATCTTCAATTTGGCTTTTGAGCTCATTTAATTCCAATGGCGACATTCGATACGGTGCAATCGAAATTGGTCCGGCTCCTGGATGCAAATCAATGAAAAACTCCACTTCTCTTACCGGTGGTAATCCTGGAATTTCTGTTGGAAATACGTCCGGATACTCCTGGACAAGCACCACGTCTTCTATTTTCACATCTATCTTTGCCCCCACGTTAGCCAAAGACAGAAACTCATGAGTTCCTTCTCTTAGTGACACTCCGAGTTTGTTAGCAACTAGATACTTAACAACTTCTGGTTCTGGAAAAAGAACCAGTTTGCGAGCACAATCCAAGATCACATAATGATACGACATCCAATCCATACCGAGAATGACCTCGAGTGATTGTAGAGGTAAACAAATCAAATTAATCAAGAAATCCCTATTTTGAATAGTCACTTGACACTGTAAACATGCAGTATTTACTGTCAACGTCTTAGCAGGTGTGGAAACAACCAAATCAAAAGGTAAAGGCGACACAGATAACTTCAAACGATTCACACAATCCATAGCAATGAAGGAATGGGTTGCCCCCGAATCAAAAAGTGCATTTAGAGTGTTACCTGCAATCTCACAGTCACGTTGAATCAGATTGCTAGATGGATTTCCAGCTTCAGCACTCACGCAATAAATGCGTCCTCTAGCAGTAGGACGAGTAGCCCTAGTTGCATTCACAACTGGTTCCACCTTTGGAGCTCTGCAATCCTTTGCAATGTGTCCTGGTTTCTGGCAATTGTAGCAAGTAAGAGCCTTAGAAGTACAAGCATTAGCATAATGCCCTTCTTCCCCACATCGGAAACATCGAATCACTTGCCCCACTTGTCTTCCAAGGTTCTGGTTCCCCGGGTGATTCTGACCCCTGTTGTTGTTCTGCGGTCGGTTATAAGGCTTAGCAACTTGTTTCCCTTTGTTGCCCTGATAACTCACCCGACTAGGCCCCCCTGAACTAAAGTTCCCTCCTCGGTTAGCTCTCTTATTCTTCATATCTTCCACTTCTCTACATTTTTCCACAAGAACTTGGAAACGTTGAATTCCCAAGGGTAAGACAGAATCCTGAATCTCATACTTCAATCCGGCTTGGAAACGATGACACATGAATGGTTCATCAACCTCTTCACGGAAAAACCTGAAATGCCTCGACAACGATTCAAACTTAGCGGCATATTCGCCTATGGTCATATTACCCTGATGAAGTTTTAGAAAATCATCACCCAGCTTAGTCCTGGTACTCATCGGGAAGTATTTGTCTAAAAACTTCCTTTT
The DNA here is from genome assembly GCA_037974735.1 of Cicer chorassanicum. Classification (NCBI taxonomy): domain Eukaryota; kingdom Viridiplantae; phylum Streptophyta; class Magnoliopsida; order Fabales; family Fabaceae; genus Cicer; species Cicer chorassanicum. The sequence continues at coordinate 52,376,844 of JBBPBP010000001.1, read as the reverse complement.
GAATGACTCCCAGTTCACCTCCTCATAAGTTGATCCCATCAACAACCTTGTACTCCTCCACCAATACTCAGCATCCCCTAGCAGCAGATAAGTGGCATAGTTGACCTTCACTCCCGCCTAACAGTTAATCATCTCAAAGATCTTTTCCACTTCTTGGATCCACTGATCCGCTTTCTCTGAATTCTCATCACCCCTAAACTTGGGAGGATTGTAACGAAGAAAGTCCTCTAATCCCCTCGACTCAGCAGCACGGATCTCTCTTTCCCTCTTCTCTAGATCCTGCAGAGTCTTTGCAGCTGTCTGTGCAGCAACAGAAGCAGCCATGTTATTCATTGCTTCAGCCATTTGATCATCCCTATTGAGGTTGACCCTTGCAGCGTCGTTCCTTCTTGGAGGCATTGTTTCCTATAAAACCAACATCAATAAGAAATTTTAACACCCTTTAGAAGAATTCCAAAAGACAACATTCGACCTCAACAACTCAACACTACACCGAACCCGACACTCGGACAAATCACCCCGACGCATGATCAGATGACAACCCCCAACCTACGGGTTAACCTACAATCTATAACCAAAGTTCTGATACCACAATTGTAACAGCCCGATTTTTTCTTCTTAAACAAATTCAAATTCATAATAAAGAGATAAATACCTTTGGATAAAATATTTAAGTCGTATCACAACGACAAAAGTCAACAATAATTACAAACAGCGGAAACAGTTTTGAAATGAAAATCCAAAATATTTAAAACAGAAAAATACACCGGGGCTATGAGACCTATCCAATGTAGCTCATACCCCTGGGGTATTCTCGGCAGACACCTGTACAAAAGCACTGCCCCTAGAATTTTAACTTCCCCACGTCACGTCAAAAAGTGGTACAAGGACCCATCAAAATCAAAGTTAGGCTGACAATATATGGTATAGGTACAGTCTTCCAGAATGAAATAAATACAACCACAACAGATAGACATCTAGCCCCTATACAACCATCTAATCTGATCATGCTACAAAAAAAACTACTATAACCCAAGTGATCTCCATGCGCCCCACAGAAATCCTTCTGACACCGCAGTGGTCAGGTAAGTCTAACTCCGTACCCATCTCCAGAGTACTAACTGGTAGGACGATCCTGATTCTCATCTGAGGGCAAAGCCCAGATTTCCACAATAATTGTAAAGGTCACCAACCGAAATTAACAAATATCACATAACATTTAAATTTTAAATGCACACAATAACCTTTCAACTTAGCATACATCTAGAAAGGATTTTCATATGCCAAACATGCATAATCAAAGTTGAAAAATAGAATTTTTAACAAACTGCACTGTCGTATTCGAATACCTCATCCTTGTATCCGAATACAATTGTGAAAATGGCATAATTTCCAGTTTTGAAAATATTTCGATATCATTCAACGCTTACCACATAAAGTCAATCTATAACACTCATCAAATACGGCACAATTACAAACCACAACCGAGTATGTATATACGACCATCACAGTATATCAAACATGACTCGCGTGCCAAGCACCCTAATGAAATGCGTATATGCCAATGCACATGATTCCAGAATTCCAAACCAACACCCTCCTCGAAAGGGCGTAAATCATAATTGTACAGTCACTCACAGACCAGTACTAATTATCAAGGTGCAATCTCTCACGGATCAGCACAATTTACTATCGTACAGCCTCTCACAGACCAGTACTAATTTTCTATGCGTGCAATCGCTCACAGATCAGCACGACTTACAAGAGTGCAATCTCTCACAGATCAGCACGACGCGAAAATTCCCGCAAAGATAAGATGAACCAACTATTCACATGGCATCATCTCGTGGCCCATCACGGTTACCACTATCACTATGGCCCATCGCGGTCACCATGTACTATGAAATGCATGAGCATGCTCTAACTCTTTTCACCACAACCATTAAGTAAATGCAGCTATTAAAAGATTCCCCCTTTTTAATACTCATTTAACACTAATGATTTTTCAAAACTTTTCACAGAGCATACTCAGACATATTAATTCATAATCCAACAATTCCACATCAAATTCAATCTACAAACCACATTAAATACAACAATCCAAATTCCACAAATCCACACCAAATCACCACAAATTAATCATTTTCAAAACTCGTCATATTTCAACCACAATACACCCATTAATTTCCATAATTGCAAACATGCATTTACACCAAATTTATTTCCTCAAACACATCAAAACAATTTCACATAAAACACCTTAAATTCATTTTCTGCAAATCCACACATCAAACACGACAAATTCAATCAATTCGAATTCCAAAATTTCACACCAAATTTAATCTCCAAAATTTTCAACCATAATCCACACATAAATCACATCTCAAAAATTCATAATATTAATTATGAACACATAAACCACACCAAATTTAATCTCCAAAACAACATTAATATCTCAGAGTTCTCCCCACCGCTAACTCGGTGTCAACAGTCTCGATTCCTTTTCGAGACTCAAGGAGCTAACTACATAAACATGAATATTTATAACAATTTGTTCACAACTAAAGTTCAAACTCATTTATTTGAAAATAACTCATTTCGTAACTCAACCACGTCAAAATCAATTTCTTTTTTTTTGTCAACCATTACTAACAAAATCGACCACATTAATCACATTAATTCAATCTCAGCAAATCGCACACAATTCATATCAAACTACGTCTCAACCGCGTCAATTTTAAATTCCGCTAATTCACGCATACACGAATTAAATTCATTTTCACCATTTTACATATCAAATACACCAAATTTCTTTTCCATAAAATCACATATAATGTCCTAAATGCAAACTAAAAGTTTGGAAGGAGCCCTTACCTTAACGATAGCTTAAACAACCGATTACGGTACCGCGATAAATTCCGGTAAAATATTTGTTCGCACGCCACTTCCAAAGTTAGCTCACTAGCACCGCAGCGTGGAGGTGAGCAACTTTCCCTGCTGTCACTTCGCGAGATGGAGCTTAGATCTAAGTGAAAATGGAGATTTTGAATTGAAAAAAAAAACAAAAATTTGTTTGTTTTGGTAACAGAGAGAAAGAAGAAATAGAAAAGGAAGGCAACGCGGTTCTGTGTTTTCTTTCTTTCTTTGTTTCCCATATATATACTAGTCATATATATACTAGTTTAATAATAATAATAATAATAATATATATTATTAGTTCTTGCAAAGGCTGGAATTAAAAGGCAAGCTTTCAATACGTTGCAGGTTTTGGGAAAAACATAAGTTAGTATATATATATATATACTAATACTACTAACTACTATATATATATATATATATATATACATGTATTATTAATTTAATAATATATATATATATATATTACTTACTAATTTAATAATAATAGTAATAATATATATATATATATTATAATTAAACCAAATCAATAAATATTTAAATATTCTTACACACACCTCAACTATTTTGCTAAAAATATTTATTTTCATTGCAACTCAAAATTTTTTAGCAATTAGAGATATTTTTAACAAAATAGTTTGGTAATAAAGTTTCCGCAACGTAATTAAATTATTTCTCGCCAAATAATTTTAAACGGGTCTCATAAAAATATCATTGGCAATTAACACACAACATACCATTAAAATTGGCTAAAAAGCCTCATAATTCAACACAAAAAATATACTAAAATTGCATAAATTAGAATTTAAAATTAAGGGTCTTACATCAGCCATGTGGGGTTTAAAAAATAACTTTAAAATCAATTTTACAAAGTTACCTTTCACATATCAAACATCCATAATCTATGCAAAATTATATCAACTAATGATACATGTACCTTTGATTTGTTAATGTTTCCAAAGGTTATAGACCTTCCAAATATTTGTAATCAGATGAGGCACCATACTTTTCCATTCATGTGTATTGAGTATGCCTTGTTCATGTATCAATGTTCTTTCTTGATTGTTTGAAGATGTTCCTGCATCACAAGTTAGTATTGATTTTGGTACCCATATTTGTTTGGGTCCTTGATGGTCAGTGTATCTTCTTCTAGAAGATTTTTTCTTATGCTAACAGTTTGGTTCAGCATAACCAATCTTTGAACGGTAAGAACACTTCTTTTTTGTTCTTGGAAAATGTTCTAATATGAGACCAGAATGCTCTTTGTCTTTTGGAAATCGTTTTGCTTTGAATTTTTTATCCATTTTTTTGTAAAAACATATGGAATCAAGATGTCCAATTTTCTTACAATAAGAACATCTTTTATTACCTTTCTCATCCTTCTTTTTTGACACAAAATTTTTTTCATAAACCTTTTCTTTTTGAGAAGTTTTGAAATGTAAATCATTTTTGTCAAATATCCCTTCTTCAAATATCATGTTCTTTTGAAAAGTTTATGTGGATTTTACCAAGTTGGTTAAATGATTTTTCAATTCATGAACTTCTATTTTTAAATAGGTATTTTCATCCTTAGTTTCAGAACATTCTGGAAGATGAATTTTTATGGTTCTCTCATTGAGAATCTTTTGTTGCTCAAATATTTTTAAATGAGATTGCTGCAGGTTATAGATGACCTTTCTGAGTTCGTCATTCATAGCTTGGGCTTTCTCTTTTTCTTCTTTATCTTTACAAAGTTTTTCTTTTAATAAACCACATTTTTGAGCAAGAAAGTTTGAATCACGTAAGAGATTATCAAATTCTTTTTACATTTGTTCACATAAAGGACAGTTCAGAGATGGTTACGTCATTATTTTCTAAGTTTTCCATTAAGCACATGTTGGCTTCTGACATTACTTTTTCTTCCTAAATCTTTTCCTTTAACACTTGTTAGGTGCTCAACTTTAGAGGCAGAGCTCTAATGCCAATTGAAGTAGCATTGTAAATCACAAGAAAGGGGGGTTTGAATTATTACCCTTTTAAAATTTTGATTCCTGGGCTTAATTTAAATTAACTCAAGATCAATATTAGTTGAAACAAAATGTCTAGAATGTTCTGGATATTTTAGAAGTAACTAAAATTAATTAATTTATAATGAAGCGTGATTTGTGTGTGCAAATAATTAAAGATAATGGATAGAAAGATCACACACAAAAAGTATATTGGTTCACCCAACTCGGGCTAGTCCAGTCCTCACAACCGTGAGATTTTCACTATGTGCTTCAGAACCAGAATGTTCTCATTCACACCTTTTCTCTTGATCACATCTTGATCTATTACAATCTTCATCTTTTAACCTAGAAAGGATTTTTACAATCACCTTTCAGCCTTTGAAAGGATTTTTACAAACACACTCAATCTAACATAAACGATAGACTTGAGTTACAAATGATGTGTATGATAAAAATGTTTGGGATCTTGAAACTTCTTAACACTTGTTTGAGATAAATAAAGACAAACTCAGTAAATGATGATGCAAAAATATAGTGAAGAGAGATGGAGTTTTCTTGAAGAGTTTTTGACTTGTTATTACTTGAACAAGTGTTGGTAAATATGTAAATTGAACTTTTGCCTTCATCTTCCAATTGATCTTCAATTTATAGATGATAAAAGGCTTTGAATATTCAGTTTAAACTGAATATAGCCGTTGGACACACTTTCCAAGTGTCAGATATATTTTAAAGCAACTAAACATGTGTTTATATTGTTGTCCAAAACATTCTTGACAAACGAAGAATATTCTTGCTTTTGGGTGTGATGGAAAACGGGAATGAGTGAGTGAATGAGCTGTGAAATGCCAGTTGGTACTGATTTAAATCAAATTTTATGCAGAACTTTCTGCAGAATAATGTAAGTACAATGTACTTGTGTCCTTGCTCGCAACTCATCAATTTGGCGATTAATCTTGAGGCAGTTTTCCTCATTTGGGCATTCATTTCGAGTTATGGGCTTAACCACTGCTTTGAGTACTCTTGATACTCTTTAAATTGTGGTTTCGACTGTAATTTTTTTTTAATTATGCCTTTAAAAGAGAATAACCAAAATGTTCTTTTGTAAAACCAGAACATTCTTTGTTTTTGTTTTGTATGAGTGCTGGATTTTGACAGCTGTTGCGTGTCATGTTTTTCTACTCTTTACGCGTGTTGCTTTTTGCAGAGATGCAGTGTTGGTATCTGTGTATATAATTATATTGCTTTCATAATGAAGGCTGGTAATTTGTGATGAAGACTGACAACCTAAAATGATCTTGATTTTATGATAACTTTGTTCTTTTGAAGACCATAATGTTCTTGGATTGATCATTATTGAATGTAGTGAAAACGAGAACGATCTTCGTTTTTCTAGATTTCTATTTTTAATAAACCAGAATGATCTTCGTTTTTCAGACTTCTGTTTTTAATAAACCAAAATGATCTTCGTTTTTCCAGAATGATCTTGTCATCAATTTCCAATTTAGTTAAGACATGATTTGCTTTGATTTATATCATAGCGTGATCATTAATTGTTGTATAAATGTATTTGATCACCTTCTTCATGAAGATGTTATCTTGAAGATGTAATAATCATTCTCTTGAATAATTGATATATGATATATTCTTTTTGAGATTCTTTCATTATTGAGTAGATACTTATGCACTTTGATGATGTGAATGGCTTCTTGTTTGTTCACTTATGCAATTGGTATTCCTTAAATAAAACTCAAGTGCAATCATTAAATAGTAAATCACCATTTATAAAACTTAATCATTTATTTCATAAAGTTTGTTGTCATTAAAACATACATAAAAAAGGTTTTTACCTCAACATATCCTTCCAAAATTGAAGGCTATCCACTATAGGTTAAACTATCGTTAATTATTCCTTTCAAATATCTTAATATTCTATTAGCATCATGTCATTAATGTTCTTTACTTGGATTACTTGTATACAAACTTAACCTACCAACAACATACGCTATATCATGTTTGGTACAAGTCATGGCATACATCAAGCATCATATTACCTTTGAATAATCTAGTTGTTCTACAAAACATCATTAATGTGGTTGTAAACTAACATTTGGTCAAATGTGGTACAGACAAATTTGCAATCAAAATTATCAAATTTCTTTTGCACTTTCTCAATATAGTGAGATTGGGATAAATTAATACTCGCACCATCTCTTTTGATTTTAATTCCTACAATTACATCTGCTTCACCTAAATATTTTATAAGTTTAAATATGTTTTTGGTCCTTGCAAATATGCTTCACTTTGATTTTAGTCCCTATAATTATTTTTTTTTTATTTATACCCTTGCAAATTCTAACAAGTTTTAAAAAAGTCCTTTATGAATCTTTTTTAGTAAAAAATGGTGACATGGCTAATTTTAGATAAAGTGACACATGGTGACCGTGTAATTGTTGTTGATTAGACCACATTTAATATTTAAAATTAAAATTCTTTTTATCAATTCATTTAATCATTTAATAAAAAACATAAAATTAATTAATTAATCAATAAACCAATTTAATAATAAAAACTCAATAATCTTTATATTCAACGCCAAATTTTTTAATAAAAATTCAACAATCTTTATCTTCAAACCCAATTTCCTAATCTTCAAATCGTAAATTATTATATTTGGATCCAAATCCTAAAAATTTCTTCATCTTCAAACCCTAAAAATTATAGACAATAGAGAGCGTTTTATAAATTTATTTTTTCAATAACTTTTGTTTGAATTTTATTTCTTGGGAATATCTCTTATTCTCTAATCTCTTTGTAATCTCCTGCATTTACCTTACTGAAATTGATATCTTAAAGCATAAAAAAATGCACCGGTCAACAATATATATCATGAACTAAGCAAAATAAATTCTCTCCGCAAATGATTTTAAATCATGTGTATTGTAGAATTTTGAATTTTGAAAAGTTATTTTGTGTTTAAGTAATAAATCTTTGCTATTAACAGGTAGATGTGTCGAATCTCCAATGACAATGTCATCTTATTATTAGTACTACTATTTTGTGTATAAACCGGCGGTACTATTGTATTATATGACCGCAAGATGCTTCAGAACTTCAGAAAAGACGGGCATAACTGGAAAAGAAATTTTTAGGGTTTGAAGATGAAGAAATTTCTAGGGTTTCGATCCAAATATAAGAATCTGCGATTTGAAGATGAAGAAATTGGGTTTGAAGATGAAGAAATTTCTAGGGTTTCGATCCAAATATAAGAATCTGCGATTTGAAGATGAAGAAATTGGGTTTGAAGATGAAGATTGTTAAATTTTTATTAAAAAATTTGGGGTTGAAGATGAAGATTATTGAGTTTTTATTATTAAATTGGTTTATTGATTAATTAATTAATTTTAAGTTTTTTATTAAATGATTAAATGAATTAATAAAATAAATTTTAAATTTTAAATATTGTCTAGTCAACAACAATTACACGGTCACCATGTGCCATTTCATCTAAAATTAGTCATGTCACCATTTTTTCACTAAAAAAGATTCATAAATGACTTTTTTTTAAAATTTGTTAGAATTTGCAAGGGTATACATCAAACAAAAAAAATTACATGGACTAAAATCAAAATGAAGCATATTTGCAAGGACCATAAACATATTTAAACCAATTTTATATTAAAATTTTTGGATATGAATGTTTTAGTCTTTTCAGCCTCGTTTAAATCAGTGCCAAAGATTAACATATCATCTAAGTATAAACAATTCATAACACATTTTTCATTATGAAATATAAAATAAATACACTTGACACATTCATTTATTTTTGTATCCATTAGAAATCACAACTTGATCAAACTTTTGTTGCCATTGTTTAGGTGTTTGTTTTAACCCATATAAAGACTTAGTCAATTTACACACTTCATGTTCTTGTCCTTTGTTGATAAATCCTTCATATTGTTTTTATATACACCTCTTCATCTAGGTTTTGAATTTGTCAAAGTATCTTTTCTCTTTTAATGTCTTTTTACTTCTTCTAGGTTCATAGTTTTTCTCTTTTCTAGAGATGTGTCATATTTCTTATACTTCATGGTTCTTTTGAAATTCTTCCATCAAAGAAGGAGCAAAGGTGGCAAAATGGATGGATTGCATGAATATGGATTTTGATTGTAATAGATGGATCAAAATAATTCATTAATTCATTTACAATCAACTATGTTCTTAAAAAATCTTCAATTCAATCAATCTATAAAAAAATAAAAATCATCTAATCAATCCATTATCACATTTTAATGGATAAATATCCATCCAATTCACTTAATGTTTTTTTAATATTATAATAAACTATATACCTATTATTATTTCTAAAATTAATTTGTTTATTATTTAAAAATAAATAAATATTAGTAAAATTGTTTTCATATTATTTTTAAATATAAAACTGTTTTCAAAATATTAAAAATACTGAAAATCACTATGTTTAACTATTTTAAAAAATAGTTTTGTTATATTATTTTGAAAAAATAGTTTATTATTAATTTTTAAATAGATAACTAATTTATTAATTAATAATTAAATAATAGAGGTGGTGGTCGGCGGCAGTACTTCGTGAGCCACGACTATTAAGAAAATATCTTTTTTTATTAATAAAATTTTGCTTTATAATAAAAATAAATCATAATTTAAATTGTTTTTAAATATAATAAAGATATTAGTAATAAAATAATATTAAAAAATTCTGATTTTTCTATAAAAAAATTTAGATTTAAATAGTTTTAAAATAATTAAAAAAACAATTTTGAAAGTAGTTTATAAAAAAAGTTGGATGAATTGAATTTTGAAAGTAGTTTATAAATAAATATATCGTATTTTCTTAAAATTATATATATATATATATATATATATATATTTAAAATGTAAGTCATTAAATTTTATTAAATTAATTATGTCAACCATTGGAATTTAAGAAAAAGTTGGATGGATTTGATCCATCCATATTTTTAAATGAATGGTTTGGATCCAATCCATTAAAATTTATACTAGATAGTGGATGGATTTATAGTTGGATGAATTCAATACATGATGGATAATTAGTTCAAATTTCCATCCCTAAAAAGAAGTTTGTCTATTATGGGGGATACAACAATATTTTCATCCACATGCATTTGATGTTGTTTGTAGTTATTAAGATTGCGTTCAATTTCATGCATTTGTTTCATTACCGATCTATTATCAACCAGTTTATAATTATTGAAATGAGAAACAAGAAATTTCTTACTTGTAGTGTTTTCTTACATGTATCTTGATTCCAATTTCTCCCATAGTTCCTTTGTAGAATGACTACTTTGATATATATTGGACAAGAAGTATGCAATATTCTTAAGGATGTAGCTCATAGTCATCATTGTTCCACTCGATTTTCCAAATGATTTTCCATTAAAGTATCTCCTTCAAACGATTTTCCAAAGCTTTGTAACCAATCTTCCTGCTGTTGGGTATTGGGCTCCCTTCCTATGTGGAGAAAGGCCCAAATATTGTAGTTCATGTGTCTCACTTATTTAAGTGGAGAGTGGTCTAATTAGGGTTGGAAGAGAGAGACTATTTTGAGAGAAAAGGCAGCCACCAAAAGAGAAAAGAGAAGAGTAAACCATATTTCCGATTTTGTTAAATCAGTCTCAGAAAAACATCGATTGCGCATTCGTTAACCGTTAGATCGGGCTGAAATTTGGACAGTAGGTTCGCAACATTCAGGGCATAGTTTTCAACGGTTGGATCGGCGAAACGACGTCTGGAGGGGGGGGGAGAAATCGAGCTCGCATAGTAGCAGGTTTTTAGATGTTTTACTTCTTCTTGCTTTTCATTTGTAAGCTTTAGTGCTTTGTTATTTTGGCCGGTTGTAGGCACACTTTGTGTATCTTTTTGAGACTCTCTTGTAACCTTATTTGATTATAGTGGAGCTATTTCTTTGGTCTGGACGACCCGTGGTTTTTTACCCTTCCATTGAGGGGTTTTCCACGTTAAAATATCGGTGTTCTTTATGCTCTTTGTTTTGATTAATTTGCTGCCATATATTTGTTGTTGCTCCTCACGGGTACTTGCAAGTTGGGGGAATTTTATATCTGCTGCGTATTACTTGTTATTGTGTTTCTGTGTTTATTCCCCATCAGAGTGGCATCAGAGCTCTTGGTTAAAGGGTTATTTGACTTGCTTGAAGGATGGAGACAAATATGAATATAAAGATGGTATGCTTGAATGGTACTAATTACCATTTGTGGAAGGGCAAGATGAAAGATTTGTTATTTGTGAAGAATATGCATCTTCCTATTTTTGGTTCTAAAAAGCCAGATACTAAATTTAAGGAAGACTGGGAATTTGAACATCAACAGGTATGTGGTTTTGTTAGGCAATATGTAGAAGATAATGTTTATAATCATATTGCTAATAAGACAAATGCAAAAACTATGTGGGATAAGATACAGACTTTGTTCGCCTCTAAATCAGGGAATAATAAATTATTCTTACTGAACAGTTTCATAAGTTTGAAGTATAAGGAGGGAACGTCTATTTCGGACCACTTGAGTGAATTTCAGGGGCTCCTTGATCAAATGTCTGGAATGGGTATCAAGTTTGATGATGAACTATTGGGACTATTTTTACTGTTATCTTTACCAGAGTCTTGGGAGACATTTCGGGTTTCTATAACGAGTTCAGCTCCTAATGGTGTTGTTTCTTTGGAAACGGCTAAGGGTGGTGTTTTGAATGAGGAGATGAGAAGGAAGGCACAGGGTTCTTCATCTCAATCTGAAGTTCTTGTCACTGAAAATAGGGGGAGAAGTCAGAAAAAAGAACCGAAGGGTGGTAGAGAAAACAGCAGAAGCAAGTCCAAGTCTAGATAAAAAAATGTGGAGTGTCATTATTGTCATAAAACAGGGTGTTAAGACAAACTCTTAAATTAAGTTTTGATGAAAATAAACAAAAGATTAATTAAAGATATTAATTATGATTCAAAATATTATGTTAATTTAATTTGTGCTCTTGAGTGTTTTTATTAAAGATAGGAACCAAGCAAAGCATAGAAATAAGTCATGATCATAAACTATACAAAACAGAGAAAGATCAACAGAATCAAGAAAGATTGTTACAGCCACTTCACCAATCTTTCTCCAACACTTCTACATTGATTATGCCTGAAATCTTTATACCAATTTCATTAGTACATGGCAAGGAACAAATAGGAATCATTTTTACTCAAAACGATTCTCGGATCATTAAGAAAATTCATCACGAATCTAAGCATATCAAAAAACAGACTGCAACTTTCTCCAGTCTGGAACTGTCAAGAAAGTTGAACAAAACTGAACTTCAAGATTGAATATAATTCCTTAGATTATTCAAAAGTCTATCAGACCAGATTGATTATCTTTCTCCACCTATAATCAACGTTCTCCGTTTTTGAGAAGAACAATCTCTGTTTCTGTAGAAGAAGACTTCTCATTTCTGCAGAAAAATATTCACTCCTTTCCAAACAGTTTTGGATCAAATTAAACATCCAAATCGAAGCCCAATTATTATCAAATATTATCAAAGCTTAATGGGTCATTATAGCACGCAACAAGTCTGTTTGAAATCAAGCAAAAGGCCCAAAACAGAAAGCCCAAAACTGTCACATGAATGAAGCTCTTTTTGTCAACAGATTCCTTGCTTCTTTCAGAAGAAAAACAGAGCATTCCCAACAGCTTTTTCTGACCAGAATTAATTGCTCAAAACATCTATAAAAGGAAGGAAAATTCGCAAGCATCATTCAGATCTTCAAGTGCCAAGTATTCTCATTAAATCATATTCACTTGCATTCTTGAAGCCATCTCATTCACAAAAGAAATCAGGCTGAACCAAATACATACTTCCAGTTTTATTCTACTGAGTTCTTTCTCTGTTCTGAATCATTTTCTCAAACAAGAGTTGAGCAAAATTAGATTCAAACAAACCTTTCAAATTATTATTGTATAAACTCATAACTATAAGGATTGTTTATAGTTTGAGTGTGATTAAAAGAGTTAACTTTAAAATCCTAACAGATTAGTTAGGTGACCTGATTAATCCTTTCTGGGTGGAAAGGTAGTGTAGTTATAGATCAAGGTTGATCTCTAACTGTGATTGTTCTCCCTTTCTCTTTGAACACTTAGTGAAAATCTCACAGTTGTGAGGACTGGACGTAGCCCACGTTGGGTGAACCAGGATATATTCTTGTGTGGTATTTCTTCCTTACCTCTATTTACATTCTGTTATTGTTATTATCAAAATTAAATAGGGAAACTAAAACTGTGATTTTAACTAATCAAGAAAGTTCTGCGTTTTCTGTTTTAAAACCAAGAACGTTCTCCGTTTCTGTTTTTATAACCAAGATCATTCTTGAGTTGTTTTCTTAAGTTTTTAACAGGAAATTTTAAATAGGCAAGATTACAATTCAAACCCCCTTCCTTGTAACTTGACATTGCTACTTCACAGGGCACATACAGAAGAATTGTTTTCTGTGTAAAAAGGAGAACAAAGGCAAGAAAGGTAAGCAGAAACAAAGGGGTCGTGATGATGATAGTGATGATGACCGTGTTACTACTGCTACTAGTGATAATCTTGTTATTCTCCGTGACTATGAGTCAATTAATGTTGTATCTGTTGAGAGCATGTGGATAATTGATAGTGGTGTTACACTACATGTTACACCGAGGAAGGAGTTCTTCACATCTTATACTTCAGGTGACTTTGGAGTTTTGAAGATGGGTAATGATGGTGTATCTAAGGTAATTGGTGTTGGTGATGTATGCTTGGAAACCAACATGGGAATGCAATTGTTGCTTAAAGGAGTCAAACATGCTCCAGATGTTCGCTTCAATTTGATTTATGTGCATATGCTTGATGAAAGTGGTTTTGATAATCATTTTTCTTCTGGAAAGTGGAAACTCAGTAAAGGTAACTTGGTTGTGGCTATATGGGAGAAAATTAGTAAACTGTATTGGACAAAAGCTTTAGTTGCAAAAGACAGTGTGAATGCCGTGGATACGGAATCATCTTTGTGGCACCAAAGGCTTAGCCATATCAGTGAAAAGGGGTTAAATTGTTTAGCTAGAAAGGATGTGCTTCCAGGATTGAAAAATGTAGATTTGGGGAAATGTTCTCACTGCATAATTGGTAAACAAACTAGAGTATCCTTCAAAAGGCATCCTCCCTCTAAAAAGTCAGAGTTGCTTCAGTTGGTGCATTCTGACGTCTGTGGCCCTTTAAAGGTAAAATCTTTTAAGGGTGCACTTTATTTTGTTACTTTTATTGATGACTGTTCCAGGAAAATATGGGTTTATGTTCTGAAGACAAAAGACCAAGTGTTGGAGAAATTCAAACAATTTCATGCTTTGGTTGAGAGGCAAACAGGCAAGAAGTTAAAACGTGTTCGTACTGACAACAGTGGAGAGTATTGCGGACCTTTTGATGTCAATTGCAAACAGCAGGGTATAGCACATGAAAAGACTCCTCCTAAAACTCCTCAGCTAAATGGTTTAGCAGAGAGGATGAATCGGACACTTGTTGAGAGAGTGAGGTGTATGCTCTTTGAAGCTAAGTTGCCTAAACATTATTGGGGCAAGGCACTGTACACGGTGGTGCATGTTATTAATCTTACTCCTACTGTCGCTTTGAATAGTGAGGTACCAAATAAGGTATGGTTTGGGAAGAATGTCAAGTATGATCACTTGAGAGTCTTTGGTTGCAAGGCTTTTGTGCATGTTCCGAAGGATGAAAGATCCAAGTTGGATGCAAAGTCAAAGCAATGTATCTTCATTGGTTATGGTGAGGATGAATTTGGCTACAAGTTGTACGATCCTATAAACAAAAAGGTTATTAGAAGTCGTGATGTAGTGTTCATGGAAGACCAAACTATTGAAGACATTGATAAGGTGGAGAAGACTACACCTGAGAGAGATAACCTCTTATCTGATGGTGATCCAGTTCGGTCACCTGTTCCTGATTTGGATATTACTGATGGTAATGATCAGAATGATGAGCCACATGATTGTGTTGATGATCATCGACTTAGAGATGAGGTAAATATTCCAACTAGTGAAGATCATGAGTTGTCACACGATGAGAATCTTAATGATGCTTTTGAATCATCTCTAACCCAACTCAGGAGGTCTAAGAGGCAGAGACAACCACCTACAAGGTATGTTTCTGATGAGTATGTGAATTTGACTGATGAAGGGGAACCTGAGTGTTTTCGAGAGGCCATGGAGAGTGAAGAAAGTCAAAAGTGGTTGGATGCAATGCATGATGAGATGAAATCCTTGCATGATAATCACACTTATGATTTGGTGAAGTTGCCAAAAGGCAAAAGGGCTTTGGAAAACAGGTGGATCTATAAAGTGAAACTTGAGACTAACTCAAAGTCTCCGAGGTATAAAGCCAGATTAGTGGTGAAAGGTTTCCGTCAAAGAAAGGGTGTTGATTTTAATGAGATTTTCTCACCTGTGGTAAAAATGTCATCAATTAGAACCGTGTTGAGTTTGGCGGCTACTCTTGACTTAGAGGTAGAGCAAATGGATGTAAAAACGGCTTTCCTTCATGGTGATTTGGAGGAAGAGATTTACATGAAGCAACCTGATGGTTTTCTTGTTGAAGGCAAGGAAGACTATGTGTGTAGACTAAGAAAGAGTCTATACGGTTTGAAGCAAGCTCCAAGGCAGTGGTACAAAAAGTTTGAGTCTGTTATGTGTGACCAAGAATACATGAAGACTACTTCTGACCATTGTGTATTTGTTAGAAAACTTTCTAACGATGACTTCATTATCCTGTTATTATATGTTGATGACATACTTATTGTTGGGAAAAATATTTCCAAGATTGACAGGTTAAAGAAGCAGTTGGGCGAGTCATTTGCCATGAAAGACATGGGAGCAGCTAAACAGATTCTTGGCATAAGAATCATGCGTGACAGAAAGGAGAAGAAACTTTGGATGTCACAAGAACACTATATTGAGAGAGTGTTGCAAATGTTTCAAATGGAAAACTCTAAGGCTGAGCTTGGATTTATTCAGGACAAATATGTATTATTTGTCGATAGTCAAAGTGCTATTCATCTAGGTAAGAATTCAACGTTTCATAGCAGGTACAAACACATTGATGTGAAGTATCATTGGATACGTGATGTTTTGGAAGCTAAGTTGTTGAAGTTGGTTAAAGTTCATATTGACTATAATGGTTCTGATATGATGACTAAAGCATTGCCAAGAGGGAAGTTTGAAACTTGTTGTGATATCGCCGGTTTGGCGATTATCTCCACATAGTTGTGAGGGGGAGATGTGTTGGGTATTGGGCTCCCTTCCTATGTGGAGAAAGACCCAAATATTGTAGTCCATGTGTCTCACTTATTTAAGTGGAGAGTGCTCTAATTAGGGTTGGAAGAGAGAGACTATTTTGAGAGAAAAGGCAGCCACCAAAAGAGAAAAGAGAAGAGTAAACCATATTCCCGATTTTGTTAAATCAGTCTCAGAAAAATATCGATTGCGCATTCGTTAACCGTTGGATCGGGCTGAAATTTGGACAGTAGGTCTGCAACATTCAGGGCTTCGTTTTCAACGGTCGGATCGGCGAAACGACGTCTGGAGGGGGAGAAATCGAGCTCGCACAGTAGCAGGTTTTTAGATGATTTACTTCTTCTTGCTTTTCATTTGTAAGCTTTAGTGCTTTGTTATTTTGGTTGGTTGTAGGCACACTTTGTGCATCTTTTTGAGACTCTCTTGTACCCTTATTTGATTATAATGGAGCTATTTCTTTGGTCTCGACGACCCGTGGTTTTTTACCCTTACATTGAGGGGTTTTCCACGTTAAAATATCGGTGTTCTTTACGCTCTTTGTTTTGATTAATTTGCTGCCATATATTTGTTGTTGCTCCTCACGGGTTCTTGCAAGTTGGGAGAATTTTATATCCGCTACGTATTACTTGTTATTGTGTTTCTGTGTTTATTCCCCATCACCTGCCTAATATGTAGTTTTGCAATAACACTTGACTTCCATAGATGAAATATTCATGATTCCTCCTTGTTAAAGAGTGAATGTTGGGATATGTGAAGACTAGTATCTTCCTCTTCATTGAAAAACATCCACAAACCACTTCATCTTAATTTTGATTTGTTCTTCCGTATGATAATCCTTAGAGACCTAGTCATAATATTTTTGTACTATGCTAATGGACTGAGAACATTGCTTTATTACCGGCTCTGACAGGGTTAAGTAAAAAAAGAAAAAAACCAATATATTTATGCAAGATTCAAGTCATCATTGTATGTTTGGACAAAATTACTCTTAGTAGTATAAAAAAAACATAGTGAAAGTCTATGTGTTTTCAAACATGCATATACAATCACAAAGCCTTTATTGAAGCACTTCAAAATCCAAAACCTATATTCAAAATTCAGAAAACCTTATATTAAAACTCAAATTTCTTTGTCCAAAATAATCAATAACATAGGAACATATACAATTAAAATTTCTAATATGATTCTTCCATTCTAAAATCAAACAACACAATAAAATCTCATCTATTTTGGGCCTATTTGGATTGACTTGTTTGAGTTTATCTAATGACATAAATACTCGCAAGTTTATTTGAGAGAGCTTATGGAAAGTTCTTATAACTTATATAAAAATAGTTTCTTTAATTTATCTTGTGTCATAAAAATAGCTTATAGATAAGCGCTTATGTTATAAGTTGTTAAGGAAATTATTTATCCAAAGAGAGTCTTTGTGTTTAAATGTTTTTATATTTTATATCTTTATATGTTAGATAAATAAATAAAAAAATAAATACATAATATATTAAGTTTTAAACACCCACTTTCCATTAAATTACGACTAAACAATCATCTTAATTTATGAATATGTGAGTTGTTGTCACTAAATATATTGAAATTGTAAATATATCCCTAATATTTTTTTATTTGTAATTTTATGGACTAAATTAACCAATAGAAAACACATTTGATGATTAAATTGGCTATTAAAGACATGTTCGATAATCAAAATGACTAACAAAAGAATACATTTTTGTAATAATTTAGATAGATTCAAAGACTATTGTGACAACACTTTGCACATTGAAGAATCAAAATAATAGTTTATTCATTAAATTACCATTTTATTAATAATAAATCAACACCTTTTATATTTTAAAAATGATTGCATCTTAATGGACATATATAAATTAGTTTTATAGTAATGAGATTCAAATTCAAATGTGATCCAACGACAATCTTCCATTTTTCTCTAATATCAT
>JBBPBP010000001.1:52322982-52357108 GCA_037974735.1 Cicer chorassanicum | reverse complement strand
CATAAATATTAATCGTAATACATTAAAAAAATTATTATTAATAATAATAATAATACATTAATAAATAATAATAATACATTAAAAAATTATTATTAATATTATTAATATTATTAATTAGCTAAAAATAATAATAATAATAATAGTTATTTTTATTATAAATAATACATTAATAATAAAAAATAAATAATACTTATAATTATTATGATTATTATTATTATTTTAAATGATGATAATTAAAAATAATTTAAAATCAGAAATTATATTAAAAAAATACAAAGTACATTAAATAAAGAGTTTAATAAAATGAAACAAAATACAAAATACATTAAATAAAATGAAACAAAATACAAAATACATTAAATAAAATGAAACAAAATACAAAACACATTAAACTATTGATATCCACCTAAATGACCTCCAGTTCCACATCTACGATGTCGTCGAACTCGTCTAATTCTTTGAACGAGTTGAGGTTCTTCCGGTTCATCCTGATCATTATCCTCAATGTAAGTCATAGGTGGATTTGAACCACTAACACATGCTTCCACCTGATTCCATGAAATTTTGAGGCTGAGGCTGATTCTTATTATTATTATTATTATTATTATTATTATTATTATTATTATTATTATTATTATTATTATTTATAACTATTATTATTATTATTATTATTGTTTATAGCTAATTAATAATATTAATAATAATTTTTTAATGTATTATGATTATTACTTATTAATGTATTGTTATTTATTTATTTATAAATTAATTATTTTTATTATTATTATTTACTAATGTATAATTATTAATATTATTATTATTTATTAATTATCATTATTATTATTATTATTATTATTATTATTATTTATTAATTATTATTATTATTATTATTAATATTAATGTATTATTTTTATTATTTATTAATGTATTATTATTATTATTGTTTTATAACTTATTAATAATATTAATAATAATTTTTTTTAATGTATTATTATTATTATTTATTAATGTAATGTTATTTATTTATTTATAAATTAATTATTATTATTATTATTATTAATATTTACTAATGTATTATTATTAATATTATTATTATTATTAATATTAATGTTTTATTTTAATTATTATTATTATAATTAAATAATTATTAAAAATTTAAAAACAGCAGAAAAAGACAAAAAAAAAAAACCCAGAAGGAGGTCGCACCCCCGGCCTGCGACCTCCAACTGGGCCTGCGAAAATTCACTTCAGGAGGTCGCACCTCCGTTGCGATCAGTAAAAAAACCAAAATTATGGTAGTTTGGTAAACGTTTTCAGAAAGAGGACAATTTGATTAATTTTTTTAGAAAAAGGGATATTTCAGTTAAAAACTCCAATTAAACATCTTTTATTTAAGACGACATATAGAATTATAATTATTATGCAGTGAAATAATAATAACTTTTTTTATTATTAAATACCATATATTTTTGTCTTTTCTGTTCAGGAAAAAATAATAATAAAAAACCATAAAATGTTTTAAAAAATAGAGACAAATAAAGTAGAATAAAAATAAAAATAAAAAAATATTAGTTTTTGTTTTTTGGGTATGCCTTCGCTCTCCATTGTTCATCTCCTTTCTCTCTCTAAAATCTTAAAGCCCCGGATTCTCACGCTGCTACTGTCGTCTTCTCCTTCGATTCCAGGTTCGTGTGCCCTATTCTCGATCCATTCAATTCCATGCCGTTTTTTTTTTAAATTCCACTTGTTCCTATTGATTTCATTTTGGGGTTTTTCTTAGTGTGACTCTTCGCCATTCCTTCGATTTCGATCAATGTTTCTCCCGGGAATCGTTGCTTAAGATCTTGGTCTCTTTTCCGACGTTGATTCTCTCTAGGAATTTTCGGGTTTTCATTTCATGCAATTTGCGTTGATAACCTTTTTTTTTTTTCTCTGGAATCTCGTTGTTGTTTTGGGTTTAATTTGTGCTTGTTTGTATTTATTTAATTGGTTTTGGTTTTAATTTTTTGTTATTTTTCAATCTCTATTTTAGGGTTTTATTCATGGGTTTTTCTGTTAGTTCGTTTAGTTGGGTTTTTGGGTTTCAATAGTATTGAGACGATATATTAGAAATGAATTTATATTTATTGTGTTTGATTTTAGGTTGTGATTCCTGTGTTTCTTTCATTGGTTTCATTTGGTGAATTGTTACCATTTGAATTTGTTGCGTACTTTTAATTTGTTGTTCATAATTAATAATTGTGAATGGTAAAAGTTGAATTTTTGTTATTACTATGTTGGATTTTCTGTGCTGCAGTTGGAATGGTTTAATTGAAGTGCTTGAATGATTTATTTTTGCTAAAAAGTTGTTTGAATGTTTTAATAATACAATGTGTAGGTTTAAGGGGTTGATTTTGGTGCTTTATATTTGTGCTGCATATCTGGGAATGGCTGCGATTGCGAGTGAGGAATCTGGAGCGGGAAAGTCTGTGGAGGGAAGCTATAGTGGGTACCGTTGTCAATCTGGGGAAGTGTTGGCAGAATGGCGCTCTTCTGAGCAGGTGGAGAATGGAATACCGTCGACTTCACCCCCTTATTGGGACACTGACGAGGACGAGGACGATGGTGGTGAATTTGCTATTGTTAGAAATCTAAGTTTTCTATTAGTAGTTGTTTTAAATCTAATTTATATTTTCTCTTTACAGGACCAAAATCATCTGAGTTGTATGGAAAACATACTTGGAAGATCGAAAAGTTTTCTCAGATTACCAAAAGGGAACTTCATAGTAGTGCATTTGAAGTTGGCAACTACAAGTGGTATGCGGCTTGTGATGTGCTTTAGAGCTTAACTGTCTAATCTATTCTGCAGTATTTTTATACACCTATATTCCCGGTTACAAGGATCCTACCACGCCCCATTCTCTCTCTCTCTCATTCAATCTTTTTTGGTTGATTATAACTTATGCATACATGTTTATAAATATATGGCACCCAAATAAACCTAAACTATTATGGCTTTTGTCATTCATGTTGTTTTTTATGAGTTTGAGTCTTGACAAAATTTATTGTTTGTGCAACTATCTCCAATGCATCTTTGTTAAGAGGCGAAAGTGGAAACTATCTGTTTGGGTTACATTGTTTTTTCACAGTCTGCAACTATGACTATGTAACTATTTAATTTTTCAAACAAGAGGACTCTACTTTCTTTATTTTGATCTGTGAAATGTGTATCGTGTTCATATATCAGGAGTAAGTAGAACACATGATCACAGGATTAACATGCCCAATGAAGAGTCGATGTTGAAACTTGAAATCTAACATTTAGCTATGGTTTTCTGAGACACTCCTTATGATTTGACGGCTACCGTACATTATTGTTGGGGTTTTGACCTAATGGGGCTGTGTTATGTGCAGGTATATTTTAATTTATCCACAAGGTTGTGATGTATGTAATCATCTCTCTCTGTTTCTCTGTGTTGCTAATCATGACAAACTTCTTCCAGGTTTGATTTTTGAATTTTCACATTGCATTAATGATTTACTAGCTACTCTTGATCCTACAATACTTGAATTTTTTTTGTTCTCCCGTCGTTTTGTGGGTAATACAGGATGGAGTCATTTTGCACAATTTACAATAGCTGTGGTTAACAAAGATCCCAAGAAATCAAAATATTCTGGTCTGTTGGTAAATAAATACCTTTGTTTATTCGTTATTGGAGTTGCAATTTTTGTAAACATCCTTGTTAAGCTTTTTTACCTGAGTTTTTCAGATACATTGCACCGATTTTGGAAGAAGGAGCATGACTGGGGGTGGAAAAAGTTTATGGAGATTTCAAAGGTGTATGATGGCTTTGTTGACACTTCTGACAATCTTATAATAAAAGCTCAAGTTCAAGTCATTAGGTGTTCTATGCTTAATTTTTTATTTCATTTATATATTATAAATATATACCTCCTTCTTGTATACGTTTTAACTAGTCATTAAGGTTATTTTACATGTGGTTTTGACTCCATTTGTTGCTTATTTGGAAAGAAGAAAACGGGAATGATCTGTAGTCTACTAGTTAGAGTGACTAGTCCTTTTATGAATGGAGTTTATAGAAGATCCAATGGCTAGCAAGAAATGATACTCTTTCTTTGTTGAAAACTTCTCAATTATTTTTTGTTTGTGAAGTAGGTTATTAATACATTCATGTCATTGTTTTAACAACTAGCATTCATCTCTGGGATTGTAAACCTCGGAATCCATTATTGTCATTTTGTAACCCAGCAGTATTTTCCATGACCTTGTTTTTGCAATTTTTTTAACTTAGTATGTACCTACATCTACTAAAGGACAAGTATTTCTATTTTCTTCAGGTTTTAAGTGTTTTTCTCTTTTGGTTTGTTCGCCTAATGGTTGTGCAACAAGTCTCACCACAACCTGTTCTATGTAGTCAATGGTGGATAGCGTAGCGAAGCGGACGACACCCCAAACACTATTGCGGTGTAGTGTGTAGCGATATGGCCCTATGTAGTCAGTAGCGGCGGTAGCGGCTGCAATCGCGGCATAGCGTGGCGTAGTGGAGGTTCGACGCTACGCAAAATGCCGTGGCTGAGCTGATCAGTGTAGCGGCTGTAGCGCTGCTCCTGGCAGTAAAATCGCGGAGGAACATGGAGAAGATGACCACAACAGTAAAGATAGGAGAAAAAGACATAAAGGCCCTCGTTTTTTATCGCAAAAAGACTAAAAGCCCCTCATTTTTATCACCAAAAACAAAAAGGCCCTCATATTTATCGTGAAAAGACAGAAAGCACCTTCATTTATGCTGCGAAAATACCAAATAGCCCTCGCGTCTTATTCTTTTTGAACCAATTAGGGTTTTTTCCTTTAGGGATCTCTTTATTTCTTCTCCTTCACGACCTCTCATCTCCTCTGCTTGGCTGCAACCCTTCATCTCCTCTTGTCTGTGCCATTTTTCCTGCCATGTGACTCCGGCACAACTATGGACGACTCCGGTGCGACCTTCACTTCCTTGTTCTCTGTACCGCCAAACCTCTTCTTCTCCCCTGTTTTTCTCAATCACAGACTTGAGCATAGCGGCCATACCGCTACGCGCTACACCGCAATAGCGTTTTGGGGGTCGTTCGCTACACTATCCGCAATTGACTACATAGTTATGGCCGCTACGCTTAAGTCTGGAGGTGAGAAAAACAGGGGAAAAGAAGAGGTTTGGTGGCACAGTGAACAGGGAAAACGATGGTCTTTATGTCTTTTTCTCTCGTCTTCACTGTTGCGGTCATCTTCTCCTTGCTTTTTCTGCCATTCCTTCACGATTTTGCCGCCACAAGCAGCGCTACAGCCTCTACACTGATCCGCTCCTCCATGGCGTTATGTGTAGTGTCGAACCTCCGCTACGCTACGCACTGCTGCGATTGCAGCCGCTACCACCGATACTGACTACAGAGGTACCTTGGAAGTCTCGTTTTATGTTCACTGACTGAATTATAGGCTTCTTTTACTGTTCTGATCTTCTCCAATCTGATATTTTGATATTCACAACAAACTTTTCTGTTTAGGCCACAAGGTAGAATTATCAAGGAATCTAGTGATGTTCCTCATATTGTTCACCGAGTGAACTCTTATGGATTAATAGCTCCAGAATTGCTGTAATTATGATTTGTATTGGTTTTGTTCAAATTCTTGGATTATAAGCATAAATGATTTTTTATGCTGCTAACAGATGTAAAACGTAGATTGACAGTTGTATTTTGGTTTATATGGTTGTCTGTAATTTTGTTTGGTTCTCCTGCCTTCTGGTGTTTAATATAAACTTAGTTACAAACTTACAATATATCATCTACCCGTCGGAAACTGTGCTACTGTTGGATTAGATCTTGTTACTTCCTTTCTTTTATTTTTTACAATGATGCAATGTGCTTTGTAGCTTTTCATTCAGATGTATGATCATATATGTTTTTTTAATGCACAGGGAAAAACCTTACAGGCCTTTTCGTTGCCTTGATTCTCAGTATAGGAGAGAACTTGTTAGGGTATATTTGACTAATGTAGAACAAATTTGCCGGCGTTTTGTGGAGGAGAGAAGTAGCAAGCTTGGGAAGCTGATAGAGGATAAAGCTAGGTGGTCAAGGTATTTCGTGTTCATTAGTATTACCTTTTGATATATATATTTATATACATGAGTAGTGCTAGCAACACTCTTTCCAACACTTTCTTTAACACTCTTTCCAACACTTTCGTTTGTATTGGGTGAAATACATGTGGGTCCCACTATTTTATGTGAGACACCCATTTCTAGAGTGGTGGGACCTAGATAATGAAATATATATATATATATATATATATATATATATATGGAGCATATCAAATGAGAGGAGTTTTACCGTGAGAGGGTTAAATCTTGACCACACAGGATGGTTAAATCTTAACCACGACCATCTATGTATGGTTGTATGGTTAAGATTTAACCCTTTCATCCTCTCATTGTAAAACTCCTCTCATTTGATATGCTCTCTCCCTCTATATATATGTATATAATAAACTATCTCCTTACATATGTTGTTATTCCCAAAAATGAAGACCTTTATATTATTTACCTTTTCATGCTCCATGATCATTAGCAGTCTATTACTTGAAGGTTTAAATCATTTAAGTTAATTTTCCTTTAATCTGTGAAAGTGAAAAATGTTAGTCATGTATGGAAGAAATAAATAATTACAAGAGGGAAATACTGTAGTTTATTCTTGTAATGCAACAATGATGGTATGCATTGAAGGCAACTTTGTGTAGTCTTATGCCTCTTTTTATCTAATTATATATTATATAGTATTCCATCCGTTCCTCCTTAAGTGTTGTTTTTTATTAAGTTTTTGTTCCTATTTACTTGTTACTCCCTGGTCCCAATTATAAGAGACAACCAAAATCATCAAAATAAATGAACTCATTTATTGTTTTAACTTTTTGAATGTTCTTACATATATACCCTTATGGAAAATTGCAAAACATTAAAATTACACACTAATAGTACACAGAAACATTTTTAAACTAACAAATACACTTTAAAGTTGTAATTTTCTCTTATAAATGAAACAAAGAAATTCTTTAAAAAGTCTCTTATAATTAAAGGACCGAAGGGAGTATTTTCCAAGTTCAAAGTAGTATTAACTATTATTTTGTCAAAATTATCACTAACTATTTATTGCATAGAGAGAAATAGGTAGAATTAGATAATAAATAGTTCGGGGTATTATAGAAAAGGTAAATATTTACATAAAAAATAACATAGTTTATTAGTTTTCTTGGTATGTGTAAATAATCTCAAAACGACAAGTAAAAAGAGGTGGAGGAAAGAAAAAAGGAATAGAGGTAGTATATTATAGGTTTAATTATTCTGCAAGTCTCTAAACTATTTGGAGATTTTTAAATAGGTCTCTAAACTAAAATAATTTGTAATCAAATCTCTGAACTAATATATTTTAGTCTACAATTAGTCAAACTGTAATGGAAGAACCTAATTACAAAAAATATATAAGTTCAGTGACCTAATTACAAATTTTTAGTTTAAGGATCTAATTAAAAATTCTCAAATAGTTTAGGGACCTACAACATAATATATATATTACGGGAGAGAGAAGTTAGAGAGAGGCGAGAGAGTAGATAATATATATGAGAGACATGAGAGAGAAGATAGAAAAGAGAGAAGAGTGAGGAGAGAGAGGGGATGGTTAGAGGAAAGAAATGAGAGGGAGATATGGGAGAGAGATACACAATAAATATTCTCTCTCTCATATCTTCCTCACATATGTTCTCCCTTTGTACCATCTCTCTATCCACTCTCTTTTCTCTCTCTCTCTCTCTCTCTCTCTTATCTTTCTTTTTCTCTCATGTTTCTCTCCCTCTCTCTCTTTCTATCCTCTCTGATCTCTCTTTCTCTCTCTCTCTCTCTCTTATCTTTCTTTTTCTCTCATGTTTCTCTCTCTCTCTCTCTCTCTCTCTCATACATTACGATAGGTCCCTAAACTATTTGAAATTTTTTAAATAGATCCCTAAACAAATAATTATGATTAGATTCGTAAACTAATATAATTGTTGTAATTAGGTCCTTCAGTTAAAGTTTGCCTAACGACAATATAACGGAAGGACCTAATTACAAAAAAATATATTAGTTTGGGGATTTGATTACAAACTCTTTTAGTTTAGGACCTATTTAAAAATTATCAAATAGTTTAGAGACTTACATAATAATTAAACCTACATATTATATTATACTCCCTTTGTCCCATAATGTGTCACTTTAGCAAATAATATTTGTCTCAGAATGAATGTCATTCACTTTGTATTGATAATATATACAACTTTTAAAGCTTTATTATACTTTGTATTGATAATAGCGGAAAACCCACCAATAGTTAAGATAGGTAGTTTGGTAAAATGATTTCTCTCTTTCTTCTATTTATTGTATTTTTTAATATGTGTGCAAAAACCTTAAACGTCACTCATTGTGAGATAGAGGGAGTATATTATATTATATTTTACATTCTTCAACAAGTTTAATCTGTCTTGTTATTTTTATTTAGGCTTCAATGCAATTTAGTCCTTCCATTTTGGTCAATCCACAACTTCAGTCTCTATAATTTTTTCTGCAATTTAAGACATTTTGTTCCCCTCATCCAATTTTGATGACGTGGAATTAAATGACCTGATGTGGATATATATGTAGAAGCTATGTCATTATTTACTTGTTGTATAATTGATTAAATCATTTTTAGTAAAATCTAAATAGTTAATTTAGTTTTTAAAAAGAAAAATAAATAAATTCAAGAAAAAATAAATATAAAAATGATAGATGAAATCAAAGAACGGATAATAAAAATAGAACTGTTAAGAATCCCAAAATGGGGGCAGTTTCTCAATCTCATAATTTCTCTATTTTCAGTTCTGCTTCAAAGCTGAGTAGTATTCATAAAACGCTTTAAGCTGAGGCGCCATGTTCTTGTAGTTCTGCCATGCTCCCGAAATCATCATCATAACAACTTGAAGAAGACTTATCCAATATGAATCAAAAACTCTTGAAAAAGATAAACTACGAGCCAGGATTGTGTACATGACCATAATTTGGCAAGCTAACAAAAATTCGTAAAAAGTGTGACCCGAATCTGATGAATTTCCATCCATAGTTGGTAAACACTTCTTTAAGTCATTCTTTGATAAGCCAAGCTTAGTGCACAAGATTGAGAAGTCTCAATTTTGGGGGTTAGGTTTTTCACATTTTTATTTATTTTCTTTCTTTAACTCAATTTGTTTTCATTTTTTAAAAACTAACAACATTTCAAATTTTATTGAAAATGGTTTAAATAATTAAAAAACAAGTAAATAATTACATGGCTTCCACAAATACATGGAGACAAGTCCACATCACCTCAATTAATTGCCACATCATTAATATTCGGTGGAATGGACAAAATGTCTAAATTTCAAACATAAGAGGACCAAAACTATGTAAAATTTATAGGGGGACTAAAATTGCGGATTGACTAAAACTGCATTTAAGCCTTTTATTTAATTAATAGGGATATAAACTGTTTATCCTATTTGATATAGTATATTTAGATTCTTTACAACTAACGTCAGATTTTAATTTTTGGTTCTTGTTTTGTTATCTAATCAAATATAAATTCATACTATTTGCAGCTTCTGTACTTTTTGGCGAGAAATCGATCAAACTTCTAGGCACCACATGTCTAGGGAAAAAACAGATGTAATTTTGAAAGCAGTAGTGAAACACTTCTTTATAGAGAAAGAAGTGACTTCTACTTTGGTAATGGACTCCTTATATAGTGGATTGAAGGCTCTGGAATGCCAGACTAAGGGCAAGAAAGGTAGGGTAAAATTGTTGGATGCTGAAGAAATGCCCGTTCCAATTGTTTGTGCTGAGAAAGATATGTTTGTACTGGTGGATGATGTTCTGTTGTTACTTGAGAGGGCAGCTACAGAACCTCTCCCTCCAAAAGACGAGAAGGGTCCTCAAAATCGCACAAAGGTGAGAAATAGTTTATGTTGGTTAAATGATCGGAAATTATGTTGATAGCTGGTGACATAGGGTAATCCGATCGGAATGTGGTGGTATTAGTTCCAGAGATTCTAGATAATGAAGGAATGCATAATAGGTATCAATAAAGAGTCATTCTGATTAAAACCAAAGAAAAGAGAACGTTACTTCTTTCTAAATTCCAGTGATTTGATTATTCTATAGTCTGTTACAACCACAAGTACCATTTTTATTGTTAAACTTTAATTAAATGACAAATTGGTAGCCAATAGATTGATTTTACTCTGAGAGTTATTTATTTACTAATGTTTAACTGTTTGTAGGAGTTTACTCTTTCTTCCCATTTTCTTGTATTCTGAGTCAGGGATTATATCAGTATGGATAAATTTCAATGCCAACACTCAGAAGAGCAGATATTGGGAAGAAGAAAGAACCGCTGAATTTTAACTGATCTTCTGGCTTATTACCCTTAGGGTCTGTTAAGTTCAATGAAGGGGAATGGTGAGATTTTAATGAAGGGGAGGGGGGGAATTAATATATGTTTGGTTTAAAGAAGGGGAGAGGAGGAATTTTGTTTAAATTTATGTTTGGTTCAAGGGTAGGGGTGAGATGCTAAATGGTATGGGATTTTGGTCCCTTCCCTTCTCTCCCCTCCTATCCAAATCCCCCCAAAATGGAGGGGAAACAAAAGGAGGTCTAGGAGGGATTTTGCTCCCCTCCTCTCTTAATAACTGAACCAAACAAACATCATTTAAACTATTCCCTCCCCTCCCTCCAATTCCCTCATACCAAACGGACTCTTCAAATAATAATAATCATTGCATATGAGACCCAACGTCATGATTAGATCCATGTGAACTATCAAATTGAAAAGATTTCTCTAAGGATTTATGATACTTGTAAATATTAGATGCATAATTTTCATTACATGACATTAGATTTATGGTGTAATAATAAATCCTTGGGGTACCGCTTTGACATAGTCTATAACCGGGCCTTGAGAACAAAGGGCAGATGTTTATTCCCACATGCAGACATTCAGCAGAATTAGCTTTTCTAGTATATACCCCTGAATGGTTGGGCGGCAACGAAGTGATTGATGAGGTGCATAAGGATATGGGGATTCAAAAGTTTTTCAAGCTTTGCAACAAGGGGTAAGTACTAAACCTGGGTTTTCTTATAATCATGGGGTTTGTTGTTTGAAGGTAGATTGGTGATATCTTCCGTATCCCCTTGGATTCCTTATTGTCAATCCTTGCCCAATCGCACACGTTCTCGGAATCCAGGTGCGGTGGATGGACTGGCTGCAACGCCACTGGCCGTTAAAACGCATTCGGCGGTGGTGGCACTCACGGCCGCGAACCGTGCCCCGCTATTCCAGCCTGACCTGCTATCGGGCCCGCTTTTTTTTATTCTCCGTTCAGCGAATCTGGGTCTTTTCGCTTCCACTTAAGCTCTAAAATTTTATTATTATAAACCCACTAATCCATGAAGGGTTCAACTGTTCGTTCAGACTTCAGTATCACTATCGTTCTTCTTGCTCCATTTTCGTTCTTGCTCTGTTTTCCAGCATCGTGATCGGTGATGGTACGCAGGAAACCATTCTTTCTCTGTTTTCGTTTCATTCTTGCTCCTCCGTTCAGCATGGTGATCGTTTCGTTCTGTTTGGTATATGTTTAGTTTATATACTATTTTTTGGCCTTCACAATAGCGGCTGTCTCGCTATCCCATTTTTGGGGTTTTTGACGCTCCATGCCGCTCTCTAAGACAGACAACATAGGATCCCTATACTGTTGAAAGAATTCCACACCACTTCTGAAGGGGAT
The DNA here is from genome assembly GCA_037974735.1 of Cicer chorassanicum. Lineage (NCBI taxonomy): Eukaryota > Viridiplantae > Streptophyta > Magnoliopsida > Fabales > Fabaceae > Cicer > Cicer chorassanicum. Next base: position 52,345,257 of record JBBPBP010000001.1, on the reverse strand, counting down.
CGTTCAGGTTTTCACCAAACATATAGGCGTTAGCAGCCAATGTATATTGGATTGTGATAAAGAAAGAAAGATGTGCAGAAATTTTTCCAGGAGTGTGATACTTGCTAGTGCCAAAAATATATAGCTGCAGCACTGGGAGGCTTGCTTCAGCTACTACCCGCTCCAGACCAGATTTGGGACGATTTATCAATGGATATTATTACCCGGCTGCCCAAATCAAAATGGTATGATACCATCTTTGTTGTTGTGGATAGGCTGTCAAAATACAGCCATGTCCATTCCTTTGAAGCATCCATATACTGCGAAACAGTTGGCTGAAATTTTCACTAGAGAGGTGGTATGACTTCATTGCATTCCTTTCTCCACCGTCAGCGGTCAGGACCCCATTTTTGTGAGTAATTTTTTATGCGAGTTGATCAAATTGCAAGGCACCCATTTGAAGATGAGCACGGCCTACCATGCACAGATGGGTGTTGTGGCTTCCATGGGCGGAGTTTTGGTACAACACCACATTTCATGGGTCCACGGGATCTACTTATTTTGAAGTGGTGTATAGGGGCCCACCTCCAGCCTTAATCAGATTCTTAAAAGGGGAAGCAAAAGTGGAAGCAGTTCAGCGAGAATTGATGGACAGAAATGACGCTTTGCGCCAGTTGAAGTATCATTGGTACAGGGCACAAATGAGAATGAAGAACCGGGATGAGCAAAACAGGAAGAATAGGAGTTTGAAGTAGGAGAATAGGAGTTTCTCAAGTTGCGTCTTCACGTACAACGTTCATTGGCAACTTCTATTGCTCCTAAACTCGTCCCATGGAATGGCCCTTTTGAGATTATGGAGAAGATAGGAGCAGTAGCTTACCGCCTCAATCTCCCTGCCTTGGCGAAAATTCACCCGGTTTTTCACGTGTCTGTTGAAGAATTCACCCTGTTTTTCACGTGTCTGTTGAAGAAGTTAGGCAACGGTCAGGTTGTGAAAGAACTGCCAACCAGCTTGGAATGTGATCCAGCTGACAGTTGGGAACCAATTGCAGTGCAGGCCATTCTTCTACTTGTAATCTTTCTTTATCAATAATACAGTGAAATTTAGTTCCATTTGTCATCTATTTTCTTTAATTTTCTGTTCCGTGTTTGAGGGACATAACAATTTTTAAAAAAATTATTTGTAATTAAAATTTAAAACCAAAAAAGTATATTCTAGTTATGGTTAAGGGCATATAATGCATAGAATTGTATTCTCGGTCGCCTGCCAAGTTTTTAGTGCAATGGATATGAGATTTTGGTCTAGTAGTTTCAGAACTCTTTTGATTGCTAACCTTGTTCAAATGTATTTGGCAGGATGGAAACCCTGGGGAGGACTTCAATAAAGATTCCATAGAGCGTGATGAAAGGCGTCTCACAGAATTGGGTCGCAGGACTTTGGAAATATTTGTCCTTGCCCATCTATTCAGGTATCATATACAATTAGCTTTGGATCCTTCAATTATTCTTGGCTAACTACTCATTTACGTACCTCTTGATTTTAGTTCTTGCTATCTCCTGAATTTTGTTGTTCTTCTTCATTTCTGAACGTTGTTTGCTGGAAATGAACTAATGAGCAGTAGGAAGTAGACTCTTATAATGCACACCAGTTAGCTATGGTGTTATTTAATTTATATATTTTATATTTGGTGGTTGTACTTTTACTCTAATAAAATTTCAGAAATATGTTTTGATGAGAGGATTTGGTTTTCATGTGGTGAGATTTTAGGCGATGTTCTATTCAATGAAGTATAATCAAAAGTACGTTCGCAAACTTTAATCCAAACATGAACAAAGTTGTTGTTAGTCTCTATTTCATAATGCTGCGAAATTCTCTTTCTGATGTTTCTCCATTCAAATTTGGCTTAATTGCAATTATAGTCCCCTATTTTATCACGCTCACGAAAATAATCCCCTCTTTTTATAATTGAACTCTTTGATCCCTCAACTATTACTTTTGTTTCAATTTTGATCCCAACCCAAATTTTAGGTAAAAAAATGGTGACGTAGCATATTTTTATTGATGTGGCGTAAAACATGCTCACGTGGCTTATTACATGTGATTCATCATATTTATCCATGTCATCAAACATTAAGCTGAGAAAAACAGAAACACGGATCTGGAAGAGGGTTGTGGTAACATCATCATGCAACCTCTTCCTCATCGTCATCGTCATCCTAATCATACTCAACTGAATCTTCTTCATCATACTCATTCTCCTATTGGTTCAACACATTCTCTCCCCCTCAAAGTCTCTATCTCCTGCTCATCTGCATCACTCTGCTCTTCCTCGTCAGCATCGGCAACTCCAACACCTTTGTTGTGTCCATTCTGTAAGGAATGATATGACGAAGCCAAAGGTGATCGAGGAGGAACTCAAATGTCAGATACAAGACCTCTCCTAAATCTCCTTCTTGACTCTCTCTTCTCCCCTCAATGCTCCTTCCACCACCAATCTTGTCCTCATTCCGTCCTCTGCGTCTTCTGCTTTTTCTTTTAGTGTTGAGTCCATGGGATGTGGTGAAGATTGGGCTGGGGAATGAAAGAAACAGTCGAGCATGGGCTGGAATTTGATTTTCAGAGATTCAATAAATTTATTTTTGATAAGGTCAAGTAAGGGCTGTTGAAATTTGATCCTTCCACCACCATTTTTTTTTCGGATTCTAGAAATTTGTTTTTTTTTATTCAAGAAATATTGAATTAGGGTTCTGAATATATATTTTTTAATTTGTTTTCATAATAAATTTTTTTAATTTATTGTTTAATGACATGGATAAATATGAATCCACATGTAATAAGCCATATTAGTATGTTTTATGCCACATCAATAAAAGTATGCCACACAACCACTTTTTGGGCCAAAAATTTGGGTTAGAACCAAATTTGCAACAAAAGTGATACTTGAGGGGCCAAAAAACTCCTTTAAAAAGGGGGACTATTTTGTGAGCCTAATAAAGTAGTGGGACAAAAACTTCAATTAAGCCTTCAAATTTCAACAGTACTACTAACAACCTTGGTTTCATTACATGACATTCTGAAGCTTGGGTGTGTACTTTGTACTTTTTATTATACTGATACTGAGTTTGGAATCTGTGATAGATAGACGCACAACCATGGGACATGGGTGTAGAATGCAACTTCATAATTAATATGATGTGAGACAATAGGAAATGGATAGCCGATAGTTTCGGTCGGATCCTTTTTTTGCAATTAACTTTACTGTTCATGAAAGTTTATCCATGAACATGCAGTGTAATATCATTGTCTACAGACTCTACACAAAAGTGATTCGGTGCTTGTTATCATCCTGCAACCTGGGCTTTGTTTAGTTTTCTATATGAGGTGTTGACTTTATGAATGATAAAACAAGCCCTGCTTAACTTAATTTTGGTATGTAATGTGTTTATTATGTTTGTACTGCTTATCTTTTTTAATCTGTTTACCTGTAAGTATTGATTGTGTAGGCTGTGAATGGATTAGGTTATCCTAATTAATTACTTAATGGATGCAGCAATAAAATTGAGGTTTCTTACCAGGAAGCTGTTGCTCTGAAGAGACAAGAAGAGCTCATTCGTGAAGAAGAGGCAGCATGCCTGGCTGAAACTGAACAGAAAGCAAAACGTGGAATTAATGAGAGGGAAAAGAAGGCAAAGAAGAAACAGGTCTGGTACACATTCATTATTAAGGGATCTCTGAAATCCTAAAGTTTTCACATAGACGTAGCTACTGCTATTTCTGATTATCCTGATAACAAATTGGATTTTTACTCAATCATCTGAACAAGATTAAAGCTCTGAACGAAGTTTTTTTTGTTCTTCATTAAGGGTATCTAGGTCATTTCGCACCCACTTAAGCCCTAATTTTTTATTATTATTAACCAACGAAGGGGTTGGTTCAGTATCGTGATCATGAAACTGTTTTCGTTCTTCCTCTATTTCGTTCTTGCTCCATCGCCATCGTTTTTGTTCCGTTTTTTCTCTGTTCAGCATCTTTTTGTTCTTGGCTGTGTCGTTTTCGTTCTTTCTATTTCGTCTGCTCTGTTTCATTCTGCTTTGTTCTCTGTCTTTGTGAGAACAATGGCAACTTCATCTATTTTTTATTCTTTTTAGTTTTAGTCTTAGTAGAACTTGATTAATGGGTTGTCTTGTCACCCTGATAAGTGATAATGATTATTATTAGAACTGGATTTTGATGTTTGTATTTTGCTATTTTTTAGTGTATCCGTGATCCCACTATCCCCTTTTTGGGGTTTGGCGCTTCGCGCCACTATCTGAGACTGACAACATAGGATTAAAGACTGTCTGACAAATACAAGATTAAATCATTCTTATGATATCTTCTACAGAGCGTGCATCATAAATGACTTTAAGGTTAAACTAGTTAAAATTCTTACGGCTAATTATTCCTTAAATGGAAGTATCTTGCCAGCAATTTAGAACCTATTACTCTTTCGAGATTCTTTCTTGTTTCCTTTAGCATGCTTGCTACTAGTGGGATTAAATAACATCTTATACACGGGGTTTGTGAGAGAAGTTATGGGTTTTCCTTTTTAACTGCTTACAGACAGTCGTCTCTTGTCACTCCAGGCCAAACAGAAACGGAACAACAGAAAAGGAAAGGATAAAACTAGGGAGGAGAGGCGTACTGTGGCTGAATATGACAAGCAGCAAGACAATGCTTCTGATGAGAAAAAGGATTCTAACATGGACGGGGTTCAAATTTTGGATGAAAAGCTTGATGCTCTGGAAGTTGTTTCTGATGTGTCTGAATCTGTGGTTGGAGTCGACGAAGTGCCTCAGCCTGATTCAGAAGAAAGAGATGCAAGTCCTGTTAATTGGGATACTGATGCATCAGAAGTTCATCCTTCAGCCGAGGCTGGTAGCAACGGTATAGGTGGTCTTTCACCGGGGAAAAATGGAATGGCTGAGAAAAGGAGCAGTTCAGTGATAGATGACAGTTCGTCGACATGCTCTACTGATTCATTGCCTTCTGTGGTGATGAACGACTCCTACAAGGGGAACTCTTTCACAAATTACAAAGTCCAAAAGTCGCCTAGCAGGTAAGTTTATGTATTGTTTGTTTCATGTCGATGAATGTCAAAGTTGTTTCTTGTGTTAATTTGACTTGCCACATTTTATCTCTAGGGGTAAGAACCAAGTAAAAGCATCATGTGATGGGAGTAATTGGACCACTGAAATGGACCGTCAGGCATCTGGTTCAACTGCAGATGCTGTTGATATTAATAATCAGTCTGGAAGTGGTAAGGTAGGTGAATCTGAGTCTGAGGGTGCAATCTGCTTACAGGATCGGTTGAAATGGCTTGACCCGCCTGTTGTCAGAAAGGTTGTCTTTTTTCTTAGCTTATCCTCATGGTTTTCTTTGTTCCAAAAATTTTCATGCTTCGCGTTGCTTTCTCATGTTTGATTATTCTTCTTGAATTTCCCAGTTTCTTTCTTACTCGTCATGATTTATCTTCCTCAAAAGCTTAAGCTATTAGATAGAGACACAAATGGTTTATTTTTATATTTCTAACATGCATCCTCATGGAACAGATAATTAATTGTTTGTTACATAGCTATGTTTGTTAGTAGGTAGTTAGGGATCCTTTGCTCTTATTATCCTAAGTGTTCATGGAACCTATAATTGGATTCCAAAGAATTCACTATACACAAGTGCGAATATGCTCCTCAAGAGCAGATGTGCTCCTCAACCGGAATACCAGTTAAAAAACTCTCATGCTTTCAAAGGGAATGAAACCTTTATTTATAGGTTCAAGATTCTCTAAAACACTTTAATTCTCCTTCCCTTTCTATCATTTTCCCACATTTTCTCAAATATAAATGCCAACAGTAGATCTAAAATTCAGTGGCAGTATAATCATACCCATTTGAATAACTTAAGATATGTTCCTTTTATGAGGCATAGAGATCTGGACTTTCGTTTTCTTGAAGGGTGGGGAGATTGGATTTGGAATTGCTGTAAAATTGATGCTTTCATGTTAATTTATTTTTAAAGATTTCCTTTGACTCACTTTTTCCTTTTAAACTTACTGCCTTGTTGTTGTTTCAATAAATTGTGTTTATTTTTCAATTAAGTCCGTCTTTTGTGCCATTACAATTTTGAGCCTGATTTAATAGGCTTTGCTCTTCTACTTGATAGGAAGAGGAAGTTTTTTCACTACAAAAGAAACTGAACATTAAAGAGCAAGTTGATGTGGAAAAACCTGTTGATATTGGGAGCCCACAGAAAGGGATGACATCAGTACGTCCATCCTCGCCTAGGACTCCTCCAAGAAACTTACCCTCACTGGTACATGTCAGGAAAACATCTTTTAGTGCCTCACTGCAAATTGATAAAGATGCACCTTCATCTTTAACATCTGCATCACAAGCAACGATTGTGCCTAGAACAGAAATCCAGAAGGCTTCACCTCCAAAACCAATTGAAAAACCTATGGCACAAGTGGCTATGATGTCAAGACCTTCCAGTGCTCCTCTGGTTCCTGGTGGTCCCAGGCCAACTAATTCTGTTTCTATGGTTCAAACAGCTCCGCCTCTTGCACGCTCAGTGAGTGCAACTGGTCGGTTGGGTCCTGATCCTTCATCTGCTGCTACTAATAGCTTTGTTCCTCAGTCGTACAGAAATGCGATGATGGGGAATCACATGGCGTCAACAGCTACCAGTTTCACTCATTCGAGCTCCAGTTCAGGAGTAAACCCATCTTCAGGCTATTCACAACAACCTCTAGTACCATCCCCGATATTTCTATCCCAGAGCTCTGACAGAATGGATTCTCTGGCCGGTCACTCTAGTGTTACTTTTGGTATGATTACTCAAGACGTTTTGCAAAATGGGCCCCAGTCAATGGAGAGTTCTCAAAGGGAAGCCAGCAGAAACATGCACTACGAACAATCTTCCCGACTAAATGATGTTCAAAACCTCGACTTGTTCAAGCCAGTAGACAGTAGTAGATCTTTGGACCACACAGCAAATGAGTTTCAAACCCGCACCTTTAGGCGTCAGAACCAAGGATTGTTGGTGGATGAGTTCCCACACCTTGATATCATAAATGTTCTGCTTGATGATGAGCAAGGTATCGGGAATGTAGCTGGGACAAGTTCAGTCTGCCAATCCTTCAATGACAGACCACCGTTGCTAAATCGACAGTTCACTTTTCCTGGAGACTTGGCTAAAAATGATGATTTGGGATCATCAACCAGTTCTTGTAGGTTTGAGAGATCACAAAGTTACTATGATCCTGGGTTTCAACAAGGGTATGGTTCCTCTGGGGGGCATTTCAACTCGATAAGGGATTATCATCCCCAGTCAAGTGCACTACCGTATGGAACTGGAAAGGTAGATGGGTTTCCTCCGAACCAATGGCAGATGGCTGGTTCCGATCTATCTTATCTCGGCATGAGAAATCTAGATAACGGTGGTTATCCGTACTATCAAGATTACTCAAATTTGACATGCGGTGTCAATGGTTATACTGTATTCAGGCCTTCAAATGGTCAGTAGAAGGAAAAGGAGGGCAAAGATTGCCCACAAATGTAATAATGTATTAGAGAAAGTTGTTTGGTTTTATTTTAGATTGGAGTGAGGTTGTAGCCCCTTGATAAGAAATCATTTTGTAAAGAGTGTTTCTGATTAATTTGGTTCCAGCTTTTCATGAATTTACACATGCCATGATCTTTTTTTGGGAGTAAGTTTGTTTCCTTGAGAATTCGATCTTCTAGGATTATAGGTACGGATTGAATGTTACAGATCAATAAACGATTATAACAGTTCAATAAAATTTGAGGTGGTTTTTTTTTCCCAATCAGGAATTTTTCTTAAAGTGTGCTATTAATAAATTGTATGAAATTACAATGATAATTTTGTATTCTAGAGAAGCAAACCAGCGAAAATATTTTCTTTATACTCATCTGCCGCAAGTTATATGTTTAAACGACACAGACATGCCATTGATATAATATTTATCCACGTTATTTCTATGTACTACTTGTGTGTATGCATAACCATTGTTAATCATATATTTTCAATTATTAATTTATTTTTCTGACGGTTCATATACAATTCTAAGGGAGATCACTTTGATAAGTGGTCTGTTAGTGTTTATTGTCTCATGCAAGTAGAAGTTTACAGTCCTCATTCTTAAGATAAACAAAGCAATTTGACTGATATGTGTTTGATAGAACCAAAAAAAAAGAATGTGTTCTTTCAAATTGAATTTGTTAAATCATCATCAATTAAGCCATCGTCTCAGCTATAAGTATGAAGAGTGTCATAATCTTCTTCTAATTTTGAGGAATGATGTAGATCATCGTTAAAATTGAGTAGTTTTTAAACACTAGTCTCCTGGGAATGTGTTTTTTATGTGAGAGTCAGAAATACTTATCAACTTTTATCTATTTTAAGTTACACATGTGTCTCTTCCTAGTCTATCAATTCTCGCTAAAGATACAACATGTTTTCTCAATCGCAGCGTCAGTGTAGCAGCAATGCCTTCACTTATTCTGCCATTTGTGTTATCACACTCACACTTCACCATCATTAACGTTGGCAGTGATATCCAAATGATTTTAATAGATCAATAAACCAGAAACATTTTTTCTATTTTATTTATATATTGTAAAGTGGTTTTAGAGAGAGTAAATTCTGAATTTGACTCTTTTAAATTAAGAAGTTAGTAAAACAAGTAATCAATTCTTAATATTATAAGTATTTATGATTAGTTATATATATAATATCAATAAATTATTTAATCATCAATGATTGATATTAGTTGTTTGTTTTAAATGAGTCAAATATATAGATTACAATCTTAAGTCGAACCCTTTAACTCATCAGAGGTGATTAAAAATCTCCAGCAACTAAGTAAGCAATAAAAATAAGGTATGGTTTCATGTTTCGGATAGATGAGATTCCAAGAGGTCAGAAAATGAATGAAGCAGTTGTTTTTTGGTTCCTGAAGAGGAAGTTGTTTTTTTTCCAAAGGTGTTACACTGTTACTATAGATTTACGTAGGCGGTGGTGGGTTGGAAAGGATGAGAAGATGAAGAGAAAAGATGAGAAGGTGAATAGGTTCTCGAGATCGGATACAATATGGAAAGACACGTGAATTTAAAATTTAAAATATAAAGAATTACCTGAGATGTTGTTGTGTTGTTAGGGCAGAGGTAATCCTTCTGAATTTATCCTCTAAATACTCTCAGTAAACCTTAGGTTGTGTTATAATAATTCTTTAAGTTAGCCTGATAATGTAATTGTGTCTTTGATAAAAATTATGATGCAAGGACATATCCATTGTGTTATTTCTCTGAATGCAGGTATTCTTGGACATTCAAGAGAACTGTTAGGCTACTATAAGAAGGTTTTTTTTTCTTGATATATCATTTAAAGGTGGGGAAAGATTTAGTGCTTAAGTCAATTAAAATAAATTTATTATTGCGAAGTTTCTATGCTTTTACTAGATTAATAATAGTTAACGTTCATTTAATCACTAATATTAAAAGTGAAAAATTTGTCGCGTGATTAGTTCACTTAAAAGTGGGGCGGATGGACTAACTTAGATAGTTTAGTCGAAAGTACCTCCTCGCTCCATCACTTATAGGTTAATTCAACAAATTTATTTTTTAACTTTTTTTATTTTAACATTTAAAAAAAACAATGGCAAATATCATCCATCAATAAAATCAAATGTTAAAATAAAGCCATCACTTGGATAAAAAAAAAGTCGCAAAATAAATTTATCAACATAAAACAATCCCAAAAGCCAAAACAAAACTAGCATCATAATTAAAAAAAGTCTTAAAATAAAGCTATTGTTAGATACTTACATTAAGACCATGAAAATAAGAACTCAACTAGACAATAAAAAGATGAAATCAATTAGACCATCAATATTTTGTTAGCTACTTACATTAAGAATGATGATTAATACTCTTAGCCAAGAACTCAATTAGACCATGAAAATAAACATTGTTAGCTACTTACAAAATTAAAAGCTCCAAAATAAAGATAAGTTTACTTACTCTTACCGTCTACTTAGAAAAAAGAGTAAGTAAATTTATTGTTATAGTCTACTTAATTAACTTATAATTAAACTTATCATTAATTAAATTTATGAATAATAATTAAACTTATAAGTAAATTTACATTATGTAATTTGAATCCAAAAAAAAATCAAATTTACATCATGTAACAAATTATAATAGTTAAACTTATCAACAAAAAATAATAAGTAAATTATCAATAAATTAATAACATATTCCAAAGTAGAACACTTTGTACTTAAGTATTATAGTTTGACTTGGATACATTAATGAGTCAATTTTAATCTTTTAATTTGGTTGAGTTAATGAAAAAAAATAGGTTTCCTTTAATTACGACTAACAAGACAATCCACCAATTTAGATAAGCGAATTCAAACTTTTAACTCATCCTGTATAAAATGGCAAAAGAAACGTGTTAGCCTGACGAATTCAACTTGTTTTGCCACCCCTACTTAGGAGTAATATTGACTAAGTTATACAATACTATTGATAACTAACCATTAGTTATTAATATTTGATTTTGATGATGTTTGTCGGTTTGTTGTTGGGGTCTAAATGTGTTATATGAATATATGTGGATTAGATTATATTTATGTTACTTTATGTGAATTAGGTATGGCAACGGGGCAGAGTGGGGACGAGTTTTGTCTCCTCCAACCCTGCATCTGACGAGTCGAGAAAAACTCACATCCATCCTTGTTTTTATCGGGTGTGAAAATTAAGTCTCAATCTCCGCCCGTGACGGGATTTGGGTTTCCCCGTCTGCACCCGCACCCATGCATATATATAAAATAGTAAATTTAAAAGTCATATTTATTATAATTAATATAATAAAATCATTATTATTATACAATAATAAGATTAAAAAAAATTAAAATCATATTTTCTATAGAGAGAAGATTATAATTTTTAATATTAAAAAAAATTAAATATATTAAATATATACATGTATATAAAATTTAAAAATGAATAATATTACTAGCGGGATGGGTGCGGGGTGGATATCAACACCCCAAACCCGCCCCCGCCTCCGAGGTTTAATTTCGAAGAAAATCTGCACCAACACCCGATCAAAGCGGATTTTTTCTGCCCAAATCAGGGTGGACACGGGTTGTGTTTTCATCCCTACTGTGAGTAGGTGATTATTAATGATATATGAGTATTGAAATGATTAGGTTTAAAAGGCTTGACTCTCAGATGAAGTTTTGTTTGTTTTGATTGAAAATAATAAATGACAAGGTTGTATCGATATTCAACAAGTTATGACCCTTGAGTGATGTGCCAGCAGACTAAGGTTATGTTGTTGCAAAATTTTAAAAAGTAAATGACAAGGTTGTACCAGCAATAAAGAATGTCATGACTTATGAAAGGGTCAAGACTGAGTGACTCATATAGTTGCATTGCATTACTATGACGAAGTCCAATACCGTGTGTATCAGCACACAAAGTTGATTGCAAGCTAGCCTAGTTAAGTTTTCTTGACAGTGATATTGTTATATAGCTAGCTTTGCTAGATAAAATTACAAGGTAGATTATCCTAGCCTTTTTGGGATTTTGGTCAACTTATAAAGTCTCCACTCCACGAGAAGTTAGACAACACTCGCCTAAATGTTACTTGAGAGTGTTTGTGGAAAATTAGAATGATGGCCTAACTGTATAGAGGTATAGGAGTTTGGCCAAAAGGAAGAACTCCTAAACCCGTAAGATTAGCTGAAACTTTCAAACCTAGAGAATAAGAAGGAGAAAATGAAAACTCTTGATCCATTAGAGAGTTAGCTGAAGCTATGTTACATTAGATGTAAGAAAATTATGACAGTGTTACATCAATTTCTTTAGAATAGAAAACAAGATGTAGAACTTAATGCATTTCTTAAGGGAAAACATATACAATTCAAGGGCGATTATGACCCAAAAGGAGTTGAGCATTGGTTACAAGAGCTGGAGAAGATCTTTAAACTAATTCAGAGGAAGAATGACATGGAGTTCATTTTTCAAGGAAGTATAATCAAGGACGTCAGCTAGAAGGAAAGGTTGACCCCACAAGATGTGGAGTTGGCATTGGTGTAAGACCAAAAGTTAGGAAAGCAAGAGGAAACTACTAGAGACAATTGGGTGCATTAGTTCAGAGACCAATAGCTATAGGAAAATTGTTTGAATGTGAGAGGAGTTGAATCCTATCAGTCTACAAAGTTGATCCAAGGTATGTTTATAGTGTGTAAGAATCTTTTGTCTATATTTTTATTTGCAGGGTCGACCTAACACGTTATGAGGCCTAAAGCGAAACTATTAGATGATGCTTTTTCAAACGTTAATAAATAAATTATTAATATTTTATTTAATAACTATATAAAATTTCTTTAGCAGAATTAATGAAATTTTCAAATTTATTTTCTTTATATTTTTTCAAAAAATGAAATAAGACTTTTCAATTGTTCTACAACAACATCAAGAACTCATGTAAAAATTTTCATCTTTTAGTTGAAGAAGAGAATAGTGTGTATATGTTGTACCACTCCAATAACTCATGTTAGCAATATGTTCACTACTTGTCTCATGATTTCTCAATTTATAATTAATATTTCTCATATGAGCAATGTGTTCACTTTTTGTCTCATGATTTCTCAATTTATAACTAATATTTCTCATATGAGCAATGTGCTCACTTTTTGTCTCATGATTTCTCAATTTATATCTAATATTTCTCTCATCTCTACTACCTTCTTCTTTAGCCAATTTACTTGTATCAAGAAGAGTATTAAATAATTTGCAACAAACGCAAAATGTTTTATTTAATTTATATAAGATTTTATAGGTTTTAATTTTAATAATATTAAAATGTGAGGCCTTTTTATTAAATAAAAAAAAAGATGTGAGACCTTTTATTAAGTAAAATTTTTTTATAGGTTTTAATTTTAATAATATTAAAATGTGAGGCCTTTTTATTAAATAACAAAAAAAGATGTGAGACCTTTTATTAAGTAAAAAAAATTTGTTTTTAGGGCGCTTGCTTTAGTGGCCTTCCTCTTGTGCCGACATTGATTTTTTTACTCACACGCAAGTTATTATGTCATACCCTCCTCTTGTGTTAATTTTTTAAAGTTACATGTGTATTAGTTATTCTATCAATTGTCAGTCTCTTCTCCTATTGGAGAAAATCGTACTACTTGTTGCAATGATCATATTTTTGAGTTAATGCATTATTGATGATTGTGAATATGATGCTGATAATTTTTTTTTAAATGTGTTAAATTGATTGTTTAGGGAAAGGGAATTAGTGTGTATGACCTTAGAGAATAAGGAAAAATGGGATCATTTAAAAGCTTCTACATTTCGATGTGTGAAGGAGGACGTTCGTCATGCAAAACCAAGGTTAGACCAGACCTAGAATTCTGCTTACCATTTTCGTGCGAGAGACTGGTATTGAAGGTGTTTGCAAACACGTAAAAGAGGAGTTTCGATTGTGTGTTTTATTTTTGAAAACTATTACGATTGCTAATAAAAAAATATGTTTTTTTTTATCAAAACATTCAACTTATTATCATAAATCTGATCAAATAAAATAAAGTTGAATCATAAAGAACTTAAATTAAATATGAAGTAGAGATAGAGAGGAGACACAAGTATTTTTATACTAGTTCACAACAACTAGTTCCTACATCTAGTCCTCCCTTTACAGATAGATTTTGTCTTAGTATAGTCGATAACTTAATCCACTATTTAAATAATAACATACAAATATTATTTACTTTGCCTCTTTAGGCTTTGAGTATTTTTCTTTTAGCTTCTCCATGTTGTTACCGTTAGAACTCTTTCTAGACTTCTCAACCTTTTGGGAAGATTTCGTTGAGGTTCACAAGTATTCTTACACCTCCTCGGATACCTCTTAACGATGAAAGAGTTGTTGTCACTATCGAGTTGATTTACCTCAGTTCTAGTTTGTGTCTAAATTGACACAAAGTCTATCTTTTAAGATTATAACTCTCATTAAGAGAATATTACATTTCAAATCCTATATCAATTCAATTGTATGAAAAAACTTATTGATTTACATCAATTCTAATAACTCTCTACTGAGAGAATTTTCCATTCATTCTTTTCTTTTGATGTGTTATACTCTTTTACAAAATCTTCTTAGAACGTTGTCTCTTTTCTTATTATCGATTCCTAACTATTTTAGAAATGATTCAACTTAAATACTAAAGAATATATCCATTGGAAATAGTGATGTTGGAGATCTTCGGCAATTAAAGCTTGTCCATATTTGACTTCTTTATTGATTGGGCATATATTGATTTAAAACGGCAGGAATATCAGAGGATGTTATTGCATTCCTTTAATCAAAGGATAAGTACAACTTTTATGAGCAGAAGATATTGAGAAATTGACTTCTTCAAATATATGGACTAAGATGTTTGACTTAAGAAATTTGACTTTTTATAAGAAGCATTGACTTGATGGGTTGACTAGACGATCAATTAGTTTACTAGAATTATTAGACGTAGAGTTATTAGAGTGAGCTTGTATTATCAAATTCATTAGAAGTGCGTTGAGAGCGTGTTTATCAAAGTCAGACATAAGTTTGATTTTCCAAAGTCATAGTACATTTACCTTGATTAGTTAATTCTCTTTCTTTGTCCATCGGATGATTTGACTTTTACCAGAGCATTGATTTTATCAAAGGCTTCATTTAACGCTTTCTTCTTTGGTCTTGAGTCAGAAGATCAACAAAGGTCTTGACTTTAAGTTATCTTTAGTTAGAGGCAAATGATCATTGTAGTGTTCTTTTCCTTTGTAATTAGAGGATCAATTCTTGACTTATATTTCCTTTGTCTTTAATGTTTTGACTCGAACTGTAGATTATCAGATGCTTGTTACAATGCTTCTTATTTCTATATCATGACTTACTATATTAATTAGTAAACATAATTGCTTATTTATTAGGTAATAATATTATTTGTGTTAAAAACACTTAGATTATTTTTTATCTTATTTTTTAAAAAAAAAACTTATTATTTCTAACTTGCTCATAATTTATGCTACCTAAAAATAGATAGTCATCAATATAAATCTTTATCTTCTAATTTAATCGGCACACTTAACAAATAGTTAGCTGATAATTGTTCTTATTGTTTTTGTTATCATCAAAATATCAATAAGAGGATTGTAGCTAAAACTATTTTTGCACTAACAAGTCTCGCTATGGGTGAAGGAAAAATCAGAATCGTGAACTCTTTGTTAGGCATCTTCGTGTGAGTGTATGAGTCATCGTGCAATACATTACAAATATATAAACACGGAGCATCACATCGCAGTGCGACACGTAACATCTGAACTAATATTTAAAGACTAGAATCATATTTTTGGAAGAAACTACAAAAGAACCATCTCAAAATCGGTAAAATCACAAACCAAATATTTCCCAATACTCCCTAAACATCCAAAATCCTTTATCATTGTGTGTCCAAATGTTCTTAGGATCACTTCTACTGATTGAGTTGAGAAGAAGTCTGAATGTACTAGAAAACACAAGAAAATAGGGCTTGAATTATGTTGATCATTTTAAACTCTTTCTTTTAATTCGTTCTTTATCAAAAGCTTATCTTCATTAACACAACTAAGTAAAACAATGATTAAAGATAAGACATAAAGAATTGAAACAAAATAAAGAGATAAGGGAGGAGAAAACATACATGTATTTTTATACTAGTTCACAAAAACTGTTGTTACATCTAGTCATCCTTTTACAGAGATTTCACCATAGTATAGTTAGGGACTTAATCCACTAAAAATTGAGTATATTAACCACCTCTCCATGTGTTTAGTATTTCTTAGCAAAGCCTCTTAGGCTAGCATATTATGAAGCTTTAATAGGCAACCAAAAGTACCTTATCTAGATTCCTTAAGACTATTGGCTTCACTCGCCTCTTGAGTTGAATATTCTTTATATACCTCTCAAGGCTAAAAATTATTCAAATCATCTTTAGACCCACCAGAAGTATAGTCTCTGGAATTCCTCAAGAAACCTAATATCATTTGCCTCTTGAATTGAATATTATTTTCTTTACCTCTTTAGACTAAGTATTATTCAAGGCATTTTAAGACCCAAAAAAGTACAGAATCTGGATTTCCTCGAGAATATTGGCATCACTCGTCTCTTAAGTTGAGTATCATTTTCTCTGCCTCTTCAAGCTAAGTATTTTTCAAGGTCTCTTCAAACTCACAAGAAGTACAATATTTGGTTTTTCTTTAGAATATTGGATTCACTTTCTTCTTGAATTGAGTTTATACAGTCCCTCTCGAGGTTTTCCTTTAACAACTTTTGTTGCCACTACTGGAATAGATTACAAAAATTTGAATTTGTGTCAAAATATGAACACAAAGTCATTGTAGGATTATAACTCTCTACTGAGAGGATATTACAATATAAATCTTATGTTAATCTAATAAAAAGTAACTTAGTTAAAATTCCAATGTAAACGTACTTGGTTGATTTACAACAAGTTCTACTAACGCTCAATAGAGAGGATATTACATTTTCTCACAACTTGTTCAAGACTTTTTCAAATATTCTTTTGTTGAACATACCTTTTTCTTTTCTCACTTACCATTGATGTTTAGCTGAACATTTTAACTAGGAAAATGGTCATTTAATCATAAATCTTCTTAGACATTGTCATGGGACACGATGATGATGACCACCGTCACCTTCTTCGGTTCAAATAATATTCCTTAAATAGTGATGAAGATATAGCCGTTGAGAAAAAAGCTGTTTGAAATGTGCAAAAAAGGTGTCGCAAAAGTACATATAGCCAATTGACTTTACATACCTTACTATTTAGATTTGTAGGCTATATCTTGTACTTTTCGTAAGATTTGACATATCACTTCATTTGACGTATTACTTTGCTTCATCAACGATTTGTAGGCTATATCTTGTACTTTTCGTAAGATTTGACATCTCACTTCATTTGACGTATTACTTTGCTTCATCAACTTGGCCGTTGAGGCACATGCAATACTTCACTAGATATATGGTCGTTTTAGAGGAAACTTCATGTTGCAATTGATGATCATTGTACCAAATGATGCATATATTGTTTGCTAGAGGTATTACAAGTATTAAACATCGCTTTCATTTCTTTGGTCTTTATCACCAATTTCTCTAAGTTATCAGACTTCACTGAAACAAAGGTTATATGTATTTCCATTATGATCTGTCTTTCGTCTGTTTGACAAAAAAGTTACCACTAGAGGATGTTTTCAAGACTTATTCAAGAAAACCAATATACTGCTTGGACCAGAATTATATTTGCTTTGATCAAACATACTCTTCCTAAGTTATAACTAACTCTACATATAATTAATTGATCGTTAGTTAATAATGTTCAGAGTGTTTTCTCTAATGAATAGCACATTAATAAATATTACTAATGCACAAATATTTATGTTACTATGTAAGATAATTAATAACACATATTATAATTTAACTTTATACCATGCACACTTAAAGCAACTAGTAAATGAACAATTTTTTTTTGCTTTGTTATCATCAAACCATCAATAATAGGTGTTTTATCTAAACCAAACTGGTTCTTATAATTTCTTTCTTTTTTATGGTGACAAACAACTACACAAATTATGAAGAAGTTTCCTTTACGAAAAAAAGTAATAAAATAAATTATAATATGCGGGAAATATCTCTCTATATTATACATTACAAGGACTAAAATGAAAATGCTTATACAGGACCAAACAAACCTGATTTATGTAGATACATTGGACTTTAAATGCATGCAGACTGAAAACTATTCTTTTAACAAGAAAACATATGTTTAATCAAAATTAATGATACATTCACATGTAGATTATAAAGTAGATACTTGCACACATAAGGAGTATATAATTATAAACACTCACGTGCGCATGTAACAAAATTAAATAAACATCAGTACATATTAACAGAAAAGTTAAGTTAATAGAGGACGAAAAGAATGAATAGGGAACGAAAGATATTGAAGAGTTAACATTGTCACCATATATTTACAATATTTAGATTAAAAATCAATCATTGTTAACAGGAAAAGAGATTACATCAGAAAGAATAATGAGAAAAGAGCCATAAAAGATTTAAAAACTTGAACAATGAAAAATTAATTTTTAACACTATTCATGAAAATTGAGTTAATTCAATATCATGAAAATTGGGTGATATTATGTTTTGAAATCGTTGACTACTCTCTCATAGTGAATTAGTAACTTGTTGGTCCTATTATCCCAGGTCGAGGTCTTAGACTAGGGGACACTCTCTCTAATATTTATCCATCATGCCTATTGAAGGTATCTTAGCTTTGATAACTCAAGCTAAAAGGCGAGGGGATCTGCATGACACTAAAATTTGCGGAAATACACCACCTATTTCTCACATTTAGGTTGCAGATTATTGTTTTTATATTTTTCCGGGCTACTATTGTGCCAAATGCGCACTTGAGGGCAAGTTTATACAATATAAAATAATATAAACAATGATTGACATCTAACAATGTATCATTGCTATCCAAATCTTGAGCAAATCGGTGATACGATTTAAACCTTACCGCAACCACAATATGTGTCATCCTTGCAGTGTTCAATTATTTATTTCTCGATCCTAAAGTAGACGCGTAAACGAATAGACTCAATATCACATATTGGTCCATTCTAGCATGGTCATACATCTACACGGTCTCACTCTATTGAGTGGCCCAAGACATAACTCATGTTATGTAGGAGGGACAATGTTATCTACATCACTTACACCCCTCCACATGGTTTTTTGCAGATCCAATAATGACCTTTATGATTATTTTGTTACAAACAATGTTTGATGGCCTTAAAACCTGCAACTCTCCATGTAGGGATCGTAGCGACTTCAAATCGAATGACTACTCAATATGGTCGCATGAGAATCGTTAATAACACTTACACAACAATTATGTAGCATTCTCATGGCGGGTCTATTCAACTTAAATATTAATCCTAATATTTCTACCTATGTGATGACTTGATATGTTATATTCATGACCTGTGAAATGTGATCATCAGTCTACTCACATGATAATGTTGATGCATTATTATCATCCTAATTAACAATAATACTTTGACTATGGATACATTAAGAATAATGTTTTGTATGTTAAATAGGGTCTTGCAATCAAGTCACACTTGATATTCTTTTAAACAGACTATCTATTATATATTATATGGTTAATAATATAATAAATGGTGTCTTGTACATATAACCAAAATTAGATATATGATTTAAATTCATGATACGAATAATAATATATCTAAAATATATTAGCGCTAAAGTTTGCACAAACAAATAATTCCATTTAATCTATAATTCATATTTCCTATTGATGTCAATCATCTACTTATTACTAATAAGAATCATTATGATCAATGATAAATAATATTATTTCTCCTAGTTAGTTACCCTAATTGGTCATGCAAGATAATCAATGGTCATTAGGAAAAGTATAAAGAATCAACATACTCGTAACTAAATAACGATAAAAATAAGAGATTTGGTCATGGTTAGACCAAATTCTCCTTACCATTTAATCCTAGAGTTTCGTAAATTAATCATGACAAGCTTTTCTATAAACTAATCCACTTATTAAAGGTTAGCTACTCCCTCTTCAGATTCAAACACAACAATTAATTTTTATTTTATTTTTTATTAAACACAAGAATTAATTCATACAATAAAAAGGAAACATAAATAATAAATTAAAAGGGAAAATATAATTAAAGAGACATAACATCCACTATAACCTTAGATATGGATTTAATTACACATAGTCATGATCAACATAGCATAATTGTAATTCATAATTAACTTCATAAACTAAAAATAGCAAAATAAAATAAAATTGGAAGAGGTTCCACAGTGCTACTATTCTATTGAACTTGTGCTTCTCGTTCTCAACTTGCGCCGTCTCCCCTCTGTTTTCCGGTCCCCTCATTCTTATATGCCACCAGTTAGTTTTTATTATCTAATGAAACAAACCTCCTATTTTTCCTCTATACGTGCGCAACTTTATCTTTTAAAGTAACAAACCAAAGGAATTAATAGACAATTGGTCTCTAAAATTGTAATAGTCTTTTAATTATTTTTTAAATTTGCATATAAATATTTGAAATTATAAAATATTAATCAAAATAGTTTATCTGAAAACTTTTGTTGTTAGATATTTTGACGTCACACTGTAATTGAATATGTGACTTATCCACATTGATCTCACATCAATGTCATCTTCCCAAGGATAAATTTTTCGATGAAATTTTATCATCTCAGAAAGAAATTTGTGAGTAATTGTAATTGTGAATGGACAAATTAGTTCAAGAAAGATATAAATTTCATACTGATATGAGATCAACATAAATGTATCAAATATTCAATTAACATGTCATATCATAGTCTCTAATGATAAATGTTTAAATGTAGACTATTTAGATTACTATTTTAAGATTTTCAAGAATATTTTTGTCAATTCGCAAATTGTCAGAATTATTTGGACTGCCACCTACAATTTGAAGGACCAGTTTGCAAGTTTACTCTAAGCCAAAGTTACTTCATTTTCAATTGAGCCGTGTATAGATTAAGACTCATGTTTGGTAAAATTAGTTGATAGCTTATAGTGGTTGAGTTAATGGAGTGTGTAGTGGTTCAATTAACTTAAAAATATAAAATGATATAAAAGGACATTATTAATTAAAAATCAATTTTATCAATTAATGTTTAAAATATTTTTAAAAAAAAGTACATGAGGCACGAAGCCCAATGTTTTTCTTCTACAACTACATGCAACCCACAATAGGAACAACTCAGTGGCAGAAATTGTTTTCAATATTATGCAACAATTAGACAAGAGGCACGAAGCACAATGTGCTTGTATTTTGTGGAACATTTAGACTTAGAGGAACAAGAAGATTTAGGAGCACATCATTGATACCTCGCAACAGGTCTACACTCGTAGTATGCGTACTTTAGATGACTAACCATAAGTTAATTGACCTTACATTGCAGACACTAGTAGACCTACTAGTGTATAAAGGGAGTTTTGGGAAAAATCGGCACTGTGTCGCTACAAAAGCAACATAGATGCATTATTTTCATTGCACCACAATCGTGTTGGTATTGGAATTTGTCTATGAGATTATAGTGACAACTTTGTTTTGGCTAAAACCGAGTGGTTTTCCCCTATGTGTTACGTTTATGAGGGTGAAACATGTGGTCCCTTGAGCGCACTTCGTTGGATGCTTGACCCTCAAATTTTAAATGTTGATGTTAAGATGGACTCTAAGAGGGTGGTGGATAAATTTCACAATAATAAAGAAAAATATCTTTGATTTATGTGCTATACTTTATGATTGTAGAAATACTTTTTCATCCCATTTTGTAAAATCTTATGTTGAGTTTGTATGAAGACAAGCAAATGAGACGACTTAAGCAAAAGTAGCCTCATATCTAGATATTTTCTATATTTTCATTGATATCCGGACGTGTATCAAACAAATTATTATGAATGAAATGATACAAGCATTCGATGGTAAAACAAAAAGCATAAATAATAATATTTTAAAAGGTTAAATAAGGTTCTAGTTTCTTATTTTTCCCTCAACTATTTAGTCCCTAAAAATTTTATGTTTTCATTTTTTGTTCTTGCTTTTATGGCAACTTGTGTGTACCCTTTAAGATTTTGAACGATTTTTTTTCTTTGTATGTTTAGGACAATATAAGAATTTTCTACACAAAAATTTAATTTTTTTTGACAAAAGATGAATTAAATTTGAATTTTTAAGAGCTAAAATTAAAAATTTATATTTATTTTATCTCATGTTAAAAATTTCTAAATTTTTGTTAGAGATATATGTTTGTAATGTCTTAAACATAACTATAAAAAATCACTGCAATTTCAAATGACACACATAAGTTGACTAAAAAGTAAGGACAAAAAATAAATAAATATTTATATACTAATTTTTTTTTTATATAAAAACTTAAAATAAAAATATTGAAAATTTATGAGTAATAAAATATTATTTAACCCTATTTTAAAATCTAAACTAGGCTTTAGTAAGCCTTATTAATGTTCAACAACTTTAAATCATTTGAATTGAGAAAAACACACAATTAAACCATTTAAATAATAA
>JBBPBP010000001.1:52286085-52322723 GCA_037974735.1 Cicer chorassanicum | reverse complement strand
AAGTATTAATATTATATATAGATATATTGATGTAATAATAAAGATTTAATAATTATTTAAAGTCGATCTAAATAATTTTATACTGTAATTAAAATAAATTATTGATTATTTAATTATTAATTAATAAAATTTATAATTATACAATATAACTATACAATCAATAAGGTATACTAATTTTCAATGTAAAATTAATTTATATTTTCTGCGAACAATCTTTTTGTCCTAATAATAAATGTATTATTTTTATTTTGTGAAAAAATAATAATAAGCAAAATCCATAAAATGTTTTAAAAAAATAAAGACGAATAAAGTAGAAAATGAAAATAAATAAAATAGTATTTTTTTTCATTTTTTGGGTATGCCTTTGCACTCCGTTGTTCATCTCTTCTCTGTCTCGCTCTCAATTTTCTCTCTCATCTTCTTTCTCTCTCTCTCTAAAATCTCAGAGCTCCGGATTCTCACGCCGCTATTGTCGTCTCCTCCTTCGATTCCAGGTTCGCGTGCCCTATTCTCGATCCATTCGATTCTACACCGTTATTTTCAATTCCACTTGTTCCCCTATTGATTTTATTTTGGGGGTTTTTCTTAGTGCGACTCTTCGCCATTTCTTCGATTTCGATCAATTCTTTTCACGGGAATCGTTGAATCTTGCTAGGAATTTTCGGTTTTTGGTTTCATGCAATTTGCTGAGATAACCTTTTTTTTTTAAATCTCGTAATTTTTGGGTTTAATTTGGGTTTGTTTGAACTTATTTGATTGATTTTGGGTTTAATTTTGTTGTTATTTTTTCAATCTCTACTTTAGGGTTTTATTCGTGGGTTTTTTCTGTTAATTTTTTTAGTTGGGTTTTTAGGTTTCAATGATATTGAGGAGATATATTAGAAATGAAGTTATATTTTATTTTAATTTAGTTTAAGTTGTCTTCAATTGTTGTTTGTTGGTTTTTCTGAAACGGGAAATTATCACCCTTTGTCATGTGTTGTTTTCATTTGGTGAACTGTTACCATTTGAATTTGACTTTTTGTAGTCATTATGTAGGATTTGATATGATGCAGTTGCAAAGGTTTAATTGAAATGTTTGAATGATTTATTTCCGCTAAATAGTTGTTTGAATGATTTACTATGTTATAATGCAATGTATGGGTTTAAGGGGTTGATTTTGGTGCTCTGTATTTGTGCTTCATATCCAGCAGCTGTTAAAAGAAGAGTGTTAGTGAAATAGTGCTCGATCAGGGAATGGCTGGGATTGCGAGTGAGGAATCTGGAGTGGGAAAGTCTGTGGAGGGAAGTTTTAGTGGACACCGTTGTCAATCTGGGGAAGCGTTGGCAGAATGGCGGTCTTCTGAGCAGGTTGAGAATGGAATACCGTCAACATCACCCCCTTACTGGGACACTGACGAGGACGACGATGATGGTGGTGAATTTGAATTTGCGATTGTTAGAAATTTAAGTTTTCTATTAAGAGTTGTTTAAAATCTAATATATATTTTCTCTTTACAGGACCAAAACCATCTGAGTTGTATGGAAAATATACTTGGAAGATAGAAAAGTTTTCTCAGATTACCAAAAGGGAACTTCGTAGTAGTACATTTGAAGTTGGCAACTACAAGTGGTATGTGGCTTTGGATATACTTATTGGAGTTACCTACCTGGCTTGTGATGTATTTTAGAGCTTAACCGTCTAATCTATTCTTCAGCATTTTAATACACCTTATGCATGCATGTTTGTAAATATATTGCACCCAAATAAATTATGAGGGCTGTTGTCATATATATTGTTTTTTTCTTTTAATTTACTAGCATGCAGATGGGCACTAATGCCTGCCATAGTGGTGCCATAGGCCACAATGGCATGTTTATATGGCAGATTTTTTGGCCTTCCGTCCTCTACAACACTGGGATTGAAATACGCTCAGTGTTGTCAATTGCGGATTGCGGAAAATAGCGGTTTGTTAAAATTCCGCGTTGCTAGAGGTGCCGCAATAGCGGCTATTTGACAACACTTTGTTCTAAAAGTGATTTGTTCAAAATCAGCTATGCTATAGCGCTATAGAGCCGCTATAGCGGTTATTTGACAACACTGAATACGCTCTTTTGTACCAATGGTAAAATTAGAAAAGGAAACTGCCATCAGACAGTTATTAGGCTAGTTGACGATTTCAGCATGGAAAAAGAATACTGAAAAGGGTATATTTGAAAAATAAAATAGGCAACACCAAAGAAGGGTATTGCCCTTGTAAATTGTTTTAGTCGAGTCATGACAAAATTTATTGTTTGTGAATTGCAATTATCTACAAAGTATCTCTGTTGAGAGGGAAAACTAATGGTTTTGGGTTTCAGTTTTTCCAGACTCTGCTATTGTGTAACTATCTAATTTGTCAAACAAGGGGAATACTTTCTTTATTAGTCTTATAGTATATCAGGAAGTAGAACATGATCACAGAATTAACATGCCCAATGCAGAGTTGGTGTTGAAATCTGACATTTGCATATGATTTGACGTAGACCATACATTAAAGTTGGGGTTTTGACCTAATGTTGCTGTGATATGTGGCAGGTATATTTTAATTTATCCACAAGGTTGTGATGTGTGCAATCATCTCTCTCTGTTTCTCTGTGTTTCTAATCATGACAAACTTCTTCCAGGTTTGATTCTTGAATTTTTACATTTAATTAATGATTAGTAGTTTTACCGGATATTCTTGATCCCACAATACTTGACTTCTTTTTTGTTCTCCCCTTGTTTTGTGGGTAATACAGGATGGAGTCATTTTGCACAATTTACAATAGCTGTGGTTAACAAAGACCCCAAGAAATCAAAATATTCAGGTCTGTTGGTAAATAGATACCTTTGTTATTGGAGTGACAATTTTTGTAAACAGCACTGTTAAGCTATTTTACCTAAGTTTTTCAGATACATTGCACCGATTTTGGAAGAAGGAGCATGACTGGGGATGGAAAAAGTTTATGGAGATTTCAAAGGTGTATGATGGCTTTGTTGACACTTCTTCTGACAGTCTGATAATAAAAGCTCAAGTTCAAGTCATTAGGTGTTCTATGCTTAATTTTTTATTTTATTTATAAATATTATATATATACTCCTCCTTCTTGTATACATTTTAATTAGTCATTAAGGTTATTTTACACGTGTTTGCTATTTGTTACTTATCTGGAAAGAAGAAAACGTGAATGTTCTGTAGTCTACTAGTTAGAGTAACTAGTCATTTTCTGAATGCAGTTTATAGGAAATTGATGGCTAGCAAGAAATGATACTCTTTCTTTTTTGAAAACTTCTCAATAATTTTCTGTGAAGTAGGTTATGAATACATTAATTGTCATTGTTTTACCAATGAACATTCATCTCTGGGATTGTAAACCTCAGAATCCAGGTCATTTTGTAACCCAGCTGTATTTTCCATGACCTTGTTTTCGTAATTTTTTTTTAACTTAGTATGTACCTACGTCTACTAAAGAGATGGATTTCTATTTTCTTTAGGCCTATCAAGTGTTGTTCTTTTTTGGGTTTTTCGCCTAATGGTTGTGCAACAAGTCTCACAACAACCTGTTCTAAGTACCTTGGAGGTCTCATTTCATGTTCATTTGATTATAAGCTTCTTTTACCGTTCTGCTCTTCTCCAATCAGATATTGTGATATTCACAACAACCTTAGGAAATTGTTCACTGAGTGAACACTTTAATAGCTCCAGAATTGCAGTAATTATGATTTACATTGGTATAAGATGGTTTTGGTTTTAATAAATAATTGAAATTCTTTTAGCAGAAACAATTTCCTTAAAGGTTATGACTAATATTTTGGTTTTTACTTAATAATGACCATATAGCGATTCACACTGCAGTAGTTCTGTTAATTTGGGGAAAAGCAATGTCTGAGCGGTATAGTTCTCTCATCGTGTTTTATTATCACCCTTATTCACCCAAGATTGTGACTGTTTGCAGACAATATTGTTCTAGTAGCCTCAACTTAGAAGAGAGATTTTAGTCGTTTTATCTCTTTTTCTCATTGCTCACTCATTTCTAGGGAGAGCTTTGTGATTTCACACCCATTCACTTCGCACCATTTTGTCCCAGAAGGATTTTAGAATCAGCAGCCTGCATCCCTGCATCAATCAAAAAACTCCATAGGCCCTAAGCCGACATTTTGGTTGCATGTCAGTGTTCTTGCTACTCATTTTCCAACTACCTCTCAGCATCTCAAGAAATTTGTGGCCAAATCCTTCTTTTTCCTTTTTCTTCCGGCAGCAACCAGCCTTTGTTCTTACGTCTTTGCTCTGTCACCTGTTTCACACAGCTTGGTTGATCCTAGCTTCTTCCCTTTAAGCATAGCTCTGTTTCTTTGACAAGTGATGGTGTGCACTATCTGTATGTCTAGACTATGGCTTATGATTATTAATTATGAATCTCTGTAATTGTGGGAAATTTTTTATTTGACCATTTATATATGTGATGTGAGTATCCTTTTTTATTTTGTATCCATAATCATCATTGCAAGCTGCTCTGTGCTGCTATCCAGGATTGACTGACAGCTATATCTAACTAATGTGGAATATTATTGGATTTTACTTAATAATGATGAGTAATATGAAATTATAAAATTTGTAGCCATAATTTTTAAGGCCTTGCAGTATGTATGATATTTAAGTCACATATATCTACAATATTTTTTGGTTTTGTAAAAATACTCAAGTCCATTTGGTGGAAATAATCTTTCTGAAAGGTAATTACTATTAAGTAATAGTGAGTTCTAGTGTTTCCTTGTTGAAGTTGTGCACTGGTGTTCCCCTCAAGATGACATAGTATAATAGGGTTTTTGGCAGGACCTAGGATAATAGGTTATTGTATACTTCTCAAGGGTGATTGGAACAATTACACACATGGATCACACATACCCTGTTACATTGGTTACCAAATGCATACGAAAATTGATCCCTATTTTATTGTATTCTGACTGTTATTCATGCAGGGGAGCATCAGTGACCCATTTTTATTGATAACACCCTAGAAACTTCTAGTAATTTCTGTTTTAAACTGATTTTCTGTTCTTTCTTCAGAATCTTTTAATTTAGCTTCTTTAAAATGATTTTTATCTCCATGCAAAAAGACTTCGGTACAAACATACGATATAACATCTACCCTTCTAAAACTGTGCCACTGCTAGATTAAATCTCATTACTTTATCTTTTTATTTTTTTTCAATGATGCAATGTGCTTTGTCAAATCGTTAGAGGAGATCAAATGGAGGATAGTCAATCGTAGAGGTAGGGGAAGACCTAGGAAAACTATAAGAGAAACTATTAGGAAAAACCTAGAGATTAATAAGTTGGAATGAGATATGCTATATGATAGAACACTATGACGTCGTTTGATCCACGTAGTCGACCTGACTTAGTGGGATAAGGCTTGATTGTTGTGGTGGTTGATGCAATATGCTTTGTAGCTTTTGATTCAGATGTATGACCCTATACGTTTTTTTTAAATGCGCAGGGAAAGAGCTGACAGGCCTTTTCGTTGCCTTGATTGTCAGTATAGGAGAGAACTTGTTAGAGTATATTTGACAAATGTAGAACAAATTTGCCGGCGATTTGTGGAGGACAGAAGAAGCAAGCTTGGGAAGCTGATAGAGGATGAATCTAGGTGGTCAAGGTATTTCATGTTCATTAGTATTACCTTTTGATGTGTATATATATATATATATATGTATGTATGTATGTGTGTGCGCGTGTGTGTGTGAGCAGTACAAACTAATATTTTGTTTAAATTATCCCTAACAATTTATTGCAGACAAAAATAGGTGGAATCAGATAATAAATAGTTTAGAGTATTACAGAAAAAAGACAAATAGTTCCGTAAAAAATAACAAAGTTTATTAATTTTCTGGTATGTGTTAATAGCCTTAAAATGACAATTAAAAAGTAATGGAGGTATATACCAAAGAAAAAAGGAACAGAGGTAGTATTCTATCCTATTCAATATATTATATTGAGATTCTTTTGGACTAACATCAGATCTTTAATATTTGGTTCCTGTTTTGTTGGCTAATCCAATACAAATTTGTAATATTTGCAGCTTCTGTACTTTTTGGCGAGAAATTGATCAAACTTCTAGGCGTCGCATGTCTAGGGAAAAAACAGATGTAATTTTGAAAGTAGTAGTGAAACACTTCTTTATAGAGAAAGAAGTGACCTCTACTTTGGTAATGGACTCATTATATAGTGGATTGAAGGCTCTTGAAGGCCACACTAAGAGCAAGAAAGGTAGGATAAAATTGTTGGATGCTGAAGAAATGCCTGCTCCAATTGTTCGTGCTGAGAAAGATATGTTTGTACTGGTGGATGATGTTCTGTTGTTGCTTGAGAGGGCAGCTATAGAACCTCTCCCTCCAAAAGATGAGAAGGGTCCTCAAAATCGCACAAAGGTGAGAATTTGTTTATGTTGGTTAAATGATTGGAAATTATGTTGATAGCTGGTGACATAGGGTAATCCCATTGGAATGTGATGGTATCAGTGCCAGATTCTAGAGAATGAAGGAATGAACAATCCGTATCAATTAAGAGTTGGATTTTGATTATAATCAAGGAAAAGAGAATGTAACGGGAATGGATTCTCTCCATTGGAATCCTCTCCATTTTTCTCATGTCTTACAATCTCAACCCTTCAACTCAATATCCTCTTTGCTTTATATATTTAACTCAAATTCTCTTTCTCATGTTTGATGGCTCACATTTCACTTCAGAAAAATTGAGAGGGTTTTCAATGGAGAGAATCCAAATCCAAATGTAACTTATTTCTAAATTTTAATGATCCGATCTGGCTTACTATTACCTGTATGCTCACAGAAAAAATCATCATTGAATATGAAACCAAAGATCATGATTAGATCCATCTGAATTATCAAATTGAAAAGATATCTCTAAGGAGTAACTGAGAAAACCTCATAAGCTGAATATTCTGTTTTCATTATAATTATAATTGCTTGAACGAATACAAAGATGGTTGATTGTTTTTATACTTGAATTCAGTGCTAACTAACTTCCTGAAAGAAAACTAATAGCCAGCTGGCACATGCCAGCTGTTATGACTCTGGGCTTTAAGCCCAGTGTATAGGACCAGGACTCAACTATCTCTAATAAAGACAACAAGGGGAAGCACTAAAAATATTAGTGAGAGGACAGAAACATAGCATCCTTTCTTTTGGATGTTACTCCTAGGCCAATCACAAAGTGGTTGTTTTTAGATGATTTCACGTGTTTATGTATGGATTATAGAAAACAACCAAGAACCAACCAAGCAAGAAAGGGGTGTAAAGAAGGAAAAATAATAATCTATCCCATATTTAAGATTTTTAGTTAACGCCTGTCACTGGTTAGCATAGTCTACAACCTAGGTCCAGTTTGGATTAGCTTCTGGCTTATGAGATGTTCTCAATTAAAATAAGTTTATGGTTCTTCACTTGTTGAAAAGTCCTCATAAATTTATATATATATTTATGTAGAAGTTAAATGAGAGAACATCTGAAAAAGTTGAGTTGCAAAGGTTAATTTCTACATACACGAGAAGTTTTTAAAAAAAAAATGCCAAAGACAATATTTTAAGAGAGATTACAAGGACATTCCAACAAATACAAGCAGTGGACAAACAATCAAGAATGCAACCCCCTAAAGAGCACACTTACAGGAATGCAACAAAGAAAATAAAGGACAACCACCAACAACACAAGCACTGAAGTTAGGAACACAACATCCTACCTATAGTCTATATCTATATAATAAAGAGGATCCACTAATCATTCATATGAGAACTTTTTGTTTTTTTTAATTAAAGTGACAATAATGTCCATTTTACAACTATTTCGGAGGGAATGTGAATTCCGTCCCTTGAAGTTACAATGTAAAACTCTTACCATTGAGATGACACCTTATGAACTTATTGTTTTAAAAACTCAATTACTTTTAGATTCTTCTAACGTCTCTTTTCCGTAAGTACTTATTGGGAAGGTTATCCAAGTTGTCTCCTATAGCTGAATATTTCCTTTGTAATTTGAATTTAGATTAAGTTTATCCAAACAAGTATATTCTACTTATGGACATGGTTAGGACATATAATGCACATGTAGAATGGTATTCTCGGTCACTCGGGAAGTTGTTAGTAAATGGATATGACAGATTTTGGTATTGTAGTTTCTGAACTCTTTTGATTGCTAAGAACCTTGTACTCCTGTTTTTTGAAGGATGGAAACTCTGGGGAGGATTTCAACAAAGATTCTATAGAGCGTGATGAAAGGCGTCTCACAGAATTGGGTCGCAGGACTTTGGAAATATTTGTCCTTGCTCATATATTCAGGTATAATATACAATTAGTTTTGGACCCTTCCAATTATTCTTCATTTTGTACTCATTTACATACCTCTTGATTTTAGTTCTTGCTGTCTCGTGAATTAATTTTGTTGCTTTTCTGCATTTCTAAATGTTGTTAGCTTTTCTGTCAGAAATATGTTTTGATGAGAGGATTAGGTTTTCATGTGGTGAGAGTTTAGGCGATGTTCTGTTCAATGAAGTTTAATCAAAAATACATTTGCAAACTTTAATCCAAACATGCACAAATTTGTTGTTAGTCTTTATTTCAGAATACTATGAACTTCTCTTTCGGAATCTTATCCATTCAAATTTTCAAACAGTGCAATTCATTGTAGCATGAACAGATTTATTTCATAAGTTCCACTGTATGCGTGAGACATAGAGGATTTTTAGCCAGTAAATGCTTACTGCTAACAACCGTAGTTTCATCACATGACAATCTGAAGCTTTGGTGTGTACTTTGTACTATTCATTTTACGGATACTGAGTTTGGAATTTGTGATAGATTGATGCACAACCATGGAACATGGGTGTAGAATTCAACTTCATAATTAGTAATATAGTATGACATGAGACAATAGGAAATGGTATGTGGCTAGCATCAGCTTGATAGCTGATAGTTTCAGTCAGATGCTTTTGCAGTTAACTTTACTATCCATGAAAGTTTATCCATGAGCATGCAGTGTAATATGAAAATATCATTGCCTATACAAAAGTGATTTGGCGAGTGTTATCATCCTCTGGGCTTTGTGTAGTTTTCTATATTAAATGTTGACTATATGAATGATGATAAAACAAGGCCTGCTTAACTTTATTTTGGTATGTAAGGTGTTTATTCTGTTTGTACTGCTCATCCTTTTTTAATCTTTGCTTACCTGTAAGTATTGATTGTGTAGGCTGTGAATGGATATCCTAATTATTTACTTAATGGATGCAGCAATAAAATTGAGGTTTCTTACCAGGAAGCTGTTGCTCTGAAGAGACAAGAAGAGCTCATTCGTGAAGAAGAGGAAGCATGCATGGCTGAAACTGAACAGAAAGCAAGACGTGGAGTTAGTGAGAGGGAAAAGAAGGCAAAGAAGAAACAGGTCTGGCACACATATTCATTGTCAAGGAATCTCCGATATCCTAAAGTTTTCTCATAGACATAGCTACTGAGTTTTCTGGTTGTCCTGATAACAAATCGAATTTTTACTTAATCGTCTGTCCAAGATTAATTAATGATTGTCTGACAAATTCAAGATTAAATCATTCTTATGATTTCCTCTACAGTCTACAGTGCATGCATCATAAATAACAACTGTAAAATTAAAACATTGAGTGACATGAAATCGTGTATTTTCTGATATATGAAATCTGCTATGACTAGAGTTTGTAATTTATTAAAATCCCAAGCTTTGGAATATTCAATTTTAATGAGGTTGGGCCTACGTGATTTGCCTCTGTTGAAATTTGATGTACATGTTTGTGATGCATTACTTATTTTCCAACCTTGCATTTCCATAAATTGCTTTAGGTTACTGGCCAATTAACATGTTACATTCTTTTGGCTAATTATTCCATAATTGGAAATACCTTGCTAGCAATTTAGAAACTATAACTGTTCCGAGATTCTTGCATGTTTCCTTTAGCATGCATGCTACTAGTGGGATTAAAGGACTTTCATATACACGAGGTATGTGAGAGAAGTTCTGGGTTTTCCTTTTTAACTGCTTACAGACAGTCGTTTCTTGTTACTCCAGGCCAAACAGAAACGGAACAACCGAAAAGGAAAGGATAAGGGTAGGGAGGAGAGGCCTACTGTGGCTGTATATGACAATCAGCAAGACAATGCTTCTGATGAGAAAAAGGATTCTAACATGGATGAAGGTCAAACTATGGTCGAAAAGCTTGATGCCCTGGAAGTTGTTTCTGATGTGTCTGATTCTGTGGTTGGAGTTGACGAAGTTCTTCAGCCTGATTCAGAAGAAAGAGATGCAAGTCCTGTTAATTGGGATACTGATGCATCAGAAGTTCACCCTTCAACTAAGGCTAGTAGCAACGGTATAGGTGGTCTTGCACCTGTGCAAAATGGAATGGCTGAGAAAAGGAGCAGTTCAGTGATAGATGACAGTTCTTCGACATGCTCTACTGATTCGTTGCCTTCAGTGGTGATGAATGACCCCTACAAAGGGAACTCTTTTCCAAAATACAAAGTTCAAAAGTCACCTAGCAGGTAAGTTTATGTATTGTTTCTTTTGTGGATGAATGTTAAAGTTGTTTCTTGTGTTAATTCTTTTGGGAAAAGGTTTCTTGTGTTAATTTGATTTGCCACTTTTTTTATCTCTAGAGGTAAGAACCGAGTAAAAGCATCATGTGATGGGAGTAATTGGACCACTGAAATGGACAGTCAGACCTCTGGTTCAGCTGCAGATGCTGTTGATATTAATAACCAGTCTGGAAGTGGTAAGGTAGGTGAATCTGAGTCCGAGGGTGCAATCTGCTTACAGGATCGGTTGAAGTGGCTTGACCCACCTGTTGTCAGAAAGGTTGTCTTTTTTTAAAGCTTTTCCTTTTTATTTTCTTTGTTCCAAAGTTTGTTCCTTTTCATTGCCTGAGAAAGGTTGTCTTTTCTCATGGTTGATAATACTTGAATTCTCCCACTTTGTTTTTTACCTGTCATGAACTACTATGTCAAAAGCTTAAGCTAATATATGAAGACACAAGTGGTTTATTTTTATATTTCTAACATGCATCCACGTGGAAGAGTCTTGTGCTTGCAAGTGTGGAAAATACTTGTGCTGAATTTCAACTTTAATTTGAAGAATCGGGGTAGTAACGTCTAAATTCTAACTATTTGTGTAATTTTATTACTTGTGTTTCCATTTAGTTGAATGGGCCTTAGGCTCTTGTTGGATTGCAGACTGGGCTTATAACTAGCTACACTTAGTATTAGGATGAGATTTTTGTAAACTAGTAACTGGATTCTGTTGGTTCCATAATCTGATAGACAGTTAGAATTCTCTGTTTGTTACAGTTCAAACTCTAACTCAGTACCTACCTACACTACACATGTAACCAATTGTATCTAAACACTTCATATTTCAACATATCAATTTCCGATTCTCTAGAACACTTTAATTTTGCTTCTTTTTCTATCATTTTCCCACATTTTCTCAAATTTTAATGCCAATGGTATTAACTAAATTCAAAGTGGCTGTGTAACCATAATCATTTTCACATTTTGCAACTTTTCATTCCTTTCAATATTTTACATGTGCTGTTTTAAATGCTAGTTAAGATCTGTTCCTTTTTTGTGGCATAGGGATCTAGACTTTTTTTTGAAGGGTAGGAGATTGGATTTGGTATTGCAATAAAATTGATGATTTGTCCTTTTACTATTTTCGTTTTAAACTTGCTGCTTTGTTTCAATAGATCGTGTGTTTATTTTTTAATTAATGGCCCGCTTTAGTGCCATTACAATTTTGAGCCTGATTTAATAGGCTTTTCCCTTCTACTTGATAGGAAGAGGAAGCCCTTTTACTACAAAAGAAACAGAGCATTAAAGAGCAAGTTGACGTTGAAAAACCTGTTGATATTGGGAGTCCACAGAAAGAGATCACATCAGTACGGCCATCTTCGCCTAGGAGTCCTCCTAGAAACTTACCCTCACCTGTTCATGTCAGGAAAACATCTTTTAGTGTCTCGCAGCAGTCCGGTAAAGATGCATCTTCATCTTTAACTTCTGCATCACAAGCATCAATTGTGCCTAGAACAGAAATCCAGAAGACTTCACCTCCAAGACCGACTGAAAAACCTATAGCACAAGCAGCTATGATGTCGAGGCCTTCCAGTGCTCCTCTGGTTCCTGGGGGTCCCAGGCCAACTGCTACTGTCTCTTTGGTTCAAACAGCTCCACCTCTTGCACGCTCAGTGAGTGCAACTGGTCGGTTGGGTCCTGATCCTTCACCTGCTGCTACTCATAGCTTTGTTCCTCAGTCGTACAGAAATGCGATGATGGGGAATCACATGGCGTCAACAGCTACCAATTTCACTCATTCGAGCTCCAGTTCAGGAGTAAACCCATCTTCAGGACAACAACCTTTAGTATCATCCCCAATGTTTCTATCCCAGAGCTCTGACAGAATGGATTCTATGGCTGGTCAGTCTAGTGTTCCTTTTGGTATGATTACTCGAGACGTTTTGCAAAATGGGACCCAGTGGATGGAGAGTTCTCAAAGGGAAGCCAGCAGAAACATGCACTACGAACAATCTTCCCGACTCAACGACGTTCAAAACATTGACTTATTCAAGCCAGTAGACAGTAGCAGATCTCTGGACCACACAGCAAATGAGTTTCAAGCCTGCACCTCTAGGCGTCAGAACCAAGGGTTGTTGGTGGACGAGTTCCCACACCTTGATATCATAAATGATCTGCTTGATGATGAGCATGGTATCGGGAATGCAGCCGGGACAAGTTCAGTCTTCCAATCCTTCAATGACGGACCGCCGATGCTAAATCGACAGTTCACTTTTCCTGGAGACTTGGATACAAATGATGATTTGGGATCGTCAACCAGTTCTTGTAGGTTTGAGAGATCACGAAGTTACCATGATCCCGGGTTTCAACAAGGGTATGGTTCCTCTGGCGGGCATTTTGACTCAATGAGGGATTATCATCCACAGGCAAGTACACTATCATATGGAAATGGAAAGGTAGATGGGTTGGTTCCAAACCAATGGCAGATGGCTGGTTCTGATCTATCGTATCTCGGCATGAGAAATCCAGACAATGATGGTTATCCGTACTATCAAGATTACTCGAATTTGACATGCGGTGTCAATGGTTATACTGTATTCAGGCCTTCAAATGGTCAGTAGAGGGAAAAAGATGGCAAAGATTTCCCACACATGTAATAATGTATTCAAGGAAATTGTTGGGTCTATTTTAGATTGGAGCGAGGTTGTAATCCCTTGATAAGAAAACATTTTGTAAAGAGTGTTTCTGAGTAATTTGGTTACAGCTTTTCATGAATTTACACATGCCATGAACTTTTGAGATTAAGCTTGTTTCCTTGAGAGTTCGGTCTTCTTGGATTACAGGTAATGGATTGAATGTCGCAAATCAAAAAACGATGATAATAGTTCAATAAAATTTGAGGTGATGGAATTTTTTTTCATAATCAGACATTTTTCTTAAACTATGCTATTAACAAATTATTTATTCAAAAATAAAATTGTATGAAATTATGTACCAAACAAAATTGTTTGAAATTACAGTGACAATTATGTCTACTAGTCAGCATTAAAATCAAGTATCCGTTGTCCGAACATTTATCGTGCAACTGATCATGATTTGCCAATACTTAATGATGCTTCGCACTCTTTTTCGCTCTTCACACTATAAAGAGATAAAAAAGAAATACATAGTTTAAAATAGTTTTACACTTATGTTTAATAAAAATGAATAATTGGCGGTCATTTTTAAGTTATTTTAAAAATGAATTTAATCAACGCGTGTATTAACAATGTAAACTATTTTATTTTAAAGTTAATATAAATAACAAATATTGTTGATG
Source organism: Cicer chorassanicum (assembly GCA_037974735.1). NCBI lineage: Eukaryota > Viridiplantae > Streptophyta > Magnoliopsida > Fabales > Fabaceae > Cicer > Cicer chorassanicum. Next base: position 52,308,793 of record JBBPBP010000001.1, on the reverse strand, counting down.
CATAACCATAAGTTATTTTAAAAATGAATTTAATCAACGCGTGTATTAACAATGTAAACTATTTTATTTTAAAGTTAATATAAATAACAAATATTTTTGAACATCTGATGATTATGATTCACAGTTAATATAAAAATTATTTATATTTGATAATATATATAAATTAAATTGTTTAAAAATTAAGATACTTTCATCGAAAAAAATTATAATATTCGCTTTTCTACAAGTTTGAATTTTTTAAAGTATTTAATAGCAAAGTTTCATAAACTATTGAATTTGCTTAACAAAAACAAATTTCACGAATATGAACTTTTGTGTTCAACTGAAACAAACTAGCCAAAATCTTTTCTATATACTAACCTGCCGCAATATATGTTTAAATGACAGACAATACCACTTATAATTTTTAAACATGCACGTATAGTTTTATTGAAATTAATTGTGCAAATTTTTTTTTGGCAAATGTTTACTTGAAACTAGTGTCCTAACTTTACATCACTTAAATTAAATACAGAAATATTCAATTGATTGAAAGTTGAGTTTTGAACTTTAAAAAATTTAAATTTTGTTTTTTTAATGCTATTTTTTTTATTAGCAAGATCTATTTTTTTATACATATATTTAATCAAATCATTCAATAACGTCACTTTGTTTATGTTAAAATTTAAAATATTTATAAATACCTACATTGATATATATTATGTTGTTTATCAACAATTGATATAATATCATCCATATTATTTGCATGTACTAACCATTGTTTATGCATCACCATTGTTAATTATAAAATATCAATTATTAATTTATTATCATTTTATTTTTTTATTTTTTAGAGTGAGTTGTCTTATTTAGAAAAATGTAAGACTGAATACCATGTCGTGAGATCGAACTTGGGACTTTACAATTGGGTGCGAGTTTTTTTACCCTTTCATTTAAGACAAAAAAAGTTAATCTCATCCACTCTAATGGTTTGATTTAGTGGTAAAAAAAAGGTATTGAATTTGATAGGGGATAGGTTGCGGGTTCGATTCTCACTAGTGTCATTGTTGAAAGACAAATGTATGCTCAATCATTGAAATTGAGTCTATGTGGTGGGAAGTATTACTATAGGTTGCTTCTTGGAGGCCCATGATACAATTCCTGATCTCAAGGTGAAAACATATCAAGAAGTGCTATTCCTATCACTATTAGTTAGTATTACTATAGGTTGCTTCTTGGAGGCCCATGATACAATTCCTGATCCCAAGGTGAAAACATATCAAGAAGTGCTCTTCCTATCACTATCAGTTCTCCTTGGTGGCATATAATATGAGGTTATCAACATACAACAATGTATACTCAAAGCCTTCTTCAACTTATACACTTTACCTTCTTCTCCTAGTTTGATATACCCTTGTGGTTGTTCAACATATACATTTTCATTTAGCTCATCATAAGGAATGCACTTTTGAAATCAAGTTGAAACATCTCCTATCCTTTGAGTGCTCCTAATGTAATAGTTGTTCTAATAGTGTCCCACCTTGCTACAAGGGCAAAGACTTTTGTACAATCAATTCCAAAATTCTGAGTGTATCCCTTGGCTACAAGTCTGGCTTTATACTTGTCAACTTTACCTTTTTCATTAAATTTGGTCTTAAACAACCACTTCACACCAATTACTTTTGCATCATGAGGAGGAGTGATCAATTCCCATGTTTTATTTCTTTCTATAACTTCTAGTTCTTGTTCCATAGCCTTTTTTTTCCGTTTGTTGTGCTTTTTTGCTTCGTCAAAGTTCATAGGGTCAATAGATTAAGTAAATGAAACAAAATTTAATCGTAGTTTTAGTCCTCCTTTTTTCACCCAATTCACAAAATTGGTCATTCTATTTTCAAATCTAATAGTTTTGATCCCTCTCTTGAATTTTTTAATTAAAAAATTTTGATGTGACATATTTAAACGATGTGACATATGATACGACGATGTTAGATGATTAATATCTATGAAATTACAATAATAACTTCTAAAATTTCCAGTCTCAACTTCTGAAATGATTCTTTTTGTAATTTAATTAATAATATATAAATTATTAATGCATTTAGATGATTCTACACCACGATATTGTATGTCACGTCATTTAAAATATGTTCAATATTTATTTATATAGTTAGAAAACCTGAAGGAAGAACCAAAACTGTCGAATTTTAAAGTAGAAGATTAATTTAGTGAATTGGTAAAAATAGGAGGATTAAAAATGTAATTAAGCCATACAACAAATATTTCATCATCATCATATGTGCTTGGCAGGTTTGTAACATAGTCATTCAAATAGGACGATCTTACTATATTCCTCCCTTGACTCTGTTATGATGATCCCTTAGAATTACACTCATTATGTGCAACATCATGGTCTGACTTACTAGTGTTTTGTTGCTCATGATTTGGTATCGCTATATCTATATTTCTTTCAAACATTTGAGCATTTTTCTCATTGTTTTCTTCTTCATCAACTAGATTAGCAAGTTCATTCTTTTCTTTCCTTTTCCAATCCCACTTCCCTTCCTCATCAAACACAACATCTCTACTTGTGATGATTTTCCTTGAACTTGGATCAAAAGTCTATATGCCTTTGATTCTTCACTTACTCCAAGATGAATGCGTTTGTTACTCTTGTCATCAAGCTTCCTTCTTTGATTGTTTGGAATATGTGCTTATGCCAAGCATCCAAAGATGCAAAAATGTTTGACATAAGGCTTAATACCACTCCATGATTCTTCAGGGGTAGAGTTCTTAACAGCCACAATAGGACTCCAGTTTTGTACATATATTTCTCAATGAACTGTTGTAGGCCATAATTCTGTTGGAACATCTTTCTTTGAAATTATGCTATGAACCATGTCCATGATAGTTCTATTTTTTCTGTATAGGCTGGTGTCAAATATCTTTTCACTCCATTATTACTACAAAACTTCTTTAACTCAGTTGAAGTGAATTCCCCTCCTATATCAGTTCTCAAGCAACAAATGGATTCACCACTATCTTTTTCTACAAATAGTTTGAATTTCTTGAAACTTTCCAAGGCTGATGATTTCTCAGATAGGAAATACACCCAAGTTCTTCTAGTCGTGCCATCAACAAAGGTAATAAAACACCTTTTACCACTATTGAACTTAGGCTTGATGGGTCCACAAATTTCAGCATGCACCAACTCCAAATTTTTTGTTGCTCTCCAAGTACTTTATTGAGGAATGCATTTCTATGTTGTTTGCCAATCACGCAATCAATACAAACTCTAGTTGATTCATTAAGAATTGGTAACCCCCTCACTAATTCCTTATGAGCAAATATTCTCAATCCTTTAAGATTTAGATGACCATATCTACAGAGTCATAGATAGGTAATATCATTACAAGCAACTTTGAAACATCCTGGAAGTACAATTGATACAAATTTGACAAACATACGGTTAGATGACATATTAGAGTGCATTATTAATCCTTTCTCTGGATGATATACTTTACATGAATTTTGTTTAAAAACAACGGTTAAATTCATTTCTTCAAGCTGCCCAATACTTAGGAGAAAATTCTTTAATTCTAGTATGTAACATACTTCTGTAATCACCTGAGTTAAGGTTCCAATTTTCATCCTCATTTTACCTTTACCAGTGACAATTATCCTTTAATTATCATCCAATTTCACAGTGCTTCTAAATTTTTCATCAAGTTTATAAAACCAATCTTTGCATCCACACATGTGGTTGCTACATCCAGAATCAAGAAACCATACCTGATTTTTAGTGAACTTCTCGAATTCTAATTTAGCCATCAAAAGTATTTCCTCCTCCTCCTCATCATATTCTCCATAATAGGCACTCTCATCAAAAGTGTGATATTCATACTGATAGTGTCCAAGTTTGTGACACTTGTAGAACTCAATTTGATATTGGTTGAAATTTTTCCTTCCTCTGCCACTACCTCTTCTATTGCTATTCCTTCTTCTACCTCTACCACTAGTTCTTCCTACGTTTGTCATCTTTAGAGCTTGCTCTTCCTCCTTCCGCTCTTTCATCCTATGTTCATGAATAAGTAAGCTGCTCTGAAGTTCATCAATGGTGAGGGTGGTCCCTTATTTGATTCTTCAATTGAGCAGATCACATAGTTGAATCTTGATGTCATTGATCTCAAAATATTTTCCACTACCACAAACTCTTCTAGTTTTTCGCCATGTGCTTTCATCTTGTTTGCAATGGTTAGAGTTCTTGGAAAATATTCTTCCACTGATTCCCTTTCTTTCATACCCAAGATTTCAAAGTCCCTTCCATTAATTTCAGGTATATTGATATATATCATAAAGAGGAATGCTATGGACAACCACTTAGTTAATGTTTTACTATTTAAGCATTAGTTAATCATTAACTAACTTAATTTCATGATGTTTTAAATTCAAACACAAACTGCAACAAGTCACACAAAATGAGAAGGTTGGACCTATCAATATACCGATTGCAACACCAAAGTAGGGTCTTGAAAAATCTAGACTTCAAAAGTCTTCCCATAAAAAGGGTTGTGCACCTATTTCTCGATTTGTGCAATATCTTATTTTTAGAAATTAATATGTCTCCGGAAGATGACATGCATGAAATACCAATGGAGAAAAGGTATTTTTGGTGTTTCTTTTGTAGAAATTATAAGTAAGAAGCAAATGATAGAGCTTTTCAAACATCAAGAAATAGGTGCTTCTGTTATCTCCATATATATAAGGTATTTGAAATAAATTTAGATGAATGAATTATTTTTTGGTATCAATGAATCAATGACTTAATGTTATATTTTCATTCAAGGTACTTGTATGAAAAATTGGTGTGTTCGCATCAATTGATCAACAAATTATCCTTGATATCTCCCCATTAGATATCCATGTTTGAAAATGATCCAACTCGGGTCAAAGATTATATACTTGATGTATTGATGGACAATAAAAATCACTCGGATAAGTTGTTTATTATACCATATAATTCTTGGTTAGTTTTTCTTTCAAATTTAATTTATGGTATATCATTTTCTCTTTTTGTACTTGATTTGCTCATTGAAACTTTTTTAGGAGGCCTTAGATAATGATTGTCATTAATGCCACATTAGAAATAATGTCTTATTTGGATTCAATATGTGGTGATTATATAAATCACTCGAAATTGAAGTTTATGCTTGATACATAAGTATATAATTGCATCAAAACATGTATAAATATATGTGGTTGTTCGTGTGTGGTTATTCTAAGTATATTCATTTATATATATTTGTTGGAGCTATCCAAATATTTCGCGCTCAAAGAGGAGCTCTAGTTTCAAATAATTAATCGAACAATATTACGTGGAGACCAATATAGGTTTTATATAACTACCTATTACATTTGGTGTATGATTATAAATATTGTTACAAAAATTTTGTCTTATAAATCATTGCATTGATGTATATATTTTTATTTGTTTAGTGTCCTCATCAACAAAATGAGATAGATTGTGGGTACTATGTAATGAGGTTCATGAGAGAGATCGTCACTTTTAATCAAAATGTGATTCAAAATATGGTATGATAATTCTATTCTATATAGTTTATATTATTTCAATATTTAATCTTTTTATTTGATTAATTTTAACTTAGTTGCATTATATTTTATAGTACTTTCATGAATTCAAATGTCTGAGTTACTATGAAAATCAATTAACTGAAGTTAAAGAAGATTGATGTCAATACGTGCTTAGATTAAAAATCACATGACGAATTGTTAATTTAGTGTTTTTTAGAAACCATTTGATCTTTCAAAATTCACGTGTTTGATCCAATTGGTGTGGCCCCGATTTACTACTGAGTTTGTCACTGATTTCAATCTAGTGAAGGCAACCAAGTCTAGTCTATAGTATTGATTGTTTTATCATTGACTCTATATATTGGTCGTTCAGTTAATGTGTAAAAATACATGTTTTTGATTATACACAAAGACCAATGGTGACAACGCTCAAAGCAACAAAAAGAAGAATTCCTCCAATTCATTTTCAAACATCCTTTGATGAATTACAAATAGATAGATTATGTAAAGGTAAATGATTCAAGCCATAATTCAACTACAAGAGAACCTTACATACTTTGCATATGCATAAACAATATTTTCAAAAGTCCAAAATAATAGTTTCAAAATGTTAGAATCTTTATTTTTGACTAAAAACAATATTGTAATCGAATACAACACAGGTGTATTCGAATACAGATGCAAATTGCTAAGTCAGAAGCAAAAACGTATCATCTGTATTCGACTACAACCAAGGTGTATTTGAATACAGATGAAACATTACTAAGTCAGAAGCAAAGCCATCTCATATGTATTCGACTACAGATGAAAAATTGCTAAGTCAGTAGCTAAAACTCTTCATCTGTATTCGACTACACAAAAGTGTATTCGACTACACAATGAAAAATTTGAATAATTTTAAACGTTGCAGCGAGTTGTATTCGAATACAGATATCATGTAATCGAATACAACTGGAAGCAATGCAATTTTTCAGTTCTGAATTCAATCTAAAACATTGCAATTCTTCCTCAAACCTCTTGGATCAATGGCCACGAATCTGAAGAGATGTTTATGAACTATAAATATGTCATAACTTCAGATTCAAAGAAATCAATACAATTATACAATTTCAAAGACTTTGAACTAAATTTTCTGAATTTTTCTCAAAGTTATTTTCAGAAATTCAAGTACTTGCATATCATTTTCATATCCTTAAGGTTCTCAACGTACTTGAATAAATCTTGGATTGTTATCATTCTACCTCCTTCTTACTCCTATACTTTTATCAAAACAACAAGTGTTTGTAAAAGAAAGTTGTACTTTCTTTAAGTGTTATATCTAAGATAGTAGTGTTCTATCATAGAAAGTTTGTTAGAAGATTGTAGCCAAGGTCCCAGGGTGTGGACTTGTACATATTCTGACAGATAGTGAAGAAAATCTCTTGTGGTGAGCAAGAGGACTGGATGTACCCTTGGTTATAAGGGGAACCAGGATAAATCTGCAGTGTTCATTTACTTACTGATATTTACTGCTTCATCGACCAACATTAAACTCAAAAATCAATCACTAAAATTCTGAAAATTGTAAAATACCCAAACACCTAATTCACCCCCCTCTTAGGTGCACATCTGATCTTACAATTGGTATCAGAGCGGGTTCAAGGTAACTTACTCCTCGATCAATAATTCATGGCTTCCGCACAACCTGTTTTCAGAGACGGTGGCAGCAGTAACAAACCACCATGTTTCGTCGGTGAACATTATGATTTCTGGAAGATACGAATGCAAGCATATCTTAAGGCACAGGGAGACGAAATATGGGATGCTGTTGAAAATGACCCCTACATCCCAACAACAGTTATAAACAACAAAGAAGAAATCAAGATAAAGAATTCCTGGACCGATGACGATAAAAGGAAAGTACTATTTGACAAAAAGGCTAAAAACATTCTACAATCAGCATTAGGTATAGATGAATTTTTCCGCATATCTCACTGTAAAATAGCCAAGGAAATATGGGACACATTGGAAGTAACCCATGAAGGCACCATAGAGGTAAAAAGATCCAAACTGAATACACTTTCTCAAGAATATGAATTGTTTCGTATGCAGCCTGGAGAATCTATATTAGACATGCAAAAACGATTCTCCCACTTAACAAATCACTTGACAGCCCTCGGAAAAGTCTTCTCCAACGATGAACTGAATCTGAAAGTATTACGATCACTAACTAGGGCGTGGCAACCAAAGGTGACAGCGATATCAGAAAAGAAGAGTTTATCCAAAATGTCACTTTCTGCATTATTTGGCAAACTACAAGAACATGAAATAGAACTTGGACGATTAGAGCAAAATGAAACCCAAGAAAAGAAAAGCAAAAATATTGCTCTAAAGACCGAATCAAAGGAAGTAGTCAAAGAAGAAATTTCTGATGACGACAAAAACATTAACTTCCTTGTCAAGAAATTCGGTAAATTTCTTAAAAATAACAGAAGTTTCAAAAAGAAGAACTTCAGAAAGAAAGATAGCACGACTAACCAAAACTTCACATGCTTTGAATGTGGGAAACAAGGACATATTAAAGCAGATTGCCCAGATCTCATCAAAAAGAATGCCGGCAAAAGAAAAGAATTCAAGAAAGCATATATTGCATGGGAAGATAACGACATAAGTTCATCATCAGAAACTGAAAGTGATGAATGTGCTAATGTTGCACTAATGGCTTCACATCATTCAGATGACGAAGAGGGATGCACACAAAGTACTTCAAATTTGTGGTACTTAGATAGTGGGTGCTCCAAACACATGACGGGAGACATAACAAAATTTTCAGCCTTGACCCTTGAATCAAAAGGACATGTAGTATATGGAGATAATAACAAAGGGAAAATCCTAGGCATTGGAAAAATTGGAAAAGCACCTTCTCCAACAATTGAAGATGTTCTGTATGTTGAAGGCCTAAAGCATAATCTAATAAGCATTAGCCAGCTATGTGACAAAGGACACAAGATAGTTTTCAACAAAGAAGAGTGCATCATTCAAAATGCAGCAACAAGTGAAATTCAATTTATCGGTAAACGTTTCAAGAATATTTTTATACTTAATTTTGATGACTTATCCTTGAAAATGAAATGTCTTTTGGTAAGCGACAACAATGATGCATGGTTATGGCATAAAAGAATTGCTCATATTCACATGGATAATTTAAACAAACTAGTCAAGCATGATCTTGTTGTTGGATTACCAAAAATGAAATTTGTCAAGGATAAATTATGTGACGCATGTCAAAAGGGTAAACAAACGAAGACTTCTTTCAAAGCTATAAATGTTATATCTACTACAAGACCACTTCAATTAATACACATGGATTTGTTTGGTCCATCAAGAACTAAGAGTCTTGGTGGAAACTCATATGGACTAGTTATTGTTGATGACTTTTCAAGGTACACATGGACCTTGTTTTTGGCAAACAAAAACGAAGCTTTTAAGGCATTTAAAAATTATGCCAAGCTAGTCCAAAATGAACAATCATCCAAAATTGTATCAATTAGAAGTGATCATGGAAGAGAATTTCAAAATACCTTGTTTGAAGAATTCTGTGAAGAAAATGGAATTTTCCACAATTTTTCTGCACCAAGAACACCTCAACAAAATGGGGTTGTTGAGAGAAAGAACAGATCCTTGATAGAACTTGCAAGAACTATGTTAAGTGATTCAAATCTACCAAAGTATTTTTGGGCGGATGCCGTAAACACGGCATGCTACGTTACTAACAGAGTAAACATTCGGCCAATTCTTAAGAAGACTCCGTATGAACTCTACAAAGGCAGAAAGCCCAATATCTCTCACTTCCACATCTTTGGATGCAAGTGCTTTGTGCTAAATAACGGAAAAGACAATCTTGGAAAATTCGATGAAAAAGCAGATGAAGGTATATTTATTGGGTATGCATTATCTAGTAAAGCTTTTAGGATTTTCAATAAAATAACTTTAATTGTAGAAGAATCAATACATGTTACTTTTGATGAAACTAACCCCTTGAAAGAGGACAAAGCTATTTCTTTTGATGATGATGATATTGAAAGTAGTGATCCAAGTAAAGAAGATCCAATTGATCAACCGAGTCAAGAAAATAAAGTCAACATGGAAAAGGAAAACGATGAACTCCCAAAGGAATGGAGAACCCATCGATATCATCCGATTGACAACATCATTGGTGATATCAACAAAGGAGTTACAACTAGACTCAAACTACAAGATGCATGTTTAAACATGGCATTTGTTTCGCAAATCGAACCTTCCAAAATAGGTGAAGCACTAAAAGATGATCAATGGATACTTGCAATGCAAGAAGAACTTAACCAATTCGAAAGAAATGAAGTTTGGGAACTTGTTCCTAATCCAGGAGATAAACACATAATTGGTACAAAATGGATATTTAAAAATAAACTTGACGAAAATGGTATAGTTGTTCGCAACAAAGCAAGATTGGTCGCCCAAGGATACAATCAAGAAGAAGGAATCGATTTTGACGAAACATTTGCCCCGGTCGCAAGGTTAGAAGCAATACGTTTACTACTTGCTTATGCCTGTTCTATGAATTTTGAATTATTTCAGATGGATGTGAAAAGTGCATTTCTAAATGGATACATCAATGAAGAAGTATATGTCAAGCAGCCACCCGGCTTTGAAGACTTCAAGAATCCTACACATGTATTCAAACTAAGGAAAGCTCTCTATGGTCTAAAACAAGCACCAATAGCTTGGTACGACAGATTGAGTGCCTTCCTGTGTGAAAGAGGTTTTGAAAAAGGAAAGGATGACAAGACATTATTTATTAAACGAAATAATGGTCACACCTTGTTGGTCCAAATTTATGTTGATGATATTATATTCGGTTCAACAAACAATGAAATATGTGAAGAATTCTCATTGATGATGCAAGGTGAATTTGAAATGTCCATGATGGGAAAATTAAACTATTTTCTTGGTCTTCACATCAAACAACTCAAGCATGGCATCTTCATCAATCAAGCAAAATATTGCAAAGAACTGCTAAAAAGATTTGAAATGGAAAAATGCAAGGAGAGTGCAACTCCCATGGGCTCCGGAACATATGTTGATAAAGATGAAAATGGTGCGTCTGTAGACATTTCAAAATATCGAGGTATGATTGGATCTTTATTATATCTAACGGCCAGTCGGCCAGATATCATGTTTAGTGTTTGTCTATGTGCAAGATTTCAGGCAGATCCGAAAGAATCACATCTTGTAGCTGTCAAAAGAATCATGAAATACTTAAAAGGCACCATCAATGTAGGACTATGGTATCCTAAAGGTAGCATCTGTAGTCTCGTTGGATATTCTGATTCAGATTATGCAGGATGTAAAACAGACCGTAAAAGCACAAGCGGCACTTGTCATGTATTGGGCAATGCACTCGTATCTTGGTCATGTAAAAAGCAAGCATGTGTCGCACTCAGTACTGCTGAAGCCGAATACATAGCAGCAGGAAGTTGTTGTGCACAAATCCTATGGCTCAAGCAACAACTATGTGATTATGGAATTGATCTTGGATGTATTCCGTTACGATGCGACAACACTAGTCAATCAATATTTCAAAGAATCCAATCATGCATTCTCGGACCAAACACATTGATATACGACACCTTTTTTTGCGCGATCATGTGCTTAAAGGAAATGTTGAAGTAACCTTTGTGGATACTCATAACCAACTTGCGGACATCTTTACTAAACCACTTCCTAAAGACTCCTTTTTCAAAATACGACGCGAACTCGGCATCTTAAGTGAAAGTGATCTTTAAACATAAGGTAAAATGTTATCATCATGTCAAAGGTATGAGTTAATTCTTGTCTTCGCACATTAGAATTCAGTTGTCTATGTCTACATGTCATTTATGTGATTATATAAAGTTTGTGATATGTTCTGCTTGTTAAAATCATGTCTGTTTCAAAAATTTGGAAGTCGTAGCCGAATACAATCAAACTGTATTCGAATACAGATGATTCTGGAAAACTGTATTCGATTACCATCACACTGTATTTGAATACAGATTCGCAGTTTTTTGTCATATATAAAGTTGTGACAGTAGGTATTCGAATACACTGTCCTCATTCCTCTCGAGCTCGCCTCTCCATCCCTATCATATCTACAAATCAAACTTCACAATTGTTTCGTTCATTCACGATTGCCTTCCCAAACTTTGTTCTTCTCCAATTAATTGCGAAATCATTAATCCCTTTCTTCAGTTTCGCGAATTCAAAACCCTAACCCCCAAATTTCCTTCACTTTCACAACTCAGTTTCGATTCCAGAACCCTAAAAACCCCAACAAAATGTCAAACATCTCCAACACTGTTCAAAACGCACGCAAACATGGACCTCGCACCAAGCATGCAAGCGTGGGTCCTTCCAAGAGATGAACCAAGAGCACCAATGTCACAGATTTATCTCGTCTCCTGCACTCTCTAGAAGAAATTACTCGGTTTCGCACACTTTACTCCGACAAGAGGCTCATCGTTCCCAAAATCGGTACTTTAGATTCATTCTCTGCTTTTCAATTTCCTGCTTTACTTAGGGCTCAACGCATTGAGGACTTTATTGCTTACAAAGGTCCAATATATCCTGATTTGGTTCGAGTCTTTTATTGTAATCTGCGTCGGGATGGCAAAATGCTAATTTCTCGTGTCAAAGGAAAAACCATTGAACTTGATTCTCATATTATTGGTGACATTTTGAAAATACCTGATATCGGCCAAAAAAACCAGTCCGACTAACTTATGCAAATGGTATAATGTCTCAAAATATGATGCTTATGTGGCTCTTTGTCGCTTTGACAAAAAAACTATGGAACGCAAGCGACTTCAGGCTGGCTCCACCTTTGCAAAGCAACGATTTAGTGTTGGAAATCTCACTGTTGACTATCGTTTGCTTCATGACTTCTTAAGCTACATTTTGGTTCCTAAGGCCGGTAACTACTCTCAAATTTCTGAGTTCGAACTTCAGATTCTGTACTACATGTATGAAGGCCTTCCTCTTAACTGGGCGTATTTTGTTAAGTCCGTCATGTTTGTCTCCCGGGAAGCTGTTGGATTGCCGTATGCTAAGGAAGTTTCTCGCATTCTTGAACACTTTGGGGTGGATTTCTCTGAGGAAGTTGTGTATACCGTTACTAAGGATAATCTGCTGGATTTAAGTGTTCTTCCTAGCATGAAAATCGTTTGGAGTGAACCGCTGCAAAAATACATCCATCTGAGTGATATGGGTCAAACATCTGCTGGTGTTCCTGCCGACACCTCTGCACCTGATACTGCTCCTACAGATGATGCTGCTGACAATACTGCATCTGATAATGATCAGGTTTCCAACAGAATGATTATGGCTAAACTTGACTCTCTCCAGACCTGCTTCTCAGGATTTACTACTTCGGTCGATGCTCGCTTTCAAGCTCTCGAATCCACCATCGCTACCAATCACGACAGCCTGGTCCACGAGATGTGTATCATCGCCGATAAAATTGATCACCTCCATCTACCTCCTGATCGTCGCTGATTTGTACTTCCTTTCTTAGGACTAGTTCGCTTTTTGTTTTTCTAGGATTGCCTTACCCTTCTATTTTGCTTGATGTAATTGTTGCTACTTTCCGTTTGACTTTGCTATTATTGTCTGAATTTTATCTATGACTTTCTCTGGTTGCTTATATCGATATGATCGTTCTTGGTTTATGTTACAATTCTTTTGTTATATCTCTTACTTCCTTATTGCTGGTATTCTTCTTTTTGATCATGTCAAAAGGGGGAGAAAATATGTATTTTGTTGTTGTCCATTACAATTTAAATGTAGGTACTCAAAACACATCTTCCCTTCCTCCTCCAACACAGAAGTTTGCATACATTACGGGGGAGTATAATACGCATACATTACGGGGGAGTCGTCAATAAACAACAATGGTTTTGTCATAATCAAAAAGGGGGAGAATGTAAAAATACATGTTTTTGATTATACACAAAGACCAATGGTGACAACGCTCAAAGCAACAAAAAGAAGAATTCCTCCAATTCATTTTCAAACATCCTTTGATGAATTACAAATAGATAGATTATGTAAAGGTAAATGATTCAAGCCATAATTCAACTACAAGAGAACCTTACATACTTTGCATATGCATAAACAATATTTTCAAAAGTCCAAAATAATAGTTTCAAAATGTTAGAATCTTTATTTTTGACTAAAAACAATATTGTAATCGAATACAACACAGGTGTATTCGAATACAGATGCAAATTGCTAAGTCAGAAGCAAAAACGTATCATCTGTATTCGACTACAACCAAGGTGTATTCGAATACAGATGAAACATTACTAAGTCAGAAGCAAAGCCATCTCATATGTATTCGACTACAGATGAAAAATTGCTAAGTCAGTAGCTAAAACTCTTCATCTGTATTCGACTACACAAAAGTGTATTCGACTACACAGTGAAAAATTTGAATAATTTTAAACGTTGCAGCGAGTTGTATTTGAATACAGATATCATGTAATCGAATACAACTGGAAGCAATACAATTTTTCAGTTCTGAATTCAATCTAAAACATTGCAATTCTTCCTCAAACCTCTTGGATCAATGGCCACGAATCTGAAGAGATGTTTATGAACTATAAATATGTCATAACTTCAGATTCAAAGAAATCAATACAATTATACAATTTCAAAGACTTTGAACTAAATTTTCTGAATTTTTCTCAAAGTTATTTTCAGAAATTCAAGTACTTGCATATCATTTTCATATCCTTAAGGTTCTCAACGTACTTGAATAAATCTTGGATTGTTATCATTCTACCTCCTTCTTACTCCTATACTCTTATCAAAACAACAAGTGTTTGTAAAAGAAAGTTGTACTTTCTTTAAGTGTTATATCTAAGATAGTAGTGTTCTATCATAGAAAGTTTGTTAGAAGATTGTAGCCAAGGTCCCAGGGTGTGGACTTGTACATATTCTGACAGATAGTGAAGAAAATCTCTTGTGGTGAGCAAGAGGACTGGATGTACCCTTGGTTATAAGGGGAACCAGGATAAATCTGCAGTGTTCATTTACTTACTGATATTTACTGCTTCATCGACCAACATTAAACTCAAAAATCAATCACTAAAATTCTGAAAATTGTAAAATACCCAAACACCTAATTCACCCCCCCCCCTCTTAGGTGCACATCTGATCTTACATAATGTAATTAGTCGTGTTTGTAACAAGGTTGCACATGAGTTGACTGAAACATCTAAGACTATATGTTCTCGAACATGGTGGTGAATGTTTCCAAACCTAACGATAATGAGAGTTTTGTTTTAAGAGATACAAGAAGTATTATGTAATTTTGAATTTGTATTAGAGATCAATGTATTATCAAATTACTTATACAAATTTTTCCTATATGCTATAATTTTGAAGTTTTAAGATATCATTATAATTTTGTCAAAGTATATTTATGTGTACTTCAACAAAATGAAGGAAAAAATATATACGAGAGTGGGCATCTGTGAATAGTCAATAAAATGTTGTATGTTTTGATTAAAATAAGGTTTAAATATGTTTTTGGTCCTTGCAAATTTACTTTGTTTTGATTTTATTCTATGTAATTTTTTTTGTTTGATTTATACCCTTGCAAATTCTAACAAGTTTTAAAAAAATCATTTATGAATCTTTTTTAGTAAAAGAATGGTGATATGTCTAATTTTGAATGAAGTGGAACATAGTGACTGTGTAATTGTTGTTGACTAGACAATATTTAATATTTAAAATTAAAATTTATTTTATTAACTCATTTAATTATTTAAGTAAAAACTTAAAACTAATTAATTAACCCTAATTTCTTTATCTTCAAATCACAAATTCTCATATCTAGATCCAAACTCTAAAAATTCTAATCTCTTATTTTTCTTACACCACACTTATAATCTTTGCCATAACCACCAAAGAAATATGTTGTTTTCTACAACAAAACCCTTTTTCCCTCCACATTGCTACTTCATATATATTCAATCAAAAAGAAAAGGAATACGCAAATGTATTTAGAGATTAAAGGTTGTTTATCGATAAGGTAGAGGCAAAAAAATCAGAATTAAGAAGTTGAAGAGAGAGAAAATTGATTTTTTCTGGCAACAGGAAGAGTAGAGGCGAATCTTCGGCGAGGTTATGCTCGCTGGTCACTCTCTTATTTGGTTTGGAGAGAAAATCAGACAAGAGAAGAACAAATGTTTTTTTTTAGTCTGTTTGACGGGGAAAGAAAGAGAAAGAGAAAGAGAAAGAAAATAAACGAAAAAGAGATGTGTTAGTTGAGTTATTTATCTATGTCTTTGGTGGTTATGACAAAGATTATATGTGTGGTGTAAGAAAAATGAGAGATTAGAATTTTTAGGGTTTGAATCCAGATATGAGAATTTGTGATTTGAAGATGAAGAAATTAGAGTTAAAGATGAAGGTTGTTGAGTTTTTATTAAAAAAAAATTGGAAATGAAAATGAAGATTATTGAGTTTTTATTATTTAATTGATTAATTAATTAATTAATTAATTAATTAATTAGTTTTAAGTTTTTAATTAAATAATTAAATGAGTTAATAAAATGAATTTTAAATATTCTTTCACCATAAAAACATATTTAAACCTTAAAATAACTATATTCTTTCACAACGTTTATACGAAAAAAGCGTTGTTATTGGTTGACATTTTACAATGTTTTATACGAGGAAGCGTTGTTATAGGTTATGTTACACAACACTTATATTTAAAACGCGTTGTTATAGGTTATGTTAGACAACACTTATATCTAAAAAGCGTTATTATAAATTGACCTTTTACGGTGCTTTATAAGATGAAGTGCTATTATAGGTTACATTAGACAACACTTATATTTAAAAAACGTTGTTATATGTTATATTAGACAACACTTATATTTAAACTGCGTTGTTATATATTACATTAAACAACATTTTTATTTTAAAAAAAACCATGTCTATATCTTTAACGACACTGAAATAAACATCGCTTATAAACGCTATTTAATGCTTAAAAAAACGCTGTCTAAGACTTTTTTCGGTGTAGTAAATGCTTATAATTGAGCCCTTTTCACTTTGGTTGAGCCTTGGTATTTCATCTTAATTGATTCCCAAATATCCTTTGATGTGTCTTTCTTGAGAATCTTTTTGTCAATTGCTTGGAGCAAGTAATTTTTTACCTTCAAGTCCTTCAATTTTGCGTCTTTTACCACCTCGATTTGTTTTGCTCTTGCGTTGTCGCTGCATGAAGTGCATAAATTCTTGTCTCCATCAAACTCCAATACTCTGATCGAAGGAGGTCCACCATTAACATTGCCGGGTGGTCATAATCCCCTCAAACTTGGGGATCGTCGATTGCACGAACTGTTTTTCTTTCGTCATCGTTGTTGATCGTCTTCAATTTTCACTCTTCTCACACTTAGTTTCTTGATTTGAGAAATACTACAATTTTCTTTTCTGATCAGGCCCCAAATGGAGCTTTGATACCAAATGTTATGAATCAAGTAAACGTATTGATAGCAAAATGCTTAATCATTGATTGATTCAACTGATATTAAGTAGTTTTATTCCTCTCAGATGTAGTTACCACCTAACAAAAATAATAATTTATTTTTAGAAAAGTAACAACATCACAAAAGCTCAATACACAAGGGATATACCCAATATAAACTATACAAAGATGTTATACACTTAGTAGTCTTAAGATGTTCTCTGCTTTAGACTTATGTCAATCCTCTTCCCTAATTTTTTCTTTTAAAAAAGGATAATTAGAGCCGTCCATTAAGTCCCAAACTTCTAAGTCCCTTAAAAAATTTTCTATTAAACTCATATATTAGACCCTTATTAAAATAAATTTTTTAATGTACCCACCATTATTTTATTATTTTTTGTGGACTTAAGTAAGGGACGCTCATAGACCTAATATTTTGTTAATTGAGACTTTTTTTCTGAAAAGTTTTTTAAAATTTATTTTTCTAGAAAAAATATCAAAAATTTATTTAAAAATAAAAAAAAAATTCTCGAAAAATTGTGAAAAAAATCAAAAATTATTTTTCTAAAAAAATCGAATTTTTTTTCTCGAATTAAAAAAATTTTGAATAAAAAAAATATGTAAATCATTTTTTATCGAAAAAAATTGAAATTTTTTGTCGGAAAATGTTAGGAAAGAATTAAAAGAATTATTTTTTGGAAAAAAATAAAAAAGAAAATTTCGAAAGTTTTTAATAAACAAATCAATTTTTTTAAATAAGTGAACCCTTAGGCCCCAATAAACTCACAATGTATAGTTTGATGCCTCCATTGCACTGCTAAGTCCTGACCACGCCTAATTAGCTATATTTTGAATATGCACATTTTTTATACGATTTGACCAAATCAATATTTTCACACGGTTACGTAACAAATATACACTAGAAATAATTCAAGAAAGATAAATTATAACTAATTGCAAGTCGTTTGTCGCGTGTTTGCTCTTGTGTTTATACGACATCAAAGTCCTCTCCATTGCCTAAGTCCTTGCCAAGTTTTCACATTATACTTTTTTTAGCTTTACAAATTTTAATTCGGACTAAGACATGAATCATAAATAAAAAATATTTAAAATTTTAACCATTATAAATATCGTCTCATAGAAATAGACGTTAATGATCATTTTTATCATTGAGATTGTAATTTAAATGATATAGGTTTTATAAAAATAAGGAAAAACATATATGTATCTCGTATTGAATCGATATTAATCAGATAACTGTCTTATTCATAAAGACGATGAGAGTCATAAACTATATTTAAAAAATATCATCGATTGTCGTTAAATTTTGTTATAATTTTTAAATATCAGTGCACCATTTATGAAAATTGTCCATCATAAAAGTTACGTTAACTTACATGGTAACGGCTACAAACATCGGTTCCATGAAGTTTCTCAAACTTGATCATAGCATTGCTTTCCTCCACTAGGAGATCAAAGTAAACAATCAAACTTTTGTTTGTCAAACAAGGTTACAATTTTGATAGGTCTCTCTTTATTGCTAAATTATAAGCACATATATCTCAATTACGTGGAAACACTTACAAAACCGTTGATTCAATTGCATGTAAATCATATAATATACTCTTAATAACACGGCACAAATAATGACCAATTCAAATACACATTTTTTTTCTAAAACCAATCAAATATTAATTCTTAACTCCTAACTAGTATAGTCCTTAGTCAATAACGTTCAATATAATTAATAAAATGAGTCTAATTGTAAAACTAGTTTACATGCATATCCTTTTTCTCTAGTAAAATATACAAGTCACAAAATTAGTTACAAGCACCACCTACCAATGTATATATAAATACCAACAACCTTGTATGCTTATTAATTAATTGCTATAAGTATTTACAACCCTTTTGAGTTTTGAACAACAAAATGAGGGTTCTTAACATTGTTTTGGTACTCCTATTTCTTACAATAATTCATGTGAAGCCAAGCCTTGGTGGTAGGGTTTTCAACATGGAGAAGAAACGATTTAGGTTGCAAGCTCTTGATAAAGGTCCTGTGCCTCCATCAGGGCCTTCTGGATGTACATACATCCCAGGGAGTAGTGGTCCACCTTGTCCTATTAAGGAAATGAATTTTGCTGGCCATAACAAGCACCATAATGGTTTTGATCAACAATGAAAATTGCTCTCACATACATACAAGAAATCAAAGAGCTAGGGAACTTGTATTTGTGTAACAAATTATTCATTGGTTTGTTTTTTTTTTAGTTTTTTTTTTTAGTTTTTAATGGTATAAATGTTTGTTCTATATGTTTATGGGTTCTTGATTGTTGAATATGTTAGATATTTAAAATGTTGTTAAAAGACAATTGTATCATATATATATCTAGTCTTTTCATAGATATATATGTACTACACAAGGTGTATAAATTATTGTTAATTTATAGAGAGTAATCAAGTGAAATTATATTTTTCTTATGAATTATATAAATATTCTTTTAGTCAAGAAGAGAAGTTTAAACTCCATTCCCTAAGTTTAAATATTCAATTGGATTAAATAAGTTTTTAGTTCTTATAAAATTTTAAAATTTTGTTTTTTATCCCTGTAATAAAAAATCACATGTTTTAATCCTTATAAAATTATTTTACAAGTTGTTTTAGAATTTGCTGAAACAAAACATACTTTATGTTGGAAATGATGATGATATTAATGGAAGATTGTTGGAAATAATGATAACATTAATGAGCTAGTTTGTGAATTGAAAAAATGAAGAAGTCCCACACTAGTAGGGTATATAAGGTGGACGTAGGTACCTTGGGGTGTGCCCCAATGGGTACCCCAATTTTGTGAACGAGGAAGAAAACATGCAAAGTTGACCACCACATACGCCCCGCCGCCGTTCGTTCGGCTCGGCCGAGCCTTGGCCTTGGCTTTGCCTTAGTGGTGTATTATTTTTTAGTAAATGAAAATTAATAAATTATTTATTTAATTAATTTTAAAATGAATGCTTGAGTTTTATCTCTTATTGTTATGTTAATTACGTAACTGCCCTCCACTGAGTCAACCTTGAATATCTGATCCAGTCTTCCCTTCCTGAATTCGTGCGTTTGTTTTTGTCCGGTCAAAACTCTAAATTTTGGTGCAACGTAACTGTTGTTTCCCGGTCAAAACTCAGAGTCAAAACCCTAAGTTTGGAGCGCACGTTTGGTCTATCAGAGCTAATGGATCGCGTCATTTTCTCTGATCCAGTTGTAGATTTCCTTTATAAATTGAGGGCTCTCCTCAGTTGTAAAAGCACACCAAAAGCTCTCAGTATCTGAGGCTTTTCTCTCTTCCCCATTTCTTACTTCTTCTTCTTTTTCTTTCGAGTGGTCTTAGTGCCATATTACGAGTGGCGGTCAATCGACTGTCATATTGAGGGTGTAATTCTAGAACGGTTTTTCCACGGTGCACTAGAATTCCGATACAGTGATCTGGGGTGTTTTATCCTGGGGACTTCGTGGTTGATAGTCTGCCTTGCATAATTTTGGGTAGTGCCTCGAAATGTCTTAAAAAGAGCGACCTAGTCCGCGACTCAACCCGTTAATATTTTCGGTGGCATAAATTATTTTGTCAAAGGCTTTTGAAATTCAAAAATAATACTTTAACATTATTATAAGTTCATATACACAAATATAAAATTTTGAACTTGGGATGAGTTAAATATGAATTTTTTTAAATGTCATATGTTCAAGAAATTTTGTTCTTAAAATATGGATCTAGAAATCAACATTTGAGCTCACTTTTTGTGGATAAGCTTTTTATAGAGTTAAATATGCATACAAAATAATAATTCAAAAACACAATGCCCAACAAGACTAAAACTGCTCGCATAATAATTTTTTAGATACTAAAACATATAATTTATATTTTATAGAGATTAAAAATAAAATTTCAAAATTACATTTAGACGAAAAACTTATGTAAGTCTATTCAATTTCAAGTAAATGTACCGATGTGTTCGATAATCTCAAAAAGATCAAAATTCTATTTATGATGTAAAAATGATCTTAAATTCTGGAAGTTTCATAACAACGCCACATGGGGAGAAGCCTGAGTCGCCAGACGAGAGTGCATCGATCTAGAATTTAATGCTGAAAATTCGAATTTTTGCTTGGAGAGGAGATTCTGTCGCCAGGAAAAACTTGGTTGTGAAGAACTCATGCAGAAATTGTGGTTCGGTCGCCAAAAGATATTCAAAAGTAATGAACGTCTCTCCATTTGCTTGTTAGCTCGCCTAGCGGGCTATGATAGACATGTTCCAAAAGTGGTGTTCTGTCGCCGAACAAAATAAAGTTATTGTGTCAGACAAGATTAACTAGAAAACTCCAAATCGTTAAATAATTTGACTTATATGAGTAAGACTCTAAAACTTTGTAAGTATTGTTTTGATTTAAAAGTACTATATGCTCACTACGCCAAAAATGATATTTTATAGCGCGTTTTTTTACAGCATTTATTAAATACAAGCGCTGTTTTACAATTTTTTAAAAGTTACGGAGAATACAAGATCGCTTTTGTGACAAGCGCTGTTGTAGGGTCATGTAGGGTCACATACGCTTGCACATAATGTTTACAACTCTATTACAGCGCTTTATTAAAAGGCACTCTAAATTGAAGCGCTCTCACATAGCCTTTTACAGCGCTTTAAACACAAGCGCTGTAAAATGTAGCGCTCCCACCTTATATTACAAAAAGCGCTCCCACCTTATATTTAGGCCATTTTCGTCATCCTACGGCTCATTCTAATCCAATTAGGGTTTTTAACCAATCTTGTGCATCAAATAATTGATTTTGTGTCATTAGTTAAACATTTAGGTCATTTTCGTCCTCCCTAGGCTTATTCTAATCCAATTAGGGTTTTTAACGAATCTTGTGCATCCAATAAGTGCATTTGTGTCATTGGTTGAACATTTAAGTCATTTTCGTCGTCCCTAGGCATATTCTAATCGAATTAGGGTTTTAACAAATCTTGTGCATCCAATAAGTGATTTTGTGTCATTGGTTGAACATTTAGGTCATATTCGTCCTCCAAAGGCTTATTTAATCCAATTAGGGTTTTAAACCAATCTTGTGCATCCAATAAGTGATTTTGTGTCATTGGTTGAACATTTAGGTCATTTTCATCCTCCCTAGGCTTATTCTAATCCAATAAGGGTTTTTAACCAATCTTGTGCATCCAATAAGTGATTTTGTGTCATTGGTTGAACATTTTCGTCATCCTTCGCCTTATTCTAATCCATTAAGGGTTTTTAACCAATCTTATGCATCAAATAAGTGATTTTGTGTCGTTGGTTGAACATTCAGGTCATTTTTGTCATCCTTCGGCTTATTCTAATCCAAATAGGGTTTTTAAACAATCTTGTGCATCAGATAAGTGATTTTGTATCATTGGATTAACATTTAGGTCATTTTTGTCCTCCCTAGGCTGATTCTAATCCAATTAGGGTTTTTAACCAATCTTGTGCATCCAATAAGTGATTTTGTGTCAATGGTTGAACATTAAGGTCATTTTCCTCATCCTTTGGCTTATTCTAATCCAATTATGGTTTTTAATG
>JBBPBP010000001.1:52249716-52286075 GCA_037974735.1 Cicer chorassanicum | reverse complement strand
GGGTTTTTAACCAATCTTATGCATCGAATAAGTGATTTTGTGTCGTTGGTTGAACATTTAGGTCATTTTTGTCATCTTTTCGACTTATTCTAATCCAATTACAGTTTTTAACTAATCTTATGCATCCAATAATTGATTTTGTGTCATTGGTTGAACATTTAGGTCATTTTTGTCATCCTTCGGCTTATTCTAATCCAATTAGGGTCTTTAAACAATCTTGTGCATCAAATAAGTGATTTTGCGTCATTGGATTAACATTTAGGTCATTTTTGTCCTCCCTAGGCTGATTCTAATCCAATTAGGGTTTTAAACCAATCTTGTGCATCCAATAAGTGATTTTGTGTCATTGGTTGAACATTTAGGTCATTTTCATCCTCCCTAGGCTTATTCTAATCCAATAAGGGTTTTTAACCAATCTTGTGCATCCAATAAGTGATTTTGTGTCATTGGTTGAACATTTTCGTCATCCTTCGCCTTATTCTAATCCATTAAGGGTTTTTAACCAATCTTATGCATCAAATAAGTGATTTTGTGTCGTTGGTTGAACATTCAGGTCATTTTTGTCATCCTTCGGCTTATTCTAATCCAAATAGGGTTTTTAAACAATCTTGTGCATCAGATAAGTGATTTTGTATCATTGGATTAACATTTAGGTCATTTTTGTCCTCCCTAGGCTGATTCTAATCCAATTAGGGTTTTTAACCAATCTTGTGCATCCAATAAGTGATTTTGTGTCAATGGTTGAACATTAAGGTCATTTTCCTCATCCTTTGGCTTATTCTAATCCAATTATGGTTTTTAATGAATCTTCTGCATCCAATAAGTGATTTTGTGTCATTGGATTAGCATTTAGGTCATTTTCGTCATCCCTAGGCTTATTGTAATCCAAAAAGGGTTTGTAACCAATCTTATGGCTCCAATAAGTGATTTTGTGTCATTGAATAACATTTAGGCCATTTTCGTAATTCTTCGGCTTGTTCTTATCCAATTAAGGTTTTTAACCAATCTTGTGCATCCAATTAGTGATTTTGTGTCATTGGTTGAACATTTAGGATACTTTCGTCCTCCCTAGGCTTATTCTAATCCAATTAGGGTTTTTAACCAATCTTGTGCATCCAATAAGTGATTTTTTGTCGTTGGTTGAACATTTAGGTCATTTTTGTCCTTCCTAGGCTTATTCTAATCCAATTAGCGTTTTTAACGAGTCTTGTGCATCCAATAAGCGATTTTGTGTCATTGATTGAACATTTAGGTCATTTTTGTCATCCTTCGGCTTATTCTAATCCAATTAGGGTTTTTAACAAATCTTGTGCATCCAATAAGTGATTTTGTGTCATTGGATTAACATTTCGGTCATTTTCATCCTCCATAGACTTATTCTAAACCAATTTGGGTTTTTAAACAATCTTGTGCATCCAATTAGTGATGTTTTGCTATTGGTTGAACATTTATGTCATTTTCGTCATCCTTCGGCTTATTCTAATCCAATTAGGGTTTATAACCAATCTTGTGCATCCAATAAGTGTGTTTGTACCATTGGTTGAACATTTTGGTCATTTTCGTCATCCTTCAGCTTATTCTAATCCAATTAGGGTTTTTAACCAATCTTGTGCATCCAATAAGTGCTTTTGTGTCATTGGTCGAACATTTACGTCATTTATGTCCTTCCTTGGCTTATTCTTATCCAATTAGGGTTTTTAACCTATCTTGTGCATCAAATAAGTGATTTTGTGTCATTGATTGAACATTTAGGTCATTTTTGTCATCCTTCGGCTTATTCTAATCCAATTAGGGTTTTGAAAGAATCTTGTGCATCCAATAAGTGATTTTGTATCATAGGATTAACATTTAGGTCATTTTCGTCCTCCCTAGGCTTATTCTATTCCAATAAGTGTTTTTAACCAATCTTATGTATCCAATAAGTGATTTTGTGTCATTGGTTGAACATTTAGGCCATTTTCGTCATCATTCAGCTTATTCTAATCCAATTAGGGTTTTTAACCAATCTTGTGCATCCAATAAGTGATTTTGTGTCATTGGTTGAACATTTAGGTCATTTTCGTCCTCACTAGGCTTATTTTAATCCACTTAGGGTTTTTAACCAATCTTGTGCATCCAATAAGTGCATCTGTGTCATTGGTTGAACATTTAGGTCATTTTCGTCGTCCCTAGGCTTATTCTAATCAAATTAGGGTTTTAACCAATCTTGTGCATCCAATAAGTGATTTTGTGTCATTGGTTGAACATTTAAGTCATATTCGTCCTCCAAAGGCTTATTTAATCCAATTAGGGTTTTTAACCAATCTTGTGCATCCAATAAGTGATTTTGTGTCATTGGTTGAACATTTAGGTCATTTTCTTCCTCCCTAGGCTTATTCTAATCCAATAAGGATTTTTAACCAATCTTGTGCATCCAATAAGTGATTTTGTGTCATTGGTTGAACATTTTCATCATTCTTCGGCTTATTCTAATCCATTTTGGGTTTTTAACCAATCTTATGCATCGAATAAGTGATTTTGTGTCGTTGGTTGAACATTTAGGTCATTTTTGTCATCTTTTCGACTTATTCTAATCCAATTACAGTTTTTAACTAATCTTATGCATCCAATAATTGATTTTGTGTCATTGGTTGAACATTTAGGTCATTTTTGTCATCCTTCGGCTTATTCTAATCCAATTAGGGTCTTTAAACAATCTTGTGCATCAAATAAGTGATTTTGCGTCATTGGATTAACATTTAGGTCATTTTTGTCCTCCCTAGGCTGATTCTAATCCAATTAGGGTTTATAACCAATCTTATGCATCCAATAAGTGATTTTGTGTCATTGGTTGAACAGTTAGGTCATTTTGGTCATCCTTTGGCTTATTCTAATCCAATTAAGGTTTTTAATGAATCTTCTGCATCCAATAAGTGATTTTGTGTCATTGGATTAACATTTAGGTCATTTTCGTCATCCTTAGGCTTATTGTAATCCAATAAGGGTTTGTAACCAATCTTATGGATCCAATAAGTGATTTTGTGTCGTTGGTTGAACATTTAGGCCATTTTCGTCATTCTTCGGCTTATTCTTATCGAATTAGGGTTTTTAACAAATCTTGTGCATCCAATTAGTGCTTTTGTGTCATTGGTTGAACATTTAGGCCATTTTCGTCATTCTTCGGCTTATTCTTATCCAATTAGGGTTTTTAACCAATCTTGTGCATCCAATAAGTGATTTTTTGTCGTTGGTTGAACATTTAGGTCATTTTCGACCTCCATAGGCATATTCTAATCTAATTAGGGTTTTTAACCAATCTTGTGCATCCAACAACCGATTTTGTGTCATTGGTTGAACATTTAGGTTATTTTTGTCCTACATAGGCTTATTCTAATCCAATTAGGGTTTTTAACCAATCTTGTGCATCCAATAAGTGATTTTGTGTCATTGGATTAACATTTAGGTCATGTTAGTCCTCCCTAGGCTTATTCTAATCCAATTAGGGTTTTTAATCAATCTTGTACATCCAATAAGTGATTTTGTGTCATTGGTTGAACATTCAGGTTATTTTTGTCATCCTTCACCTTATTCTAATCCAATTAGGGTTCTTCACCAATCTTGTGCAGCAAATCAGTGATTTTGTGTCATTGGAATTACATTTAGGTCATTTTGGTCCTCCCTAGGCTTATTCTAATCCAATTAGGGTTTTTAACCAATCTTGTACATCCAATAAGTGATTTTGTGTCATTGGTTGAACATTTAGGTCATTTTCGTCATCCTTCGGCTTATTCTAATCAAATTAGGGTTTTCAACGAATCTTGTGCATCCAATTAGACATTTTGTGTCATTGGATTTACATTTAGGTCATTTTTGTAATCCTTCGGCTTATTCAAATCCAATTAGGGTTTTGAACGAATCTTGTGCATCCAATAAATGATTTTGTGTCATTGGATTAACATTTAGGTCATTTTCGTCATCCTTTGGCTTATTCTAATACAATTAAGGTTTTTAATGAATCTTCTACATCCAATAAGTGATTTTGTGTCATTGGTTGAACATTTAGGTCATTTTTGTCCTCACTAGGCTTACTCTAATCCACTTAGGGTTTTTAACCAATCTTGTGCATCCAATAAGTGATTTTGTGTCATTGGTTGAACATTTAGGTCATTTTCGTCCTCCCTAGACTTATTCTAAACCAATTAGGGTTTTTAAACAATCTTGTGCATCTAATAAGTGATGTTCTGCTTTTGGTTGAACATTAAGGTCATTTCCGTCGTCCTTCAGCTTATTCTAATCCAATTAGGGTTTTTAACCAATCTTGTACATCCAATAAGTGCGTTTGTACCATTGGTTGAACATTTTGGTCATTTTCGTCATCCTTCGGCTTATTCTAATCCAATTAGGGTTTTTAACGAATCTTGTGCATCCAATAAGTGATTTTGTGTCATTGGATTAACATTTCGGTCATTTTCATCCTCCATAGACTTATTCTAAACCAATTTGGGTTTTTAAACAATCTTGTGCATCCAATTAGTGATGTTCTGCTATTGGTTGAACATTTATGTCATTTTCGTCATCCTTCGGCTTATTCTAATCCAATTAGGGTTTATAACCAATCTTGTGCATCCAATAAGTGTGTTTGTACCATTGGTTGAACATTTTGGTCATTTTCGTCATCCTTCAGCTTATTCTAATCCAATTAGGGTTTTTAACCAATCTTGTGCATCCAATAAGTGCTTTTGTGTCATTGGTCGAACATTTACGTCATTTATGTCCTTCCTTGGCTTATTCTTATCCAATTAGGGTTTTTAACCTATCTTGTGCATCAAATAAGTGATTTTGTGTCATTGATTGAACATTTAGGTCATTTTCGTCCTCACTAGGCTTATTCTAATCCACTAAGGGTTTTTATCCAATCTTGTGCATCCAATAAGTGATTTTGTGTCATTGGTTGAACATTTTCATCATTCTTCGGCTTATTCTAATCCATTTAGGGTTTTTAACCAATCTTATGCATCGAATAAGTGATTTTGTGTCGTTGGTTGAACATTTAGGTTATTTTTGTCATCTTTTCTACTTATTCTAATCCAATTACAGTTTTTAATTAATCTTATGCATCCAAAAAGTGATTTTGTGTCATTGGTTAAACATTTAGGCCATTTTCGTCATCATTCGGCTTATTCTAATCCAATTAGGGTTTTTAACCAATCTTGTGCATTCAATAAGTGATTTTGTGTCATTGGTTGAACATTTAGGTCATTTTCGGTCTCACTAGGCTTATTCTAATCCACTTAGGGTTTTTAACCAATCTTATACATCCAATAAGTGATTTTGTGTCATTGGTTGAACATTTAGGTCATTTTTGTCATCCTTCGGCTTATTCTAATCCAAATAGGGTTTTTCTCCAATCTTGTGCAACAAATAAGTGATTTTGTGTCATTTTGGTCCTCCCTAGGCTTATTCTAATCCAATTAGGGTTTTTGTCCGATCTTGTACATCCAATAAGTGATTTTGTGTCATTGGTTGAACATTTAGGTCATTTTCGTCATCCTTCGGCTTATTCTAATCCAATTAGGGTTTTCAACGAATCTTGTGCATCCAATAAGACATTTTGTGTCATTGGATTAACATTTAGGTCATTTTTGTCATCCTTCGGCTTATTCTAATCCAATTAGGGTTTTTAACGAATCTTGTGCCTCCAATAAGTAATTTGGTGTCATTGGATTAACATTTAGGTCATTTTCGTCCTCCCTAGACTTATTCTAATCAAATAAGTATTTTTAACCAATATTATGCATCCAATAAGTGATTTTGTGTCATTGGTTGAACATTTAGGCCATTTTCGTCATCATTCGGCTTATGCTAATCCAATTAGGGTTTTTAACCAATCTTGTGCATCCAATAAATGATTTTGTGTCATTGGTTGAACATTTAGGTCATTTTCGTCCTCACAAGGCTTATTCTAATCCACTTAGGGTTTTTAACCAATCTTGTGCATCCAATAAGCGATTTTGTGTCATTGGTTGAACGTTTAGGTCATTTTCGTGCTCCCTAGACTTATTCTAATCAAATAAGTATTTTTAACCAATATTATGCATCCAATAAGTGATTTTGTGTCATTGGTTGAACATTTAGGCCATTTTCGTCATCATTCAGCTTATTCTAATCCAATTAGGGTTTTTAACCAATCTTGTGCATCCAATAAGTGCTTTTGTGTCATTGGTCGAACATTTACGTCATTTATGTCCTTCCTTGGCTTATTCTTATCCAATTAGGGTTTTTAACCTATCTTGTGCATCAAATAAGTGATTTTGTGTCATTGATTGAACATTTAGGTCATTTTTGTCATCCTTCGGCTTATTCTAATCCAATTAGGGTTTTGAAAGAATCTTGTGCATCCAATAAGTGATTTTGTATCATAGGATTAACATTTAGGTCATTTTCGTCCTCCCTAGGCTTATTCTATTCCAATAAGTGTTTTTAACCAATCTTATGTATCCAATAAGTGATTTTGTGTCATTGGTTGAACATTTAGGCCATTTTCGTCATCATTCAGCTTATTCTAATCCAATTAGGGTTTTTAACCAATCTTGTGCATCCAATAAGTGATTTTGTGTCATTGGTTGAACATTTAGGTCATTTTCGTCCTCACTAGACTTATTCTAATCCACTTAGGGTTTTTAACCAATCTTGTGCATCCAATAAGTGCATCTGTGTCATTGGTTGAACATTTAGGTCATTTTCGTCGTCCCTAGGCTTATTCTAATCAAATTAGGGTTTTAACCAATCTTGTGCATCCAATAAGTGATTTTGTGTCATTGGTTGAACATTTAAGTCATATTCGTCCTCCAAAGGCTTATTTAATCCAATTAGGGTTTTTAACCAATCTTGTGCATCCAATAAGTGATTTTGTGTCATTGGTTGAACATTTAGGTCATTTTCATCCTCCCTAGGCTTATTCTAATCCGATAAGGGTTTTTAACCAATCTTGTGCATCCAATAAGTGATTTTGTGTCATTGGTTGAACATTTTCATCATTCTTCGGCTTATTCTAATCCATTTAGGGTTTTTAACCAATCTTATGCATCGAATAAGTGATTTTGTGTCGTTGGTTGAACATTTAGGTCATTTTTGTCATCTTTTCGACTTATTCTAATCCAATTACAGTTTTTAACTAATCTTATGCATCCAATAATTGATTTTGTGTCATTGGTTGAACATTTAGGTCATTTTTGTCATCCTTCGGCTTATTCTAATCCAATTAGGGTCTTTAAACAATCTTGTGCATCAAATAAGTGATTTTGCGTCATTGGATTAACATTTAGGTCATTTTTGTCCTCCCTAGGCTGATTCTAATCCAATTAGGGTTTATAACCAATCTTATGCATCCAATAAGTGATTTTGTGTCATTGGTTGAACAGTTAGGTCATTTTGGTCATCCTTTGGCTTATTCTAATCCAATTAAGGTTTTTAATGAATCTTCTGCATCCAATAAGTGATTTTGTGTCATTGGATTAACATTTAGGTCATTTTCGTCATCCTTAGGCTTATTGTAATCCAA
Organism: Cicer chorassanicum; assembly: GCA_037974735.1. Classification (NCBI taxonomy): domain Eukaryota; kingdom Viridiplantae; phylum Streptophyta; class Magnoliopsida; order Fabales; family Fabaceae; genus Cicer; species Cicer chorassanicum. The sequence goes on along the minus strand of JBBPBP010000001.1, from coordinate 52,278,535 downwards.
TAAGGGTTTGTAACCAATCTTATGGATCCAATAAGTGATTTTGTGTCGTTGGTTGAACATTTAGGCCATTTTCGTCATTCTTCGGCTTATTCTTATCGAATTAGGGTTTTTAACAAATCTTGTGCATCCAATTAGTGCTTTTGTGTCATTGGTTGAACATTTAGGCCATTTTCGTCATTCTTCGGCTTATTCTTATCCAATTAGTGTTTTTAACCAATCTTGTGCATCCAATAAGTGATTTTTTGTCGTTGGTTGAACATTTAGGTCATTTTCGACCTCCATAGGCATATTCTAATCTAATTAGGGTTTTTAACCAATCTTGTGCATCCAACAACCGATTTTGTGTCATTGGTTGAACATTTAGGTTATTTTTGTCCTACATAGGCTTATTCTAATCCAATTAGGGTTTTTAACCAATCTTGTGCATCCAATAAGTGATTTTGTGTCATTGGATTAACATTTAGGTCATGTTAGTCCTCCCTAGGCTTATTCTAATCCAATTAGGGTTTTTAATCAATCTTGTACATCCAATAAGTGATTTTGTGTCATTGGTTGAACATTCAGGTCATTTTTGTCATCCTTCACCTTATTCTAATCCAATTAGGGTTCTTCACCAATCTTGTGCAGCAAATCAGTGATTTTGTGTCATTGGATTAACATTTAGGTCATTTTGGTCCTCCCTAGGCTTATTCTAATCCAATTAGGGTTTTTAACCAATCTTGTACATCCAATAAGTGATTTTGTGTCATTGGTTGAACATTTAGGTCATTTTCGTCATCCTTCGGCTTATTCTAATCAAATTAGGGTTTTCAACGAATCTTGTGCATCCAATTAGACATTTTGTGTCATTGGATTTACATTTAGGTCATTTTTGTAATCCTTCGGCTTATTCAAATCCAATTAGGGTTTTGAACGAATCTTGTGCATCCAATAAATGATTTTGTGTCATTGGATTAACATTTAGGTCATTTTCGTCATCCTTTGGCTTATTCTAATACAATTAAGGTTTTTAATGAATCTTCTACATCCAATAAGTGATTTTGTGTCATTGGTTGAACATTTAGGTCATTTTTGTCCTCACTAGGCTTACTCTAATCCACTTAGGGTTTTTAACCAATCTTGTGCATCCAATAAGTGATTTTGTGTCATTGGTTGAACATTTAGGTCATTTTCGTCCTCCCTAGACTTATTCTAAACCAATTAGGGTTTTTAAACAATCTTGTGCATCTAATAAGTGATGTTCTGCTTTTGGTTGAACATTAAGGTCATTTCCGTCGTCCTTCAGCTTATTCTAATCCAATTAGGGTTTTTAACCAATCTTGTACATCCAATAAGTGCGTTTGTACCATTGGTTGAACATTTTGGTCATTTTCGTCATCCTTCGGCTTATTCTAATCCAATTAGGGTTTTTAACGAATCTTGTGCATCCAATAAGTGATTTTGTGTCATTGGATTAACATTTCGGTCATTTTCATCCTCCATAGACTTATTCTAAACCAATTTGGGTTTTTAAACAATCTTGTGCATCCAATTAGTGATGTTCTGCTATTGGTTGAACATTTATGTCATTTTCGTCATCCTTCGGCTTATTCTAATCCAATTAGGGTTTATAACCAATCTTGTGCATCCAATAAGTGTGTTTGTACCATTGGTTGAACATTTTGGTCATTTTCGTCATCCTTCAGCTTATTCTAATCCAATTAGGGTTTTTAACCAATCTTGTGCATCCAATAAGTGCTTTTGTGTCATTGGTCGAACATTTACGTCATTTATGTCCTTCCTTGGCTTATTCTTATCCAATTAGGGTTTTTAACCTATCTTGTGCATCAAATAAGTGATTTTGTGTCATTGATTGAACATTTAGGTCATTTTTGTCATCCTTCGGCTTATTCTAATCCAATTAGGGTTTTGAAAGAATCTTGTGCATCCAATAAGTGATTTTGTATCATAGGATTAACATTTAGGTCATTTTCGTCCTCCCTAGGCTTATTCTATTCCAATAAGTGTTTTTAACCAATCTTATGTATCCAATAAGTGATTTTGTGTCATTGGTTGAACATTTAGGCCATTTTCGTCATCATTCAGCTTATTCTAATCCAATTAGGGTTTTTAACCAATCTTGTGCATCCAATAAGTGATTTTGTGTCATTGGTTGAACATTTAGGTCATTTTCGTCCTCACTAGACTTATTCTAATCCACTTAGGGTTTTTAACCAATCTTGTGCATCCAATAAGTGCATCTGTGTCATTGGTTGAACATTTAGGTCATTTTCGTCGTCCCTAGGCTTATTCTAATCAAATTAGGGTTTTAACCAATCTTGTGCATCCAATAAGTGATTTTGTGTCATTGGTTGAACATTTAAGTCATATTCGTCCTCCAAAGGCTTATTTAATCCAATTAGGGTTTTTAACCAATCTTGTGCATCCAATAAGTGATTTTGTGTCATTGGTTGAACATTTAGGTCATTTTCATCCTCCCTAGGCTTATTCTAATCCGATAAGGGTTTTTAACCAATCTTGTGCATCCAATAAGTGATTTTGTGTCATTGGTTGAACATTTTCATCATTCTTCGGCTTATTCTAATCCATTTAGGGTTTTTAACCAATCTTATGCATCGAATAAGTGATTTTGTGTCGTTGGTTGAACATTTAGGTCATTTTTGTCATCTTTTCGACTTATTCTAATCCAATTACAGTTTTTAACTAATCTTATGCATCCAATAATTGATTTTGTGTCATTGGTTGAACATTTAGGTCATTTTTGTCATCCTTCGGCTTATTCTAATCCAATTAGGGTCTTTAAACAATCTTGTGCATCAAATAAGTGATTTTGCGTCATTGGATTAACATTTAGGTCATTTTTGTCCTCCCTAGGCTGATTCTAATCCAATTAGGGTTTTTAACCAATCTTATGCATCCAATAAGTGATTTTGTGTCATTGGTTGAACAGTTAGGTCATTTTGGTCATCCTTTGGCTTATTCTAATCCAATTAAGGTTTTTAATGAATCTTCTGCATCCAATAAGTGATTTTGTGTCATTGGATTAACATTTAGGTCATTTTCGTCATCCTTAGGCTTATTGTAATCCAATAAGGGTTTGTAACCAATCTTATGGATCCAATAAGTGATTTTGTGTCGTTGGTTGAACATTTAGGCCATTTTCGTCATTCTTCGGCTTATTCTTATCGAATTAGGGTTTTTAACAAATCTTGTGCATCCAATTAGTGCTTTTGTGTCATTGGTTGAACATTTAGGCCATTTTCGTCATTCTTCGGCTTATTCTTATCCAATTAGTGTTTTTAACCAATCTTGTGCATCCAATAAGTGATTTTTTGTCGTTGGTTGAACATTTAGGTCATTTTCGACCTCCATAGGCATATTCTAATCTAATTAGGGTTTTTAACCAATCTTGTGCATCCAACAACCGATTTTGTGTCATTGGTTGAACATTTAGGTTATTTTTGTCCTACATAGGCTTATTCTAATCCAATTAGGGTTTTTAACCAATCTTGTGCATCCAATAAGTGATTTTGTGTCATTGGATTAACATTTAGGTCATGTTAGTCCTCCCTAGGCTTATTCTAATCCAATTAGGGTTTTTAATCAATCTTGTACATCCAATAAGTGATTTTGTGTCATTGGTTGAACATTCAGGTCATTTTTGTCATCCTTCACCTTATTCTAATCCAATTAGGGTTCTTCACCAATCTTGTGCAGCAAATCAGTGATTTTGTGTCATTGGATTAACATTTAGGTCATTTTGGTCCTCCCTAGGCTTATTCTAATCCAATTAGGGTTTTTAACCAATCTTGTACATCCAATAAGTGATTTTGTGTCATTGGTTGAACATTTAGGTCATTTTCGTCATCCTTCGGCTTATTCTAATCAAATTAGGGTTTTCAACGAATCTTGTGCATCCAATAAGACATTTTGTGTCATTGGATTAACATTTAGGTCATTTTTGTAATCCTTCGGCTTATTCAAATCCAATTAGGGTTTTGAACGAATCTTGTGCATCCAATAAATGATTTTGCGTCATTGGATTAACATTTAGGTCATTTTCGTCATCCTTTGGCTTATTCTAATACAATTAAGGTTTTTAATGAATCTTCTACATCCAATAAGTGATTTTGTGTCATTGGTTGAACATTTAGGTCATTTTTGTCCTCACTAGGCTTACTCTAATCCACTTAGGGTTTTTAACCAATCTTGTGCATCCAATAAGTGATTTTGTGTCATTGGTTGAACATTTAGGTCATTTTTGTCCTCCCTAGACTTATTCTAAACCAATTAGGGTTTTTAAACAATCTTGTGCATCTAATAAGTGATGTTCTGCTTTTGGTTGAACATTAAGGTCATTTTCGTCGTCCTTCAGCTTATTCTAATCCAATTAGGGTTTTTAACCAATCTTGTACATCCAATAAGTGCGTTTGTACCATTGGTTGAACATTTTGGTCATTTTCGTCATCCTTCGGCTTTTTCTAATCCAATTAGGGTTTTCAACGAATCTTGTGCATCCAATAAGACATTTTGTGTCATTGGATTAACATTTAGGTCATCTTTGTCATCCTTTGGCTTATTCTAATCCAATTAGGGTTTTGAACGAATCTTGTGCATCCATTAACTGATTTTGTGTCGTTGGATTAACATTTAGGTCATTTTCGTCCTCCCTAGGCTTATATAAATCCAATAAGTGTTTTTAACAAATCTTATGCATCCAAAAAGTGATTTTGTGTCATTGGTTAAACATTTAGGCCATTTTCGTCATCATTCGGCTTAATCTAATCCAATTAGGGTTTTTAACCAATCTTGTGCATTCAATAAGTGATTTTGTGTCATTGGTTGAACATTTAGGTCATTTTCGTCCTCACTAGGCTTATTCTAATCCACTTAGGGTTTTTAACCAATCTTATACATCCAATAAGTGATTTTGTGTCATTGGTTGAACATTTAGGTCATTTTTGTCATCCTTCGGCTTATTCTAATCCAAATAGGGTTTTTCTCCAATCTTGTGCAACAAATAAGTGATTTTGTGTCATTTTGGTCCTCCCTAGGCTTATTCTAATCCAATTAGGGTTTTTGTCCGATCTTGTACATCCAATAAGTGATTTTGTGTCATTGGTTGAACATTTAGGTCATTTTCGTCATCCTTCGGCTTATTCTAATCCAATTAGGGTTTTCAACGAATCTTGTGCATCCAATAAGACATTTTGTGTCATTGGATTAACATTTAGGTCATTTTTGTAATCCTTCGGCTTATTCAAATCCAATTAGGGTTTTGAACGAATCTTGTGCATCCAATAAATGATTTTGCGTCATTGGATTAACATTTAGGTCATTTTCGTCATCCTTTGGCTTATTCTAATACAATTAAGGTTTTTAATGAATCTTCTACATCCAATAAGTGATTTTGTGTCATTGGTTGAACATTTAGGTCATTTTTGTCCTCACTAGGCTTACTCTAATCCACTTAGGGTTTTTAACCAATCTTGTGCATCCAATAAGTGATTTTGTGTCATTGGTTGAACATTTAGGTCATTTTTGTCCTCCCTAGACTTATTCTAAACCAATTAGGGTTTTTAAACAATCTTGTGCATCTAATAAGTGATGTTCTGCTTTTGGTTGAACATTAAGGTCATTTTCGTCGTCCTTCAGCTTATTCTAATCCAATTAGGGTTTTTAACCAATCTTGTACATCCAATAAGTGCGTTTGTACCATTGGTTGAACATTTTGGTCATTTTCGTCATCCTTCGGCTTTTTCTAATCCAATTAGGGTTTTCAACGAATCTTGTGCATCCAATAAGACATTTTGTGTCATTGGATTAACATTTAGGTCATCTTTGTCATCCTTTGGCTTATTCTAATCCAATTAGGGTTTTGAACGAATCTTGTGCATCCATTAACTGATTTTGTGTCGTTGGATTAACATTTAGGTCATTTTCGTCCTCCCTAGGCTTATATAAATCCAATAAGTGTTTTTAACAAATCTTATGCATCCAAAAAGTGATTTTGTGTCATTGGTTAAACATTTAGGCCATTTTCGTCATCATTCGGCTTAATCTAATCCAATTAGGGTTTTTAACCAATCTTGTGCATTCAATAAGTGATTTTGTGTCATTGGTTGAACATTTAGGTCATTTTCGTCCTCACTAGGCTTATTCTAATCCACTTAGGGTTTTTAACCAATCTTATACATCCAATAAGTGATTTTGTGTCATTGGTTGAACATTTAGGTCATTTTTGTCATCCTTCGGCTTATTCTAATCCAATTAGGGTTTTTCTCCAATCTTGTGCAACAAATAAGTGATTTTGCGTCATTTTGGTCCTCCCTAGGCTTATTCTAATCCAATTAGGGTTTTTGTCCGATCTTGTACATCCAATAAGCGATTTTGTGTCATTGGTTGAACATTTAGGTCATTTTCGTCATCCTTCGGCTTATTCTAATCCAATTAGGGTTTTCAACGAATCTTGTGCATCCAATAAGACATTTTGTGTCATTGGATTAACATTTAGGTGATTTTTGTCATCCTTCGGCTTATTCTAATCCAATTAGGGTTTTTAACGAATCTTGTGCCTCCAATAAGTAATTTGGTGTCATTGGATTAACATTTAGGTCATTTTCGTCCTCCCTAGACTTATTCTAATCAAATAAGTATTTTTAACCAATATTATGCATCCAATAAGTGATTTTGTGTCATTGGTTGAACATTTAGGCCATTTTCGTCATCATTCGGCTTATTCTAATCCACTTAGGGTTTTTAACCAATCTTGTGCATCCAATAAGTGATTTTGTGTCATTGGTTGAACATTTAGGTCATTTTCGTCCTCACTAGGCTTATTCTAATCCACTAAGGGTTTTTAACCAATCTTGTGCATCCAATAAGTGATTTTGTGTCATTGGTTGAACATTTTCATCATTCTTCGGCTTATTCTAATCCATTTAGGGTTTTTAACCAATCTTATGCATCGAATAAGTGATTTTGTGTCGTTGGTTGAACATTTAGGTCATTTTTGTCATCTTTTCTACTTATTCTAATCCAATTACAGTTTTTAATTAATCTTATGCATCCAATAATTGATTTTGTGTCATTGGTTGAACATTTAGGTCATTTTTGTCATCCTTCGGCTTATTCTAATCCAATTAGGGTCTTTAAACAATCTTGTGCATCAAATAAGTGATTTTGCGTCATTAGATTAACATTTAGGTCATTTTTGTCCTCCCTAGGCTGATTCTAATCCAATTAGGGTTTTTAACCAATCTTATGCATGCAATAAGTGATTTTGTGTCATTGGTTGAACAGTTAGGTCATTTTGGTCATCCTTTGGCTTATTCTAATCCACTTAGGGTTTTTAACCAATCTTGTGCATCCAATAAGTGATTTTGTGTCATTGGTTGAACATTTAGGTCATTTTCGTCCTCACTAGGCTTATTCTAATCCACTAAGGGTTTTTAACCAATCTTGTGCATCCAATAAGTGATTTTGTGTCATTGGTTGAACATTTTCATCATTCTTCGGCTTATTCTAATCCATTTAGGGTTTTTAACCAATCTTATGCATCGAATAAGTGATTTTGTGTCGTTGGTTGAACATTTAGGTTATTTTTGTCATCTTTTCTACTTATTCTAATCCAATTACAGTTTTTAATTAATCTTATGCATCCAAAAAGTGATTTTGTGTCATTGGTTAAACATTTAGGCCATTTTCGTCATCATTCGGCTTATTCTAATCCAATTAGGGTTTTTAACCAATCTTGTGCATTCAATAAGTGATTTTGTGTCATTGGTTGAACATTTAGGTCATTTTCGTCCTCACTAGGCTTATTCTAATCCACTTAGGGTTTTTAACCAATCTTATACATCCAATAAGTGATTTTGTGTCATTGGTTGAACATTTAGGTCATTTTTGTCATCCTTCGGCTTATTCTAATCCAAATAGGGTTTTTCTCCAATCTTGTGCAACAAATAAGTGATTTTGTGTCATTTTGGTCCTCCCTAGGCTTATTCTAATCCAATTAGGGTTTTTGTCCGATCTTGTACATCCAATAAGTGATTTTGTGTCATTGGTTGAACATTTAGGTCATTTTCGTCATCCTTCGGCTTATTCTAATCCAATTAGGGTTTTCAACGAATCTTGTGCATCCAATAAGACATTTTGTGTCATTGGATTAACATTTAGGTCATTTTTGTCATCCTTCGGCTTATTCTAATCCAATTAGGGTTTTTAACGAATCTTGTGCCTCCAATAAGTAATTTGGTGTCATTGGATTAACATTTAGGTCATTTTCGTCCTCCCTAGACTTATTCTAATCAAATAAGTATTTTTAACCAATATTATGCATCCAATAAGTGATTTTGTGTCATTGGTTGAACATTTAGGCCATTTTCGTCATCATTCGGCTTATGCTAATCCAATTAGGGTTTTTAACCAATCTTGTGCATCCAATAAATGATTTTGTGTCATTGGTTGAACATTTAGGTCATTTTCGTCCTCACAAGGCTTATTCTAATCCACTTAGGGTTTTTAACCAATCTTGTGCATCCAATAAGCGATTTTGTGTCATTGGTTGAACGTTTAGGTCATTTTCGTGCTCCCTAGACTTATTCTAAACCAATTAGGGTTTTTAAACACTCTTGTGCATCCAATAAGTGATGTTCTGCTTTTGGTTGAACATTTATGTCATTTTCGCGTCCTTCAACTTATTCTAATCCAATTAGGGTTTTTAACCAATCTTGCGCATCCAATAAGTGTGTTTGTACCAATGGTTGAACATTTTGGTCATTTTCGTCATCCTTCGGCTTATTCTAATCCAATTAGGGTGTTTAACCAATCTTTTGCATCCAATAAGTGCGTTTGTGTCATTGGTCGAACATTTAGGTCATTTTCGTCCTTCCTAGGCATATTCTAATACAATTAGGGTTTTTAACCAATCTTGTGCATCCAATAAGTGATTTTGTGTCGATGATTGAACATTTAGGTCATTTTTGTCATCCTTCGGCTTATTCTAATCCAATTAGGGTTTTTAACGAATCTTGTGCCTCCAATAAGTAATTTTGTGTCATTGGATTAACATTTAGGTCATTTTCGTCCTCCCTAGACTTATTCTAATCAAATAAGTATTTTTAACCAATCTTATGCATCCAATAAGTGATTTTGTGTCATTGGTTGAACATTTAGGCCATTTTCGTCATCATTCGGCTTATTCTAATCCAATTAGGGTTTTTAACCAATCTTGTGCATCCAATAAGTGATTTTGTGTCATTGGTTGAACATTTAGGTCATTTTCGTCCTCACTAGGCTTATTCTAATCCACTTAGGGTTTTTAACCAATCTTGTGCATCCAATAAGCGATTTTGTGTCATTGGTTGAACATTTAGGTCATTTTCGTGCTCCCTAGACTTAATCTAAACCAATTAGGGTTTTTAAACAATCTTGTGCATCCAATAAGTGATGTTCTGCTTTTGGGTGAACATTTATGTCATTTTCGTCGTCCTTCAACTTATTCTAATCCAATTAGGGTTTTTAACCAATCTTGTGCATCCAATAAGTGCGTTTGTACCAATGGTTGAACATTTTGGTCATTTTCGTCATCCTTCGGCTTATTCTAATCCAATTAGGGTGTTTAACCAATCTTTTGCATCCAATAAGTGCGTTTGTGTCATTGGTCGAACATTTTGGTCATTTTCGTCCTTCCTAGGCATATTCTAATACAATTAGGGTTTTTAACCAATCTTGTGCATCCAATAAGTGATTTTGTGTCGATGATTGAACATTTAGGTCATTTTTGTCATCCTTCGGCTTATTCTAATCCAATTAGGGGTTTTAACGAATCTTGTGCATCCCATAAGTGATTTTGTGTCCTTGGATTAACATTTAGTCATTTTCGTCCTCCCTAGGCTTATTCTAATCCAATAAGTGTTTTTAACCAATCTTATGCATCCAATAAGTGATTTATTGTCATTGGTTGAACATTAAGGCCATTTTCGTCATCATTCAGCTTATTCTAATCCAATTAGGGTTTTTAACCAATCTTGTGCATCCAGTAAGTGATTTTGTGTCATTGGTTGAACAATTAGGTCATTTTCGTCCTCACTAGGCTTATTCTAATCCACTTAGGGTTTTTAACCAATCTTGTGCATCCAATAAGTGCATTTGTCGCATTGGTTGAACATTTAGGTCATTTTCGTCGTCCCTAGGCTTATTCCAATCAAATTAGGGTTTTAACCAATCTTGAGCATCCAATAAGTGATTTTGTCTTATTGGTTGAACATTTAGGTCATATTCATCCTCCAAAGGCTTATTTAATCCAATTAGGGTTTTTAACCAATCTTGTGCATCCAATTAGTGATTTTGTGTCATTGGTTGAACATTTAGGATATTTTCGTCCTCTTTAGGCTTATTCTAATTTAATTAGGGTTTTTAACCAATCTTGTGCATCCAATAAGTGATTTTTTGTCGTTGGATGAACATTTAGGTCATTTTCGTCCTCCATAGGCATATTGTAATCCAATTAGAGTTTTTAACCAATCTTGTGCATCCAATAACCGATTTTGTGTCATTGGTTGAACATTTAGGTCATTTTCTTCCTACATAGGCTTATTCTAATCCAATTAGGGGTTTTAACCAATCTTGTGCATCCAATAAGTGATTTTGTGTCATTGGTTGAACATTTAGGTCATTTTCGTCCTCACTAGGCTTATTCTAATCCACTTACGGGTTTTAACCAATCTTGTGCATCCAATAAGTGCATTTGTGTCATTGGTTGAACATTTAGGTCATATTCGTCCTCCCAAGGCTTATTCTATTCCAGTAAGGGTTTTTAACCAATCTTGTGCATCCAATAAGTGATTTTACGTCATTGGTTGAACATTTTCGTCATCCTTCGGATTATTCTAATCCAATTACGATTTTAAACCAATCTTATGCATCGAATAAGTGATTTTGTGACGTTGGTTGAACATTTAGGATATTTTCGTCCTCCCTAGGCTTATTCTAATCCAATTAGTGTTTTTAACCAATCTTGTGCATCCAATAAGTGATTTTTTGTCGTTGGTTGAACATTTAGGTCATTTTGGTCCTCCATAGGCATATTCTAATCTAATTAGAGTTTTTAACCAATCTTGTGCATCCAATAACCGATTTTGTGACATTGGTTGAACATTTAGGTCATTTTCTTTCTACATAGGCTTATTCTAATCCAATTAGGGTTTTTAACCAATCTTCTGCATCCAATAAGTGATTTTGTGTCATTGGGTTAACATTTAGGTCATTTTGGTCCTCCCTAGGCGTATTCTAATCCAATTAGGGTTTTTAACCAATCTTGTACATCCAATAAGGGATTTTGTGTCATTGGTTGAACATGTAGGTCATTTTTGTCATCCTTCGGCTTGTTCTAATCCAATTAGGGTTTTTCACCAATCTTGTGGATCAAATAAGTGATTTTGTGTCATTGGATTAACATTTAGGTCATTTTGGTCCTCCCTAGGCTTATTCTAATACAATTAGGGTTTTTAACCAATCTTGTACATCCAATAAGTAATTTTGTGTCATTGGTTGAATATTTAGGTCATTTTCGTCATCCTTCGGCTTATTCTAATCCAATTAGGGTTTTTAACGAATTTTGTGCATCCAATAAGACATTTTGTGTTATTGGATTAACATTTAGGTCATTTTTATCATCCTTCGGCTTATTCGAATCCAATTAGGGTTTTTAAGGAATCTTGTGCATTCAATAAGTGATTTTGTGTCATTGGATTAACATTTAGGTCATTTTCGTCCTCCCTAGACTTATTCTAATCAAATAAGTATTTTTAACCAATCTTATGCATCCAATAAGTGATTTTGTGTCATTGGTTGATCATTTAGGCCATTTTCGTCGTCATTCGGCTTATTCTAATCCAATTAGGGTTTTTAACCAATCTTGTGCATCCAATAAACGATTTTGTGTCATTGGTTGAACATTTAGGTCATTTTCGTGCTCCTTAGACTTATTCTAAACCAATTAGGGTTTTTAACCAATCTTGTGCATCCAATAAGTGATGTTCTGCTTTTGGTTGAACATTTATGTCATTTTCGTCGTCCTTCAGCTTATTCTAATCCAATTAGGGTTTTAACCAATCTTGTGCATCCAATAAGTGCGTTTGTACCATTGGTTGAACATTTTGGTCATTTTCGTCATCCTTCGGCTTATTCTAATCCAATTAGGGTTTTTAACCAATCTTTTGCATCCAATAAGTGATTTTGTGTCATTGGTCGAACATTTAGGTCATTTTCGTCCTTCCTAGGCATATCCTAATTCAATTTGGGTTTTTAACCAATCTTGTGCATCCAATAAGTGATTTTATGTCGAAGATTGAACATTTAGGTCATTTTTGTCATCCTTCGACTTATTCTAATCCAATTAGGGGTTTTAACGAATCTTGTGCATCCAATAAGTGATTTTGTGTCCTTGGATTAACATTTGGTCATTTTGTCCTCCCTAGGCTTATTATAATCCAATAAGTGTTTCTAACCAATCTTATGCATCCAATTAGTGATTTTTTGTCATTGGTTGAACATTTAGGCCATTTTCGTCATCATTCAGTTTATTCTAATCCAATTAGGGTTTTTAACCAATCTTGTGCATCCAGTAAGTGATTTTGTGTCATTGGTTGAACATTTAGGTCATTTTCGTCCTCACTAGGCTTATTCTAGTCCACTTAGGGTTTTTAACCAATCTTGTGCATCCAATAAGTGCATTTGTGGCATTGGTTGAACATTTAGGTCATTTTCGTCGTCCCTAGGCTTATTTTAATCAAATTAGGGTTTTAACCAATCTTGTGCATCCAATAAGTGATTTTGTCTTATTGGTTGAACATTTAGGTCGTATTCGTCCTCCAAAGGTTTATTTAATCCAATTAGGGTTTTTAACCAATCTTGTGCATCCAATTAGTGATTTTGTGTCATTGGTTGAACATTTAGGATATTTTCGTCCTCCTTAGGCTTATTCTAATCCAATTAGGGTTTTTAACCAATCTTGTGCATCCAATAAGTGATTTTTTGTCTTTGGTTGAACATTTAGGTCATTTTCGTCCTCCATAGGCATATTATAATCAATTAGAGTTTTGAACCAATCTTGTGCATCCAATAACCGATTTTGTGTCATCGGTTAAACATTTAGGTCATTTTCTTCCTACATAGGCTTATTCTAATCCAATTAGGGTTTTTAACCAATCTTGTGGATCAAATAAGTGATTTTATGTCATTGGATTAACATTTAGGTCATTTTGGTCCTCCCTAGGCTTATTCTAATCCAATTAGGGTTTTTAACCAATCTTGTGGATCAAATAAGTGATTTTATGTCATAGGATTAACATTTAGGTCATTTTGGTCCTCCCTAGGCTTATTCTAATCCAATTAGGGTTTTTAACCAATCTTGTACATCCAATAAGTGATTTTGTGTCATTGGTTGAATATTTAGGTCATTTTCGTCATCCTTCGGCTTATTCTAATCCAATAAGGGTTTTCAACGAATCTTGTGCATCCAATAAGACATTTTGTGTTATTGGATTAATATTTAGGTCATTTTTATCATCCTTCGGCTTATTCTAATCCAATTAGGATTTTTAACGAATCTTGTGCGTCCAATAAGTGATTTTGTATCATTGGATTAACATTTAGGTCATTTTCGTCCTCCCTAGGATTATTCTAATCCAATAAGTGTTTTTAACCAATCTTATGCATCCAATAAATGATTTTGTGTCATTGGTTGAACATTTAGGTCATTTTCATCGTCCCTAGACTTATTCTAAACCAATTGGGGTTTTTAAACAATCTTGTGCATCCAATAAGTGATGTTCTGCTATTGGTTGAACTTTTAGGTCATTTTCGTCATCCTTCGGCTTATTCTAATTGATTAGGGTTTTTAACCAATCTTGTGCATCCAATTAGTGCGTTTGTACCATTGGTTCAACATTTTGGTCATCTTCGTTATCCTTCGGCTTATTCTAATCCAATTAGGGTTTTTAACCAATCTTGTGCATCCAATAAGTGCGTTTGTGTCATTGGTCGAATATTTAGGTCATTTTCGTCCTTCCTAGGCTTATTCTAATCCAATTAGGGTTTTTAACCAATCTTGTGCATCCAATAAGTGATTTTGGGTCATTGATTGAACATTCAGGTCATTTTTGTCATCCTTCGGCTTATTCTAATCCAATTAGGGTTTTAACCAATCTTGTGCATCCAATAAGTGGTTTTGTGTCATTGGATTAACATTTAGGTCATTTTCGTCCTACCTAGGCTTATTCTAATCCAATAAGTGTTTTTAACCAATCTTATGCATCCAATAAGTAATTTTTTGTCATTGGTTGAACATTTAGGCCATTTTCCTCATCATTCGGCTTATTCTAATCCAATTAGGGGTTTTAACCAATCTTGTGCATCCAATAAGTGATTTTGTGTCATTGGTTGAACATTTAGGTCATTTTCGTCCTCACTAGGCTTATTCTAATCCACTTACGGGTTTTAACCAATCTTGTGCATCCAATAAGTGCATTTTTGTCATTGGTTGAAAATTTAGGTCATTTTCGTCATCCCTAGGCTTATTCTAATAAAATTAGGGTTTTAACAAATCTTGTGCATCCAATAAGTGATTTTGTGTCATTGGTTGAACATTTAGGTCATATTCGTCCTCCCAAGGCTTATTCTAATCCAGTAAGGGTTTTTAACCAATCTTGTGCATCCAATAAGTGATTTTACGTCATTGGTTGAACATTTTCGTCATCCTTCAGATTATTCTAATCCAATTACGATTTTAAACTAATCTTATGCATCAAATAAGTGATTTTGTGTCGTTGGTTGAACATTTAGGATATTTTCGTCCTCCTTAGGCTTATTCTAATCCAATTAGGGTTTTTAACCAATCTTGTGCATCCAATAAGTGATTTTTTGTCTTTGGTTGAACATTTAGGTCATTTTCGTCCTCACTTGGCTTATTCTAATCCACTTACGGGTTTTAACCAATCTTGTGCATCCAATAATTGCATTTGTGTCATTGGTTGAACATTTAGGTCATTTTCGTCATCCCTAGGCTTATTCTAATCAAATTAGGGTTTTAACCAATCTTGTGCATCCAATAAGTGATTTTGTGTCATTGGTTGAACATTTAGGTCATATTCGTCCTCCCAAGGCTTATTCTAATCCAGTAAGGGTTTTTAACCAATCTTGTGCATCCAATAAGTAATTTTACGTCATTGGTTGAACATTTTCGTCATCCTTCGGATCATTCTAATCCAATTACGATTTTAAACCAATCTTATGCATCGAATAAGTGATTTTGTGTCGGTTGTTGAACATTTAGGATATTTTCGTCCTCCCTAGGCTTATTCTAATCCAATTAGGGTTTTTAACCAATCTTGTGCATCCAATAAGTGATTTTTTGTCGTTGGTTGAACATTTAGGTCATTTTCGTCCTCCATAGGCATATTCTAATCGAATTAGAGTTTTTAACCAATCTTTTGCATCCAATAACCGATTTTGTGTCATTGGTTGAACATTTAGGTCATTTTCTTTCTACATAGGCTTATTCTAATCCAATTAGGGTTTTTAACCAATCTTCTGCATCCAATAAGTGATTTTGTGTCATTGGATTAACATTTAGGTCATTTTGGTCCTCCCTAGGCATATTCTAATCCAATTAGGGTTTTTAACCAATCTTGTACATCCAATAAGTGATTTTGTGTCATTGGTTGAACATTTAGGTCATTTTTGTCATCCTTCGGCTTGTTCTAATCCAATTAGGGTTTTTCACCAATCTTGTGGATCAAATAAGTGATTTTGTGTCATTGGATTTACATTTAGGTCATTTTGGTCCTCCCTAGGCTTATTCTAATACAATTAGGGTTTTTAACCAATCTTGTACATCCAATAAGTAATTTTGTGTCATTGGTTGAATATTTAGGTCATTTTCGTCATCCTTCAGCTTATTCTAATCCAATTAGGGTTTTTAACGAATCTTGTGCATCCAATAAGACATTTTGTGTTATTGGATTAACATTTAGGTCATTTTTATCATCCTTCGGCTTATTCGAATCCAATTAGGATTTTTAACGAATCTTGTGCATCCAATAAGTGATTTTGTGTCATTGGATTAACATTTAGGTCAGTTTCGTCCTCCCTAAACTTATTCTAATCAAATAAGTACTTTTAACCAATCTTATGCATCCAATAAGAGATTTTGTGTCTTTGGTTGAACATTTAGGCCATTTTTGTCATCATTCGGCTGATTCTAATCCAATTAGGGTTTTTAACCAATCTTGTGCATCCAATAAGTGATTTTGTGTCATTGGTTGAACATTTAGGTCATTTTCGTCCTCACTAGGCTTATTCTAATTCACTTAGGGTTTTTAACCAATCTTGTACATCCAATAAGTGATTTTGTGTCATTGGTTGAACATTTAGGTCATTTTTGTCATCCTTCGGCTTGTTCTAATCCAATTAGGGTTTTTCACCAATCTTGTGGATCAAATAAGTGATTTTGTGTCATTGGATTTACATTTAGGTCATTTTGGTCCTCCCTAGGCTTATTCTAATACAATTACGGTTTTTAACCAATCTTGTACATCCAATAAGTAATTTTGTGTCATTGGTTGAATATTTAGGTCATTTTCGTCATCCATCAGCTTATTCTAATCCAATTAGGGTTTTTAACGAATCTTGTGCATCCAATAAGACATTTTGTGTTATTGGATTAACATTTAGGTCATTTTTATCATCCTTCGGCTTATTCGAATCCAATTAGGATTTTTAACGAATTTTGTGCGTCCAATAAGTGATTTTGTGTCATTGGATTAACATTTAGGTCATTTTCATCCTCCCTAGGATTATTCTAATCCAATTAGTGTTTTTAACCAATCTTATGCATCCAATAAATGATTTTGTGTCATTGGTTGAACATTTAGGTCATTTTCATCGTCCCTAGACTTATTCTAAACCAATTGGGGTTTTTAAACAATCTTGTGCATCCAATAAGTGATGTTATGCTATTGGTTGAACATTTAGGTCACTTTCGTCATCCTTCGGCTTATTCTAATCGATTAGGGTTTTTATCCAATCTTGTGCATCCAATTAGTGCGTTTGTACCATTGGTTAATCATTTTGGTCATCTTCGTCATCCTTCGGCTTATTCTAATCCAATTAGGGTTTTTAACCAGTCTTGTGCATCCAATAAGTGCGTTTGTGTCATTGGTCAAACATTTAGGTCATTTGCGTCATTCCTAGGCTTATTCGAATCCAATTAGGGTTTTTAACGAATCTTGTGCATCTAATAAGTGATTTTGTGTCATTGGTTGAACATTTAGGCCATTTTCGTCATCATTCGGCTTATTCTAATCCAGTTAGGGTTTTTAACCAATCTTATGCATCCAATAAGTGATTTTGTGTCATTCGTTGAACATTTAGGTCATTTTCGTCCTCACTAGGCTTATTCTAATCCACTTACGGGTTTTAACCGATCTTGTGCATCCAATAAGTGCATTTGTGTCATTTGTTGAACATTTAGGTCATTTTCGTCATCCTTAGGCTTATTCTAATCAAATTAGGGTTTTAACCAATCTTGTGCATCCAATAAGTGATTTTGTGTCATTGGTTGAACATTTAGGTCATATTCGTCCTCCCAAGGCTTATTCTAATCCAGTAAGGGTTTTTAACCAATCTTGTGCATCCAATAAGTGATTTTACGTCATTGGTTGAACATTTTCGTCATACTTCGGATTATTCTAATCCAATTACGATTTTAAACCAATCATATGCATCGAATAAGTGATTTTGTGTCGTTGGTTGAATATTTAGGATATTTTCGTCCTCCCTAGGCTTATTCTAATCCAATTAGGGTTTTTAACCAATCTTGTGCATCCAATAAGTGATTTTTTGTCGTTGGTTGAACATTTAGGTCATTTTCGTCCTCCATAGGCATATTCTAATCCAATTAGAGTTTTTCACTGATCTTATGCATCCAATTACCGATTTTGTGTCATT
Source organism: Cicer chorassanicum (assembly GCA_037974735.1). Classification (NCBI taxonomy): domain Eukaryota; kingdom Viridiplantae; phylum Streptophyta; class Magnoliopsida; order Fabales; family Fabaceae; genus Cicer; species Cicer chorassanicum. The sequence continues at coordinate 52,260,523 of JBBPBP010000001.1, read as the reverse complement.
GGTTGAACATTTAGGTCATTTTCTTTCTACATAGGCTTATTCTAATCCAATTAGGGTTTTTAACCAATCTTCTGCATCCAATAAGTGATTTTGTGTCATTGGATTAACATTTATGTCATTTTGGTCCTCCCTAGGCATATTCCAATCCAATTAGGGTTTTTAACCAATCTTGTACATCCAATTAGTGATTTTGTGTCATTGGTTGAACATTTAGGTCATTTTTGTCATCCTTCGGCTTGTTCTAATCCAATTAGGGTTTTTCACCAATCTTGTGGATCAAATAAGTGATTTTGTGTCATTGGATTAACATTTAGGTCATTTTGGTCGTCCCTAGCCTTATTCTAATACAATTAGGGTTTTTAACCAATCTTGTACATCCAATAAGTAATTTTGTGTCATTGATTGAACATTCAGGTCGTTTTCGTCATCCTTCGGCTTATTCTAATCCAATTAGGGTTTTTAACCAATCTTGTGCATCCAATAAGTGGTTTTGTGTCATTGGATTAACATTTAGGTCATTTTCGTCCTCCCTAGGCTTATTCTAATCCAATAAGTGTTTTTAACCAATCTTATGCATCCAATAAGTAATTTTTTGTCATTGGTTGAACATTTAGGCCATTTTCCTCATCATTCGGCTTATTCTAATCTAATTAGGGGTTTTAACCAATCTTGTGCATCCAATAAGTGATTTTGTGTCATTGATTGAACATTTAGGTCATTTTCGTCCTCACTAGGCTTATTCTAATCCACTTACGGGTTTTAACCAATCTTGTGCATCCAATAAGTGCATTTGTGTCATTGGTTGAACATTTAGGTCATTTTCGTCATCCCTAGGCTTATTCTAATCAAATAAGGGTTTTAACCAATCTTGTGCATCCAATAAGGGATTTTGTGTCATTGGTTGAACATTTAGGTCATATTCGTCCTCCCAAGGCTTATTCTAATCCAGTAAGGGTTTTTAACCAATCTTCTGCATCCAATAAGTGAATTTACGTCATTGGTTGAACATTTTCGTCATCCTTCGGATTATTCTAATCCAATTACGATTTTAAACCAATCTTATGCATCGAATAAGTGATTTTGTGTCGTTGGTTGAATATTTAGGATATTTTCGTCCTCCCTAGGCTTATTCTAATCCAATTAGGGATTTTAAACAATCTTGTGCATCCAATAAGTGATTTTTTGTCGTTGGTTGAACATTTAGGTCATTTTCGTCCTCCATATGCATATTCTAATCCAATTAGAGTTTTTAACTGATCTTATGCATCCAATTACCGATTTTGTGTCATTGGTTGAACATTTAGGTCATTTTCTTTCTACATAGGCTTATTCTAATCCAATTAGGGTTTTTAACCAATCTTCTGCATCCAATAAGTGATCTTGTGTCATTGGATTAACATTTAGGTCATTTTGGTCCTCCCTAGGCATATTCTAATCCAATTAGGGTTTTTAACCAATCTTGTACATCCAATAAGTGATTTTGTGTCATTGGTTGAACATTTAGGTCATTTTTGTCATCCTTCGGCTTGTTCTAATCCAATTAGGGTTTTTCACCAATCTTGTGGATCAAATAAGTGATTTTGTGTCATTGGATTAACATTTAGGTCATATTGGTCCTCCTAGGGTTATTCTAATACAATTAGGGTTTTTAACCAATCTTGTACATCCAATAAGTAATTTTGTGTCATTGGTTGAATATTTAGGTCATTTTCGTCATCCTTCGGCTTATTCTAATCCAATTAGGGTTTTTAACGAATCTTGTGCATCCAATAAGACATTTTGTGTTATTGGATTAACATTTAGGTCATTTTTATCATCCTTCGGCTTATTCGAATCCAATTAGGGTTTTTAACGAATCTTGTGCATCTAATAAGCGATTTTGTGTCATTGGATTAACATTTAGGTCATTTTGGTCCTCCCTAGGCTTATTCTAATCCAATTAGGGTTTTTAACAAATCTTGTACATCCAATAAGTGATTTTGTGTCATTGGTTGAATATTTAGGTCATTTTCGTCATCCTTCGGTTTATTCTAATCCAATGAGGGTTTTCAACGAATCTTGTGCATCCAATAAGACATTTTGTGTTATTGGATAAATATTAAGGTCATTTTTATCATCCTTCGGCTTATTCTAATCCAATTAGGATTTTTAACCAATTTTGTGCGTCCAATAAGTGATTTTGTGTCATTGGATTAACATTTAGGTCATTTTCATCCTCCCTAGGATTATTCTAATCCAATTAGTGTTTTTAACCAATCTTATGCATCCAATAAATGATTTTGTGTCATTGGTTGAAGATTTAGGTCATTTTCATCGTCCCTAGACTTATTCTAAACCAATTGGGGATTTTAAACAATCTGGTGCATCCAATAAGTGATGTTATGCTATTGGTTGAACATTTAGGTCACTTTCGTCATCCTTCGGCTTATTCTAATCGATTAGGGTTTTTAACCAATCTTGTGCATCCAATTAGTGCGTTTGTACCATTGGTTAATCATTTTGGTCATCTTCGTCATCCTTCGGCTTATTCTAATCCAATTAGGGTTATTAACCAGTCTTGTGCATCCAATAAGTGCGTTTGTGTCATTGGTCAAACATTTAGGTCATTTTCGTCCTTCCTAGGCTTATTCTAATCCAATTAGGGTTTTTAACCAATCTTGTGCATCCAATAAGTGATTTTGGGTCATTGATTGAACATTCAGGTCATTTTTGTCATCCTTCGGCTTATTCTAATCCAATTAGGGTTTTTAACCAATCTTGTGCATCCAATAAGTGGTTTTGTGTCATTGGATTAACATTTAGGTCATTTTCGTCCTCCCTAGGCTTATTCTAATCCAATAAGTGTTTTTAACCAATCTTATGCATCCAATAAGTGCGTTTGTGTCATTGGTCGAACATTTAGGTCATTTTCGTCCTTCCTAGGCATATTCTAATACAATTAGGGTTTTTAACCAATCTTGTGCATCCAATAAGTTATTTTGTGTCGACGATTGAACATTTAGGTCATTTTTGTCATCCTTCGGCTTATTCTAATCCAATTAGGGGTTTTAACAAATCTTGTGCATCCAATAAGTGATTTTGTGTCCTTGGATTAAAATTTGGTCATTTTCGTCCTCCCTAGGCTTATTATAATCCAATAAGTGTTTCTAACCAATCTTATGCATCCAATTAGTGATTTATTGTTATTGGTTGAACATTTAGGCCATTTTCGTCATCATTCAGTTTATTCTAATCCAATTAGGGTTTTTAACCAATCTTGTGCATCCAGTAAGTGATGTTGTGTCATTGGTTGAACATTTAGGTCATTTTCGTCCTCACTAGGCTTATTCTAATCCACTTAGGGTTTTTAAACAATCTTGTGCTTCAAATAAGTGCATTTGTGGCATTGGTTGAACATTTAGGTCATTTTCGTCGTCCCTAGGCTTATTTTAATCAAATTAGGGTTTTAACCAATCTTGTGCATCCAATAAGTGATTTTGTATTATTGGTTGAACATTTAGGTCATATTCGTCCTCCAAAGGTTTATTTAATCGAATTAGGGTTTTTAACCAATCTTGTGCATCCAATTAGTGATTTTGTGTCATTGGTTGAACATTTAGGATATTTTCGTCCTCCTTAGGCTTATTCTAATCCAATTAGGGTTTTTAACCAATCTTGTGCATCCAATAAGTGATTTTTTGTCGTTGGTTGAACATTTAGGTCATTTTCGTCCTCCATAGGCATATTCTAATCAATTAGAGTTTTGAACCAATCTTGTGCATCCAATAACCGATTTTGTGTCATCGGTTGAACATTTAGGTCATTTTCTTCCTACATAGGCTTATTCTAATCCAATTAGGGTTTTTAACCAATCTTGTGGATCAAATAAGTGATTTTATGTCATTGGATTAACATTTAGGTCATTTTGGTTCTCCCTAGGCTTATTCTAATCCAATTAGGGTTTTTAACCAATCTTGTACATCCAATAAGTGATTTTGTGTCATTGGTTGAATATTTAGGTCATTTTCGTCATCCTTCGGCTTATTCTAATCCAATAAGGGTTTTCAACGAATCTTGTGCATCCAATAAGACATTTTGTGTTATTAGATAAATATTTAGGTCATTTTTATCATCCTTCGGCTTATTCTAATTCAATTAGGATTTTTAACGAATATTGTGCGTCCAATAAGTGATTTTGTGTCATTGGATTAACATTTAGGTCATTTTCATCCTCCCTAGGATTATTCTAATCCAATAAGTGTTTTTAACCAATCTTATGCATCCAATAAATGATTTTGTGTCATTGGTTGAAGATTTAGGTCATTTTCATCGTCCCTAGACTTATTCTAAACCAATTGGGGTTTTTAAACAATCTTGTGCATCCAATAAGTGATGTTATGCTATTGGTTGAACATTTAGGTCACTTTCGTCATTCTTCGGCTTATTCTAATCGATTAGGGTTTTTAACCAATCTTGTGGATCCAATTAGTGGGTTTGTACCATTGGTTAATCATTTTGGTCATCTTCGTCATCCTTCGGCTTATTCTAATCCAATTAGGGTTTTTAACCAGTCTTGTGCATCCAATAAGTGCGTTTGTGTCATTGGTAAAACATTTTCGTCATCCCTAGGCTTATTCTAATCAAATTAGGGTTTTAACCAATCTTGTGCATCCAATAAGTGATTTTGTGTCATTGGTTGAACATTTAGGTCATATTCGTCCTCCCAAGGCTTATTCTAATCCAGTAAGGGTTTTTAACCATTCTTGTGCAAGCAATAAGTGATTTTACGTCATTGGTTGAACATTTTCGTCATCCTTCGGATTATTCTAATCCAATTACGATTTTAAACCAATCTTATGCATCGAATAAGTGATTTTGTGTCGTTGGTTGAATATTTAGGATATTTTCGTTCTCCCTAGGCTTATTCTAATCCAATTAGGGTTTTTAACCAATCTTGTGCATCCAATAAGTGATTTTTTGTCGTTGGTTGAACATTTAGGTCGTTTTCGTCCTCCATAAGCATATTCTAATCCAATTAGAGTTTTAACTGATCTTATGCATCCAATTACCGATTTTGTGTCATTGGTTGAACATTTAGGTCATTTTCTTTCTACATAGGCTTATTCTAATCCAATTAGGGTTTTTAACCAATCTTCTGCATCCAATAAGTGATTTTGTGTCATTGGATTAACATTTAGGTCATTTTGGTCCTCCCTAGGCATATTCTAATCCAATTAGGGTTTTTAACGAATCTTGTACATCCAATAAGTGATTTTGTGTCATTGGTTGAACATTTAGGTCATTTTTGTCATCCTTCGGCTTGTTCTAATCCAATTAGGGTTTTTCACCAATCTTGTGGATCAAATAAGTGATTTTGTGTCATTGGATTAGCATTTAGGTCATTTTGGTCCTCCCTAGGCTTATTCTAATACAATTAGGGTTTTTAACCAATCTTGTACATCCAAAAAGTAATTTTGTGTCATTGGTTGAATATTTAGGTCATTTTCGTCATCCTTCGGCTTATTCTAATCCAATTAGGGTTTTTAACGAATCTTGTGCATCCAATAAGACATTTTGTGTTATTGGATAAACATTTAGGTCATTTTTATCATCCTTCGGCTTATTCGAATCCAATTAGGGTTTTTAACGAATCTTGTGCATCTAATAAGTGATTTTGTGTCATTGGATTAACATTTAGGTCATTTTGGTATTCCCTAGGCTTATTCTAATCCAATTAGGGTTTTTAACCAATCTTGTACATCCAATAAGTGATTTTGTGTCATTGGTTGAAAATTTAGGTCATTTTCGTCATCCTTCGGCTTATTCTAATCAAATAAGGGTTTTCAACGAATCTTGTGCATCCAATAAGACATTTTGTGTTATTGGATAAATATTTAGGTCATTTTTATCATCCTTCGGCTTATTCTAATCCAATTAGGATTTTTAACGAATTTTGTGCGTCCAATAAGTGATTTTGTGTCATTGGATTAACATTTAGGTCATTTTCATCCTCCCTAGGATTATTCTAATCCAATTAGTGTTTTTAACCAATCTTATGCATCCAATAAATGATTTTGTGTCATTGGTTGAACATTTAGGTCATTTTCATCGTCCCTAGACTTATTCTAAACCAATTGGGGTTTTTAAACAATCTTGTGCATCCAATAAGTGATGTTATGCTATTGGTTGAACATTTAGGTCACTTTCGTCATCCTTCGGCTTATTCTAATCGATTAGGGTTTTTATCCAATCTTGTGCATCCAATTAGTGCGTTTGTACCATTGGTTAATCATTTTGGTCATCTTCGTCATCCTTCGGCTTATTCTAATCCAATTAGGGTTTTTAACCAGTCTTGTGCATCCAATAAGTGCGTTTGTGTCATTGGTCAAACATTTAGGTCATTTGCGTCATTCCTAGGCTTATTCGAATCCAATTAGGGTTTTTAACGAATCTTGTGCATCTAATAAGTGATTTTGTGTCATTGGTTGAACATTTAGGCCATTTTCGTCATCATTCGGCTTATTCTAATCCAGTTAGGGTTTTTAACCAATCTTATGCATCCAATAAGTGATTTTGTGTCATTCGTTGAACATTTAGGTCATTTTCGTCCTCACTAGGCTTATTCTAATCCACTTACGGGTTTTAACCGATCTTGTGCATCCAATAAGTGCATTTGTGTCATTTGTTGAACATTTAGGTCATTTTCGTCATCCTTAGGCTTATTCTAATCAAATTAGGGTTTTAACCAATCTTGTGCATCCAATAAGTGATTTTGTGTCATTGGTTGAACATTTAGGTCATATTCGTCCTCCCAAGGCTTATTCTAATCCAGTAAGGGTTTTTAACCAATCTTGTGCATCCAATAAGTGATTTTACGTCATTGGTTGAACATTTTCGTCATACTTCGGATTATTCTAATCCAATTACGATTTTAAACCAATCATATGCATCGAATAAGTGATTTTGTGTCGTTGGTTGAATATTTAGGATATTTTCGTCCTCCCTAGGCTTATTCTAATCCAATTAGGGTTTTTAACCAATCTTGTGCATCCAATAAGTGATTTTTTGTCGTTGGTTGAACATTTAGGTCATTTTCGTCCTCCATAGGCATATTCTAATCCAATTAGAGTTTTTCACTGATCTTATGCATCCAATTACCGATTTTGTGTCATTGGTTGAACATTTAGGTCATTTTCTTTCTACATAGGCTTATTCTAATCCAATTAGGGTTTTTAACCAATCTTCTGCATCCAATAAGTGATTTTGTGTCATTGGATTAACATTTATGTCATTTTGGTCCTCCCTAGGCATATTCCAATCCAATTAGGGTTTTTAACCAATCTTGTACATCCAATTAGTGATTTTGTGTCATTGGTTGAACATTTAGGTCATTTTTGTCATCCTTCGGCTTGTTCTAATCCAATTAGGGTTTTTCACCAATCTTGTGGATCAAATAAGTGATTTTGTGTCATTGGATTAACATTTAGGTCATTTTGGTCGTCCCTAGGCTTATTCTAATACAATTAGGGTTTTTAACCAATCTTGTACATCCAATAAGTAATTTTGTGTCATTGATTGAACATTCAGGTCATTTTCATCATCCTTCGGCTTATTCTAATCCAATTAGGGTTTTTAACCAATCTTGTGCATCCAATAAGTGGTTTTGTGTCATTGGATTAACATTTAGGTCATTTTCGTCCTCCCTAGGCTTATTCTAATCCAATAAGTGTTTTTAACCAATCTTATGCATCCAATAAGTAATTTTTTGTCATTGGTTGAACATTTAGGCCATTTTCCTCATCATTCGGCTTATTCTAATCCAATTAGGGGTTTTAACCAATCTTGTGCATCCAATAAGTGATTTTGTGTCATTGGTTAAACATTTAGGTCATTTTCGTCCTCACTAGGCTTATTCTAATCCACTTACGGGTTTTAACCAATCTTGTGCATCCAATAAGTGCATTTGTGTCATTGGTTGAACATTTAGGTCATTTTCGTCATCCCTAGGCTTATTCTAATCAAATAAGGGTTTTAACCAATCTTGTGCATCCAATAAGGGATTTTGTGTCATTGGTTGAACATTTAGGTCATATTCGTCCTCCCAAGGCTTATTCTAATCCAGTAAGGGTTTTTAACCAATCTTCTGCATCCAATAAGTGATTTTACGTCATTGGTTGAACATTTTCGTCATCCTTCGGATTATTCTAATCCAATTACGATTTTAAACCAATCTTATGCATCGAATAAGTGATTTTGTGTCGTTGGTTGAATATTTAGGATATTTTCGTCCTCCCTAGGCTTATTCTAATCCAATTAGGGATTTTAAACAATCTTGTGCATCCAATAAGTGATTTTTTGTCGTTGGTTGAACATTTAGGTCATTTTCGTCCTCCATATGCATATTCTAATCCAATTAGAGTTTTTAACTGATCTTATGCATCCAATTACCGATTTTGTGTCATTGGTTGAACATTTAGGTCATTTTCTTTCTACATAGGCTTATTCTAATCCAATTAGGGTTTTTAACCAATCTTCTGCATCCAATAAGTGATCTTGTGTCATTGGATTAACATTTAGGTCATTTTGGTCCTCCCTAGGCATATTCTAATCCAATTAGGGTTTTTAACCAATCTTGTACATCCAATAAGTGATTTTGTGTCATTGGTTGAACATTTAGGTCATTTTTGTCATCCTTCGGCTTGTTCTAATCCAATTAGGGTTTTTCACCAATCTTGTGGATCAAATAAGTGATTTTGTGTCATTGGATTAACATTTAGGTCATATTGGTCCTCCTAGGGTTATTCTAATACAATTAGGGTTTTTAACCAATCTTGTACATCCAATAAGTAATTTTGTGTCATTGGTTGAATATTTAGGTCATTTTCGTCATCCTTCGGCTTATTCTAATCCAATTAGGGTTGTTAACGAATCTTGTGCATCCAATAAGACATATTGTGTTATTGGATTAACATTTAGGTCATTTTTATCATCCTTCGGCTTATTCGAATCCAATTAGGGTTTTTAACGAATCTTGTGCATCTAATAAGTGATTTTGTGTCATTGGTTGAACATTTAGGCCATTTTCGTCATCATTCTGCTTATTCTAATCCAGTTAGGGTTTTTAACCAATCTTGTGCATCCAAATCAGTGATTTTGTGTCATTGGTTGAACATTTAGGTCATTTTCGTCCTCACTAGGCTTATTCTAATTCACTTAGGGTTTTTAATAAATCTTGTGCATCCAATAAGTGATTTTGTGTCATTGGTTGAACATTTAGGTCATTTTCGTGCTCCCTAGACTTATTCTAAACCAATTAGGGTTTTTAACCAATCTTGTGCATCCAATAAGTGATGTTCTGCTTTTGGTTGAACATTTATGTCATTTTCGTCGTCCTTCAGCTTATTCTAATCCAATTAGGGTTTTTAACCAATCTTGTGCATCCAATAAGTGATTTTGTGTCATTGGTTGAATATTTAGGTCATTTTCGTCATCCTTCGGCTTATTCTAATCCAATAAGGGTTTTCAACGAATCTTGTGCATCCAATAAGACATTTTGTGTTATTAGATAAATATTTAGGTCATTTTTATCATCCTTCGGCTTATTCTAATTCAATTAGGATTTTTAACGAATATTGTGCGTCCAATAAGTGATTTTGTGTCATTGGATTAACATTTAGGTCATTTTCATCCTCCCTAGGATTATTCTAATCCAATAAGTGTTTTTAACCAATCTTATGCATCCAATAAATGATTTTGTGTCATTTTCATCGTCCCTAGACTTATTCTAAACCAATTGGGGTTTTTAAACAATCTTGTGCATCCAATAAGTGATGTTATGCTATTGGTTGAACATTTAGGTCACTTTCGTCATTCTTCGGCTTATTCTAATCGATTAGGGTTTTTAACCAATCTTGTGGATCCAATTAGTGGGTTTGTACCATTGGTTAATCATTTTGGTCATCTTCGTCATCCTTCGGCTTATTCTAATCCAATTAGGGTTTTTAACCAGTCTTGTGCATCCAATAAGTGCGTTTGTGTCATTGGTAAAACATTTTCGTCATCCCTAGGCTTATTCTAATCAAATTAGGGTTTTAACCAATCTTGTGCATCCAATAAGTGATTTTGTGTCATTGGTTGAACATTTAGGTCATATTCGTCCTCCCAAGGCTTATTCTAATCCAGTAAGGGTTTTTAACCATTCTTGTGCAAGCAATAAGTGATTTTACGTCATTGGTTGAACATTTTCGTCATCCTTCGGATTATTCTAATCCAATTACGATTTTAAACCAATCTTATGCATCGAATAAGTGATTTTGTGTCGTTGGTTGAATATTTAGGATATTTTCGTTCTCCCTAGGCTTATTCTAATCCAATTAGGGTTTTTAACCAATCTTGTGCATCCAATAAGTGATTTTTTGTCGTTGGTTGAACATTTAGGTCGTTTTCGTCCTCCATAAGCATATTCTAATCCAATTAGAGTTTTAACTGATCTTATGCATCCAATTACCGATTTTGTGTCATTGGTTGAACATTTAGGTCATTTTCTTTCTACATAGGCTTATTCTAATCCAATTAGGGTTTTTAACCAATCTTCTGCATCCAATAAGTGATTTTGTGTCATTGGATTAACATTTAGGTCATTTTGGTCCTCCCTAGGCATATTCTAATCCAATTAGGGTTTTTAACGAATCTTGTACATCCAATAAGTGATTTTGTGTCATTGGTTGAACATTTAGGTCATTTTTGTCATCCTTCGGCTTGTTCTAATCCAATTAGGGTTTTTCACCAATCTTGTGGATCAAATAAGTGATTTTGTGTCATTGGATTA
>JBBPBP010000001.1:52180036-52236630 GCA_037974735.1 Cicer chorassanicum | reverse complement strand
GTCATTTTCATCGTCCCTAGACTTATTCTAAACCAATTGGGGTTTTTAAACAATCTTGTGCATCCAATAAGTGATGTTATGCTATTGGTTGAACATTTAGGTCACTTTCGTCATTCTTCGGCTTATTCTAATCGATTAGGGTTTTTAACCAATCTTGTGGATCCAATTAGTGGGTTTGTACCATTGGTTAATCATTTTGGTCATCTTCGTCATCCTTCGGCTTATTCTAATCCAATTAGGGTTTTTAACCAGTCTTGTGCATCCAATAAGTGCGTTTGTGTCATTGGTAAAACATTTTCGTCATCCCTAGGCTTATTCTAATCAAATTAGGGTTTTAACCAATCTTGTGCATCCAATAAGTGATTTTGTGTCATTGGTTGAACATTTAGGTCATATTCGTCCTCCCAAGGCTTATTCTAATCCAGTAAGGGTTTTTAACCATTCTTGTGCAAGCAATAAGTGATTTTACGTCATTGGTTGAACATTTTCGTCATCCTTCGGATTATTCTAATCCAATTACGATTTTAAACCAATCTTATGCATCGAATAAGTGATTTTGTGTCGTTGGTTGAATATTTAGGATATTTTCGTTCACCCTAGGCTTATTCTAATCCAATTAGGGTTTTTAACCAATCTTGTGCATCCAATAAGTGATTTTTTGTCGTTGGTTGAACATTTAGGTCGTTTTCGTCCTCCATAAGCATATTCTAATCCAATTAGAGTTTTAACTGATCTTATGCATCCAATTACCGATTTTGTGTCATTGGTTGAACATTTAGGTCATTTTCTTTCTACATAGGCTTATTCTAATCCAATTAGGGTTTTTAACCAATCTTCTGCATCCAATAAGTGATTTTGTGTCATTGGATTAACATTTAGGTCATTTTGGTCCTCCCTAGGCATATTCTAATCCAATTAGGGTTTTTAACGAATCTTGTACATCCAATAAGTGATTTTGTGTCATTGGTTGAACATTTAGGTCATTTTTGTCATCCTTCGGCTTGTTCTAATCCAATTAGGGTTTTTCACCAATCTTGTGGATCAAATAAGTGATTTTGTGTCATTGGATTAACATTTAGGTCATATTGGTCCTCCTAGGGTTATTCTAATACAATTAGGGTTTTTAACCAATCTTGTACATCCAATAAGTAATTTTGTGTCATTGGTTGAATATTTAGGTCATTTTCGTCATCCTTCGGCTTATTCTAATCCAATTAGGGTTGTTAACGAATCTTGTGCATCCAATAAGACATATTGTGTTATTGGATTAACATTTAGGTCATTTTTATCATCCTTCGGCTTATTCGAATCCAATTAGGGTTTTTAACGAATCTTGTGCATCTAATAAGTGATTTTGTGTCATTGGTTGAACATTTAGGCCATTTTCGTCATCATTCTGCTTATTCTAATCCAGTTAGGGTTTTTAACCAATCTTGTGCATCCAAATCAGTGATTTTGTGTCATTGGTTGAACATTTAGGTCATTTTCGTCCTCACTAGGCTTATTCTAATTCACTTAGGGTTTTTAATAAATCTTGTGCATCCAATCAGTGATTTTGTGTCATTGGTTGAACATTTAGGTCATTTTCGTCCTTCCTAGGCATATTCTAATACAATTAGGGTTTTTAACCAATCTTGTGCATCCAATAAGTGATTTTGTGTCGATGATTGAACATTTAGGTCATTTTTGTCATCCTTCGGCTTATTCTAATCCAATTAGGGGTTTTAACGAATATTGTGCATCCAATAAGTGATTTTGTGTCCTTGGATTAACAATTGGTCATTTTCGTCCTCCCTAGGCTTATTATAATCTAATAAGTATTTCTAACCAATCTTATGCATCCAATAAGTGATTTATTGTCATTGGTTTAAAATTTAGGCCATTTTCGTCATCATTCAGTTTATTCTAATCCAATTATAATTTTTAACCAATCTTGTGCATCCAGTAAGTGATTTTGTGTCATTGGTTGAACATTTAGGTCATTTTCGTCCTCACTAGGCTTATTCTAATCCACTTAGGGTTTTTAACCAATCTTGTGCATCCAATAAGTGCATTTGTGGCATTGGTTGAACATTAAGGTCATTTTCGTCGTCCATAGGCTTATTTTAATCAAATTAGGGTTTTAACCAATCTTGTGCATCTAATAAGTGATTTTGTCTTATTGGTTGAACATTTAGGTCATATTCGTCCTCCAAAGGCTTATTTAATCCAATGAGGGTTTTTAACCAATCTTGTGCATCCAATTAGTGATTTTGTGTCATTGGTTGAACATTTAGGATATTTTCGTCCTCCTTAGGCTTATTCTAATCCAATTAGGGTTTTTAACCAATCTTGTGCATCCAATAAGTGATTTTTTGTTGTTGGTTGAACATTTAGGTCATTTTCGTCCTCCATAGGCATATTCTAATCCAATTAGAGTTTTTAACCAATCTTGTGCATCCAATAACCGATTTTGTGTCATTGGTTGAACATTTAGGTCATTTTCTTCCTACATAGGATTATTCTAATCCAATTAGGGTTTTTAACCAATCTTGTGGATCAAATAAGTGATTTTATGTCATTGGATTAACAGTTAGGTCATTTTGGTCCTCCCTAGGCTTATTCTAATCCAATTAGGGTTTTTAACCAATCTTGTACATCTAATAAGTGATTTTGTGTCATTGGTTGAATATTTAGGTCATTTTTGTCATCCTTCAGCTTATTCTAATCCAATAAGGGTTTTCAACGAATCTTGTGCATCCAATAAGACATTTTGTGTTATTGGATTAACATTTAGGTCATTTTTATCATCCTTCAGCTTATTCTAATCCAATTAGGATTTTTAACGAATCTTGTGCATCCAATAAGTGATTTTGTGTCATTGGATTAACATTTAGGTCATTTTCGTCCTCCCTAGGATTATTCTAATCCAATAAGTGTTTTTAACCAATCTTATGCATCCAATAAATGATTTTGTGTCATTGGTTGAACATTTAGGTCATTTTCTCGTCCCTAGACTTATTCTAATCCAATTGGGGTTTTTAAATAATCTTGTGCATCCAATAAGTGATGTTCTGCTATTGGTTGAACATTTAGGTCATTTTCGTCATCCTTCGGCTTATTCTAATCGATTAGGGTTTTTAACCAATCTTGTGCATCCAATTAGTGCGTTTGTACCATTGGTTGAACATTTTGGTCATCTTCGTCATCCTTCGGCTTATTCTAATCCAATTAGGGTTTTTAACCAATCTTGTGCATCCAATAAGTGCGTTTGTGTCATTGGTCGAACATTTAGGTCATTTTCGTCCTTCCTAGGCTTATTCTAATCCAATAAGTGTTTTTAACCAATCTTATGCATCCAATGAGTAATTTTTTGTCATTGGTTGAACATTTAGGCCATTTTCCTAATCATTCGGCTTATTCTAATCCAATTAGGGGTTTTAACCAATCTTGTGCATCCAATAAGTGATTTTGTGTCATTGGTTGAACATTTAGGTCATTTTCGTCCTCACTAGGCTTATTCTAATCCACTTACAGGTTTTAACCAATCTTGTGCATCCAATAAGTGCATTTGTGTCATTGGTTGAACATTTAGGTCATTTTCGTCATCCCTAGGCTTATTCTAATCAAATTAGGGTTTTAACCAATCTTGTGCATCCAATAAGTGATTTTGTGTCATTGGTTGAACATTTAGGTCATATTCGTCGTCCCAAGGCTTATTCTAATCCAGAAAGGGTTTTTAACAAATCTTGTGCATCCAATAAGTGATTTTACGTCATTGGTTGAACATTTTCGTCATCCTTCGGATTATTCTAATCCATTTAGGGTTTCTAACCAATCTTATGCATCGAATAAGTGATTTTGTGTCGTTGGTTGAACATTTAGGTCATTTTCGTCATCCTTTGGTTTATTCTAATCCAATTACGGTTTTAAACCTATCTTATGCATCCAATAAGTGATTTTGGGTCATTGGTTGAACATTTAGGATATTTTCGTCCTCCCTAGGCTTATTCTAATCCAATTAGGGTTTTTAACCAATCTTGTGCATCCAATAAGTGAATTTTTGTCGTTGGTTGAACATTTAGGTCATTTTGGGTCATTGGTTGAACATTTAGGTCATTTTCTTTCTACATAGACTTATTCTAATCCAATTAGGGTTTTTAACCAATCTTCTGCATCCAATAAGTGATTTTGTGTCATTGGATTAACATTTAAGTCATTTTGGTCCTCCCTAGGCATATTCTAATCCAATTATGGTTTTTAACCAATCTTGTACATCCAATAAGTGATTTTGTTTCATTGGTTGAATATTTAGGTCATTTTCGTCATCCTTCGGCTTATTCTAATCCAATTAGGGTTTTCAATGAATCTTGTGCATCCAATAAGACATTTTGTGTTATTGGATTAACATTTAGGTCATTTTTATCATCCTTCGGCTTATTCTAATCCAATTACGGTTTTTAACGAATCTTGTGCATCCAATAAGTGATTTTGTGTCATTGGATTAAGATTTAGGTCATTTTCGTCCTCCCTAGGATTATTCTAATCCAATAAGTGTTTTTAACCAATCTTATACATCCAATAAATGATTTTGTGTCATTGGTTGAACATTTAGGTCATTTTCATCCTCCCTAGACTTATTCTAAACCAATTGGGGTTTTTAAACAATCTTGTGCATCCAATAAGTGCGTTTGTACCATTGGTTGAATATTTTGGTCATTTTTGTCTTCCTTCGGCTTATTTTAATCCAATTAGGGTTTTTAACCAATCTTGTGCATCCAATAAGTGCGTTTGTGTCATTGGTCGAACATTTAGGTCATTTTCGTCCTTCCTAGGCTTATTCTAATCCAATTAGGGTTTTTAACCAATCTTGTGCATCCAATAAGGGATTTTGTGTCATTGATTGAACATTCAGGTCATTTTTGTCATCCTTCGGCTTATTCTAATCCAATAAGGGTTTTTAACCAATATTGTGCATCCAATAAGTGGTTTTGTGTCATTGGATTAACATTTAGGTCATTTTCGTCCTCCCTATGCTTATTCTAATCCAATAAGTGTTTTTAACCAATCTTATGCACCCAATAAGTAATTTTGTGTCATTAGTTGAACATTTAGGTCATTTCCGTCCTCAATAGGCTTATTCTAATAGACATAGGGGTTTTAACCAATGTTGTGCATCCAATAAGTGCGTTTGTGTCATTGGTTGAACATTTAGGTCATTTTCGTCATCCCTAGGCTTATTCTAATAATATTAGGGTTTTAACCAATTTTATGCATCCAATAAGTGATTTTGTGTCATTGGTTGAACATTTAGGTCATATTCATCCTCCCAAGGCTTATTCTAATCCAGTAAGGGTTTTTAACCAATCTTGTGCTTCCAATCAGTGATTTTACGTCATTGGTTGAACATTTTCGTCATTCTTCGGATTTTGTAATCCATTTAGGGTTTTTAACCAATCTTATGCATCGAATAAGTGATTTTGTGTCGTTGGTTGAACATTTAGGTCATTTTCGTCAACCTTCGGTTTATTCTAATCCAATTACGGTTTTTAACCAATCTTATGCATCCAGTAAGTGATTTTGTGTCATTGGTTGAACATTTAGGTCATTTTTGTCATCCTTCGGCTTATTCAAATCCATTTAGGGTTTTTAAACAATCTTGTGCATCAGATAAGTGATTTTGTGTCATTGGATTAACATTAAGGTGATTTTTGTCCTCCCTAGGCTGATTCTAATCCAATTAGGGTTTTTAACCAATCTTGTGCATCCAATAAGTGATTTTGTGTCATTGGTTGAACATTTAGGTCATTTTCATCATCCTTTGGCTTATTCTAAACTAATTAAGGTTTTTAATGAATCTTGTGCATCCAATAAGTGATTTTGTGTCATTGGATTAACATTTAGGTCATTTTCGTCCTCCCTAGGCTTATTCTAATCCAATAAGTGTTTTTAACCAATCTTATGCATCCAATAAGTGATTTTGTGTCATTGGTTGAACATTTAGGCCATTTTCGTCATTCTTCGGGTTATTCTTATCCAATTAGGGATTTTAACCAATCTTGTGCATCCAATTAGTGATTTTGTGTCGTTGGTTGAACATTTAGGAGATTTTCGTCCTCCTTAGGCTTAATCTAATCCAATTAGGGTTTTTAACCAATCTTGTGCATCCAATAAGTGATTTTTTGTCGTTGGTTGTACATTTAGGTCATTTTCATCCTCCATAGGCATATTCTAATCCAATTAGAGTTTTTAACCAATCTTGTGCATCCAATAACCGACTTTGTGTCATTTGTTGAACATTTAGGTCATTTTCTTGCTACATAGGCTTATTCTAATCCAATTAGCGTTTTTAACCAATCTTGTGCATCCAATAAGTGATTTTGCGTCATTGGATTAACATTTAGGTCATTTTGGTCCTCCCTAGGCATATTCTAATCCAATTAGGGTTTTTAATAAATCTTGTACATCCAATAAGTGATTTGGTGTCATTGGTTGAATATTTAGGTCATTTTCGTCATCCTTCGGCTTATTCTAATCCAATTAGGGTTTTCAACGAATCTTGTGCATCCAATAAGACATTTTGTGTTATTGGATTAACATTTAGGTCATTTTTATCATCCTTCGGCTTATTCTAATCCAATTAGGGTATTTAACGAATCTTGTGCATCCAATAAGTGATTTTGTGTCATTGGATTAAGATTTAGGTCATTTTCGTCTTCCCTAGGATTATTCTAATCCAATAAGTGTTTATAACCAATCTTATGCATCCAATAAATGATTTTGTGTCATTGGTTGAACATTTTGGTCATTTTCATCCTCCCTAGAATTATTCTAAACCAATTGGGGTTTTTAAACAATCTTGTGCATCCAATAAGTGATGTTCTTCTATTGGTTGAACATTTTGGTCATTTTCGTCATCCTTCGGCTTATTCTAATCCAATTAGGGTTTTTAACCAATCTTGTGCATCCAATAAGTGCGTTTGTACCATTGGTTGAACATTTTGGTCATTTTCGTCATCCTTCGGCTTATTTTAATCCAATTAGGGGTTTTAACCAATCTTATGCATCCAATAAGTGCGTTTGTGTCATTGGTCGAACATTTAGGTCATTTTCGTCCATCCTAGACTTATTCTAATCCAATTAGGGTTTTTAACCAATCTTGTGCATCCACAAGGGATTTTGTGTCATTGATTGAACATCCAGGTCATTTTTGTCATCCTTCGGCTTATTCTAATCCAATTAGGGTTTTTAATCAATCTTGTGCATCCAATAAGTGGTTTTGTGTCATTGGATTAACATTTAGATCATTTTCGTCATCCCTAGGCTTATTCTAATCCAATAAGTGTTTTTAACCAATCTTATGCATCCAATAAGTGCGTTTGTGTCATTGGTCGAACATTTAGGTCATTTTCGTCCTTCCTAGGCATATTCTAATACAATTATGGTTTTTAACCAATCTTGTGCATCCAATAAATTATTTTGTGTCGATGATTGAACATTTAGGTCATTTTTGTCATCCTTCGGCTTATTCTAATCCATTTAGGGTTTTTAACAATCTTATGCATCGAATAAGTGATTTTGTGTCGTTGGTTGAACATTTAGGTCATTTTCGTCATCCTTCGGTTTATTCTAATCCAATTACGGTTTTTAACCAATCTTATGCATCCAATAAGTGATTTTGTGTCATTAGTTGATCTTTGAGGTCATTTTTGTCATCCTTCAGCTTATTCTAATCCAATTAGGGTTTTTAAACAATCTTGGGCATCCAATAAGTGGTTTTGTGTCATTTGATTAACATTTAGGTCATTTTCGTCCTCCCTAGGCTTATTCTAATCCAATAAGTGTTTTTAACCAATCTTATGCATCCAATAATTAATTTTGTGTCATTGGTTGATCATTTAGGCCATTTTCGTCGTCATTCGGTTTATTCTAATCCAATTAGGGTTTTTAACCAATCTTGTGCATCCAATAAGTGATTTTTTGTCGTTGGTCGAACATTTAGGTCATTTTCGTCCTTCCTAGGCTTATTCTTATCCAATTAGGGTTTTTAACCAATCTTGTGCATCCAATAAGGGATTTTGTGTCATTGATTGAACATTCAGGTCATTTTTGTCATCCTTCGGCTTATTCTAATCCAATAAGGGTTTTACACCAATCTTGTGCATCCAATAAGTGGTTTTGTGTCATTGGATTAACATTTAGGTCATTTTCGTCCACCCTAGGCTTATTCTAATCCAATGTGTGTTTTTAACCAATCTTATGCACCCTATAAGTAATTTTGTGTCATTAGTTGAACATTTAGGTCATTTCCGTCCTCAATAGGCTTATTCTAATAGACATAGGGGTTTTAACCAATGTTGTGCATCCAATAAGTGCGTTTGTGTCATTGGTTGAACATTTATGTCATTTTCGTCATCCCTAGGCTTATTCTAATCAAATTAGGGTTTTAACCAATTTTGTGCATCCAATAAGTGATTTTGTGTCATTGGTTGAACATTTAGGTCATATTCGTCCTCCCAAGGCTTAGTGTAATCCAGTAAGGGTTTTTAACCAATCTTGTGCATCCAATAAGTGATTTTACGTCATTGGTTGAACATTTTCGTCATCCTTCGGATTATTCTAATCCATTTAGGGGTTTTAACCAATCTTATGCATCGAATAAGTGATTTTGTGTCGTTGGTTGAACATTTAGGTCATTTTCGTCATCCTTCGGTTTATTCTAATCCTATTACGGTTTTTAACCAATCTTATGCATCCAGTAAGTGATTTTGTGTCATTGGTCGAACATTTAGGTCATTTTTGTCATCCTTCGGCTTATTCTAATCCATTTAGGCTTTTTAAACAATCTTGTGCATCAGATAAGTGATTTTGTGTCATTGGATTAACATTAAGGTGATTTTTGTCCTCCGTAGGCTGATTCTAATCCAATTAGGATTTTTAACCAATCTTGTGCATCCAATAAGTGATTTTGTGTCATTGGTTTAACATTTAGGTCATTTTCACCATCCTTTGGCTTATTCTAAACTAATTAATGTTTTTAATGAATCTTGTGCATCCAATAAGTGATTTTGTGTCATTGGATTAACATTTAGGTCATTTTCGTCTTCCCTAGGCTTATTCTAAACCAATAAGTGTTTTTAACCAATCTTATGCATCCAATAAGTGATTTTGTGTCATTGGTTGAACATTTAGGCCATTTTCGTCATTCTTCGGGTTATTCTTATCCAATTAGGGATTTTAACCAATCTTGTGCATCCAATTAGTGATTTTGTGTCGTTGGTTGAACATTTAGGATATTTTCGTCCTCCTTAGGCTTATTCTAATCCAATTAGGGTTTTTAACCAATCTTGTGCATCCAGTAAGTGGTTTTTTGTCGTTGGTTGTACATTTAGGTCATTTTCATCCTCCATAGGCACTTTCTAATCCAATTAGAGTTTTTAACCAATCTTTTGCATCCAATAACTGATTTTTTGTCATTTGTTGAACATTTAGGTCATTTTCTTCCTACATAGGCTTATTCTAATCCAATTAGCGTTTTTAACCAATCTTGTGCATCCAATAAGTGATTTTGTGTCATTGGATTAACATTTAGGTCATTTTGGTCCTCCCTAGGCATATTCTAATCCAATTAGGGTTTTTAACCAATGTTGTACATCCAATAAGTGGTTTTGTGTCATTGGATTAACATTTAGGTCATTTTCGTCCTCCCTAAGCTTATTCTAATCCAATAAGTGTTTTTAACCAATCTTATGCATCTAATAAGTAATTTTGTGTCATTAGTTGAACATTTAGGTCATTTCCGTCCTCAATAAGCTTATTCTAATCCATTTAGGGGTTTTAACCAATGTTTTGCATCCAATAAGTGCGTTTGTGTCATTGGTCGAACATTTAGGTCATTTTCGTCCTTCCTAGACTTATTCTAAGCCAATTAGGGTTTTAACCAATCTTGTGCATCCAATAAGTGATTTTGTGTCATTGGTTGAACATTTAGGTCATATTCGTCCTCCCAAGGCTTATTCTAATCCAGTAAGGGTTTTTAACCAATCTTGTGCATCCAATAAGTGATTTTACGTCATTGGTTGAACATTTTCGTCATCCTTCGGATTATTCTAATCCATTTAGGGTTTTTAACCAATCTTATGTATCAAATAAGTGATTTTGTGTCGTTGGTTGAACATTAAGGTCATTTTCGTCATCCTTCGGTTTATTCTAATCCAATTACGATTTTTAACCAATCTTATGCATCCAATAAGTGATTTTGTGTCATTGGTTAAACATTTAGGTCATTTTTGTCATCGTTCGGCTTATTCTAATCCATTTAGGGTTTTTAAACAATCTTGTGCATCAGATAAGTGATTTTTTGTCATTGGATTAACATTAAGGTGATTTTTTGTCCTCCCTAGGCTGATTCTAATCCAATTAGGGTTTTTAACCAATCTTGTGCATCCAATAAGTGATTTTGTGTCATTGGTTGAACATTTAGGTCATTTTCATCATCCTTGGGCTTATTCTAAACTAATTAAGGTTTTTAATGAATCTTGTGCTTCCAATAAGTGATTTTGTGTCATTGGATTAACATTTAGGTCATTTTCGTCCTCTCTAGGCTTTTTCTAATCCAATAAGTGTTTTTAACCAATCTTATGAATCCAATAAGTGATTTTGTGTCATTGGTTGAACATTTAGGCAATTTTCGTCATTCTTCGGGTTATTCTTATCCAATTAGGGATTTTAACCAATCTTGTGCATCCAATTAGTGGTTTTGTGTCATTGGTTGAACATTTAGGATATTTTCGTCCTCCTTAGGCTTATTCTAATCCAATTAGGGTTTTTAACCAATCTTGTGCATCCAATAAGTGATTTTTTGTCGTTGGTTGTACATTTAGGTCATTTTCATCCTCCATAGGCATATTCAAATCCAATTAGAGTTTTTAACCAATCTTGTACATCCAATAACCGATTTTGTGTCATTTGTTGAACATTTAGGTCATTTTCTTCCTATATAGGCTTATTCTAATCCAATTAGCGTTTTTAACCAATCTTGTGCATCCAATAAGTGATTTTGTGTCATTGGATTAACATTTAGGTCATTTTGGTCCTCCCTAGGCATATTCTAATCCAATTAGGGTTTTTAACCAATCTTGTACATCCAATAAGTGATTTTGTGTCATTGGTTGAATATTTAGGTCATTTTCGTCATCCTTCGGCTTATTATAATCCAATTAGGGTTTTCAACGAATCTTGTGCATCCAATAAGACATGTTGTGTTATTGGATTAACATTTAGGTCATTTTTATCATCCTTCGGCTTATTCTAATCCAATTAAGGTTTTGAACTAATCTTGTGCATCCAATAAGTGATTTTGTGTCATTGGATTAACATTTAGGTCATTTTCGTCTTCCCTAGGCTTATTCTAATCCAATAAGTGTTTTTAACCAATCTTATGCATCCAATAATTAATTTTGTGTCATTGGTTGATCATTTAGGCCATTTTCGTCATCATTCGGTTTATTCTAATCCAATTACGGTTTTTAACCAATCTTGTGCATCCAATAAGTGATTTTTTGTCGTTGGTCGAACATTTAGGTCATTTTCGTCCTTCCTAGGCTTATTCTTATCCAATTAGGGTTTTTAACCAATCTTGTGCATCCAATAAGGGATTTTGTGTCATTGATTGAACATTCAGGTCATTTTTGTCATCCTTCGGCTTATTCTAATCCAATAAGGGTTTTACACCAATCTTGTGCATCCAATAAGTGGTTTTGTGTCATTGGATTAACATTTAGGTCATTTTCGTCCACCCTAGGCTTATTCTAATCCACTGAGTGTTTTTAACCAATCTTATGCACCCTATAAGTAATTTTGTGTCATTAGTTGAACATTTAGGTCATTTCCGTCCTCAATAGGCTTATTCTAATAGACATAGGGGTTTTAACCAATGTTGTGCATCCAATAAGTGCGTTTGTGTCATTGGTTGAACATTTATGTCATTTTCGTCATCCCTAGGCTTATTCTAATCAAATTAGGGTTTTAACCAATTTTGTGCATCCAATAAGTGATTTTGTGTCATTGGTTGAACATTTAGGTCATATTCGTCCTCCCAAGGCTTAGTGTAATCCAGTAAGGGTTTTTAACCAATCTTGTGCATCCAATAAGTGATTTTACGTCATTGGTTGAACATTTTCGTCATCCTTCGGATTATTCTAATCCATTTAGGGTTTTTAACCAATCTTATGCATCGAATAAGTGATTTTGTGTCGTTGGTTGAACATTTAGGTCATTTTCGTCATCCTTCGGTTTATTCTAATCCTATTACGGTTTTTAACCAATCTTATGCATCCAGTAAGTGATTTTGTGTCATTGGTCGAACATTTAGGTCATTTTTGTCATCCTTCGGCTTATTCTAATCCATTTAGGCTTTTTAAACAATCTTGTGCATCAGATAAGTGATTTTGTGTCATTGGATTAACATTAAGGTGATTTTTGTCCTCCGTAGGCTGATTCTAATCCTATTAGGATTTTTAACCAATCTTGTGCATCCAATAAGTGATTTTGTGTCATTGGTTTAACATTTAGGTCATTTTCACCATCCTTTGGCTTATTCTAAACTAATTAATGTTTTTAATGAATCTTGTGCATCCAATAAGTGATTTTGTGTCATTGGATTAACATTTAGGTCATTTTCGTCTTCCCTAGGCTTATTCTAAACCAATAAGTGTTTTTAACCAATCTTATGCATCCAATAAGTGATTTTGTGTCATTGGTTGAACATTTAGGCCATTTTCGTCATTCTTCGGGTTATTCTTATCCAATTAGGGATTTTAACCAATCTTGTGCATCCAATTAGTGATTTTGTGTCGTTGGTTGAACATTTAGGATATTTTCGTCCTCCTTAGGCTTATTCTAATCCAATTAGGGTTTTTAACCAATCTTGTGCATCCAGTAAGTGGTTTTTTGTCGTTGGTTGTACATTTAGGTCATTTTCATCCTCCATAGGCACTTTCTAATCCAATTAGAGTTTTTAACCAATCTTTTGCATCCAATAACTGATTTTTTGTCATTTGTTGAACATTTAGGTCATTTTCTTCCTACATAGGCTTATTCTAATCCAATTAGCGTTTTTAACCAATCTTGTGCATCCAATAAGTGATTTTGTGTCATTGGATTAACATTTAGGTCATTTTGGTCCTCCCTAGGCATATTCTAATCCAATTAGGGTTTTTAACCAATCTTGTACATCCAATAAGTGATTTTGTGTCATTGGTTGAATATTTAGGTCATTTTCGTCATCCTTCGGCTTATTATAATCCAATTAGGGTTTTCAACGAATCTTGTGCATCCAATAAGACATGTTGTGTTATTGGATTAACATTTAGGTCATTTTTATCATCCTTCGGCTTATTCTAATCCAATTAAGGTTTTGAACTAATCTTGTGCATCCAATAAGTGATTTTGTGTCATTGGATTAAGATTTAGGTCATTTTCGTCTTCCCTAGGATTATTCTAATCCAATAAGTGTTTGTAACCAATCTTGTGCATCCAATAAAACATTTTGTGTCATTGGATTAACATTTAGGTCATTTTTGTCATCCTTCGGCTTATTCTAATCCAATTAGGATTTTTAACGAATCTTGTGCATCCAATAAGTGATTTTGTGTCATTGGGTTAACATTTAGGTCATTTTCGTCCTCCCTAGGATTATTCTAATCCAATAAGTGTTTTTAACCAATCTTATGCATCCAATAAGGGATTTTGTGTCATTGGTTGAACATTTAGGCCATTTTCGTCATCATTCGGCTTATTCTAATCCAATTAGGGTTTTTAACCAATCTTGTGCATCCAATAAGTGATTTCGTGTCATTGGTTTAACATTTAGGTTATTTTCATCCTCACTAGGCTTATTCTAATCCACTTAGGGTTTTTAACCAATCTTGTGCATCCAATAAGTGATTTTATGTCATTTTCGTCCTCCCTTGACTTATTCTAAACCAATTAGGGTTTTTAAACAATCTTGTGCATCCAATAAGTGATGTTCTGCTATTGGTTGAACATTTAGGTCATTTTCGTCATCCTTCAGCTAATTCTAATCCAATTAGGGTTTTTAACCAATCTTGTGCTTCCAAGAAGTGCGTTTGTACCAATTGTTGAACATTTTGGTCATTTTTGTCTACCGTCGGCTTATTCTAATCCAATTAGGGTTTTTAACCAATCTTTTGCATCCAATAAATGCGTTTGTGTAATTGGTCGCACATTTAGGTCATTTTCGTCCTTCCTAGGCTCATTATAATCCAATTAGGGTTTTAAACCAATCTTGTGCAACCAATAAGTGATTTTGTGTCATTGGTTAAACATTTAGGTCATTTTTGTCATCCTTCAGCTGATTCTAATCCAATTAGGGTTTTTAACGAATCATGTGCATCCAATAAGTGATTTTGTGTCATTGGATTGATATTTAGGTCATTTTCGTCCTCCCTAGGCTTATTCAAATCCAATAAGTGTTTTAAACGAATCTTATGCATCTAATAAGTGATTTTGTGTCATTGGTTGAACATTTAGGCCATTTTCGTCATCATTCGGCTTATTCTAATCCAATTAGGGTTTTTAACAAATTTTGTGCATCCAATAAAACATTTTGTGTCATTGGATTAACATTTAGGTCATTTTCGTCCTCCCTAGGATTATTCTAATCCAATAAGTTTTTTTAACCAATGTTATGCATCGAATAAGTGATTTTGTGTCATTGGTTGAACATTTAGGCCATTTTAGTCATCATTCGGCTTATTCTAATCCAGTTAGGGTTTTTAACCAATCTTGTGCATCCAATAAGTGATTTTGTGTCATTGGTTGAACCTTTAGGCCATTTTAGTCATCATTTGGCTTATTCTAATCCAGTTAGGGTTTTTAACCAATCTTGTGCATCCAATAAGTGATTTTGTGTCATTGGTTGAACCTTTAGGTCATTTTCGTCCTACATAGGCTTATTCTAATCCAATTAAGGTTTTTAACCAATCTTGTGCATCCAATAAGTGATTTTGTGTCATTGGATTAACATTTAGGTCATTTTGGTCTTCCCTAGGCTTATTCTAATCCAATTAGGGTTTTTAACCAATCTGGTACATCCAATTAGTGATTTTGTGTCATTTGTTGAACGTTTAGGTCATTTTTGTCATCCTTCGGCTTATTCTAATCCAATTAGGGTTTTTCACCAATCTTGTGCATCAAATAAGAGATTTTGTGTCATTGGATTAACATTTAGGTCGTTATGGTCCTCCCTAGGCTTATTCTAATCCAATAAGGGTTTTTAACCAATCTTGTACATCGAATAAGTGATTTTGTGTCATTGGTTGAACATTTAGCTCATTTTCGTCATCCTTCGGCTTATTCTAATCCAATTAGGGTTTTCAACGAATCTTGTGCATCCAATAAGACATTTTGTGTCATTGGATTAACATTTAGGTAATTTTTGTCATCCTTCGGCTTATTCTAATCCAATTAGGGTTTTTAACGAATCTTGTGCATCCAATAAGTGATTTTGTGTCATTGGATTAACATTTATGTCATTTTCGTCCTTCCTAGGCTTATTCTAATCCAATAAGTGTTTTTAACCAATCTTATGCATCCAATAAGTGATTATGTGTCATTGGTTGAACATTTAGGCCATTTTCGTCATCATTCCGCTTATTCTAATCCAAATAGGGTTTTAAACCAATCTTGTGCATCCAATAAATGATTTTGTGTAATTGGTTGAACATTTAGGTCATTTTCGTCCTCACTAGGCTTATTCTAATCCACTTAGGGTTTTTAACCAATCTAGTGCCTCCAATAAGTGATTTTGGGTCATGGGTTGAACATTTAGGTCATTTTCGTCCTTCCTAGGCTTATTATAATCCAATTAGGGTTTTTATCCAATCTTGTGCATCCAAGAAGTGATTTTGTGTTATTGATTAAACATTTAGGTCATTTTTGTCATCCTTCGGCTTATTCTAATCTAATTAGGGTCTTTAACGAATCTTGTGCATCCAATAAGTGATTTTGTGTCATTGGATTAACATTTGGTCATTTTTCGTCCTCCCTAGGCTTATTCTAATCCAATAAGTGTTTTTAACCAATCTTATGCATCCAATAAGGGATTTTGTGTCATTGGTTGAACATTTAGGCCATTTTCGTTATCATTCGGCTTAATATAATCCAATTAGGGTTTTTAACCAATCTTGTGCATCCAATAAGTGATTTTGTGTCATTGGTTGAACATTTAGGCATTTTCGTCCTCACTAGGCTTATTCTAATCCACTTAGGGTTTTTAACCAATCTTGTGCATCCAATAAGTGATTTTGTGTCATTGGTTTTAACATTTAGGTCATTTTCGTCATCTTTAGGCTTATTCTAAACCAATTAGGGTTTTTAAACAATCTTGTGCATCCAATAAGTGATGTTTTGCTATTGGTTGAACATTTAGGTCATTTTCGTCATCCTTCGGCTTATTCCAATCCAATTACGGTTTTTAACCAATCTTGTGCATCAAATAAGTGCGCTTGTGCCATTGGTCGAACATTTAGGTCATTTTCGTCCTCCCTAGGCTTACTCTAATCCAATTAGGGTTTTTAACCAATCTTGTGCATCCAATAAGTAATTTTGTGTCATTGGTTGAACATTTAGGTCATTTTTGTCATCCTTCGGCTTATTCTTATCCAATTAGGGTTTTTAACGAATCTTGTGCATCCAATAATTGATTTTGTGTCATTGGATTAACATTTAGGTCATTTTTGTCATCCTTAGGATTATTCTAATCCAATAAGTTTTTTTAACCAATCTTTTGCATCGAATAAGTGATTTTGTGTCATTGGTTGAACATTTAGGCCATTTTAGTCATCATTCGGCTTATTCTAATCCAGTTAGGGTTTTTAACCAATCTTGTGCATCCAATAAGTGATTTTGTGTCATTGGATTAACATTTAGGTCATGTTGGTCTTCCCTAGGCTTATTCCAATCCAATTAGGGTTTTTAACCAATCTTGTACATCAAATTTGTGATTTTGTGTCATTTGTTGAACGTTTAGGTCATTTTTGTCATCCTTCGGCTTATTCTAATCCAATTAGGGTTTTTCACCAATCTTGTGCATCGAATAAGTGATTTTGTGTCATTGGATTAACATTTAGGTCGTTTTGGTCCTCCCTAGGCTTATTCTAATCCAATAACGGTTTTTAACCAATCTTGTACATCGAATAAGTGATTTTGTGTCATTGGTTGAACATTTAGCTCATTTTCGTCATCCTTCGGCTTATTCTAATCCAATTAGGGTTTTCAACGAATCTTGTGCATCCAATAAGACATTTTGTGTCATTGGATTAACATTTAGGTCATTTTTGTCATCCTTCGGCTTATTCTAATCCAATTAGGGTTTTTAACGAATCTTGTGCATCCAATAAGTGATTTTGTGTCATTGGATTAACATTTAGGTCATTTTCGTCCTTCCTAGGCTTATTCTAATCCAATAAGTGGTTTTAACCAATCTTATGCATCCAATAAGTGATTTTGTGTCATTGGTTGAACATTTAGGCCATTGTCGTCATCATTCGGCTTATTCTAATCCAAATAGGGTTTTAAACCAATCTTGTGCATCCAATAAATGATTTTGTGTAACTGGTTGAACATTTAGGTCATTTTCGTCCTCACTAGGCTTATTCTAATCCACTTAGGGTTTTTAACCAATCTAGTGCCTCCAATAAGTGATTTTGGGTCATGGGTTGAACATTTAGGTCATTTTCGTCCTCCCTAGACTTATTCTAAACCAATTAGGGTTTTTATACAATCTTGTGCATCCAATAAGTGATGTTTTGCTATTGGTTGAACATTTAGGTCATTTTCGTCATCCTTCGGCTTATTCTAATCAAATTAGGGTTTTTAACCAATCTTGTGCTGCCAATAAGTGCGTTTGTACCATTGGGTGAACAATTTGGTCATTTTCGTCATCCTTCGGCTTATTCTAATCCAATTAGGGTTTTTAACCAACCTTGTGCATCCAATAAGTGCTTTTGTGTCATTGTTCGAACATTTAGGTCATTTTCATCCTTCCTAGGCTTATTATAATCCAATTAGGGTTTTTATCCAATCTTGTGCATCCAAGAAGTGATTTTGTGTTATTGATTAAACATTTAGGTCATTTTTGTCATCCTTCGGCTTATTCTAATCTAATTAGGGTCTTTAACGAATCTTGTGCATCCAATAAGTGATTTTGTGTCATTGGATTAACATTTGGTCATTTTTCGTCCTCCCTAGGCTTATTCTAATCCAATAAGTGTTTTTACCCAATCTTATGCATCCAATAAGTGATTATGTATCATTGGTTGAACATTAAGGTCATTTTCGTCCTCCCAAGGCTTATTCTAATCCAATAAGTGTTTTTAACCAATCTTATGCATCCAATAAGTGATTTTGTGTTATTGGTTGAACATTTAGGCCATTTTCGTCCTCACTACGCTTATTCTAATCCACTTAGGGTTTTTAACCAATCTTGTGCATCCAATAAGTGATTTTGTGTCATTGGTTTTAACATTTAGGTCATTTTCGTCATCCTTAGGCTTATTCTAAACCAATTAGGGTTATTAAACAATCTTGTGCATCCAATAAGTGATGTTCTGCTATTGGTTGAACATTTAGGTCATTTTCGTCATCCTTAGGCTTATTTCAATCCATTTAGGGTTTTTAACCAATCTTGTGCATCCAATAAGTGATTTTGTGTCATTGGTTGAACATTTAGGCCATTTTCGTCATCATTTGGCTTATTCTAATCCAAATAGGGTTTTTAACCAATCTTGTGCATCCAATAAGTGATATTGTGTCATTGGATGAACATTTAGGTCATTTTCGTCCTACATAGGCTTATTCTAATCCAATTAGGGTTTTTAACCAATCTTGTGCATCCAATAAGTGATTTTGTGTCATTGGTTGAACATTTAGGCCATTTTCGTCATCATTTGGCTTATTCTAATCCAGTTAGGGTTTTTAACCAATTTTGTGCATCCAATAAGTGATATTGTGTCATTGGATGAACATTTAGGTCATTTTCGTCCTACATAGGCTTATTCTAATCCAATTAGGGTTTTTAACCAATCTTGTGCATCCAATAAGTGATTTTGTGCCATTGGATTAACATATAGGTCATTTTGGTCTTCCCTAGGATTAACCAATCTTGTACATCCAATTAGTGATTTTGTGTCATTTGTTGTACGTTTAGGTCATTTTTGTCATCCTTCGGCTTATTCTAATCCAATTAGGGTTTTTCACCAATCTTGTACATCCAATAAGTGATTTTGTGTCATTGGTTGAACATTTAGGTCATTTTCGTCATCCTTCGGCTGATTCTAATCCAATTAGGGTTTTCAACGAACCTTGTGCATCCAATAAGACATTTTGTGTCATTGGATTAACATTTAGGTCATTTTTGTCATCCTTCGGCTTATTCTAATCCAATTAGGGTTTTTAACGAATCTTGTGCATCCAATAAGTGATTTTGTGTCATTGGATTAACATTTAGGTCATTTTCGTCCTTCCTAGGCTTATTCTAATCCAATAAGTGTTTTTAACCAATCTTATGCAACCAATAAGTGATTTTGTGTCATTGGTTGAACATTTAGGCCATTTTCGTCATCATTCGGCTTATTCTAATCCAAATAGGGTTTTTAACCAATCTTGTGCATCCAATAAATGATTTTGTGTAACTGTTTGAACATTTAGGTCATTTTCGTCCTCACTAGGCTTATTCTAATCCACTTAGGGTTTTTCACCAATCTTGTGCCTCCAATAAGTGATTTTGTGTCATGGGTTGAACATTAAGGTCATTTTCGTCCTCCCTAGACTTATTCTAAACCAATTAGGCTTTTTATACTATCTTGTGCATCCAATAAGTGATGTTTTGCTATTGGTTGAACATTTAGGTCATTTTCGTCATCCTTCGGCTTATTCTAATCCAATTAGGGTTTTTAACCAATCTTGTGCTGCCAATAAGTGCGTTTGTACCATTGGTTGAACAATTTGGTCATTTTCGTCATCCTTCGGCTTATTCTAATCCAATTAGGGTTTTTAACCAATCTTGTGCATCCAATAAGTGCTTTTGAGTCATTGTTCGAACATTTAGGTCATTTTCGTCCTTCTTAGGCTTATTATAATCCAATTAGGGTTTTTATCCTATCTTGTGTATCCAAGAAGTGATTTTGAGTTATTGATTAAACATTTAGGTCATTTTTGTCATCCTTCGGCTTATTCTAATCTAATTAGGGTCTTTAACGAATCTTGTGCATCCAATAAGTGATTTTGTGTCATTGGATTAACATTTGGTCATTTTCGTCCTCCCTAGGCTTATTCTAATCCAATAAGTGTTTTTAACCAATCTTATGCATCCAATAAGTGATTTTATGTCATTGGTTGAACATTTAGGTCATTTTCGTCCTCCCTAGGCTTATTCTAATCAAATAAGATTTTTTAACCAATCTTATGCATCCAATAAGTGATTTTGTGTCATTGGTTGAACATTTAGGCCATTTTCGTCATCATTCGGCTTATTCTAATCCAATTAGGGTTTTTAACCAATCTTGTGCATCCAATAAGTGATTTTGTGTCATTGGTTGAACATTTAGGTCATTTTCGTCCTACATAGGCTTATTCTAATCCAATTAGGGTTTTTAACCAATCTTGTGCATCCAATAAGTGATACTTGTCATTGGATTAACATTTAGGTCATTTTGGTCTTCCCCAGGCTTATTCTAATCCAATTAGGGTTTTTAACCAATCTTGTACATCCAATTAGTGGTTTTGTGTCATTTGTTGAACGTTTAGGCCATTTTCGTCATCATTCGGCTTATTCTAATCCAATTAGGGTTTTTAACCAATCTTGTGCATCCAATCAGTTATTTTGTGTCATTGGTTGAACATTTAGGTCATTTTCGTCCTACATAGGCTTATTCAAATCCAATTAGGGTTTTTAACCAATCTTGTGCATCCAATAAGTGATTTTGTGTCATTGGATTAACATTTAGGTCATTTTGGTCTTCCCTAGGCTTATTCTATTCCAATTAGGGTTTTTAACCAATCTTGTAAATCCAATTAGTGATTTTGTGTCATTTGTTGAACGTTTAGGTCATTTTTGTCATCCTTTAGCTTATTCTAATCCAATTAGGGTTTTTCACCAATCTTTTGCATCAAATAAGTGATTTTGTGTCATTGGATTAACATTTAGGGAGTTTTGGTCCTCCCTAGGCTTATTCTAATCCAATTAGGGTTTTTAACCAATCTTGTACATCCAATAAGTGATTTTGTGTCATTGGTTGAACATTTTGGTCATTTTCGTCATCCTTCGACTTATCCTAATCCAACTAGGGTTTTCAACGAATCTTGTGCATCCAATAAAACATTTTGTGTCATTGGATTAACATTTAGGTCATTTTTGTCATCCTTCGGCTTATTCTAATCCAATTAGGATTTTTAACGAACCTTGTGCATCCAATAAGTGATTTTGTGTCATATGATTAACATTTAGGTCATTTTCATCCTCCATAGGATTATTCTAATCCAATAAGTGTTTTTAACCAATCTTATGCATCCAATAAGGGATTTTGTGTCATTGGTTGAACATTTAGGCCATTTTCATCATCATTCGGCTTATTTTAATCCAATTAAGGTTTTTAACCAATCTTGTGCATGCAATAAGTGATTTTGTGTCATTGGTTGAACGTTTAGGTTATTCTCATCCTCACTAGGCTTATTCTAATCCACTTAGGGTTTTTAACCAATCTTGTGCATCCAATAAGTGATTTTAGGTCATTTTCGTCCTCCCTTGACTTATTCTAAACCAATTAGGGTTTTTAAACAATCTTGTGCATCCAATAAGTGATGTTCTGCTATTGGTTGAACATTTAGGTCATTTTCGTCATCCTTCGGATTATTCTAATCCAATTAGGGTTTTTAACCAATCTTGTGCTTCCAATAAGTGCGTTTGTACCAATTGTTGAACATTTAGGTCATTTTCATCTACCCTCGGCTTCTTCTAATCCAATTAGGGTTTTTAACCAATCATGTGCATCCAATAAGTGCGTTTGTGTAATTGGTCGAACATTTAGGTCATTTTCGTCCTTCCTAGGCTCATTCTAATCCAATTAGGGTGATTAACCAATCTTGTGCATTCAATAAGTGATTTTGTGTCATTAGTTAAACATTTAGGTCATTTTTGTCATCCTTCAACTTATTCTAATCCAATTAGGGTTTTTAACGAATCATGTGCATCCAATAAGTGATTTTGTGTCATTGGATTAATATTTAGGTCATTTTCGTCCTCCCTAGGCTTATTCTAATCCAATAAGTGTTTTTAACGAATCTTATGCATCTAATAAGTGATTTTGTGTCATTGGTTGAACATTTAGGCCATTTTCGTCATCATTCGGCTTATTGTAATCCAACTAGTGTTTTTAACATATTTTGTGCATCCAATAAGTGATTTTGTGTCATTGGTTGAACATTTAGGTCATTTTCGTCCTCACTAGGCTTATTCTAATCCACTTAGGGTTTTTAACCAATCTTGTGCATCCAATAAGTGATTTTGTGTCATTGGTTTTAACATTTAGGTCATTTTCGTCATCCTTAGGCTTATTCTAAACCAATTAGGGTTTTTAAACAATCTTGTGTATCCAATAAGTGATGTTCTGCTATTGGTTGAACATTTAGGTCATTTTCGTCATCGTTCGTCTTATTCTAATCCAATTAGGGTTTTTAACCAATCTTGTGCTTCCAATAAGTGCGTTTGTACCAATTGTTGAACATTTTGGTCATTTTCGTCTACCGTCGGCTTATTCCAATCCAATTAGGGTTTTTAACCAATCTTGTGCATCCAATAAGTGCGCTTGTGCCATTGGACGAACATTTAGGTCATTTTAGTCCTCCCTAGGCTTATTCTAATCCAATTCGGGTTTTTAACAAATCTTGTGCATCCAATAAGTAATTTTGTGTCCTTGGTTGAACATTTAGGTCATTTTGGTCCTCACTAGGCTTATTCTAATCCACTTAGGGTTTTTAACCAATCTTGTGCATCCAATAAATGATTTTGGTTTATTGGTTGACCATTTAGGTCATTTTCGTCCTCCCTTGACTTATTCTAAACCAATTAGCGTTTTTAAACAATCTTGTGCATCCAGTAAGTGATGTTCTACTATTGGTTGAACATTTAGGTCATTTTCGTCATCGTTTGTCTTATTCTAATCCAATTAGGGTTTTTAACCAATCTTGTGCTTCCAATAAGTGCGTTTTTACCAATTGTTGAACATTTTGGTCATTTTCCTCTACCGTCGGCTTATTCGAATCCAATTAGGGTTTTTAACCAATCTTGTGCATCCAGTAAGTGCGTTTGTGTAATTGGTCGAACATTTAGGTCATTTTCGTCCTTCTTAGGCTTATTATAATCCAATTGGGGTTTTTATCCTATCTTGTGCATCCAAGAAGTGATTTTGAGTTATTGATTAAACATTTAGGTCATTTTTGTCATCCTTCGGCTTATTCTAATCTAATTAGGGTCTTTAACGAATCTTGTGCATCCAATAAGTGATTTTGTGTCATTGGATTAACATTTGGTCATTTTCGTCCTCCCTAGGCTTATTCTAATCCAATAAGTGTTTTTAACCAATCTTATGCATCCAATAAGTGATTTTATGTCATTGGTTGAACATTTAGGTCATTTTCGTCCTCCCTAGGCTTATTCTAATCAAATAAGATTTTTTAACCAATCTTATGCATCCAATAAGTGATTTTGTGTCATTGGTTGAACATTTAGGCCATTTTCGTCATCATTCGGCTTATTCTAATCCAATTAGGGTTTTTAACCAATCTTGTGCATCCAATAAGTGATTTTGTGTCATTGGTTGAACATTTAGGTCATTTTCGTCCTACATAGGCTTATTCTAATCCAATTAGGGTTTTTAACCAATCTTGTGCATCCAATAAGTGATACTGTGTCATTGGATTAACATTTAGGTCATTTTGGTCTTCCCCAGGCTTATTCTAATCCAATTAGGGTTTTTAACCAATCTTGTACATCCAATTAGTGGTTTTGTGTCATTTGTTGAACGTTTAGGCCATTTTCGTCATCATTCGGCTTATTCTAATCCAATTAGGGTTTTTAACCAATCTTGTGCATCCAATCAGTTATTTTGTGTCATTGGTTGAACATTTAGGTCATTTTCGTCCTACATAGGCTTATTCAAATCCAATTAGGGTTTTTAACCAATCTTGTGCATCCAATAAGTGATTTTGTGTCATTGGATTAACATTTAGGTCATTTTGGACTTCCCTAGGCTTATTCTATTCCAATTAGGGTTTTTAACCAATCTTGTAAATCCAATTAGTGATTTTGTGTCATTTGTTGAACGTTTAGGTCATTTTTGTCATCCTTCAGCTTATTCTAATCCAATTAGGGTTTTTCACCAATCTTTTGCATCAAATAAGTGATTTTGTGTCATTGGATTAACATTTAGGGAGTTTTGGTCCTCCCTAGGCTTATTCTAATCCAATTAGGGTTTTTAACCAATCTTGTACATCCAATAAGTGATTTTGTGTCATTGGTTGAACATTTTGGTCATTTTCGTCATTCTTCGACTTATCCTAATCCAACTAGGGTTTTCAACGAATCTTGTGCATCCAATAAAACATTTTGTGTCATTGGATTAACATTTAGTTCATTTTTGTCATCCTTCGGCTTATTCTAATCCAATTAGGATTTTTAACGAATCTTGTGCATCCAATAAGTGATTTTGTGTCATTGGATTAACATTTAGGTCATTTTCGTCCTCCATAGGATTATTCTAATCCAATAAGTGTTTTTAACCAATCTTATGCATCCAATAAGGGATTTTGTGTCATTGTTTGAACATTTAGGCCATTTTCATCATCATTCGGCTTATTTTAATCCAATTAAGGTTTTTAACCAATCTTGTGCATCCAATAAGTGATTTTGTGTCATTGGTTGAACATTTAGGTTATTCTCATCCTCACTAGGCTTATTCTAATCCACTTAGGGTTTTTAACCAATCTTGTGCATCCAATAAGTGATTTTAGGTCATTTTCGTCCTCCCTTGACTTATTCTAAACCAATTAGGGTTTTTAACAATCTTGTGCATCCAATAACTGATGTTCTGCTATTGGTTGAACATTTAGGTCATTTTCGTCATCCTTCGGATTATTCTAATCCAATTAGGGTTTTTAACCAATCTTGTGCTTCCAATAAGTGCGTTTGTACCAATTGTTGAACATTTAGGTCATTTTCATCTACCGTCGGCTTCTTCTAATCCAATTAGGGTTTTTAACCGATCATGTGCATCCAATAAGTGCGTTTGTGTAATTGGTCGAACATTTACGTCATTTTCGTCCTTCCTAGGCTCATTCTAATCCAATTAGGGTGATTAACCAATCTTGTGCATCCAATAAGTGATTTTGTGTCATTAGTTAAACATTTAGGTCATTTTTGTCATCCTTCAACTTTTTCTAATCCAATTAGGGTTTTTAACGAATCATGTGCATCCAATAAGTGATTTTGTGTCATTGGATTAATATTTAGGTCATTTTCGTCCTCCCTAGGCTTATTCTAATCCAATAAGTGTTTTTAACGAATCTTATGCATCTAATAAGTGATTTTGTGTCATTGGTTGAACATTTAGGCTATTTTCGTCATCATTCGGCTTATTGTAATCCAACTAGTGTCTTTAACAAATTTTGTGCATCCAATAAGTGATTTTGTGTCATTGGTTGAACATTTAGGTCATTTTCGTCCTCACTAGGCTTATTCTAATCCACTTAGGGTTTTTAACCAATCTTGTGCATCCAATAAGTGATTTTGTGTCATTGGTTTTAACATTTAGGTCATTTTCGTCATCCTTAGGCTTATTCTAAACCAATTACGGTTTTTAAACAATCTTGTGTATCCAATAAGTGATGTTCTGCTATTGGTTGAACATTTAGGTCATTTTCGTCATCGTTCGTCTTATTCTAATCCAATTAGGGTTTTGAACCAATCTTGTGCTTCCAATAAGTGCGTTTGTACCAATTGTTGAACATTTTGGTCATTTTCGTCTGCCGTCGGCTTATTCCAATCCAATTAGGGTTTTTAACCAATCTTGTGCATCCAATAAGTGCGCTTGTGCCTTTGGACGAACATTTAGGTCATTTTCGTCCTCCCTAGGCTTATTCGATTCCAATAAGTGATGTTAACGAATCTTATGCATCTAATAAGGGATTTTGTGTCATTGGTTGAACATTTAGGCCATTTTCGTCATCATTCGGCTTATTCTAATCCAATAAGGGTTTTTAACCAATCTTGTGCATCCGATAAGTGATTTTGTGTCATTGGTTTTAACATTTAGGTCATTTTCGTCGTCCTTAGGCTTATTCTAAACCAATTAGGATTTTTAAAAAATCTTGTGCATCCAATAAGTGATGTTCTGCTATTGGTTGAACATTTAGGTCATTTTCGTCCTCCCTAGGCTTATTCTAATCCAATTAGGGTTTTTAACCAATCTTGTGTATTTGATAAGTGATTTTGTGTCATTGGTTGAACATTTAGGTCATTTTCGTCCTCACTACGTATATTCTAATCCACTTAGGGTTTTTAACCAATCTTGTGCATCCAATTAGTGATTTTGTGTCATTGGTTGAACATTTGGGTCATTTTCGTCCTCTGTAGGCTTATTCTAAACAAATTAGGGTTTTTAAACAATCTTGTGCATCCAATAAGTGCGCTTGTGCCATTGGTTGAACAATTAGGTCATTTTCGTCATCCTTTGGCTTATTCTAATCCAATTAGGGTTTCAAATCAATCTTGTGCATCCAATAAGTGCGTTTGTATGATTGGTTGAACATTTTGGTCATTTTCGTCATCCTTCGACATATTCTAATCCAATTAGGGTTTTTAACTAATCTTGTGTATCTAATAAGTGCGTTTGTGTCATTGGTTGAACATTTAGGTCATTTTCGTCCTCCCTAGGCTTATTCTAATCCAATTAGGGTTTTTAACTAATCTTGTGCATCCAATAAGTGATTTTTTATCGTTGGTTGAACATTTAGGTCATTTTCGTCCTCCATAGGCATATTCTAATCCAATTAGGGTTTTTAACCAATCTTGTGCATCCAATAACCGATTTTGTGTCATTGGTTGAACATTTAGGTCATTTTTTTCCTACATAGGCTTATTCTAATCCAATTAGGGTTTTTAACCAAACTTGTGCATCCAATAAGTGATTTTGTGTCATTGGATTAACATTTAGGTCATTTTGGTCCTCCCTAGGCTTATTCTAATCCAATTAAGGTTTTTAACCAATCTTGTACATCCAATAAGTGATTTTGTGTCATTGGTTGAACATTTACGTCATTTTTGTCATCCTTCGGCTTATTCTAATCCAATTAGGGTTTTTCACCAATCTTGTGCATCAAATAATTAATTTTGCATAATTGGATTAACATTTATGTCATTTTCGTCCTCCCTACGCTTATTCTAATCCAATAAGTGATTTTAACCAATCTTATGCATCCAATAAGTGATTTTGTGTCATTGGTTGAACATTTATGCCGTTTTCGTTATCATTCGGCTTATTCTAATACAGTTAGGGTTTTTAACCAATCCTGTGCATCCAATAAGTGATTTTGTGTCATTGGTTGAACATTTAGGTCATTTTCGTCCTCCTTAGTCTTATTGTTAACCAATTAGGGTTTTTAAACAATATTGTGCATCCAATAAGTGATGTTCTGC
Source organism: Cicer chorassanicum (assembly GCA_037974735.1). NCBI lineage: Eukaryota > Viridiplantae > Streptophyta > Magnoliopsida > Fabales > Fabaceae > Cicer > Cicer chorassanicum. The sequence continues at coordinate 52,208,879 of JBBPBP010000001.1, read as the reverse complement.
TATTGGTTGAACATTTAGGTCATTTTCGTCATCCTTCGGCTTATTCTAATCCAATTAGGGTTTTTAACCAATCTTGTGCATCCAATAAGTGCGCTTGTGCCATTGGTCGAACATTTAGGTCATTTTCGTCCTCCCTAGGCTCATTCTAATCCAATTAGGGTTTTAACCAATCTTGTGCATCCAATAAGTAATTTTGTGTCATTGGTTGAACTTTTAGGTCAATTTTGTCATCCTTCGGCTTATTCTAATCCAATTAGGGTTTTTAACGAACCTTTAGGTCATTTTCGTCCTCCCTAGGTTTCTTCTAATCCAATAAGCGTTTTTAACCTATCTTATGCATCCAATAAGTGATTTTGTGTCAATGGTTGAACATTTAGGCCATTTTCGTCATCATTCAGCTTATTCAATCCAATTAGGGTTTTTAACCAATCTTGTGCATCCGATAAGTGATTTTGTGTCATTGGTTGAACATTTAGGTCATTTTCGTCCTCATAGGCTTATTCTAATCCACTTAGGGTTTTTAACTAATCTTGTGCATCCAATAAGTGATTTTGTGTCATTGGTTGAATATTTAGATCATTTTTGTCCTTCATAGGCTTATTCTAAACCAATTAGGGTTTTCAACCAATCTTGTGCGTTTGTACCATTGGTTGAACATTTTGGTCATATTCGTCATCCATCGGCTTATTCTAATCCAATTAGGGTTTTTATCCAATCTTGTGCATCCAGTAAGTGCGTTTGTGTCATTGGTCAAACATTTAGGCCATTTTCGTCCTTCCTAGGCTTATTCTAATCCAACTAGGGTTTTTAAACAATCTTGTGCATCCTATAAGTGAGCTTGTGCCATTGGTTGAACATTTAGGTCATTTTCGTCATCCTTCGGCTTATTTTAATCCAATTAGGTTTTCTAACCTATCTTGTGCATCCAATAAGTGCGTATGTATCAACTGTTGAACATTTAGGCCATTTTCGTCATCATTCGGCTTATTCTAATCCAATTACGGTTTTTAACCAATCTTGTGCATCCAATAAGTGATTTTGTGTCGTTGGTTGAACATTTAGATCATTTTCGTCCTCCGTAGGCTTATTCTAAACCAATTAGGGTTTTTAACCAATCTTGTACATTTGTACCATTGGTTGAACATTTTATTCATTTTCGTCCACCTTCGGCTTATTCTAATCCAATTAGGGTTTTTATCCAATTTTGTGCATCCAATTAGTGCGTTTGTGTCATCGGTTGAACTTTTAGGTCATTTTCGTCCTCCCTAGACTTATTCTAAAGCAACTAAGGTTTTTAAACTATCTTGTGCATCCAATAAGTGATGTTCTGCTATTGGTTGAACATCTAGGTCTTTTTCGTCATCCTTCGGCTTATTCTAATACAATTAGGGTGTTTTTAACCAATCTTGTGCATCCAATAAGTGCGTTTGTTCCATTGGTTGAACATTTTGGTCATTTTCGTCATCCTTCAGCTTATTCTAATCCAATTAGGGTTTTTAACCAATCTTCTGCATCTAAATACAATTAGGGTTTTTTTAACCAATCTTGTGCATCTAATAAGTGCGTTTGTTCCATTGGTTGAACATTTTGGTCATTTTCGTCATCCTTCGGCTTATTCTAATCCAATTAGGGTTTTTATCCTATCTTGTGCATTCAATAAGTGCGTTTGTGTCATTGGTCGAACATTTAGGTCATTTTTCTCCTTCCTATGCTTATTCTAATCCAATTAGAGTTTTTAACCAATGTTGTGCATGTAATAAGTGATTTTGTGTCATTGGTTGAAGATTTAGGTCATTTTCGTCCTCCCTAGACTTATTCTAAACCAACTAGGGTTTTTAAACAATCCTGTGCATCCAATAAGTGATGTTCTGCTATTGGTTGAACATCTAGGACATTTTTGTCATCCTTCGCCTTATTCTAATCCAATTAGGGTTTTTTAACCAATCTTGTGCATCCAATAAGTGCGTTTGTACCATTGGTTGAAAATTTTGGTCATTTTCGTCATCCTTCGGCTTATTCTAATCCAATTAGGGTTTTTATCCAATCTTGTGCATCCAATAAGTGCATTTGTGTCATTGGTCAAACATTTAGGTCATTTTTGTCCTTCCTATGCTTATTCTAATCCAATTAGGGTTTTTAACCAATCATGTGCTTCCAATAAGTGATTTTGTGTCATTGGATTAACATTTAGGTCATTTTCAGGTCATTTTCATCCTCCCTAGGCTTATTCTAATCCAATAAGTGTTTTTAACCAATTATTATGCATCCAATAAGTGATTTTGTTTCTTTGGTTGAACATTTAGCCCATTTGCGTCACCATTCGGCTTATTCTAATCCAACTAGGGTGTTTAACCAATCTTTGGCATCCAATAAGTGATTTTGTGTCAATGGTTGAACATTTAGGTCATTTTCGTCCTCACTGGGCTTATTCTAATCCACTTAGGGTTTTTAACCAATCTTGTGCATTCAATAAGTGATTTTGTGTCATTGGTTGAACATTAAGGTCATTTTCGTCCTCCTTAGGCTTATTCTTAACCAATTAGGGTTTTTAAACAATATTGTGCATCCAATAAATGATGTTCTGCTATTGGTTGAACATATAGGTCATTTTCGTCAAACTTCGGCTTATTCTTATCCAATTAGGGTTTTTAATCAATCTTGTGCATCCAATAAGTGCGCTTGTGCCATTGGTCGAACATTTAGGTCATTTTCGTCCTCCCTAGGCTCATTCTAATCCAATAAGGGTTTTTAACCAATCTTGTGCATCCAAAAAGTAATTTTGTGTCATTGGTTGAACATTTAGGTCATTTTCGTCATCCTTCGGCTTATTCTAATCCAATAAGGTTTTCTAACCAATCTTGTGCATCCAATAAGTGCGTATGTATCAACTGTTGAACATTTAGGCCATTTTCGTCATCATTCGGCTTATTCTAATCCAATTAGGGTTTTTAACCATACTTGTGCATCCAATAAGTGATTTTGTGTCATTGGTTGAACATTTAGATCATTTTCGTCTTCCGTAGGCTTATTCTAAACCAATTAGGGTTTTTAACCAATCTTGTACATTTGTACCATTGGTTGAACATTTTATTCATTTTCGTCCACCTTCGGCTTATTCTAATCCAATTACGGTTTTTATCCAATCTTGTGCATCCAAGTAGTGCGTTTGTGTCATCGGTTGAACTTTTAGGTCATTTTCGACCTCCCTAGACTTATTCTAAAGCAACTAAGGTTTTTAAACAATCTTGTGCATCCAATAAGTGATGTTCTGCTATTGGTTGAACATCTAGGTCTTTTTCGTCATCCTTCGGCTTATTCTAATACAATTAGGGTTTTTTTTAATCAATCTTGTGCATCCAATAAGTGCGTTTGTTCTATTGGTTGAACATTTTGGTCATTTTCATCATCCTTCGACTTATTCTAATCCAATTAGGGTTTTTAACCAATCTTGTGCATCTAAATACAATTAGGGTTTTTTTAACCAATCTTGTGCATCTAATAAGTGCGTTTGTTCCATTGGTTTAACATTTTGGTCATTTTCGTCATCCTTCGGCTTATTCTAATCCAATTAGGGTTTTTATCCTATCTTGTGCATTAATTAAGTGCGTTTGTGTCATTGGTCGAACATTTAGGTCATTTTTGTCCTTCCTATGCTTATTCTAATCCAATTAGGGTTTTTAACCAATCTTGTGCATGTAATAAGTGATTTTGTGTCATTGGTTGAAGATTTAGGTCATTTTCGTCCTCCCTAGACTTATTCTAAACCAACTAGGGTTTTTAAACAATCTTGTGCATCCAATAAGTGATGTTCTGCTATTGGTTGAACATCTAGGACATTTTTGTCATCCTTCGGCTTATTCGAATCCAATTAGGGTTTTTTTATCCAATCTTGTGCATCCAATAAGTGCGTTTGTACCATTGGTTGAAAATTTTGGTCATTTTCGTCATCCTTCGGCTTATTCTAATCCAATTAGGGTTTTTATCCAATCTTGTGCATCCAATAAGTGCGTTTGTGTCATTGGTCAAACATTTAGGTCATTTTTGTCCTTCTTATGCTTATTCTAATCCAATTAGGGTTTTTAACCAATCATGTGCTTCCAATAAGTGATTTTGTGTCATTGGATTAACATTTGGGTCATTTTCAGGTCATTTTCATCCTCCCTAGGCTTATTCTAATCCAATAAGTGTTTTTAACCAATTATTATGCATCCAATAAGTGATTTTGTTTCTTTGGTTGAACATTTAGCCCATTTTCGTCATCATTCGGCTTATTCTAATCCAACTAGGGTTTTTAACCAATCTTGGGCATCCAATAAGTGATTTTGTGTCAATGGTTGAACATTTAGGTCATTTTCTTCTTCACTAGGCTTATTCTAATCCACTTAGGGTTTTTAACCAATCTTGTGCATCCAATAAGTGATTTTGTGTCATTGGTTGAACATTAAGGTCATTTTCGTCCTCCTTAGGCTTATTCTTAACCAATTAGGGTTTTTAAACAATATTTTGCATCCAATAAATGATGTTCTGCTATTGGTTGAACATTTAGGTCATTTTCGTCAAACTTCGGCTTATTCTTATCTAATTAGGGTTTTTAATCAATCTTCTGCATCCAATAAGTGCGCTTGTGCCATTGGTCGAACATTTAGGTCATTTTCGTCCTCCCTAGGCTTATTCTAATCCAATTAGGGTTTTTAACCAATCTTGTGCATCCAATAAATGATGTTCTGCTATTGGTTGAACATTTAGGTCATTTTCGTCAAACTTCGGGTTATTCTTATCCAACTAGGGTTTTTAAATAATCTTGTGCATCCAATAAGTGATGTTCTGCTATTGGTTGAACATCTAGGTCATTTTCGTCATCCTTCGGCTTATTCTAATCAAATTAGGGTTTTTTTAACCAAACTTGTGCATCCAATAAGTGCGTTTGTACCATTGGTTGAACATTTTGGTCATTTTCGTCATCCTTCGGCTTATTCTAATCCAATTAGGGTTTTTATCCAATCTTGTGCATCCAATAAGTGCGTTTGTGTCATTGGTTGAACATTTTGGTCATTTTTTCATCGTTCGGCTTATTCTAATCCAATAAGTGATTTTGTGTCATTGGATTAACATTTAGGTCATTTTCATCCTCCCTAGGCTTATTCTAATCCAATAAGTGTTTTTAACCAATCTTATGCATCCAATAAGTGATTTTGTTTCATTGGTTGAACATTTAGGCCGTTTTCGTCATCATTCGACTTATTCTAATCCAACTAGGGTTTTTAACCAAACTTGGGTATCCAATAAGTGATTTTGTGTCAATGGTTGAACATTCAGGTCATTTTCGTCCTCACTAGGCTTATTCTAATCCACTTAGGGTTTTTAACCAATCTTGTGCATCCAATAAGTGATTTTCTACTATTGGTTGAACATTTAGGCCATTTTTGCATCATTCGGCTTATTCTATTCCAATTAGGGTTTTTAACCAATCTAATGCATCCAATAAGTGATTTTGTGTCATTGGTTGAACATTTAGGTCATTTTCGTCCTTACTAGTCTTATTCTAATCCACTTAGCGTTTTTAACCAATCTTGTGCGTTTGTACCATTGGTTGAACATTTTGGTCATTTTCGTCATCCTTCGGCTTATTCTAATCCAATTAGGGTTTTTATCCAATCTTGTGCTTCCAATAAGTGTGTTTGTTTCATTGGTCGAACATTTAGGTCATTTTCGTCCTTCCTAGGCTTATTCTAATCCAATTAGGGTTTTTAAACAATCTTGTGCTTCCAATAAGTGCGCTTGTGCCATTGGTTGAACATTTAAGTCATTTTCGTCATCCTTTGGCTTATTCTAATAAGTGCGTTTGTATCATTGGTTGAACATTTAGGCCATTTTCGTCATCATTCGGCTTATTCTAATCCAATTAGGGTTTTTAACCAATCTTGTGCATCCAATAAGTGATTTTTTGTCATCGGTTGAACATTTAGGTCATTTCCGTCCTTCTTAGCCTTATTCTAAACCAATTTGGGTTTTTAATAATCTTGTGCATACAATAAGTGATGTTCTACTATTGGTTGAACATTTAGGTCATTTTCGTCATCCTTCGGCTTATTCTAATCCAATTAGGGTTTTTAACCAATCTTGTGCATCCAATAAGTGCGCTTCTGCCATTGGTCGAACATTTAGGTCATTTTCGTCCTCCCTAGGCTTATTCTAATCCAATTAGGGTTTTTAACCAATCTTGTGCATCTAATAAGTGATTTTGTGTCATTGGTTGAACATTTAGGACATTTTCGTCCTCCCTAGACTTATTCTAAACCAACTAGGGTTTTTAAACAATCTTGTGCAACCAATAAATGATGTTTTGCTATTGGTTGAACATCTAGGTCATTTTCGTCATCCTTCGGCTTATTCTAATCCAATTAGGGTTTTTTAACCAATCTTGTCCATTCATTATATGCGTTTGTACCATTGGTTAAACATTTTGGTCATTTTTGTCATCCTTCGGCTTATTCTAATCCAATTAGGGTTTTTATCCAATCTTGTGCATCCAATAAGTGTGTTTGTGTCATTGGTCAAATATTTAGGTCATTTTTGTCATCCTTCGGCTTATTCTCATCCAATTAGGGTTTTTAACGAATCTTGTGCATCCAATAAGTGATTTTGTGTCATTGGATTAACATTTAGGTCATTTTCATCCTCCCTAGGCTTATTCTAATCCAATAAGTGTTTTTAACCAATCTTAAGCTTCAAATAAGTGATTTTGTTTCATTGCTTGAACATTTAGGCCATTTTCGTCATCATTCGGCTTATTCTAATCCAACGAGGGTTTTTAACCAATCTTGGGCATCCAATAAGTGATTTTGTAACAATGGTTGAACATTTAGGTCATTTTCGTCCTCACTAGGCTTATTCTAATCCACTTAGGGTTTTTAACCAATCTTGTGCATCCAATAAGTGACTTTGTGTCATTGGTTGAACATTTAGGTCATTTTTGTCCTCCTTAGGCTTATTCTAAACCAATTAGGGTTTTTAAACAATGTTGTGCATCCAATAAGTGATGTTCTGCTATTGGTTGAACATTTAGGTCATTTTCGCCATCCTTCGGCTTATTCTAATCCAATTACGATTTTTAACCAATCTTGTGCATCCAATAAGTGAGCTTGTGCCATTGGTCGAACGTTTAGATCATTTTCGTCCTCCCTAGGCTTATTCTAATCCAATTAGGGTTTTTAACCAATCTTGTGCATCCAATAAGTAATTTTGTGTCATTGGTTGAACATTTAGGTCATTTTTGTCATCCTTCGGCTTATTCTAATCCAATTAGGGTTTTTAATGAATCTTGTGCATCCAATAAGTGATTTTGTGTCATTGGATTAACATTTAGGTCATTTTCGTCCACCCGAGGTTTCTTCTAATCCAATAAGTGTTTTTAACCAATCTTATGCATCCAATAAGTGATTTTGTGTCATTGGTTGAACATTTAGGCCATTTTCGTCATCATTCGGCTTATTCAATCCAATTAGGGTTTTTAACCAATCTTGTGCATACGATAAGTGATTTTGTGTCATTGGTTGAACATTTAGATCTTTTTCGTCCTCCCTAGGCTTATTCTAAACCAATTAGGGTTTTTAAACAATCTTGTCCATCCAATAAGTGATTTTCTACTATTGGTTGAACATTTAGGCCATTTTCATCATCATTCGGCTTATTCTATTGCAATTAGGGTTTTTAACCAATCTAATGCATCCAATAAGTGATTTTGTGTCATTGGTTGAACATTTAGGTCATTTTCGTCCTCACTAGTCTTATTCTAATCGACTTAGGGTCTTTAACCAATCTTGTGCATTTGTACCATTGGTTGAACATTTTGGTCATTTTCGTCATCCTTCGGCTTATTCTAATCCAATTAGGGTTTTATTTTCCAATGTTGTGCATCCAATAAGTGCGTTTGTGTCATTGGTCGAACATTTAGGTCATTTTCGTCCTTCCTAGGCTTATTCTAATCCAATTAGGGTTTTTAAACAATCTTGTGCATCCAATAAGTGCGCTTGTGCCATTGATTGAACATTTAGGTTATTTTCGTCATCCTTCGGCTTATTCTAATCCAATTAGGGTTTCTAACCAATCTTGTGCATCCAATAGGTGCGTTTGTATAATTGGTTGAACATTTAGGCCATTTTCGTCATCATTCGGCTTATTCTAATCCAATTAGGGTTTTTAACCAATCTTGTGCATCCAATAAGTGATTTTGTGTCAATGGTTGAACATTTAGGTCATTTTCGTCCTCACTAGGCTTATTCTAATCCACTTAGGGTTTTTAACCAATCTTGTGCATCCAATAAGTGACTTTATGTCATTGGTTGAACATTTAGGCCATTTTTGTCCTCCTAAGACTTATTCTAAACCAATTAGGGTTTTTAAACAATCTTGTGCATCCAATAAGTGATGTTCTGCTATTGGTTGAACATTTAGGTCATTTTCGTCATCCTTCGGCTTATTCTAATCCAATTAGGGTTTTTAACCAATCTTGTGCATCCAATAAGTGCGCTTGTTCCATTGGTCGAACATTTAGGTGATTTTCTACCTCCCTAGGTTTATTCTAATCCAATAAGGGTTTTTAACCAATCTTGTGCATCTAATAAGTGATTTTGTGTCATTGGTTGAACATTTAGGTCATTTTCGTCCTCCCTAGACTTATTCTAAACCAACTAGGATTTTTAAACAATCATGTGCATCCAATAAGTGATGTGCTGCTATTGATTGAACATTTAGGTCATTTTCGTCATCCTTCGGCTTATTCTAATCCAATTAGGGTTTTTATCCAATCTTGTGCATCCAATAAGTGCGTTTGTGTCATTGGTTGAACATTTAGGTCATTTTTGTCCTTGCTATGCTTATTCTAATCCAATTAGGGTTTTTAACGAATCTTGTGCATCCAATAAGTGATTTTGTGTCATTGGTTGAACATTTAGGTCATCTTTTTCATCCTTCTGCTTATTCTAATCCAATTAGGGTTATTAACGAATCTTGTGCATCCAATAAGTGATTTTGTGTCATTGGATTAACATTTAGGTCATTTTCATCCTCCCTAGGCTTATTCTAATCCAATAAGTGTTTTGAACCAATCTTATGCATCCAATAAGTGATTTTGTTTCATTGATTGAACATTTAGGCCATTTTCGTCATCATTCGGCTTATTCTAATCCAACTAGGGTTTTTAACCAATCTTGGGCATCCAATTTGTGTCAATGGTTGAACATTTAGGTCATCTTCGTCCTCCCTAGACTTATTCTAAACCAACTAGGGTTTTTAAACAATCTTGTGCATCTAATAAGTGATGTTCGTCTATTGGTTGAACATCTAGGTCATTTTCGTCATCCTTCGGCTTATTCTAATCCAAATAGGGATTTTTTTAACCAATCTTGTGCATCCAATAAGTGCGTTTGTACCATTGGTTGAACATTTTGGTCATTTTCGTCATCCTTCGGCTTATTCTAATCCAATTAGGGTTTTTTTTAACCAATCTTGTGCATCCAATAAGTGCGTTTATACCATTGGTTGAACATTTTGGTCATTTTCGTCATCCTTCGGCTTATTCTAATCCAATTATGGTTTTTATCGAATCTTGTGCATCCAATAAGTGCGTTTGTGTCATTGGTTGAACATTTTGGTCATTTTTTTCATCGTTCGGGTTATTCTAATCCAATTAGGGTTATTACGAATCTTGTGCATCCAATAAGTGATTTTGTGTCATTGGATTAACATTTAGGTCATTTTCATCCTCCCTAGGCTTATTCTAATCCAATAAGTGTTTTTAACCAATCTTATGCATCCAATAAGTGATTTTGTTTCATTGATTGAACATTTATGCCATTTTCATCATCATTCGGCTTATTCTAATCCAACTAGGGTTTTTAACCAATCTTGGGCATCCAATAAGTGATTTTGTGTCAATGGTTGAACATTTAGGTAATTTTCGTCCTTTCTATGCTTATTCTAATCCACTTAGGGTTTTTAACCAATCTTATGCATCCAATAAGTGATTTTGTGTCATTAATTTAACATTTAGATCATTTTTGTCCTTCTTAGGCTTATTCTAAACCAATTAGGGTTTTTAAACAATCTTGTGCATCCAATAAGTGATGTTCTGCTATTGGTTGAACATCAAGGTCATTTTCGTCATCCTTCGGCTTTTTCTAATCAAATTAGGGTTTTTTTTAACCAATCTTGTGCATCCAAGAAGTGCGTTTGTACCATTGGTTGAATATTTTGGTCATTTTCGTCATCCTTCGGCTTATTCTAATCCAATTAGGGTTTTTATCCAATCTTGTGCATCCAATAAGTGATTTTGTGTCATTGGATTAACATTTTGGTCATTTTCATCCTCCCTAGGCTTATTCTAATACAACTAGGGTTTTTAACCAATGTTGGGCATCCAATAAGTGATTTTGTGTCAATGGTTGAACATTTAGGTCATTTTCGTCCTCCCTAGACTTATTCTAAACCAACTAGGATTTTTAAACAATCATGTTCATCCAATAAGTGATGTGCTGCTATTGGTTGAACATTTAGGTCATTTTCGTCATCCTTCGGCTTATTCTAATCCAATTAGAGTTTTTATCCAATCTTGTACATCCAATAAGTGCGTTTGTGTCATTGGTTGAACATTTTGGTCATTTTCGTCATCCTTCGGCTTATTCTAATCCAATTAGGTTTTTTTTTAACCAATCTTGTGCATCCAATAAGTGCGTTTGTACCATTGGTTGAACATTTCGGTCATTTTCGTCATCCTTCTGCTTATTCTAATCCAATTGGGTTTTTATCCAATATTGTGCATCCAATAAGTGATTTTGTGTCATTGGATTAACATTTAGGTCATTTTCATCCTCCCTAGGCTTATTCTAATCCAACTAGGGTTTTTAACCAATGTTTGGCATCCAATAAGAGATTTTGTGTCAATGGTTGAACATTTAGGTCATTTTCGTCCTCCCTAGACTTATTCTAAACCAACTAGGATTTTTAAACAATCATGTGCTTCCAATAAGTGATGTGCTGCTATTGGTTGAACATTTAGGTCATTTTCGTCATCCATCGGCTTATTCTAATACAATACCGGTTTTTAACCAATCTTGTGCATCCAATAAGTGTGCTTGTGCCATTGGTCGAAAATTTAGGTCATTTTCGTCCTCCCTAGCCTTAATCTAATCCAATTAAGGTTTTTAACCAGTCTTGTGCATCCAATAAGTGATTTTGTGTCATTGGTTGAACCTTTTGGTCATTTTCCTCCTCACTAGGCTTATTCTAATCCACTTAGGGTTTTTAAACAATCATGTGCATCCAATAAGTGATGTGCTGCTATTGGTTGAACATTTAGGTCATTTTCGTCATCCTTCGGCTTATTCTAATCCAATTAGGGTTTTTATCCAATCTTGTGCATCCAATAAGTGCGTTTGTGTCATTGGTTGAACATTTAGGTCATTTTTGTCCTTCCTATGCTTATTCTAATCCAATTGGGGTTTTTAACCAATCTTGTGCATGCTATAAGTGATTTTGTGTCATTTGTTGAACATTTAGGTCATCTTTTTCATCCTTCAGCTTATTCTAATCCAATTAGGGTTATTAATGAATCTTGTGCATCCAATAAGTGATTTTGTGTCATTGGATTAACATTTAGGTCATATTAATCCTCCCTAGGCTTATTCTAATCCAATAAGTGTTTTGAACCAATCTTATGCATCCAATAAGTGATTTTGTTTAATTGATTGAACATTAAGGCCATTTTCGTCATCATTCGGCTTATTCTAATCCAACTAGGGTTTTTAACCAATCTTGGGCATCCAATAAGTGATTTGTGTCAATGGTTGAACATTTAGGTAATTTTCGTCCTCCCTAGACTTATTCTAAACCAACTAGGGTTTTTAAACAATCTTGTGCATCCAATAAGTGATGTTCTGCTATTGGTTGAACATCTAGGTCATTTTCGTCATCCTTCGGCTTATTCTAATCCAATTAGGGATTTTTTTAACCAATCTTGTGCATCCAATAAGTGCGTTTGTACCATTGGTTGAACATTTTGGTCATTTTCGTCATCCTTCGGCTTATTCTAATCCAATTAGGGTTTTTATCGAATCTTGTGCATCCAATAAATGCGTTTGTGTCATTGGTTGAACATTTTGGTCATTTTTTTCATCGTTCGACTTATTCTAATCCAATTAGGGTTATTAACGAATCTTGTGCATCCTATAAGTGATTTTGTGTCATTGGATTAACATTTAGGTCATTTTCATTCTCCCTAGGCTTATTCTAATCCAATAAGTGTTTTGAACCAATCTTATGCATCGAATAAGTTATTTAGTTTCATTGATTGAACATTTAGGCCATTTTCGTCATCATTCGGCTTATTCTAATCCAACTAGGGTTTTTAACCAATCTTGGGCATCCAATAAGTGATTTTGTGTCAATGGTTGAACATTTAGGTCATTTTCGTCCTCCCTAGACTTATTCTAAACCAACTAGGGTTTTTAAACAATCTTGTGCATCCAATAAGTGATGTTCTGCTATTGGTTGAACATCTAGGTCATTTTCGTCATCCTTCGGCTTATTCTAATCCAATTAGGGTTTTTTTTAACCAATCTTGTGCATCCAATAAGTGCGTTTGTACCATTGGTTGAACATTTTGGTCATTTTCGTCATCCTTCGGCTTATTCTAATCCAATTAGGGTTTTTTTTAACCAATCTTGTGCATCCAATAAGTGCGACTGTACCATTGGTTGAACATTTTGGTCATTTTCGTCATCCTTCGGCTTATTCTAATCCAATTAGGGTTTTTATTCAATCTTGTGCATCCATTAAGTGCGTTTGTGTCATTGGTCGAACATTTAGGTCATTTTCATTCTCCCTAGGCTTATTCTAATCCAATAAGTGTTTTGAATCAATCTTATGCATCCAATAAGTGATTTTGTTTCATTGATTGAACATTTAGGCCATTTTCGTCATCGTTCGGCTTATTCTAATCCAACTAGGGTTTTTAACCAATCTTGGGCATCCAACAAGTGATTTTGTGTCAATGGTTGAACATTTAGGTCATTTTCGTCCTCCTTAGACATATTCTAAACCAACTAGGGTTTTTAAACAATCTTATGCATCCAATAAGTGATGTTCTTCTATTGGTTGAATATCTAGCTGATTTTCGTCATCCTTCGGCTTATTCTAATCCAATTTGGGTTTTTTTTTAACCAATCTTGTGCATCCAATAAGTGCGTTTGTACCATTGGTTGAACATTTTCGTCATTTTCGTCATCCTTCGACTTATTGTAATCCAATTAGGGTTTTTATCCAATCTTTTGCATCCAACAAGTGCGTTTGTGTCATTGGTCGAACGTTTAGGTCATTTTTGTCCTTCATATGCTTATTCTAATCCAATTAGGGTTTTTAACCAATCTTGTGCATCCAATAAGTGATTTTGTGTCTTTGGTTGAACATTTAGGTCATTTTTTTCATCCTTCGGCTTATTCTAATCCAATTAGGGTTATTAACGAATCTTGTGCATCCAATAAGTGACTTTGTGTCATTGGATTAACATTTATGTCATTTTCATCCTCCCTAGGCTTATTCTAATCCAATTAGGGTTTTTAACCAATCTTGTGCATCCAATAAGTGATTTGTGTCATTGGTTGAACATTTAGGTCATTTTTGTCCTCCTTAGGCTTATTCTAAACCAATTAGGGTTTTTAAACAATCTTGTGCATCCAATAAGTGATGTTCTGCTATTGGTTGAACATTTTGGTCATTTTCGTCATCCTTCGGCTTATTCTAATCCAATTACGGTTTTTAACCAATCTTGTGCATCCAATAAGTGCGCTTGTGCCATTGGTCGAACATTTAGGTCATTTTCGTCCTCCCTAGGCTTAATCTAATCCAATTAGGGTTTTTAACCAATCTTGTGCATCCAATAAGTGATTTTGTGTCATTGGTTGAACATTTAGGTCATTTTCCTCCTCACTAGGCTTATTCTAATCCACTTAGGGTTTTTGACCAATCTTGTGCATCCAATAAGTGATTTTGTGTCATTGGTTGAACATTTAGTTCATTTTCGTCCTCCTTAGGCTTATTCGAAACCAATTAGGGTTTTTAAACAATCTTGTGCATCCAATAAGTGATGTGCTGCTATTGGTTGAACATTTAGGTCATTTTCGTCATCCTTCGGCTTATTCTAATCCAATTAGGGTTTTTATCCAATCTTGTGCATCCAATAAGTGCGTTTGTGTCATTGGTTGAACATTTAGGTCATTTTTGTCCTTCCTATGCTTATTCTAATCCAATTAGGGTTTTTAACCAATCTTGTGCATGCAATAAGTGATTTTGTGTCATTGGTTGAACATTTAGGTCATCTTTTTCATCCTTCAGCTTATTCTAATCCAATTAGGGTTATTAACGAATCTTGTGCATCCAATAAGTGATTTTGTGTCATTGGATTAACATTTAGGTCACTTTAATCCTCCCTAGGCTTATTCTAATCGAATAAGTGTTTTGAACCAATCTTATGCATCCGATAAGTGATTTTGTTTCAGTGATTGAACATTAAGGCCATTTTCCTCATCATTCGGCTTATTCTAATCCAACTAGGGTTTTTAACCAATCTTGGGCATCCAATAAGTGATTTGTGTCAATGGTTGAACATTTAGGTAATTTTCGTCCTCCCTAGACTTATTCTAAACCAACTAGGGTTTTTAAACAATCTTGTGCATCCAATAAGTGATGTTCTGCTATTGGTTGAACATCTAGGTCATTTTCGTCATCCTTCGGCTTATTCTAATCCAATTAGGGATTTTTTTAACCAATCTTGTGCATCCAATAAGTGCGTTTGTACCATTGGTTGAACATTTTGGTCATTTTCGTCATCCTTCGGCTTATTCTAATCTAATTAGGGTTTTTATCGAATCTTGTGCATCCAATAAATGCTTTTGTGTCATTGGTTGAACATTTTGGTCATTTTTTTCATCGTTCGGCTTATTCTAATCCAATTAGGGTTATTAACGAATCTTGTGCATCCTATGAGTGATTTTGTGTCATTGGATTAACATTTAGGTCATTTTCATTCTCCCTAGGCTTATTCTAATCCAATAAGTGTTTTGAACCAATCTTATGCATCGAATAAGTGATTTAGTTTCATTGATTGAACATTTAGGCCATTTTCGTCATCATTCGGCTTATTCTAATCCAGCTAGGATTTTTAACCAATCTTGGGCATCCAATAAGTGATTTTGTGTCAATGGTTGAACATTTAGGTCATTTTCGTCCTCCCTAGACTTATTCTAAACCAACTAGGGTTTTTAAACAATCTTGTGCATCCAATAAGTGATGTTCTGCTATTGGTTGAACATCTAGGTCATTTTCGTCATCCTTCGGCTTATTCTAATCCAATTAGAGTTTTTTTTAACCAATCTTGTGCATCCAATAAGTGCGATTGTACCATTGGTTGAACATTTTGGTCATTTTCGTCATCCTTCGGCTTATTCTAATCCAATTACGGTTTTTATTCAATCTTGTGCATCCAATAAGTGCGTTTGTGTCATTGGTATAACATTTAGGTCATTTTCATTCTCCCTAGGCTTATTCTAATCCAATAAGTGTTTTGAATCAATCTTATGCATCCAATAAGTGATTTTGTTTCATTGATTGAACATTTAGGCCATTTTCGTCATCATTCGGCTTATTCTAATCCAACTAGGGTTTTTAACCAATCTTGGGCATCCAATAAGTGATTTTGTGTCAATGGTTGAACATTTAGGTCATTTTCGTCCTCCTTAGACATATTCTAAACCAACTAGGGTTTTTAAACAATCTTATGCATCCAATAAGTGCTGTTCTTCTATTGGTTGAACATCTAGCTGATTTTCGTCATCCTTCGGCTTATTCTAATCCAATTTGGGTTTTTTTTTTAACCAATCTTGTGCATCCAATAAGTGCGTTTGTACCATTGGTTGAACATTTTGGTCATTTTCGTCATCCTTCGACTTATTCTAATCCAATTTGGGTTTTTATCCAATCTTTTGCATCCAATAAGTGCGTTTGTGTCATTGGTCGAACATTTAGGTCATTTTTGTCCTTCATATGCTTATTCTTATCCAATTAGGGTTTTTAACCAATCTTGTGCATCCAATAAGTGATTTTGTGTCATTGGTTGAACATTTAGGTCATTTTTTTCATCCTTCGGCTTATTCTAATCCAATTAGGGTTATTAACGAATCTTGTGCATCCAATAAGTGATTTTGTGTCATTGGATTAACATTTAGGTCATTTTCATCCTCCCTAGGCTTATTCTAATCCAATTAGGGTTTTTAACCAATCTTGTGCATCCAATAAGTGATTTTGTGTCATTGGTTTAACATTTAGGTCATTTTTGTCCTCCTTAGGCTTATTCTAAACCAATTAGGGTTTTTAAACAATCTTGTGCATCCAATAAGTGATGTTCTGCTATTGGTTGAACATTTTGGTCTGTTTCGTCATCCTTCGGCTTATTCTAATCCAATTACGGTTTTTAACCAATCTTGTGCATCCAATAAGTGCGCTTGTGCCATTGGTCGAACATTTAGGTCATTTTCGTCCTCCCTAGGCTTAATCTAATCCAATTAGGGTTTTTAACCAATCTTGTGCATCCAATAAGTGATTTTGTGTCATTGGTTGAACATTTAGGTCATTTTCCTCCTCACTAGGCTTATTCTAATCCACTTAGGGTTTTTGACCAATCTTATGCATCCAATAAGTGATTTTGTGTCATTGGTTGAACATTTAGGTCATTTTCGTCCTCCTTAGGCTTATTCGAAACCAATTAGGGTTTTTAAACAATCTTGTGCATCCAATAAGTGATGTGCTGCTATTGGTTGAACATTTAGGTCATTTTCGTCATCCTTCGGCTTATTCTAATCCAATTAGGGTTTTTATCCAATCTTGTGCATCCAATAAGTGCGTTTGTGTCATTGGTTGAACATTTAGGTCATCTTTTTCATCCTTCAGCTTATTCTAATCCAATTAGGGTTATTAACGAATCTTGTGCATCCAATAAGTGATTTTGTGTCATTGGATTAACATTTAGGTCACTTTAATCCTCCCTAGGCTTATTCTAATCGAATAAGTGTTTTGAACCAATCTTATGCATCCGATAAGTGATTTTGTTTCAGTGATTGAACATTAAGGCCATTTTCCTCATCATTCGGCTTATTCTAATCCAACTAGGGTTTTTAACCAATCTTGGGCATCCAATAAGTGATTTGTGTCAATGGTTGAACATTTAGGTAATTTTCGTCCTCCCTAGACTTATTCTAAACCAACTAGGGTTTTTAAACAATCTTGTGCATCCAATAAGTGATGTTCTGCTATTGGTTGAACATCTAGGTCATTTTCGTCATCCTTCGGCTTATTCTAATCCAATTAGGGATTTTTTTAACCAATCTTGTGCATCCAATAAGTGCGTTTGTACCATTGGTTGAACATTTTGGTCATTTTCGTCATCCTTCGGCTTATTCTAATCTAATTAGGGTTTTTATCGAATCTTGTGCATCCAATAAATGCTTTTGTGTCATTGGTTGAACATTTTGGTCATTTTTTTCATCGTTCGGCTTATTCTAATCCAATTAGGGTTATTAACGAATCTTGTGCATCCTATGAGTGATTTTGTGTCATTGGATTAACATTTAGGTCATTTTCATTCTCCCTAGGCTTATTCTAATCCAATAAGTGTTTTGAACCAATCTTATGCATCGAATAAGTGATTTAGTTTCATTGATTGAACATTTAGGCCATTTTCGTCATCATTCGGCTTATTCTAATCCAACTAGGATTTTTAACCAATCTTGGGCATCCAATAAGTGATTTTGTGTCAATGGTTGAACATTTAGGTCATTTTCGTCCTCCCTAGACTTATTTTAAACCAACTAGGGTTTTTAAACAATCTTGTGCATCCAATAAGTGATGTTCTGCTATTGGCTGAACATCTAGGTCATTTTCGTCATCCTTCGGCTTTTTCTAATCCAATTAGGGTTTTTTTTAACCAATCTTGTGCATCCAATAAGTGCGTTTGTACCATTGGTTGAACATTTTGGTCATTTTCGTCATCCTTCGGCTTATTCTAATCCAATTAGGGTTTTTTTTAACCAATCTTGTGCATCCAATAAGTGCGATTGTACCATTGGTTGAACATTTTGGTCATTTTCGTCATCCTTCGGCTTATTCTAATCCAATTAGGGTTTTTATTCAATCTTGTGCATCCAATAAGTGCGTTTGTGTCATTGGTCGAACATTTAGGTCATTTTCATTCTCCCTAGGCTTATTCTAATCCAATAAGTGTTTTGAATCAATCTTATGCATCCAATAAGTGATTTTGTTTCATTGATTGAACATTTAGGCCATTTTCGTCATCATTCGGCTTATTCTAATCCAACTAGGGTTTTTAACCAATCTTGGGCATCCAATAAGTGATTTTGTGTCAATGGTTGAACATTTAGGTCATTTTCGTCCTCCTTAGACATATTCTAAACCAACTAGGGTTTTTAAACAATCTTATGCATCCAATAAGTGATGTTCTTCTATTGGTTGAACATCTAGCTGATTTTCGTCATCCTTCGGCTTATTCTAATCCAATTTGGGTTTTTTTTAACCAATCTTGTGCATCCAATAAGTGCGTTTGTACCATTGGTTGAACATTTTGGTCATTTTCGTCATCCTTCGACTTATTCTAATCCAATTTGGGTTTTTATCCAATCTTTTGCATCCAATAAGTGCGTTTGTGTCATTGGTCGAACATTTAGGTCATTTTTGTCCTTCATATGCTTATTCTTATCCAATTAGGGTTTTTAACCAATCTTGTGCATCCAATAAGTGATTTTGTGTCATTGGTTGAACATTTAGGTCATTTTTTTCATCCTTCGGCTTATTCTAATCCAATTAGGGTTATTAACGAATCTTGTGCATCCAATAAGTGATTTTGTGTCATTGGATTAACATTTAGGTCATTTTCATCCTCCCTAGGCTTATTCTAATCCAATTAGGGTTTTTAACCAATCTTGTGCATCCAATAAGTGATTTTGTGTCATTGGTTGAACATTTAGGTCATTTTTGTCCTCCTTAGGCTTATTCTAAACCAATTAGGGTTTTTAAACAATCTTGTGCATCCAATAAGTGATGTTCTGCTATTGGTTGAACATTTTGGTCTGTTTCGTCATCCTTCGGCTTATTCTAATCCAATTACGATTTTTAACCAATCTTGTGCATCCAATAAGTGCGCTTGTGCCATTGGTCGAACATTTAGGTCATTTTCGTCCTCCCTAGGCTTAATCTAATCCAATTAGGGTTTTTAACCAATCTTGTGCATCCAATAAGTGATTTTGTGTCACTGGTTGAACATTTAGGTCATTTTCCTCCTCACTAGGCTTATTCTAATCCACTTAGGGTTTTTGACCAATCTTATGCATCCAATAAGTGATTTTGTGTCATTGGTTGAACATTTAGGTCATTTTCGTCCTCCTTAGGCTTATTCGAAACCAATTAGGGTTTTTAAACAATCTTGTGCATCCAATAAGTGATGTGCTGCTATTGGTTGAACATTTAGGTCATTTTCGTCATCCTTCGGCTTATTCTAATCCAATTAGGGTTTTTATCCAATCTTGTGCATCCAATAAGTGCGTTTGTGTCATTGGTTGAACATTTAGGTCATTTTTGTCCTTCCTATGCTTATTCTAATCCAATTAGGGTTTTTAACCAATCTTGTGCATGCAATAAGTGATTTTGTGTCATTGGTTGAACATTTAGGACATCTTTTTCATCCTTCAGCTTATTCTAATCCAATTAGGGTTATTAACGAATCTTGTGCCTCCAATAAGTGATTTTGTGTCATTGGATTAACATTTAGGTCACTTTAATCCTCCCTAGGCTTATTCTAATCGAATAAGTGTTTTGAACCAATCTTATGCATCCAATAAGTGATTTTGTTTCATTGATTGAACATTAAGGCCATTTTCGTCATCATTCGGCTTATTCTAATCCAACTAGGTTTTTTAACCAATCTTGGGCATCCAATAAGTGATTTGTGTCAATGGTTGAACATTTAGGTAATTTTCGTCCTCCATAGACTTATTCTAAACCAACTAGGGTTTTTAAACAATCTTGTGCATCCAATAAGTGATGTTCTGCTATTGGTTGAACATCTAGGTCATTTTCGTCATCCTTCGGCTTATTCTAATCCAATTAGAGTTTTTTTTAACCAATCTTGTGCATCCAATAAGTGCGATTGTACCATTGGTTGAACATTTTGGTCATTTTCGTCATCCTTCGGCTTATTCTAATCCAATTACGGTTTTTATTCAATCTTGTGCATCCAATAAGTGCGTTTGTGTCATTGGTATAACATTTAGGTCATTTTCATTCTCCCTAGGCTTATTCTAATCCAATAAGTGTTTTGAATCAATCTTATGCATCCAATAAGTGATTTTGTTTCATTGAATGAACATTTAGGCCATTTTGGTCATCATTCGGCTTATTCTAATCCAACTAGGGTTTTTAACCAATCTTGGGCATCCAATAAGTGATTTTGTGTCAATGGTTGAACATTTAGGTCATTTTCGTCCTCCTTAGACATATTCTAAACCAACTAGGGTTTTTAAACAATCTTATGCATCCAATAAGTGTTGTTCTTCTATTGGTTGAACATCTAGCTGATTTTCGTCATCCTTCGGCTTATTCTAATCCAATTTGGGTTTTTTTTTAACCAATCTTGTGCATCCAATAAGTGCGTTTGTACCATTGGTTGAACATTTTGGTCATTTTCGTCATCCTTCGACTTATTCTAATCCAATTTGGGTTTTTATCCAATCTTTTGCATCCAATAAGTGCGTTTGTGTCATTGGTCGAACATTTAGGTCATTTTTGTCCTTCATATGCTTATTCTTATCCAATTAGGGTTTTTAACCAATCTTGTGCATCCAATAAGTGATTTTGTGTCATTGGTTGAACATTTAGGTCATTTTTTTCATCCTTCGGCTTATTCTAATCCAATTAGGGTTATTAACGAATCTTGTGCATCCAATAAGTGATTTTGTGTCATTGGATTAACATTTAGGTCATTTTCATCCTCCCTAGGCTTATTCTAATCCAATTAGGGTTTTTAACCAATCTTGTGCATCCAATAAGTGATTTTGTGTCATTGGTTTAACATTTAGGTCATTTTTGTCCTCCTTAGGCTTATTCTAAACCAATTAGGGTTTTTAAACAATCTTGTGCATCCAATAAGTGATGTTCTGCTATTGGTTGAACATTTTGGTCTGTTTCGTCATCCTTCGGCTTATTCTAATCCAATTACGGTTTTTAACCAATCTTGTGCATCCAATAAGTGCGCTTGTGCCATTGGTCGAACATTTAGGTCATTTTCGTCCTCCCTAGGCTTAATCTAATCCAATTAGGGTTTTTAACCAATCTTGTGCATCCAATAAGTGATTTTGTGTCATTGGTTGAACATTTAGGTCATTTTCCTCCTCACTAGGCTTATTCTAATCCACTTAGGGTTTTTGACCAATCTTATGCATCCAATAAGTGATTTTGTGTCATTGGTTGAACATTTAGGTCATTTTCGTCCTCCTTAGGCTTATTCGAAACCAATTAGGGTTTTTAAACAATCTTGTGCATCCAATAAGTGATGTGCTGCTATTGGTTGAACATTTAGGTCATTTTCGTCATCCTTCGGCTTATTCTAATCCAATTAGGGTTTTTATCCAATCTTGTGCATCCAATAAGTGCGTTTGTGTCATTGGTTGAACATTTAGGTCATCTTTTTCATCCTTCAGCTTATTCTAATCCAATTAGGGTTATTAACGAATCTTGTGCATCCAATAAGTGATTTTGTGTCATTGGATTAACATTTAGGTCACTTTAATCCTCCCTAGGCTTATTCTAATCGAATAAGTGTTTTGAACCAATCTTATGCATCCGATAAGTGATTTTGTTTCAGTGATTGAACATTAAGGCCATTTTCCTCATCATTCGGCTTATTCTAATCCAACTAGGGTTTTTAACCAATCTTGGGCATCCAATAAGTGATTTGTGTCAATGGTTGAACATTTAGGTAATTTTCGTCCTCCCTAGACTTATTCTAAACCAACTAGGGTTTTTAAACAATCTTGTGCATCCAATAAGTGATGTTCTGCTATTGGTTGAACATCTAGGTCATTTTCGTCATCCTTCGGCTTATTCTAATCCAATTAGGGATTTTTTTAACCAATCTTGTGCATCCAATAAGTGCGTTTGTACCATTGGTTGAACATTTTGGTCATTTTCGTCATCCTTCGGCTTATTCTAATCCAATTAGGGTTTTTATCGAATCTTGTGCATCCAATAAATGCGTTTGTGTCATTGGTTGAACATTTTGGTCATTTTTTTCATCGTTCGACTTATTCTAATCCAATTAGGGTTATTAACGAATCTTGTGCATCCTATAAGTGATTTTGTGTCATTGGATTAACATTTAGGTCATTTTCATTCTCCCTAGGCTTATTCTAATCCAATAAGTGTTTTGAACCAATCTTATGCATCGAATAAGTTATTTAGTTTCATTGATTGAACATTTAGGCCATTTTCGTCATCATTCGGCTTATTCTAATCCAACTAGGGTTTTTAACCAATCTTGGGCATCCAATAAGTGATTTTGTGTCAATGGTTGAACATTTAGGTCATTTTCGTCCTCCCTAGACTTATTCTAAACCAACTAGGGTTTTTAAACAATCTTGTGCATCCAATAAGTGATGTTCTGCTATTGGTTGAACATCTAGGTCATTTTCGTCATCCTTCGGCTTATTCTAATCCAATTAGGGTTTTTTTTAACCAATCTTGTGCATCCAATAAGTGCGTTTGTACCATTGGTTGAACATTTTGGTCATTTTCGTCATCCTTCGGCTTATTCTAATCCAATTAGGGTTTTTTTTAACCAATCTTGTGCATCCAATAAGTGCGATTGTACCATTGGTTGAACATTTTGGTCATTTTCGTCATCCTTCGGCTTATTCTAATCCAATTAGGGTTTTTATTCAATCTTGTGCATCCAATAAGTGCGTTTGTGTCATTGGTCGAACATTTAGGTCATTTTCATTCTCCCTAGGCTTATTCTAATCCAATAAGTGTTTTGAATCAATCTTATGCATCCAATAAGTGATTTTGTTTCATTGATTGAACATTTAGGCCATTTTCGTCATCATTCGGCTTATTCTAATCCAACTAGGGTTTTTAACCAATCTTGGGCATCCAATAAGTGATTTTGTGTCAATGGTTGAACATTTAGGTCATTTTCGTCCTCCTTAGACATATTCTAAACCAACTAGGGTTTTTAAACAATCTTATGCATCCAATAAGTGTTGTTCTTCTATTGGTTGAACATCTAGCTGATTTTCGTCATCCTTCGGCTTATTCTAATCCAATTTGGGTTTTTTTTTAACCAATCTTGTGCATCCAATAAGTGCGTTTGTACCATTGGTTGAACATTTTGGTCATTTTCGTCATCCTTCGACTTATTCTAATCCAATTTGGGTTTTTATCCAATCTTTTGCATCCAATAAGTGCGTTTGTGTCATTGGTCGAACATTTAGGTCATTTTTGTCCTTCATATGCTTATTCTTATCCAATTAGGGTTTTTAACCAATCTTGTGCATCCAATAAGTGATTTTGTGTCATTGGTTGAACATTTAGGTCATTTTTTTCATCCTTCGGCTTATTCTAATCCAATTAGGGTTATTAACGAATCTTGTGCATCCAATAAGTGATTTTGTGTCATTGGATTAACATTTAGGTCATTTTCATCCTCCCTAGGCTTATTCTAATCCAATTAGGGTTTTTAACCAATCTTGTGCATCCAATAAGTGATTTTGTGTCATTGGTTTAACATTTAGGTCATTTTTGTCCTCCTTAGGCTTATTCTAAACCAATTAGGGTTTTTAAACAATCTTGTGCATCCAATAAGTGATGTTCTGCTATTGGTTGAACATTTTGGTCTGTTTCGTCATCCTTCGGCTTATTCTAATCCAATTACGATTTTTAACCAATCTTGTGCATCCAATAAGTGCGCTTGTGCCATTGGTCGAACATTTAGGTCATTTTCGTCCTCCCTAGGCTTAATCTAATCCAATTAGGGTTTTTAACCAATCTTGTGCATCCAATAAGTGATTTTGTGTCACTGGTTGAACATTTAGGTCATTTTCCTCCTCACTAGGCTTATTCTAATCCACTTAGGGTTTTTGACCAATCTTATGCATCCAATAAGTGATTTTGTGTCATTGGTTGAACATTTAGGTCATTTTCGTCCTCCTTAGGCTTATTCGAAACCAATTAGGGTTTTTAAACAATCTTGTGCATCCAATAAGTGATGTGCTGCTATTGGTTGAACATTTAGGTCATTTTCGTCATCCTTCGGCTTATTCTAATCCAATTAGGGTTTTTATCCAATCTTGTGCATCCAATAAGTGCGTTTGTGTCATTGGTTGAACATTTAGGTCATTTTTGTCCTTCCTATGCTTATTCTAATCCAATTAGGGTTTTTAACCAATCTTGTGCATGCAATAAGTGATTTTGTGTCATTGGTTGAACATTTAGGACATCTTTTTCATCCTTCAGCTTATTCTAATCGAATTAGGGTTATTAACGAATCTTGTGCATCCAATAAGTGATTTTGTGTCATTGGATTAACATTTAGGTCATATTAATCCTCCCTAGGCTTATTCTAATCCAATAAGTGTTTTGAACCAATCTTATGCATCCAATAAGTGATTTTGTTTAATTGATTGAACATTAAGGCCATTTTCGTCATCATTCGGCTTATTCTAATCCAACTAGGGTTTTTAACCAATCTTGGGCATCCAATAAGTGATTTGTGTCAATGGTTGAACATTTAGGTCATTTTCGTCCTCCCTAGACTTATTCTAAACCAACTAGGGTTATTAAACAATCTTGTGCATCCAATAAGTGATGTTCTGCTATTGGTTGAACATTTAGGTCATTTTCGTCATCCTTCGGCTTATTCTAATCCAATTAGGGTTTTTTTTAACCAATCTTGTGCATCTAATAAGTGCGTTTGTACCATTGGTTGAACATTTTGGTCATTTTCGTCATCCTTCGGCTTATTTTAATCCTATTAGGGTTTTTATCGAATCTTGTGCATCCAATAAGTGCGTTTGTGTCATTGGTTGAACATTTTGGTCATTTTTTTCTTCGTTCGGCTTATTCTAATCCAATTAGGGTTATTAACGAATCTTGTGCATCCAATAAGTGATTTTGTGTCATTGGATTAACATTTAGGTCATTTCCATTCTCCATAGGCTTATTCTAATCCAATAAGTGTTTTGAACCAATCTTATGCATCCAATAAGTGATTTTGTTTCATTCATTGAACATTTAGGCCATTTTCGTCATCATTCGGCTTATTCTAATCCAACTAGGGTTTTTAACCACTCTTGGGCATCCAAAAAGTGATTTTGTGTCAATGGTTGAACATTTAGTTCATTTTCGTCCTCCCTAGACTTATTCTAAACCAACTAGGGTTTTGAAACAATCTTGTGCATCCAATAAGTGATGTTCTGCTATTGGTTGAACATCTAGGTCATTTTCGTCATCCTTCGGCTTATTCTAATCCAATTAGAATTTTTTTAAACCAATCTTGTGCATCCAATAAGTGCGTTTGTACCATTGGTTGAACATTTTGGTCATTTTCGTCATCCTTCGGCTTATTCTAATCCAAGTAGGGTTTTTTTAACCAATCTTGTGCATCCAACAAGTGCGTTTGTACCATTGGTTGAACATTTTGGTCATTTTCGTCATCCTTCGGCTTATTCTAATCCAATTAGGGTTTTTATCCTATCTTGTGCATCCAATAAGTGCGTTTGTGTCATTGGTCGAACATTTAGGTCATTTTTGTCCTTCATATGCTTATTCTAATCCAATTAGGGTTTTTAACCAATCTTGTGCATGCAATAAGTGATTTTGTGTCATTTGTTGAACATTTAGGTCATCTTTTTCATCCTTCAGCTTATTCTAATCCAATTAGGGTTATTAATGAATCTTGTGCATCCAATAAGTGATTTTGTGTCATTGGATTAACATTTAGGTCACTTTAATCCTCCCTAGGCTTATTCTAATCGAATAAGTGTTTTGAACCAATCTTATGCATCCAATAAGTGATTTTGTTTCATTGATTGAACGTTAAGGCCATTTTCCTCATCATTCGGCTTATTCTAATCCAAGTAGGGTTTTTAACCAATCTTGGGCATCCAATAAGTGATTTGTGTCAATGGTTGAACATTTAGGTAATTTTCGTCCTCCCTAGACTTATTCTAAACCAACTAGGGTTTTTAAACAATCTTGTGCATCCAATAAGTGATGTTCTGCTATTGGTTGAACATCTTGGTCATTTTCGTCATCCTTCGGCTTATTCTAATCCAATTAGGGATTTTTTTAACCAATCTTGTGCATCCAATAAGTGCGTTTGTACCATTGGTTGAACATTTTGGTCATTTTCGTCATCCTTCGGCTTATTCTAATCCAATTAGGGTTTTTATCGAATCTTGTGCATCCAATAAATGCGTTTGTGTCATTGGTTGAACATTTTGGTCATTTTTTTCATCGTTCGGCTTATTCTAATCCAAGTAGGGTTATTAACGAATCTTGTGCATCCTATAAGTGATATTGTGTCATTGGATTAACATTTAGGTCATTTTCAATCTCCCTAGGCTTATTCTAATCCAATAAGTGTTTTGAACCAATCTTATGCATCGAATTAGTGATTTAGTTTCATTGATTGAACATTTAGGCCATTTTCGTCATCATTCGGCTTATTCTAATCCAACTAGGGTTTTTAACCAATCTTGGGCATCCAATAAGTGATTTTGTGTCAATGGTTGAACATTTAGGTCATTTTCGTCCTCCCTAGACTTATTCTAAACCAACTAGGGTTTTTAAACAATCTTGTGCATCCAATAAGTGATGTTCTGCTATTGGTTGAACATCTAGGTCATTTTCGTCATCCTTCGGCTTATTCTAATCCAATTAGGGTTTTTTTTAACCAATCTTGTGCATCCAATAAGTGCGTTTGTACCATTGGTTGAACATTTTGGTCATTTTCGTCATCCTTCGGCTTATTCTAATCCAATTAGGGTTTTTTTTAACCAATCTTGTGCATCGAATAAGTGCGATTGTACCATTGGTGGAACATTTTGGTCATTTTCGTCATCCTTCGGCTTATTCTAATCCAATTAGGGTTTTTATTCAATCTTGTGCATCCAATAAGTGCGTTTGTGTCATTGGTCGAACATTTAGGTCATTTTCATTCTCCCTAGGCTTATTCTAATCCAATAAGTGTTTTGAATCAATCTTATGCATCCAATAAGTGATTTTGTTTCATTGATTGAACATTTAGGCCATTTTCGTCATCATTCGGCTTATTCTAATCCAACTAGGGTTTTTAACCACTCTTGGGCATCCAATAAGTGATTTTGTGTCAATGGTTGAACATTTAGGTCATTTTCGTCCTCCTTAGACATCTTCTAAACCAACTATGGTTTTTAAAAATCTTGTGCATCCAATAAGTGATCTTCTGCTATTGGTTGAATATCTAGGTCATTTTCGTCATCCTTCGGCTTATTCTAATCCAATTAGTGGTTTTTTTTAACCAATCTTGTGCATCCAATAAGTGCGTTTGTACCATTGGTTGAACATTTTGGTCATTTTCGTCATCCTTCGGCTTATTCTAATCCAATTAGGGTTTTTTTAACCAATGTTGTGCATCTAATAAGTGCGTTTGTACTATTGGTTGAACATTTTGGTCATTTTCGTCATCCTTCGGCTTATTTTAATCCTATTAGGGTTTTTATCGAATCTTGTGCATCCAATAAGTGCGTTTGTGTCATTGGTTGAACATTTTGGTCATTTTTTTCATCGTTCGGCTCATTCTAATCCAATTAGGGTTATTAACGAATCTTGTGCACCCTATAAGTGATTTTGTGTCATTGGATTAACATTTAGGTCATTTTCATTCTCCCTAGGCTTATTCTAATCCAATAAGTGTTTTGAACCAATCTTATGCATTCAATAAGTGATTTTGTTTCATTGATTGAACATTTTGGCCATTTTCGTCATCATTCAGCTTATTCTAATCCAACTAGGGTTTTTAACCACTCTTGGGCATCCAATAAGTGATTTTGTGTCAATGGTTCAAAATTTAGTTCATTTTCGTCCTCCCTAGACTTATTCTAAACCAACTAGGGTTTTGAAACAATCTTGTGCATCCAATAAGTGATGTTCTGCTATTGGTTGAACATCTAGGTCATTTTCATCATCCTTCGGCTTATTCTAATCCAATTAGAGTTTTTTTTTAACCAATCTTGTGCATCCAATAAGTACGTTTGTACCATTGGTTGAACATTTTGGTCATTTTCGTCATCCTTCGGCTTATTCTAATCCAATTAGGGTTTTTTTAACCAATCTTGTGCATCCAACAAGTGCGTTTGTACCATTGGTTGAACATTTTGGTCATTTTCGTCATCCTTCGGCTTATTCTAATCCAATTAGGGTTTTTATCCTATCTTGTGCATCCAATAAGTGCGTTTGTGTCATTGGTCGAACATTTAGGTCATTTTTGTCCTTCATATGCTTATTCTAATCCAACTAGGGTTTTTAACCAATCATGGGCATCCAATAAGTGATTTTGTGTCAATGGTTGAACATTTAGGTCATTTTCGTCCTCCCTAGAGTTATTCTAAACCAACTAGGGTTTTTAAACAATCTTATGCATCCAATAAGTGACGTTCTTCTATTGGTTGAACATCTAGCTGATTTTCGT
>JBBPBP010000001.1:52137356-52180017 GCA_037974735.1 Cicer chorassanicum | reverse complement strand
CAATCTTGTGCATCCAATAAGTGCGCTTGTGCCATTGGTCGAACATTTAGGTCATTTTCGTCCTCCCTAGGCTTAATCTAATCCAATTAGGGTTTTTAACCAATCTTGTGCATCCAATAAGTGATTTTGTGTCATTGGTTGAACATTTAGGTCATTTTCCTCCTCACTAGGCTTATTCTAATCCACTTAGGGTTTTTGACCAATCTTGTGCATCCAATAAGTGATTTTGTGTCATTGATTGAACATTTAGGTCATTTTCGTCCTCCTTAGGCTTATTCGAAACCAATTAGGGTTTTTAAACATTCTTGTGCATCCAATAAGTGATGTGCTGCTATTGGTTGAACATTTAGGTCATTTTCGTCATCCTTCGGCTTATTCTAATCCAATTAGGGTTTTTTTTAACCAATCTTGTGCATCCAATAGGTGCGTTTGTACCATTGGTTGAACATTTTGGTCATTTTCGTCATCCTTCGGCTTATTCTAATCCAATTAGGGTCTTTTTTAACCAATCTTGTGCATCGAATAAGTGCGATTGTACCATTGGTTGAACATTTTGGTCATTTTCGTCATCCTTCGGCTTATTCTAATCCAATTAGGGTTTTTATTCAATCTTGTGCATCCAATAAGTGCGTTTGTGTCATTGGTCGAACATTTAGGTCATTTTCATTCTCCCTAGGCTTATTCTAATCCAATAAGTGTTTTGAATCAATCTTATGCATCCAATAAGTGATTTTGTTTCATTGATTGAACATTTAGGCCATTTTCGTCATCATTCGGCTTATTCTAATCCAACTAGGGTTTTTAACCACTCTTGGGCATCCAATAAGTGATTCTGTGTCAATGGTTGAACATTTAGGTCATTTTCGTCCTCCTTAGACATATTCTAAACCAACTATGGTTTTTAAACAATCTTGTGCATCCAATAAGTGATCTTCTGCTATTGGTTGAATATCTAGGTCATTTTCGTCATCCTTCGGCTTATTCTAATCCAATTAGTGATTTTTTTAACTAATCTTGTGCATCCAATAAGTGCGTTTGTACCATTGGTTGAACATTTTCGTCATTTTCGTCATCCTTCGGCTTATTCTAATCCAATTAGGGTTTTTTTTAACCAATGTTGTGCATCTAATAAGTGCGTTTGTACCATTGGTTGAACATTTTGGTCATTTTCGTCATCCTTCGGCTTATTTTAATCCTATTAGGGTTTTTATCGAATCTTGTGCATCCAATAAGTGCGTTTGTGTCATTGGTTGAACATTTTGGTCACTTTTTTCATCGTTCGGCTCATTCTAATCCAATTAGGGTTATTAACGAATCTTGTGCACCCTATAAGTGATTTTGTGTCATTGGATTAACATTTAGGTCATTTTCATTCTCCATAGGCTTATTCTAATCCAATAAGTGTTTTGAACCAATCTTATGCATTCAATAAGTGATTTTGTTTCATTGATTGAACATTTTGGCCATTTTCGTCATCATTCAGCTTATTCTAATCCAACTAGGGTTTTTAACCACTCTTGGGCATCCAATAAGTGATTTTGTGTCAATGGTTCAAAATTTAGTTCATTTTCGTCCTCCCTAGACTTATTCTAAACCAACTAGGGTTTTGAAACAATCTTGTGCATCCAATAAGTGATGTTCTGCTATTGGTTGAACATCTAGGTCATTTTCATCATCCTTCGGCTTATTCTAATCCAATTAGAGTTTTTTTTTAACCAATCTTGTGCATCCAATAAGTACGTTTGTACCATTGGTTGAACATTTTGGTCATTTTCGTCATCCTTCGGCTTATTCTAATCCAATTAGGGTTTTTTTAACCAATCTTGTGCATCCAACAAGTGCGTTTGTACCATTGGTTGAACATTTTGGTCATTTTCGTCATCCTTCGGCTTATTCTAATCCAATTAGGGTTTTTATCCTATCTTGTGCATCCAATAAGTGCGTTTGTGTCATTGGTCGAACATTTAGGTCATTTTTGTCCTTCATATGCTTATTCTAATCCAACTAGGGTTTTTAACCAATCATGGGCATCCAATAAGTGATTTTGTGTCAATGGTTGAACATTTAGGTCATTTTCGTCCTCCCTAGAGTTATTCTAAACCAACTAGGGTTTTTAAACAATCTTATGCATCCAATAAGTGACGTTCTTCTATTGGTTGAACATCTAGCTGATTTTCGTCATCCTTCGGCTTATTCTAATCCAATTTGGGTTTTTTTTAACCAATCTTGTGCATCCAATAAGTGCGTTTGTACCATTGGTTGAACATTTTGGTCATTTTCGTCATCCTTCGGCTTATTCTAACCCAATTAGGGTTTTTATCCAATCTTTTGCATCCAATAAGTGCGTTTGTGTCATTGGTCGAACATTTAGGTCATTTTTGTCCTTCATTTGCTTATTCTAATCCAATAAGGGTTTTTAACCAATCTTGTGCATCCAATAAGTGATTTTGTGTCATTGGTTGAACATTTAGGTCATTTTTTTCATCCTTCGGCTTATTCTAATCCAATTAGGGTTATTAACGAATCTTGTGCATCCAATAAGTGATTTTGTGTCATTGGATTAACATTTAGGTCATTTTCATCCTCCCTAGGCTTATCCTAATTCAATTAGGGTTTTTAACCAATCTTGTGCATCCAATAAGTGATTTTGTGTCATTGGTTGAACATTTAGGTCATTTTTGTCCTCCTTCGGCTTATTCTAAACCAATTAGGGTTTTTAAACAATCTTGTGCATCCAATAAGTGATGTTCTGCTATTGGTTGAACATTTTGGTCATTTTCGTCATCCTTCGGCTTATTCTAATCCAATTACGGTTTTTAAACAATCTTGTGCATCCAATAAGTGCGCTTGTGCCATTGGTCGAACATTTAGGTCATTTTCGTCCTCCCAAGGCTTAATCTAATCCAATTAGGGTTTTTAACCAATCTTGTGCATCCAATAAGTGATTTTGTGTCATTGGTTGAACATTTAGGTCATTTTCCTCCTCACTAGGCTTATTCTAATCTAATTAGGGTTTTTGACCAATCTTGTGCATCCAATAAGTGATTTTGTGTCATTGATTGAACATTTATGTCATTTTCGTCCTCCTTAGGCTTATGCGAAACCAATTAGGGTTTTTAAACATTCTTGTGCATCCAATAAGTGATGTGCTGCTATTGGTTGAACATTTAGGTCATTTTCGTCATCCTTCGGCTTATTCTAATCCAATTAGGGTTTTTAACCAATCTTGTGCATCCAATAAGTGCGCTTGTGCCATCAGTCGAACATTTAGGTCATTTTCGTCCTCCCTAGGCTTTTTCTAATCCAATTAGGGTTTTTAACCAATCTTGTGCATCCAATAAGTAATTTTGTGTCATTGGTTGAACATTTAGGTCATTTTTATCATCCTTTGGCTTATTCTAATCCAATTAGGGTTCTTAACGAATCTTGTGCATCCAATAAGTGATTTTGTGTCATTGGATTAATATTTATGTCATTTTCGTCTTCCCTAGGTTTCTTCTAATCCAATAAGTGTTTTTAACCAATCTTATGCATCCAATAAGTGATTTTGTGTCATTGGTTGAACATTTAGGCCATTTTTGTCATCATTCGGCTTATTCATTCCAATTAAGGTTTTTAACCAATCTAATGCATCCAATAAGTTATTTTGTGTCAATGGTTGAACATTTAGGTCATTTTCGTCCTCACTAGGCTTATTCTAATCCACATAGGGTTTTTAACCAATCTTGTGCATCCAATAAGTGATTTTGTGTCATTGGTTGAACATTTAGGTCATTTTCGTCCTCCTTAGGCTTATTCTAAACGAATTAGGGTTTTTAAACAATCTTGTACATCCCATAAGTGATGTTCTGATATTGGTTGAACATTTAGGTCATTTTTTCTCATCCTTCGGCTTATTCTAATCCAATTACGGTTTTTAAGCAATCTTGTGCATCTAATAAGTGCGCTTGTGCCATTGGTCGAACATTTAGGTCATTTTCGTCCTCACTAGGCTTATTCTAATCCACTTAGGTTTTTTAACCAATCTTGTGCATCCAATAAGTGATTTTGTGTCATTGGTTGAATATTTAGGTCATTTTCGTCATCCCTAGGCTTATTCTAAACCAATTAGGGTTCTTAAACAATCTTGTGCATCCAATAAGTGATCTTCTACTATTGGTTGAACATTTAGGCCATTTTCGTCATCATTCGGCTTATTCTATTCCAATTAGGGTTTTTAACCAATCTAATGCATCCAATAAGTGATTTTGTGTCATTGGTTGAACATTTAGGTCATTTTTGTCCTCACTAGTCTTCATTTAATCCACTTAGGGTTTTTAACCAATCTTGTGCGTTTCTACCATTTGTTGAACATTTTGGTCATTTTCGTCATCCTTCGGCTTATTCTAATCAAATTAGGGTTTTTATCCAATCTTGTGCATCCAATAAGTGCGTTTGTGTCATTGGTCGATCATTTAGGTTATTTTCAACCTTCCTAGGCTTATTCTAATCCAATTAGGGTTTTTAAACAATCTTGTGCTTCCAATAAGTGCGCTTGTGCCATTGGTTGAACATTTAGATCATTTTCGTCATCCTTCGGCTTATTCTAATCCAATTAGGGTTTCTAACCAATCTTGTGCATCCAATAAGTGCGTTTGTATCATTGGTTGAACATTTTGGCCACTTTCGTCATCATTCGGCTTATTCTAATCTAATTAGGGTTTTTAATCAATCTTGTGCATCCAATAAGTGAGTTTGTGTCAATGGTTAAACATTCTAGTCATTTTCATCCTCACTAGGTTTATTCTAATCTACTTAGGGTTTTTAACCAATCTTGTGCATCCAATAAGTGGTTTTGCGTCATTGGTTGAACATTTAGGTCATTTTCGTCCTCCTTAGGCTTATTCTAAACCAATTAGGGTTTTTAAACAATCTTGTGCATCCAATAAGTGATGTTATGCTATTGGTTGAACATTTAGGTCATTTTCGTCATCCTTTGGCTTATTCTAATCCAATTACAGTTTTTAAGCAATCTTGTGCATCCAATAAGTGCGCTTGTGCCATTGGTCAAACATTTAGGTCATTTTCGTCCACCCTAGGCTTAATCTAAACCAATTAGGGTTTTTAACCAATCTTGTGCATCGAATAAGTAATTTTGTGTCATTGGTTGAACACTTAGGTCATTTTTGTCATCCTTCGGCTTATTCTAATCCAATTACTGTTTTTAACGAATCTTGTGCATCCAATAAGTGATTTTGTGTCATTGGATTAACATTTAGGTTATTTTCGTCCTCCCTAGGTTTCTTCTAATCCAATAAGTGTTTTTAACCAATCTTATGCATCCAATAAATGATTTTGTGTCATTGGTTGAACATTTAGGCCATTTTTCGTCATCATTTGCCTTATTCAATCCAATTAGGGTTTTTAACCAATCTTGTGCATTCGAAAAGTGATTTTGTGTCATTGGTTGAACATTTAGGTCATTTTCGTCCACCTTAGGCTTATTCTAAACCAATTAGGGATTTTGAACAATCTTGTGCATCAGAAATGTGATGTTCTTCTATTGGTTGAACATTTAGGTCATTTTCGTCATCCTTCGGGTTATTCTAATCCAATTAGGGTTTTTAACCAATCTTGTGCATCCAATAAGTGCGCTTGTGCCATTGGTCGAACATTTAGGTCATTTTCGTCCTCCTTAGGCTTATTCGAAACCAACTAGGGTTTTTAAACAATCTTGTGCATCCAATAAGTGATGTGCTGTTATTGGTTGAACATTTAGGTCATTTTCGTCATCATTCGGCTTATTCAATCCAATTAGGGTTTTTAACCAATCTTGTGCATCCGATAAGTGATTTTGTGTCATTGGTTGAACATTTAGGTCATTTTCGTCCTCACTAGGCTTATTCTAATCCACTTAGGATTTTTAACCAATCTTGTGCGGTTCTACCATTTGTTGAACATTTTGGTCATTTTCGTCATCCTTCGGCTTATTCTAATCAAATTAGGGTTTTTATCCAATCTTGTGCATCCAATAAGTGCGTTTGTGTCATTGGTCTATCATTTAGGTCATTTTCAACCTTCCCAGGCTTATTCTAATCCAATTAGGGTTTTTAAACAATCTTGTGCATCCAATAAGTGCGCTTGTGCCATTGGTTGAACATTTAGGTCATTTTCGTCATCCTTCGGCTTATTCTAATCCAATTAGGGTTTCTAACCAATCTTGTGCATCCAATAAGTGCGTTTGTATCGTTGGTTCAACATTTTGGCCATTTTCGTCATCATTCGGCTTATTCTAATCCAATTAGGGTTTTTAATCAATCTTGTGCATCCAATAAGTGAGTTTGTGTCAATGGTTGAACATTCAGGTCATTTTCATCCTCACTAGCCTTATTCTAATCCACTTAGGGTTT
Organism: Cicer chorassanicum; assembly: GCA_037974735.1. Taxonomy (NCBI): domain Eukaryota; kingdom Viridiplantae; phylum Streptophyta; class Magnoliopsida; order Fabales; family Fabaceae; genus Cicer; species Cicer chorassanicum. Next base: position 52,173,628 of record JBBPBP010000001.1, on the reverse strand, counting down.
TGAACCAATCTTGTGCATCCAATAAGTGATTTTGCGTCATTGGTTGAACATTTAGGTCATTTTCGTCCTCCTTAGGCTTATTCTAAACCAATTAGGATTTTTAAACAATCTTGTGCATCCAATAAGTGATGTTCTGCTATTGGTTGAACATTTAGGTCATTTTCGTCATCCTTTGGCTTATTCTAATCCAATTAGGGTTTTTATCCAATCTTGTGAATCCAATAAATGTGTTTGTGTCATTGGTCGAACATTTAGGTCATTTTCAACCTTCCTAGGCTTATTCTAATCCAATTAGGGTTTTTAAACAATCTTGTGCATCCGATAAGTGCGCTTGTGCCATTGGTTGAACATTTAGGTCATTTTCGTCATCCTTCGGCTTATTCTAATCCAATTAGGGTTTGTAACGAATCTTGTGCATCCAATAAGTGATTTTGTGTCATTGGATTAACATTTAGGTTATTTTCGTCCTCCCTAGGTTTCTTCTAATCCAATAAGTGTTTTTAACCAAGCTTATGCATCCAATAAGTGATTTTGTGTCATTGGTTGAACATTTAGGCCAGTTTCATCATCATTCGGCTTATTCAATCCAATTAGGGTTTTTAACCAATCTTGTGCATCCGATAAGTGATTTTGTGTCATTAATTGAACATTTAGGTCATTTTCGTCCTCACTAGGCTTATTCTAATCCACTTAGGATTTTTAACCAATCTTGTGCATCCAATAAGTGGTTTTGTGTCATTGGTTGAACATTTAGATCATTTTCGTCATCCCTAGGCTTTTTCTAAACCAATTAGGGTTTTTAAACAATCTTGTGCATCCAATAAGTGATATTCTACTATTGGTTGAGCATTTAGGCCATTTTCGTCATCATTCGGCTTATTCTATTCCAATTAGGGTTTTTAACCAATCTAATGCATCCAATAAGTGATTTTGTGTCATTGGTTGAACATTTAGGTCATTTTCGTCCTCCCTAGGCTTAACCTAAACCAATTAGGGTTTTTAACCAATCTTGTGCATCCAATAAGTAATTTTGTGTCATTGGTTGAACATTTAGGTCATTTTTGTCATCCTTCGGCTTATTCTAATCCAATTAGGGTTTTTAACGAATCTTGTGCATCCAATAAGTGATTTTGTGTCATTGGATTAACATTTAGGTTATTTTCGTCGTCCCTAGGTTTCTTCTAATCCAATAAGTGTTTTTAACCAATCTTATGCATCCAATAAGTGATTTTGTGTCATTGGTTGAACATTTAGGCCATTTTCGTCATCATTCGCCTTATTCAATCCAATTAGGGTTTTTAACCAATCTTGTGAATCCGATAAGTGATTTTGTGTCATTGGTTGAACATTTAGGTCATTTTCTTCCTCACTAGGCTTATTCTAATCCACTTAGGGTTTTTAACCAATCTTGTGCATCCAATAAGTGATTTTGTGTCATTGGTTGAACATTAAGATCATTTTCGTCCTCCCTAGGCTTATTCTAAACCAATTAGGGTTTTTAAACAATCTTGTGCATCCAATAAGTGATTTTCTACTATTGGTTGAACATTTAGGCCATTTTCGTCATCATTCGGCTTATTCTATTCCAATTAGGGTTTTTAACCAATCTAATGCATCCAATAAGTGATTTTGTGTCATTGGTTGAACATTTAGGTCATTTTCGTCCTCACTAGTCTTATTCTAATCCACTTAGGGTTTTTAACCAATGTTGTGCGTTTGTACCATTGGTTGAACATTTTGGTCATTTTCGTCATCCTTCGGCTTATTCTAATCCAATTAGGGTTTTTATCCAATCTGGTGCATCCAATAAGTGCGTTTGTGTCATTGGTCGAACATTTTGGCCATTTTCGTCATCACTCGGCTTATTCTAATCCAATTAGGGTTTTTAACAAATCTTGTGCATCCAATAAGTGATTTTGTGTCAATGGTTGAACATTTAGGTAATTTTCGTCCTCACTAGGCTTATTCTAATCCACTTAGGGTTTTTAACCAATCTTGTGCATCCAATAAGTGATTTTGTGTCTTGGTTGAACATTTAGGTCTTTTTCGTCCACCTTAGGCTTATTCTAAACCAATTAGGGGTTTTAAACAATCTTGTGCATCCAAAATGTGATGTTCTGCTATTGGTTGAATATTTAGGTCATTTTTGTCATCCTTCGCCTTATTCTAATCCAATTAGGGTTTTTAACCAATCTTGTGCATCCAGTAAGTGCGCTTGTGCCATTGGTCGAACATTTAGGTCATTTTCGTCCTCCCTAGACTTATTTTAATCCAATTAAGGTTTTAATCGAATCTTGTGCATCCAATAAGTAATTTTGTGTCATTGGTTGAACATTAAGGTCATTTTCGTCATCCTTCGGCTTATTCTAATCCAATTAGGGATTTCAACAAAATCTTGTGCATCCAATAAGACATTTTGTGTCATTGGATTAACATTTAGTTCATTTTTTTCATCTTTCGGCTTATTCTAATCCAATTAGGGTTTTTATCCAATCTTGTGAATCCAATAAGTGCGTTTGTGTCATTGGTCGAACTTTTAGGTCATTTTTGTCCTTCCTAGGCTTATTCTAATCCAATTAGGGTTTTTAACCAATCTTGTGCATCCAATAAGTGATTTTGTGTCATTGGTTGAACATTTAGGTCATTTTTGTCATCCTTCGGCTTATTCTAATCCAATTAGGGTTATTAACGACTCTTGTGCATCCAATAAGTGATTTTGTGTCATTGGATTAACATTTAGGTCATTTTCATCCTCCCTAGGCTTATTCTAATCCAATAAGTGTTTTTAACCAATCTTATGCATCCAATAAGTGATTTTGTTTCACTAGTTGAACATTTAAGCCATTTTCGTCATCATTCGGCTTATTCTAATCCAGCTAGGGTTTTTAATCAATCTTGGGCATCCAATAAGTGATTTTGTGTCAATGGTTGAACATTTAGGTCATTTTCGTCCTCACTAGGATTATTCTAATCCACTTAGGGTATTTAACCAATCTTGTGCATCCAATAAGTGATTTTGTGTCATTGGTTGAACATTTTGGTCATTTTCGTCCTCCTTAGGCTTATTCTAAACCAATTAGGGTTTTTAAACAATCTTGTACATCCAATAATTGATGTTCTGCTATTGGTTGAACATTTAGGTCATTTTCCTCATCCTTCAGCTTATTCTAATCCAATTACGGTTTTTAAGCAATCTTGTGCATCTAATAAGTGCGCTTGTGCCATTTGTCGAACATTTAGGTCATTTTCGTCCTCCCTAGGGTTAACCTAAACCAATTAGAGTTTTTAACCAATCTTGTGCATCCAATAAGTAATTTTGTGTCATTGGTTGAACATTTAGGTCATTTTTGTCATCCTTCGGCTTATTCTAATCCAATTAGGGTTTGTAACGAATCTTGTGCATCCAATAAGTGATTTTGTGTCATTGGATTAACATTAAGGTTATTTTCGTCCTCCCTAGGTTTCTTCTAATCCAATAAGTGTTTCTAACCAATCTTATGCATCCAATAAGTGATTTTGTGTCATTGGTTGAACATTTAGGTCATTTTCTTCCTCACTAGGCTTATTCTAATCCGCTTAGGGTTTTTAACCAATCTTGTGCATCCAATAAGTGATTTTGTGTAATTGGTTGAACATTTAGATCATTTTCGTCCTCCCTAGGCTTATTCGAAACCAATTAGGGTTTTTAAACAATCTTGTGCATCCAATAAGTGATTTTCTCCTATTGGTTGAACATTTAGGCCATTTTCGTCATCATTCGGCTTTTTCTATTCCAATTAAGGTTTTTAACCAATCTAATGCATCCAATAAGTTATTTTGTGTCAATGGTTGAACATTTAGGTCATTTTCGTCCTCAATAGGCTTATTCTAATCCACATAGGGTTTTTAACCAATCTTGTGCATCCAATAAGTGATTTTGTGTCATTGGTTGAACATTTAGGTCATTTTCGTCCTCCTTAGGCTTATTCTAAACGAATTAGGGTTTTTAAACAATCTTGTACATCCCATAAGTGATGTTCTGATATTGGTTGAACATTTAGGTCATTTTTTCTCATCCTTCGGCTTATTCTAATCCAATTACGGTTTTTAAGCAATCTTGTGCATCTAATAAGTGCGCTTGTGCCATTGGTCGAACATTTAGGTCATTTTCGTCCTCACTAGGCTTATTCTAATCCACTTAGGTTTTTTAACCAATCTTGTGCATCCAATAAGTGATTTTGTGTCATTGGTTGAATATTTAGGTCATTTTCGTCATCCCTAGGCTTATTCTAAACCAATTAGGGTTCTTAAACAATCTTGTGCATCCAATAAGTGATCTTCTACTATTGGTTGAACATTTAGGCCATTTTCGTCATCATTCGGCTTATTCTATTCCAATTAGGGTTTTTAACCAATCTAATGCATCCAATAAGTGATTTTGTGTCATTGGTTGAACATTTAGGTCATTTTTGTCCTCACTAGTCTTCATTTAATCCACTTAGGGTTTTTAACCAATCTTGTGCGTTTCTACCATTTGTTGAACATTTTGGTCATTTTCGTCATCCTTCGGCTTATTCTAATCAATTTAGGGTTTTTATCCAATCTTGTGCATCCAATAAGTGCGTTTGTGTCATTGGTCGATCATTTAGGTTATTTTCAACCTTCCTAGGCTTATTCTAATCCAATTAGGGTTTTTAAACAATCTTGTGCTTCCAATAAGTGCGCTTGTGCCATTGGTTGAACATTTAGATCATTTTCGTCATCCTTCGGCTTATTCTAATCCAATTAGGGTTTCTAACCAATCTTGTGCATCCAATAAGTGCGTTTGTATCATTGGTTGAACATTTTGGCCACTTTCGTCATCATTCGGCTTATTCTAATCTAATTAGGGTTTTTAATCAATCTTGTGCATCCAATAAGTGAGTTTGTGTCAATGGTTAAACATTCTAGTCATTTTCATCCTCACTAGGTTTATTCTAATCTACTTAGGGTTTTTAACCAATCTTGTGCATCCAATAAGTGGTTTTGCGTCATTGGTTGAACATTTAGGTCATTTTCGTCCTCCTTAGGCTTATTCTAAACCAATTAGGGTTTTTAAACAATCTTGTGCATCCAATAAGTGATGTTATGCTATTGGTTGAACATTTAGGTCATTTTCGTCATCCTTTGGCTTATTCTAATCCAATTACAGTTTTTAAGCAATCTTGTGCATCCAATAAGTGCGCTTGTGCCATTGGTCAAACATTTAGGTCATTTTCGTCCACCCTAGGCTTAATCTAAACCAATTAGGGTTTTTAACCAATCTTGTGCATCGAATAAGTAATTTTGTGTCATTGGTTGAACACTTAGGTCATTTTTGTCATCCTTCGGCTTATTCTAATCCAATTACTGTTTTTAACGAATCTTGTGCATCCAATAAGTGATTTTGTGTCATTGGATTAACATTTAGGTTATTTTCGTCCTCCCTAGGTTTCTTCTAATCCAATAAGTGTTTTTAACCAATCTTATGCATCCAATAAATGATTTTGTGTCATTGGTTGAACATTTAGGCCATTTTCGTCATCATTTGCCTTATTCAATCCAATTAGGGTTTTTAACCAATCTTGTGCATTCGAAAAGTGATTTTGTGTCATTGGTTGAACATTTAGGTCATTTTCGTCCACCTTAGGCTTATTCTAAACCAATTAGGGATTTTGAACAATCTTGTGCATCAGAAATGTGATGTTCTTCTATTGGTTGAACATTTAGGTCATTTTCGTCATCCTTCGGGTTATTCTAATCCAATTAGGGTTTTTAACCAATCTTGTGCATCCAATAAGTGCGCTTGTGCCATTGGTCGAACATTTAGGTCATTTTCGTCCTCCTTAGGCTTATTCGAAACCAACTAGGGTTTTTAAACAATCTTGTGCATCCAATAAGTGATGTGCTGTTATTGGTTGAACATTTAGGTCATTTTCGTCATCATTCGGCTTATTCAATCCAATTAGGGTTTTTAACCAATCTTGTGCATCCGATAAGTGATTTTGTGTCATTGGTTGAACATTTAGGTCATTTTCGTCCTCACTAGGCTTATTCTAATCCACTTAGGATTTTTAACAAATCTTGTGCATCCAATAAGTGGTTTTGTGTCATTGGTTGAACATTTAGATCATTTTCGTCATCCCTAGGCTTATTCTAAACCACTTAGGGTTTTTAACCAATCTTGTGCGGTTCTACCATTTGTTGAACATTTTGGTCATTTTCGTCATCCTTCGGCTTATTCTAATCAAATTAGGGTTTTTATCCAATCTTGTGCATCCAATAAGTGCGTTTGTGTCATTGGTCTATCATTTAGGTCATTTTCAACCTTCCCAGGCTTATTCTAATCCAATTAGGGTTTTTAAACAATCTTGTGCATCCAATAAGTGCGCTTGTGCCATTGGTTGAACATTTAGGTCATTTTCGTCATCCTTCGGCTTATTCTAATCCAATTAGGGTTTCTAACCAATCTTGTGCATCCAATAAGTGCGTTTGTATCATTGGTTGAACATTTTGGCCATTTTCGTCATCATTCGGCTTATTCTAATCCAATTAGGGTTTTTAATCAATCTTGTGCATCCAATAAGTGAGTTTGTGTCAATGGTTGAACATTCAGGTCATTTTCATCCTCACTAGGCTTATTCTAATCCACTTAGGGTTTTTAACCAATCTTGTTCGTTTCTACCATTTGTTGAACATTTTGGTCATTTTCGTCATCCTTCGGCTTATTCTAATCAAATTAGGGTTTTTATCCAATCTTGTGCATCCAATAAGTGCGTTTGTGTCATTGGTCGATCATTTAGGTCATTTTCAACCTTCCTAGGCTTATTCTAATCCAATTAGAGTTTTTAAACAATCTTGTGCATCCAATAAGTGCGCTTGTGCCATTGGTTGAACATTTAGGTCATTTTCGTCATCCTTCGGCTTATTCTAATCCAATTAGGGTTTCTAACCAATCTTGTGCATCCAATAAGTGCGTTTGTATCATTGGTTGAACATTTTGGCCATTTTCGTCATCATTCGGCTTATTCTAATCCAATTAGGGTTTTTAATCAATCTTGTGCATCCAATAAGTGAGTTTGTGTCAATGGTTGAACATTCAGGTCATTTTCATCCTCACTAGGCTTATTCTAATCCACTTAGGGTTTTTGAAGAAAGTAAAAGACAAAATACTTTCATATTTTATTACTACAGCCCTAAGCTGTTTATATAGGAAAAGAAATTACAATAGGAAAAGAAATTACAATAGTAATACTGAGTAATAATGACAGAATAAAAATAAACATAATAATATAAAATAAAAGAGAATCAAATCTGATTTCTCTTGATTCTTCAACAGTTTTTAACCAATCTTGTGCATCCAATAAGTGGTTTTGCGTCATTGGTTGAACATTTAGGTCATTTTCGTCATCCTTCAGCTTATTCTAATCCAATTAGGGTTTCTAACCAATCTTGTGCATCCAATAAGTGCGTTTGTATCATTGGTTGAACATTTTGGCCATTTTCGTCATCACTCGACTTATTCTAATCCAATTAGGGTTTTTAACCAATCTTGTGCATCCAATAAGTGATTTTGTGTCAATGGTTGAACATTTAGGTAATTTTCGTCCTCACTAGGCTTATTCTAATCCACTTAGGGTTTTTAACCAATCTTGTGCATCCAATAAGTGATTTTGTGTCTTGGTTGAACATTTAGGTCTTTTTCGTCCACCTTAGGCTTATTCTAAACCAATTAGGGGTTTTAAACAATCTTGTGCATCCAAAATGTGATGTTCTGCTATTGGTTGAATATTTAGGTCATTTTTGTCATCCTTCGCCTTATTCTAATCCAATTAGGGTTTTTAACCAATCTTGTGCATCCAGTAAGTGCGCTTGTGCCATTGGTCGAACATTTAGGTCATTTTCGTCCTCCCTAGACTTATTTTAATCCAATTAAGGTTTTAATCGAATCTTGTGCATCCAATAAGTAATTTTGTGTCATTGGTTGAACATTAAGGTCATTTTCGTCATCCTTCGGCTTATTCTAATCCAATTAGGGATTTCAACAAAATCTTGTGCATCCAATAAGACATTTTGTGTCATCGGATTAACATTTAGTTCATTTTTTTCATCTTTCGGCTTATTCTAATCCAATTAGGGTTTTTATCCAATCTTGTGAATCCAATAAGCGCGTTTGTGTCATTGGTCGAACTTTTAGGTCATTTTTGTCCTTCCTAGGCTTATTCTAATCCAATTAGGGTTTTTAACCAATCTTGTGCATCCAATAAGTGATTTTGTGTCATTGGTTGAACATTTAGGTCATTTTTGTCATCCTTCGGCTTATTCTAATCCAATTAGGTTTATTAACGACTCTTGTGCATCCAATAAGTGATTTTGTGTTATTGGATTAACATTTAGGTCATTTTCATCCTCCCTAGGCTTATTCTAATCCAATAAGTGTTTTTAACCAATCTTATGCATCCAATAAGTGATTTTGTTTCACTGGTTGAACATTTAAGCCATTTTCGTCATCATTCGGCTTATTCTAATCCAGCTAGGGTTTTTAATCAATCTTGGGCATCCAATAAGTGATTTTGTGTCAATGGTTGAACATTTAGGTCATTTTCGTCCTCACTAGGATTATTCTAATCCACTTAGGGTTTTTAACCAATCTTGTGCATCCAATAAGTGATTTTGTGTCATTGGTTGAACATTTTGGTCATTTTCGTCCTCCTTAGGCTTATTCTAAACCAATTAGGGTTTTTAAACAATCTTGTACATCCAATAATTGATGTTCTGCTATTGGTTGAACATTTAGGTCATTTTCCTCATCCTTCAGCTTATTCTAATCCAATTACGGTTTTTAAGCAATCTTGTGCATCTAATAAGTGCGCTTGTGCCATTTGTCGAACATTTAGGTCATTTTCGTCCTCCCTAGGGTTAACCTAAACCAATTAGAGTTTTTAACCAATCTTGTGCATCCAATAAGTAATTTTGTGTCATTGGTTGAACATTTAGGTCATTTTTGTCATCCTTCGGCTTATTCTAATCCAATTAGGGTTTGTAACGAATCTTGTGCATCCAATAAGTGATTTTGTGTCATTGGATTAACATTAAGGTTATTTTCGTCCTCCCTAGGTTTCTTCTAATCCAATAAGTGTTTCTAACCAATCTTATGCATCCAATAAGTGATTTTGTGTCATTGGTTGAACATTTAGGTCATTTTCTTCCTCACTAGGCTTATTCTAATCCGCTTAGGGTTTTTAACCAATCTTGTGCATCCAATAAGTGATTTTGTGTAATTGGTTGAACATTAAGATCATTTTCGTCCTCCCTAGGCTTATTCGAAACCAATTAGGGTTTTTAAACAATCTTGTGCATCCAATAAGTGATTTTCTCCTATTGGTTGAACATTTAGGCCATTTTCGTCATCATTCGGCTTTTTCTATTCCAATTAAGGTTTTTAACCAATCTAATGCATCCAATAAGTTATTTTGTGTCAATGGTTGAACATTTAGGTCATTTTCGTCCTCAATAGGCTTATTCTAATCCACATAGGGTTTTTAACCAATCTTGTGCATCCAATAAGTGATTTTGTGTCATTGGTTGAACATTTAGGTCATTTTCGTCCTCCTTAGGCTTATTCTAAACGAATTAGGGTTTTTAAACAATCTTGTACATCCCATAAGTGATGTTCTGATATTGGTTGAACATTTAGGTCATTTTTTCTCATCCTTTGGCTTATTCTAATCCAATTACGGTTTTTAAGCAATCTTGTGCATCTAATAAGTGCGCTTGTGCCATTGGTCGAACATTTAGGTCATTTTCGTCCTCACTAGGCTTATTCTAATCCACTTAGGGTTTTTAACCAATCTTGTGCATCCAATAAGTGATTTTGTGTCATTGGTTGAATATTTAGGTCATTTTCGTCATCCCTAGGCTTATTCTAAACCAATTAGGGTTCTTAAACAATCTTGTGCATCCAATAAGTGATCTTCTACTATTGGTTGAACATTTAGGCCATTTTCGTCATCATTCGGCTTATTCTATTCCAATTAGGGTTTTTAACCAATCTAATGCATCCAATAAGTGATTTTGTGTCATTGGTTGAACATTTAGGTCATTTTTGTCCTCACTAGTCTTCATTTAATCCACTTAGGGTTTTTAACCAATCTTGTGCGTTTCTACCATTTGTTGAACATTTTGGTCATTTTCGTCATCCTTCGGCTTATTCTAATCAATTTAGGGTTTTTATCCAATCTTGTGCATCCAATAAGTGCGTTTGTGTCATTGGTCGATCATTTAGGTTATTTTCAACCTTCCTAGGCTTATTCTAATCCAATTAGGGTTTTTAAACAATCTTGTGCTTCCAATAAGTGCGCTTGTGCCATTGGTTGAACATTTAGGTCATTTTCGTCATCCTTCGGCTTATTCTAATCCAATTAGGGTTTCTAACCAATCTTGTGCATCCAATAAGTGCGTTTGTATCATTGGTTGAACATTTTGGCCACTTTCGTCATCATTCGGCTTATTCTAATCTAATTAGGGTTTTTAATCAATCTTGTGCATCCAATAAGTGAGTTTGTGTCAATGGTTAAACATTCTAGTCATTTTCATCCTCACTAGGTTTATTCTAATCTACTTAGGGTTTTTAACCAATCTTGTGCATCCAATAAGTGGTTTTGCGTCATTGGTTGAACATTTAGGTCATTTTCGTCCTCCTTAGGCTTATTCTAAACCAATTAGGGTTTTTAAACAATCTTGTGCATCCAATAAGTGATGTTATGCTATTGGTTGAACATTTAGGTCATTTTCGTCATCCTTTGGCTTATTCTAATCCAATTACAGTTTTTAAGCAATCTTGTGCATCCAATAAGTGCGCTTGTGCCATTGGTCAAACATTTAGGTCATTTTCGTCCACCCTAGGCTTAATCTAAACCAATTAGGGTTTTTAACCAATCTTGTGCATCGAATAAGTAATTTTGTGTCATTGGTTGAACACTTAGGTCATTTTTGTCATCCTTCGGCTTATTCTAATCCAATTACTGTTTTTAACGAATCTTGTGCATCCAATAAGTGATTTTGTGTCATTGGATTAACATTTAGGTTATTTTCGTCCTCCCTAGGTTTCTTCTAATCCAATAAGTGTTTTTAACCAATCTTATGCATCCAATAAATGATTTTGTGTCATTGGTTGAACATTTAGGCCATTTTCGTCATCATTTGCCTTATTCAATCCAATTAGGGTTTTTAACCAATCTTGTGCATTCGAAAAGTGATTTTGTGTCATTGGTTGAACATTTAGGTCATTTTCGTCCACCTTAGGCTTATTCTAAACCAATTAGGGATTTTGAACAATCTTGTGCATCAGAAATGTGATGTTCTTCTATTGGTTGAACATTTAGGTCATTTTCGTCATCCTTCGGGTTATTCTAATCCAATTAGGGTTTTTAACCAATCTTGTGCATCCAATAAGTGCGCTTGTGCCATTGGTCGAACATTTAGGTCATTTTCGTCCTCCTTAGGCTTATTCGAAACCAACTAGGGTTTTTAAACAATCTTGTGCATCCAATAAGTGATGTGCTGTTATTGGTTGAACATTTAGGTCATTTTCGTCATCATTCGGCTTATTCAATCCAATTAGGGTTTTTAACCAATCTTGTGCATCCGATAAGTGATTTTGTGTCATTGGTTGAACATTTAGGTCATTTTCGTCCTCACTAGGCTTATTCTAATCCACTTAGGATTTTTAACAAATCTTGTGCATCCAATAAGTGGTTTTGTGTCATTGGTTGAACATTTAGATCATTTTCGTCATCCCTAGGCTTATTCTAAACCACTTAGGGTTTTTAACCAATCTTGTGCGGTTCTACCATTTGTTGAACATTTTGGTCATTTTCGTCATCCTTCGGCTTATTCTAATCAAATTAGGGTTTTTATCCAATCTTGTGCATCCAATAAGTGCGTTTGTGTCATTGGTCTATCATTTAGGTCATTTTCAACCTTCCTAGGCTTATTCTAATCCAATTAGGGTTTTTAAACAATCTTGTGCATCCAATAAGTGCGCTTGTGCCATTGGTTGAACATTTAGGTCATTTTCGTCATCCTTCGGCTTATTCTAATCCAATTAGGGTTTCTAACCAATCTTGTGCATCCAATAAGTGTGTTTGTATCGTTGGTTGAACATTTTGGCCATTTTCGTCATCATTCGGCTTATTCTAATCCAATTAGGGTTTTTAATCAATCTTGTGCATCCAATAAGTGAGTTTGTGTCAATGGTTGAACATTCAGGTCATTTTCATCCTCACTAGCCTTATTGTAATCCACTTAGGGTTTTGAACCAATCTTGTGCATCCAATAAGTGATTTTGCGTCATTGGTTGAACATTTAGGTCATTTTCGTCCTCCTTAGGCTTATTCTAAACCAATTATGGTTTTTAAACAATCTTGTGCATCCAATAAGTGATGTTCTGCTATTGGTTGAACATTTAGGTCATTTTCGTCATCCTTTGGCTTATTCTAATCCAATTAGGGTTTTTATCCAATCTTGTGAATCCAATAAATGTGTTTGTGTCATTGGTCGAACATTTAGGTCATTTTCAACCTTCCTAGGCTTATTCTAATCCAATTAGGGTTTTTAAACAATCTTGTGCATCCGATAAGTGCGCTTGTGCCATTGGTTGAACATTTAGGTCATTTTCGTCATCCTTCGGCTTATTCTAATCCAATTAGGGTTTGTAACGAATCTTGTGCATCCAATAAGTGATTTTGTGTCATTGGATTAACATTTAGGTTATTTTCGTCCTCCCTAGGTTTCTTCTAATCCAATAAGTGTTTTTAACCAAGCTTATGCATCCAATAAGTGATTTTGTGTCATTGGTTGAACATTTAGGCCAGTTTCATCATCATTCGGCTTATTCAATCCAATTAGGGTTTTTAACCAATCTTGTGCATCCGATAAGTGATTTTGTGTCATTAATTGAACATTTAGGTCATTTTCGTCCTCACTAGGCTTATTCTAATCCACTTAGGATTTTTAACCAATCTTGTGCATCCAATAAGTGGTTTTGTGTCATTGGTTGAACATTTAGATCATTTTCGTCATCCCTAGGCTTATTCTAAACCAATTAGGGTTTTTAAACAATCTTGTGCATCCAATAAGTGATATTCTACTATTGGTTGAGCATTTAGGCCATTTTCGTCATCATTCGGCTTATTCTATTCCAATTAGGGTTTTTAACCAATCTAATGCATCCAATAAGTGATTTTGTGTCATTGGTTGAACATTTAGGTCATTTTCGTCCTCCCTAGGCTTAACCTAAACCAATTAGGGTTTTTAACCAATCTTGTGCATCCAATAAGTAATTTTGTGTCATTGGTTGAACATTTAGGTCATTTTTGTCATCCTTCGGCTTATTCTAATCCAATTAGGGTTTTTAACGAATCTTGTGCATCCATTAAGTGATTTTGTGTCATTGGATTAACATTTAGGTTATTTTCGTCCTCCCTAGGTTTCTTCTAATCCAATAAGTGTTTTTAACCAATCTTATGCATCCAATAAGTGATTTTGTGTCATTGGTTGAACATTTAGGCCATTTTCGTCATCATTCGCCTTATTCAATCCAATTAGGGTTTTTAACCAATCTTGTGAATCCGATAAGTGATTTTGTGTCATTGGTTGAACATTTAGGTCATTTTCTTCCTCACTAGGCTTATTCTAATCCACTTAGGGTTTTTAACCAATCTTGTGCATCCAATAAGTGATTTTGTGTCATTGGTTGAACATTAAGATCATTTTCGTCCTCCCTAGGCTTATTCTAAACCAATTAGGGTTTTTAAACAATCTTGTGCATCCAATAAGTGATCTTCTACTATTGGTTGAACATTTAGGCCATTTTCGTCATCATTCGGCTTATTCTATTCCAATTAGGGTTTTTAACCAATCTAATGCATCCAATAAGTGATTTTGTGTCATTGGTTGAACATTTAGGTCATTTTCGTCCTCACTAGTCTTATTCTAATCCACTTAGGGTTTTTAACCAATGTTGTGCGTTTGTACCATTGGTTGAACATTTTGGTCATTTTCGTCATCCTTCGGCTTATTCTAATCCAATTAGTTTTTTTTATCCAATCTGGTGCATCCAATAAGTGCGTTTGTGTCATTGGTCGAACATTTTGGCCATTTTCGTCATCACTCGGCTTATTCTAATCCAATTAGGGTTTTTAACCAATCTTGTGCATCCAATAAGTGATTTTGTGTCATTGGTTGAACATTTAGGTCATTTTCTTCCTCACTAGGCTTATTCTAATCCACTTAGGGTTTTTAACCAATCTTGTGCATCCAATAAGTGATTTTGTGTCTTGGTTGAACATTTAGGTCTTTTTCGTCCACCTTAGGCTTATTCTAAACCAATTAGGGGTTTTAAACAATCTTGTGCATCCAAAATGTGATGTTCTGCTATTGGTTGAACATTTAGGTCATTTTCGTCCTCCCTAGACTTATTTTAATCCAATTAAGGTTTTAATCGAATCTTGTGCATCCAATAAGTAATTTTGTGTCATTGGTTGAACATTAAGGTCATTTTCGTCATCCTTCGGCTTATTCTAATCCAATTAGGGATTTCAACAAAATCTTGTGCATCCAATAAGACATTTTGTGTCATTGGATTAACATTTAGTTCATTTTTTTCATCTTTCGGCTTATTCTAATCCAATTAGGGTTTTTATCCAATCTTGTGAATCCAATAAGTGCGTTTGTGTCATTGGTCGAACTTTTAGGTCATTTTTGTCCTTCCTAGGCTTATTCTAATCCAATTAGGGTTTTTAACCAATCTTGTGCATCCAATAAGTGATTTTGTGTCATTGGTTGAACATTTAGGTCATTTTTGTCATCCTTCGGCTTATTCTAATCCAATTAGGGTTATTAACGACTCTTGTGCATCCAATAAGTGATTTTGTGTCATTGGATTAACATTTAGGTCATTTTCATCCTCCCTAGGCTTATTCTAATCCAATAAGTGTTTTTAACCAATCTTATGCATCCAATAAGTGATTTTGTTTCACTAGTTGAACATTTAAGCCATTTTCGTCATCATTCGGCTTATTCTAATCCAGCTAGGGTTTTTAATCAATCTTGGGCATCCAATAAGTGATTTTGTGTCAATGGTTGAACATTTAGGTCATTTTCGTCCTCACTAGGATTATTCTAATCCACTTAGGGTATTTAACCAATCTTGTGCATCCAATAAGTGATTTTGTGTCATTGGTTGAACATTTTGGTCATTTTCGTCCTCCTTAGGCTTATTCTAAACCAATTAGGGTTTTTAAACAATCTTGTACATCCAATAATTGATGTTCTGCTATTGGTTGAACATTTAGGTCATTTTCCTCATCCTTCAGCTTATTCTAATCCAATTACGGTTTTTAAGCAATCTTGTGCATCTAATAAGTGCGCTTGTGCCATTTGTCGAACATTTAGGTCATTTTCGTCCTCCCTAGGGTTAACCTAAACCAATTAGAGTTTTTAACCAATCTTGTGCATCCAATAAGTAATTTTGTGTCATTGGTTGAACATTTAGGTCATTTTTGTCATCCTTCGGCTTATTCTAATCCAATTAGGGTTTGTAACGAATCTTGTGCATCCAATAAGTGATTTTGTGTCATTGGATTAACATTAAGGTTATTTTCGTCCTCCCTAGGTTTCTTCTAATCCAATAAGTGTTTCTAACCAATCTTATGCATCCAATAAGTGATTTTGTGTCATTGGTTGAACATTTAGGTCATTTTCTTCCTCACTAGGCTTATTCTAATCCGCTTAGGGTTTTTAACCAATCTTGTGCATCCAATAAGTGATTTTGTGTAATTGGTTGAACATTTAGATCATTTTCGTCCTCCCTAGGCTTATTCGAAACCAATTAGGGTTTTTAAACAATCTTGTGCATCCAATAAGTGATTTTCTCCTATTGGTTGAACATTTAGGCCATTTTCGTCATCATTCGGCTTTTTCTATTCCAATTAAGGTTTTTAACCAATCTAATGCATCCAATAAGTTATTTTGTGTCAATGGTTGAACATTTAGGTCATTTTCGTCCTCACTAGGCTTATTCTAATCCACATAGGGTTTTTAACCAATCTTGTGCATCCAATAAGTGATTTTGTGTCATTGGTTGAACATTTAGGTCATTTTCGTCCTCCTTAGGCTTATTCTAAACGAATTAGGGTTTTTAAACAATCTTGTACATCCCATAAGTGATGTTCTGATATTGGTTGAACATTTAGGTCATTTTTTCTCATCCTTCGGCTTATTCTAATCCAATTACGGTTTTTAAGCAATCTTGTGCATCTAATAAGTGCGCTTGTGCCATTGGTCGAACATTTAGGTCATTTTCGTCCTCCCTAGGCTTAACCTAAACTAATTAGGGTTTTTATCCAATCTTGTGCATCCAATAAGTAATTTACTGTCATTGGTTGAACATTTAGGTCATTTTTGTCATCCTTCGGCTTATTCTAATCCAATTAGGGTTTTTAACGAATCTTGTGCATCCAATAAGTGATTTTGTGTCATTGGATTAACATTTAGGTTATTTTCGTCCTCCCTAGGTTTCATCTAATCCAATAAGTGTTTTTAACCAATCTTATGCATCCAATAAGTGATTTTGTGTCATTGGTTGAACATTTAGGCCATTTTCGTCATCATTCGCCTTATTCAATCCAATTAGGGTTTTTAACCAATCTTGTGCATCCGATAAGTGATTTTGTGTCATTGGTTGAACATTTAGGTCGTTTTCTTCCTCACTAGGCTTATTCTAATCCACTTAGGGTTTTTAACCAATCTTGTGCATCCAATAAGTGATTTTGTGCCAATGGTTGAACATTTAGGTCATTTTCGTCCTCCCTAGGGTTAACCTAAACCAATTAGGGTTTTTAACCAATCTTGTGCATCCAATAAGTAATTTTGTGTCATTGGTTGAACATTTACGTCATTTTTGTCATCCTTCGGCTTATTCTAATCCAATTAGGGTTTTTAACGAATCTTGTGCATCCAATAAGTGATTTGGTGTCATTGGATTAACATTTAGGTTATTTTCGTCCTCCCTAGGTTTCTTCTAATCCAATAAGTGTTTTTAACCAATCTTATGCATCCAATAAGTGATTTTGTGTCATTGGTTGAACATTTAGGCCATTTTCATCATCATTCGCCTTATTCTAATCCACTTAGGGTTTTTAACCAATCTTGTGCATCCAATAAGTGATATTGTGTCATTGGTTGAACATTAAGATCATTTTCGTCCTCCCTAGGCTTATTCTAAACCAATTAGGGTTTTTAAACAATCTTGTGCATCCAATAAGTGATTTTCTACTATTGATTGAACATTTAGGCCATTTTCGTCATCATTCGGCTTATTCTATTCCAATTAGGGTTTTTAACCAATCTAATGCATCCAATAAGTGATTTTGTGTCATTGGTTGAACATTTAGGTCATTTTCGTCCTCACTAGTCTTATTCTAATCCACTAAGGGTTTTTAACCAATCTTGTGCGTTTGTACCATTGGTTGAACATTTTGGTCATTTTCGTCATCCTTCGGCTTATTCTAATCCAATTAGGGTTTTTATCCAATCTGGTGCATCCAATAAGTGCGTTTGTGTCATTGGTCGAACCTTTAGGTCATTTTCGTCCTTCCTAGGCTTATTCTAATCCAATTAGGGTTTTTAAACAATCTTGTGCATCCGATAAGTGCGCTTGTGCAATTGGTTGAACATTTAGGTCATTTTCGTCATCCTTCGGCTTATTCTAATCCAATTAGGGTTTCTAACCAATCTTGTGCATCCAATAAGTGCGTTTGTATCATTGGTTGAACATTTTGGCCATTTTCGTCATCACTCGGCTTATTCTAATCCAATTAGGGTTTTTAACGAATCTTGGGCATCCAATAAGTGATTTGTGTCAATGGTTGAACATTTAGGTCATTTTCGTCCTCCCTAGACTTATTCTAAACCAACTAGGGTTTTTAAACAATTTTGTGCATCCAATAAGTGATGTTCTGCTATTGGTTGAACATCTAGGTCATTTTCGTCATCCTTCGGCTTATTCTAATCCAATTAGGGATTTTTTTAACCAATCTTGTGCATCCAATAAGTGCGTTTGTACCATTGGTTGAACATTTTGGTCATTTTCGTCATCCTTCGGCTTATTCTAATCCAATTAGGGTTTTCATGCAATCTTTTGCATCCAATAAGTGCGTTTGTGTCATTGGTCGAACATTTAGGTCACTTTTGTCCTACATATGCTTATTCTAATCCAATTAAGGTTTTTAACCAATCTTGTGCATCCGGTAAGTGATTTTGTGTCATTGGTTGAACATTTAGGTCATTTTTTTCATCCTTCGGCTTATTCTAATCCAATTAGGGTTATTAACGAATCTTGTGCATCCAATAAGTGATTTTGTGTCATTGGATTAACATTTAGGTCATTTTCATCCTCCCTAGGCTTATTCTAATCCAATTAGGGTTTTAAACCAATCTTGTGCATCCAATAAGTGATTTTGTGTCATTAGTTGAACATTTAGGTCATTTTTGTCCTCCTTAGGCTTATTCTAAACCAATTAGGGTTTTTAAACAATCTTGTGCATCCAATAAGTGATGTTCTGCTATTGGTTGAACATTTAGGTCATTTTCGTCATCCTTCGGCTTATTCTAATCCAATTACGGTTTTTAACCAATCTTGTGCATCCAATAAGTGCGCTTGTGCCATTGGTCAAACATTTAGGTCATTTTCGTCCTCCCTAGGCTTAATCTAATCCAATTAGGGTTTTTAACCAATCTTGTGCATCCAATAAGTGATTTTGTGTCATTGGTTGAACATTTAGGTCATTTTCCTCCTCACTAGGCTTATTCTAATCCACTTAGGGTTTTTGGCCAATCTTGTGCATCCAATAAGTGATTTTGTGTCATTGGTTGAACATTTAGGTCATTTTCGTCCTCCTTAGGCTTATTCGAAACCAATTAGGGTTTTTAAACAATCTTGTGCATCCAATAAGTGATTTTCTGCTATTGGTTGAACATTTAGGCCATTTTCGTCATCATTCGGCTTATTCTATTTCAATTAGGGTTTTTAACCAATCTAATGCATCCAATAAGTGATTTTGTGTCATTGGTTGAACATTTAGGTCATTTTCGTCCTCACTAGTCTTATTCTAATCCACTTAGGGTTTTTAACCAATCTTGTGCGTTTGTACCATTGGTTGAACATTTTGGTCATTTTCGTCATCCTTCGGCTTATTCTAATCCAATTAGGGTTTTTATCCAATCTTGTGCATCCAATAAATGCGTTTGTGTCATAGGTCGAATATTTAGGTCATTTTTAAACTTCCTAGGCTTATTCTAATCCAATTAGGGTTTTTAAACAATCTTGTGCATCCAAGAAGTGCGCTTGTGCCATTGGTTCAACATTTAGGTCATTTTCGTCATCCTTCGGCTTATTCTAATCCAATTACGGTTTCTAACCAATCTTGTGCATCCAATAAGTGCATTTGTATCATTAGTTGAACATTTTGGCCATTTTCGTCATCATTCGGCTTATACTAATCCAATTAGGGTTTTTAACCAATCTTGTGCATCCAATAAGTTATTTTGTGTCAATGGTTGAACATTTAGGTCATTTTCGTCCTCACAAGGCTTATTCTAATCCACTTAGGGTTTTTGACCAATCTTGTGCATCCAATAAGTGATTTTGTGTCATTGGTTGAACATTTAGGTCATTTTCGTCCTCCTTAGGCTTATTCGAAACCAATTAGGGTTTTTAAACAATCTTGTGCATCCAATAAGTGATGTGCTGCTATTGGTTGAATATTTAGGTCATTTTCGTCATCCTTTGGCTTATTCTAATCCAATTAGGGTTTTTAACCAATCTTGTGCATCCAATAAGTGCGCTTGTGCCATCAGTCGAACATTTAGGTCATTTTCGTCCTCCCTAGGCTTTTTCTAATCCAATTAGGGTTTTTAACCAATCTTGTGCATCCAATAAGTAATTTTGTGTCATTTGTTGAACATTTAGGTCATTTTTATCATCCTTTGGCTTATTCTAATCCAATTAGGGTTCTTAACGAATCTTGTGCATCCAATAAGTGATTTTGTGTCATTGGATTAATATTTAGGTCATTTTCATCCTCCCTAGGTTTCTTCTAATCCAATAAGTGTTTTTAACCAATCTTATGCATCCAATAAGTGATTTTGTGTCATTGGTTGAACATTTAGGCCATTTTCGTCATCATTCGGTTTATTCAATCCAATTAGGGTTTTGAACCAATCTTTTGCATTCGATAAGTGATTTTGTGTCATTGGTTGAACATTTAGGTCATTTTCGTCCTCACTAGGCTTATTCTAATCCACTTAGGGTTTTTAACCAATCTTGTGCATCGAATAAGTGATTTTGTGTCATTTGTTGAACATTTAGATCATTTTCGTCATCCCTAGGCTTATTCTAAACCAATTAGGGTTCTTAAACAATCTTGTGCATCCAATAAGTGATCTTCTACTATTGGTTGAACATTTAGGCCATTTTCGTCATCATTCGGCTTATTCTATTCCAATTAGGGTTTTTAACCAATCTAATGCATCCAATAAGTGATTTTGTGTCATTGGTTGAACATTTAGGTCATTTTCGTCCTCACTAGTCTTTTTCTAATCCACTTAGGGTTTTTAACCAATCTTGTGCATTTCTACCATTTGTTAAACATTTTGGTCATTTTCGTCATCCTTCGGCTTATTCTAATCCAATTAGGGTTTTTATCCAATCTTGTGCATCCAATAAATGATTTTGTGTCATTGGTTGATTATTTAAGTCATTTTTCGTCCTCACTGGGCTTATTCTTAACCAATTAGGGTTTTTAAACAATCTTGTGCATCCAATAAGTGATTTTCTGCTATTGGTTGAACATTTAGGCCATTTTCGTCATCATTCGGCTTATTCTATTTCAATTAGGGTTTTTAACCAATCTAATGCATCCAATAAGTGATTTTGTGTCATTGGTTGAACATTTAGGTCATTTTCGTCCTCACTAGTCTTATTCTAATCCACTTAGGGTTTTTAACCAATCTTGTGCGTTTGTACCATTGGTTGAACATTTTGGTCATTTTCGTCATCCTTCGGCTTATTCTAATCCAATTAGGGTTTTTATCCAATCTTGTGCATCCAATAAATGCGTTTGTGTCATTGGTCGAATATTTAGGTCATTTTTAATCTTCCTAGGCTTATTCTAATCCAATTAGGGTTTTTAAACAATCTTGTGCATCCAAGAAGTGCGCTTGTGCAATTGGTTGAACAGTTAGGTCATTTTCGTCATCCTTCGGCTTATTCTAATCCAATTATGGTTTCTAACCAATCTTGTGCATCCAATAAGTTCATTTGTATCATTAGTTGAACATTTTGGCCATTTTCGTCATCATTCGGCTTATACTAATCCAATTAGGGTTTTTAACCAATCTTGTGCATCCAATAAGTTATTTTGTGTCAATGGTTGAACATTTAGGTCATTTTCGTCCTCACAAGGCTTATTCTAATCCACTTAGGGTTTTTAACCAATCTTGTGCATCCAATAAGTGATTTTGTGTCATTGGTTGAACATTTAGGTCATTTTTGTCTACCTTTGGCTTATTCTAAACCAATTAGGGATTTTGAACAATCTTGTGCATCCAAAATGTGATGTTCTACTATTGGTTGAACATTTAGGTCATTTTTGTCATCCTTCGGGTTATTCTAATCCAATTAGGGTTTTTAACCAATCTGGTGCATCGAATAAGTGCGCTTGTGCCATTGGTCGAACATTTAGGTCATTTTCGTCCTCCCTAGGCTTATTCTAATCCAATTAGGGTTTTTAACCAATCTTGTGCATCCAATAAATAATTTTGTGTCATTGGTTGAACATTTAGGTCATTTTTATCATCCTTTGGCTTATTCTAATCCAATTAGGGTTTTTGACCAATCTTGTGCATCCAATAAGTGATTTTGTGTCATTGGTTGAACATTTAGGTCATTTTCGTCCTCCTTAGGCTTATTCGAAACCAATTAGGGTTTTTAAACTATCTTGTGCATCCAATAAGTGATGTGCTGCTATTGGTTAAACATTTAGGTCATTTTCGTCATCCTTTGGCTTATTCTAATCCAATTAGGGTTTTTAACCAATCTTGTGCATCCAATAAGTGCGCTTGTGCCATCAGTCGAACATTTAGGTCATTTTCGTCCTCCCTAGGCTTTTTTCTAATCCAATTAGGGTTTTTAACCAATCTTGTGCATCCAATAAGTAATTTTGTGTCATTGGTTGAACATTTAGGTCATTTTTATCATCCTTTGGCTTATTCTAATCCAATTAGGGTTCTTAACGAATCTTGTGCATCCAATAAGTGATTTTGTGTCATTGGATTAATATTTAGGTCATTTTCATCCTCCCTAGGTTTCTTCTAATCCAATAAGTGTTTTTAACCAATCTTATGCATCCAATAAGTGATTTTGTGTCATTGTTTGAACATTTAGGCCATTTTCGTCATCATTCGGCTTATTCAATCCAATTAGGGTTTTTAACCAATCTTGTGCATTCGATAAGTGATTTTGTGTCATTGGTTGAACATTTAGGTCATTTTCGTCCTCATTAGGATTATTCTAATCCACTTAGGGTTTTTAACCAATCTGGTGCATCGAATAAGTGATTTTCTGTCATTTGTTGAACATTTAGATCATTTTCGTCATCCCTAGGTTTATTCTAAACCAATTAGGGTTCTTAAACAATCTTGTGCATCCAATAAGTGATCTTCTACTATTGGTTGAACATTTAGGCCATTTTCGTCATCATTCGGCTTATTCTATTCCAATTAGGGTTTTCAACCAATCTAATGCATCCAATAAGTGATTTTGTGTCATTGGTTGAACATTTAGGTCATTTTCGTCCTCACTAGTCTTTTTCTAATCCACTTAGGGTTTTTAACCAATCTTGTGCATTTCTACCATTTGTTGAACATTTTGGTCATTTTCGTCATCCTTCGGCTTATTCTAATCCAATTAGGGTTTTTATCCAATCTTGTGCAACCAATAAATGATTTTGTGTCATTGGTTGAACATTTAGGTCATTTTTCGGCCTCACTAGGCTTATTCTTAACCAATTAGGGTTTTCAAACAATCTTGTGCATCCAATAAGTGATTTTCTGCTATTGGTTGAACATTTAGGCCATTTTCGTCATCATTCGGCTTATTCTATTTCAATTAGGGTTTTTAACCAATCTAATGCATCCAATAAGTGATTTTGTGTCATTGGTTGAACATTTAGGTCATTTTCGTCCTCACTAGGCATATTCTAATCCACTTAGGGTTTTTAACCAATCTTGTGCATCGAATAAGTGATTTTGTGTCATTTGTTGAACATTTAGATCATTTTCGTCATCCCTAGGCTTATTCTAAACCAATTAGGGTTCTTAAACAATCTTGTGCATCCAATAAGTGATCTTCTACTATTGGTTGAACATTTAGGCCATTTTCGTCATCATTCGGCTTATTCTATTCCAATTAGGGTTTTTAACCAATCTAATGCATCCAATAAGTGATTTTGTGTCATTGGTTGAACATTTAGGTCATTTTCGTCCTCACTAGTCTTTTTCTAATCCACTTAGGGTTTTTAACCAATCTTGTGCATTTCTACCATTTATTGAACATTTTGGTCATTTTCGTCATCCTTCGGCTTATTCTAATCCAATTAGGGTTTTTATCCAATCTTGTGCATCCAATAAATGATTTTGTGTCATTGGTTGAACATTTAGGTCATTTTTCGTCCTCACTAGGCTTATTCTTAACCAATTAGGGTTTTTAAACAATCTTGTGCATCCAATAAGTGATTTTCTGCTATTGGTTGAACATTTAGGCTATTTTCGTCATCATTCGGCTTATTCTATTTCAATTAGGGTTTTTAACCAATCTAATGCATCCAATAATTGATTTTGTGTCATTGGTTGAACATTTAGGTCATTTTCGTCCTCACTAGTCTTATTCTAATCCACTTAGGGTTTTTAACCAATCTTGTGCGTTTGTACCATTGGTTGAACATTTTGGTCATTTTCGTCATCCTTCGGCTTATTCTAATCCAATTAGGGTTTTTATCCAATCTTGTGCATCCAATAAATGCGTTTGTGTCATAGGTCGAATATTTAGGTCATTTTTAACCTTCCTAGGCTTATTCTAATCCAATTAGGGTTTTTAAACAATCTTGTGCATCCAAGAAGTGCGCTTGTGCCATTGGTTCAACATTTAGGTCATTTTCGTCATCCTTCGGCTTATTCTAATCCAATTACGGTTTCTAACCAATCTTGTGCATCCAATAAGTGCATTTGTATCATTAGTTGAACATTTTGGCCATTTTCGTCATCATTCGGCTTATACTAATCCAATTAGGGTTTTTAACAAATCTTGTGCATCCAATAAGTTATTTTGTATCAATGGTTGAACATTTAGGTCATTTTCGTCCTCACAAGGCTTATTCTAATCCACTTAGGGTTTTTAACCAATCTTGTGCATCCAATAAGTGATTTTGTGTCATTGGTTGAACATTTAGGTCATTTTCGTCAACCTTAGGCTTTTCTAAACCAATTAGGGATTTTTTACAATCTTGTGCATCCAAAATGTGATGTTCTGCTATTGGTCGAACATTTAGGTCATTTTCGTCCTCCCTAGGCTTATTCTAATCCAATTAGAGTTTTTAACCAATCTTGTGCATCCAATAAATAATTTTGTGTCATTGGTTGAACATTTAGGTCATTTTTATCATCCTTTGGCTTATTCTAATCCAATTAGGGTTTTTAATGAATCTTGTGCATCCAATAAGTGATTTTGTGTCATTGGATTAACATTTAGGTCATTTTCGTCCTCCCTAGGTTTCTTCTAATCCAATAAGTGTTTTTAACCAATCTTATGTATCCAATAAGTGATTTTGTGTCATTGGTTGAACATTTAGGCCATTTTCATCATCATTCCGCTTATTCAATCCAATTAGGGTTTTTAACCAATCTTGTGCATCCGATAAGTGATTTTGTGTCATTGGTTGAACATTTAGGTCATTTTCGTCCTCACTAGGCTTATTCTAATCCACTTAGGATTTTTAACCAATCTTGTGCATCCAATAAGTGGTTTTGTGTCATTGGTTGAACATTTAGGTCATTTTCGTCCTCACTAGTCTTATTCTAATCCACTTAGGGTTTTTAACCAATCTTGTGCGTTTCTACCATTTGTTGAACATTTTGGTCATTTTTGTTGGAACCAAGTTGGTTTTACATTTAGAGTTTTGATGTTAACAAAAGTATTTTATGAGAACAATATATTTGACTTCAAAGAGTATGAAAGAAGATTAATGTTTTTGAAGAAAATCTAAAATAAGATTTGATTCAAATTTATAATTGAAGAAAAATCTTAAATAAGATTTGATTCAAAATTATAATTGATGAAAATCTAAAATAAGATTTGATTCAAATTTATGATTGAAGAAAATCTTAAATAAGATTTGATTCAAATTTATAATTGAAGAAAATCTAAAATAAGATTTGATTCAAATTTATAATGGATGAAAAATCTAAAATAAGATTTGATTCATATTTATATTTGAAGAAGATTTGAAAAATATTTGAAGAAGATTTGAAGAATATTTGAAGAAGATTTGAAGAATATTTGAAGAAGATTTGAAAAATATTTGAAGAAGATTTGAAGAATATTTGAAGAAGATTTGAAGAAGATTTGAAGAAGATTTGAAAAATATTTGAAGAAGATTTGATTAAGATTTGAAGAAGATTTAGTGAAGATTTGAAGAAGATTTGATTAACATTTAATGAAGATTTGAAGAATATTTGATCAAAATTTAATGAAGATTTGAAGAAGATTTGAAGAATATTTGATATGAAGAATTTACACAGTCATTCTACACAAAATTGGAACAGAATCATTCTGAAGAATTTACAAAGTCAATCTACACAAAATAGGAACAGAATCAATTTGAAGAATTTGCAAACTCAATCTAAACAAGATACAATTCAGAATTAAATAAGGACTAAGTTGAAGCCCAATTTTTCACTATAAATAGACACTCAAGGCTGAAGGAGAAAAGCATCAAAAAGTAGAAGAACTCAAACTCAAGATTCCAAATTCATCTTAGAGTTCAAAGAGAGAAACACTTGTTCAAGTTAGAAATATCTTTTGATTGTTCTTTTCTTAAAGTGTGAGAGTTATTGTTATTATCAGCTTTGTTAGAAGCAACTACTCAAGTTTCAATCTCTTGTATCCAACCCGATAGTGGTTTAGTTCCTTCTTCAATCTGGAGTCGTCAGGTTGTTAGGAGAAGACTTGGCTTGTAGGGTCAAGGTGGTTAGTTCCTCAAAAGTCTGGGATTGTCAGGCTGTTTGGGAAGACTGACTTGCAGGGTCAGGTGCTTTGTAATTCAAGGTTTTTGAATTAGTGGATTAAAGCCTTCTGAATGAGGGGACTGGATGTAGCCAAGTTAGTGGTGAACCAGGATAATTCTACGCGTCAAATTATTTATGCTTTCATTGCTTGCTGCTTCTAAATTCGATTGCTTCTACTCCAAGTAAGTAACCAAATCTAAACTAATTTTTAATTATTTATAAATTATCAAAAAGGTATCAACTTTGTGCAAACACAATTCAACCCCCCCTTCTCGTGTTCGCACCTTCAATTTTCGTCATCCTTCGGCTTATTCTAATCAAATTAGGGTTTTTATCCAATCTTGTGCATCCAATAAGTGCGTTTGTGTCATTGGTCGATCATTTAGGTCATTTTCAACCTTCCTAGGCTTATTCTAATCCAATTAGAGTTTTTAAACAATCTTGTGCATCCAATAAGTGCGCTTGTGCCATTGGTTGAACATTTAGGTCATTTTCGTCATCCTTCGGCTTATTCTAATCCAATTAGGGTTTCTAACCAATCTTGTGCATCCAATAAGTGCGTTTGTATCATTGGTTGAACATTTTGGCCATTTTCGTCATCATTCGGCTTATTCTAATCCAATTAGGGTTTTTAATCAATCTTGTGCATCCAATAAGTGAGTTTGTGTCAATGGTTGAACATTCAGGTCATTTTCATCCTCACTAGGCTTATTCTAATCCACTTAGGGTTTTTAACCAATCTTGTTCGTTTCTACCATTTGTTGAACATTTTGGTCATTTTCGTCATCCTTCGGCTTATTCTAATCAAATTAGGGTTTTTATCCAATCTTGTGCATCCAATAAGTGCGTTTGTGTCATTGGTCGATCATTTAGGTCATTTTCAACCTTCCTAGGCTTATTCTAATCCAATTAGAGTTTTTAAACAATCTTGTGCATCCAATAAGTGCGCTTGTGCCATTGGTTGAACATTTAGGTCATTTTCGTCATCCTTCGGCTTATTCTAATCCAATTAGGGTTTCTAACCAATCTTGTGCATCCAATAAGTGCGTTTGTATCATTGGTTGAACATTTTGGCCATTTTCGTCATCATTCGGCTTATTCTAATCCAATTAGGGTTTTTAATCAATCTTGTGCATCCAATAAGTGAGTTTGTGTCAATGGTTGAACATTCAGGTCATTTTCATCCTCACTAGGCTTATTCTAATCCACTTAGGGTTTTTGAAGAAAGTAAAAGACAAAATACTTTCATATTTTATTACTACAGCCCTAAGCTGTTTATATAGGAAAAGAAATTACAATAGGAAAAGAAATTACAATAGTAATACTGAGTAATAATGACAGAATAAAAATAAACATAATAATATAAAATAAAAGAGAATCAAATCTGATTTCTCTTTATTCTTCAACACCCCCCCTCAAGTTGGTGCATAGATATCTGTCATGCCCAACTTGGCTATAAGTCGCTCAAAATTGGGTCTTGCCAAACTTTTTGTCAAGATATCAGCAGTTTGCTGATTGGAAGTCACAAATGGCAGGCATATAATTCCAGCATCAATTTTTTCTTTTATAAAATGGCGGTCAATCTCAATGTGCTTGGTTCTATCATGTTGTACAGGGTTGTGAGCTATACTTATTGCTGCTTTGCTATCACAGAACAATTTTAAGGGCGAGTCAACTTTCATTTTCAGTTCGTCCAAGAGTTTACGAATCCATAAAAGTTCACAGATTCCTTGAGCCATTGCCCTGAATTCAGCTTCTGCACTGCTTCGAGCAACAACCCCTTGTTTCTTACTTCTCCAAGTAACTAAATTTCCCCAAACATAGGCACAATATCCAGTGGTGGATTTTCTATCAGTAACTGATCCTGCCCAATCAGCATCTGTAAATATAGAGACTTCTCTGTCATTAGTTTTCTTGAAGTACAAACCCTTTCCAGGATTGGATTTCAAGTACCTTAAGATCCGATAAACTGCCTCCAAGTGTTCTTCATAGGGAGAATGCATGAATTGACTTACAACACTCACAGAGAAAGCGATGTCAGGTCTAGTGTGGGCTAGATAAATAAGTTTGCCGACTAACCTCTGGTATCTTCCAATCTCAACAGGAACACTGCCTTTCTCCCAAAGTTTAGCATTTAATTCCATAGGAGTATCTGCCGGTCTACACCCACTCATCCCAGTTTCTTCCAAGAGATCTAGGATGTATTTTCTTTGAGAAACAACAATTCCCTTCTTTGAGCGAGCAACTTCCATACCAAGAAAATATTTAAGCGCGCCTAAATCTTTGATCTCAAATTCTGTTGTCAAATTTTTCTTCAATCTTTCCATCTCAACAATGTCATCTCCTGTGAGAATAATATCATCTACATATACAATTAGAATTGCAATTTTACCAACATTAGAGAACTTCATGAACAGAGTGTGGTCTGATTGTCCCTGCATATATCCTTGCCTTTTGACCGACCGAGTGAATTTTTCAAACCAAGCCCTTGGGGATTGCTTGAGACCATAAAGGGATTTTTGTAGTTTGCACACATTTGAACCAAATTTATCTTCAAAGCCAGGTGGACTATCCATGTATACTTCCTCCTCCAAATCACCATTCAGAAAAGCATTCTTTACATCAAGTTGGTTAAGAGACCAATCTAAATTCACTGCCAAGGACAAGAGAACTCTAATAGTGTTTAATTTGGCAACGGGAGCAAAAGTCTATGAGTAATCAATGCCATATGTCTGAGTAAACCCTTTAGCAACCAAGCGTGCCTTGTATCTTTCAACTGTGTTATCAGAATTATATTTTACAGTAAATACCCATTTACAACCAACAGTATTCTTTCCTGTAGGTAACGTCATGACTCTCCAAGTTTGATTCTTCTCAAGAGCTCTCATCTCCTCAAGAACAGCTTCCTTCCACTTTGGAATTTTTAGAGCCTCCTGTATATTTTTTGGAATTTCTACAGCAGACAACTTACAGGTAAATGCAGCAAATGAAGAAGACAATTTTGAGTATGACACATAATTAGACAAAGGATATTTAGTGCATGATCTAACAGGTTTTCTAATTGCAATAGGAAGGTCTATATCAGGATACTCGACATGACTCTTAAAAACAGAAGAAGACTTACCTGTATCAAGATGATGTGTTGGATTATCTATTGGTTCAGAATCTTGGAAGGGTCGGAGAATGGGTCCTTCATTTCTCTGTTTATGGTTTCTTCTTTCAAAGACATTTCCCTTCCAAGTAGGGTCAATTGTATTAAACCTGCTTTGTGTCTCTTTATCTGAGTCATTATGTTGTGGCATTTCAGGTGGTCCTTCATTATTGTGATTTTGATCATTGTGATTTTGATTTGAAATTGTCGCCCCTGAATCTGTCGAAACCTCATTCATAAGTGGATTGAGTTTCAATATTGATTCTTGGGCATTTTCTTTTGGTGCATCAATATAAGTCTCAGAATTTTGTGACAACACTATATCACTTAAAGTAATGATGTTTTCAAAAGTAAAAGATGAATCTTCCTTAAAATTTCCCCCCTGAAGATGAATGTCAGTAAAAAATGGTTGATTTTCAACAAAAGTAACATCCATGGTTACAAATATTTTTTTTGATTTTGGTTCAAAACACCGATACCCCTTTTGAGTTGGAGAGTAACCGGTAAACACACATTTTATTGCTCGTGGCTCGAGTTTGTCAAGGTGTTTATGTTCATGAACAAAAGCAGTGCAACCAAAAACTTTTAATGGCAAATCAGCAGAGACACTAGTCAAAGGAAAATAATTTCGAAAAACATCAAGAGGGGTACGAAAATCTAAAACTTTAGATGGCATTCGATTAATTAAATATGATGCAGTTAAAACAGCTTCACCCCACAAATATTTTGGAACCTTATTTGCAAATAGTAAAGCTCTAGCAATCTCAAGAAGATGCCTATTCTTTCTCTCTGCAATTCCATTTTGTTGGGGTGTATTAACACAAGAACTTTGATGAACAACCCCATTTGCAAGAAAAAAATCGGACAAAAGTATATTAAAATATTCTTTACCATTGTCACTTCTGAATACTTGAATATTTGTTTGGTATTGAGTGTGCACCATTCTAAAAAAATTTTTGACGACCTGTCCAACTTCAGATTTTTCTTTCAATAGATAAACCCAACAAATTCTAGTATGATCATCAATAAAAGTTATAAACCATTTTTTATTAGAAAAGGTGTTTATTCTATTAGGACCCCAAACATCACTATGAATAACTGCAAACGGTTTTGATTGTTTATATGGTTGTGTCGAAAAAGAAGAACGATGATGTTTAGCAAATTCAAAAGTTTCACAATGAAATAAAGACGGATCCTTCTTAGAAAATAATTTAGGAAACAAATGTTTCAAATACGGAAAACTAGGATGTCCTAACCGTAAATGCCATAACATAATATCATCATTATTAGAAGAGACAAAAATAGATTCAAAGCAGGTACTTGTTTTTTGTTGGTCTTTGAAGTCGAGTCCATTGTCAAGATAATAGAGTCCTCCACTCTCCTTAGCATTGCCAATCATCTTCCCCGTGCTCAAATCCTTAAAAGTGCAATGAGAATGAAAGAAGTTAGCTTGACAATTTATATCCTTTGTTAATTTAGTAATGGATAACAGATTACATGATAAATTAGGAACATGTAAGACATCTTTTAAAGTTAACACAGGTGACAGAATAACAGAACCTTTCCCTGCAATGGCTGAAAGAGAGCCATCTGCAATTTTAATTTTGTGGTTACCTGCACAAGGACTATAAGAAGAAAACAGACTCGACTCCCCAGTCATATGATCAGTAGCACCAGAATCGATAATCCAAGTATGGCTGGGAGTGACACTAAGTAGAGCAGTATTTGGAAAATTACCTCTCTGAGCTATAGAGCAAGAAGGAGTTTGAGACTCAAGGAGTTTGTACAATTGATCTAATTGTTCCTTGGTGAAGGGAGATGGGCTTGAAGGAGACTGCTTCTCGTGATTAGAGGTACCAGCTTGGAGGGCATGACCTTCGTTTCCTTCTTTTTTCTTCCAATTTAGAGGTTTTCCATGGAGCTTCCAACATGTATCACGTGTGTGCCCTGGACGTTTGCAATGTTCGCACCATGGTTTCTTGCCATCTCTCTTCCCGTCTTCATTCTTAGTGACTAAGGCAGAGCTTTCAACTTCACCAACAGAAGGTGTCTTACCCATCATAACACCTTGTCTCGCCTCTTCTCTTCTAACTTCTGAGAACGCTTCCCGAAGTGATGGCAATGGAATCTTTCCCAATATTCTGCCTCGGACTTCATCAAGCCGCTTATTAAGCCCAACCAAGAACATAAATACTCGGTCGTTCTCTTGTCTCTTAAGAAACAACACACTGTCCTCACAGCACTTCCAATGATCATCATAGCAGAGATCCAATTCTTGCCATAGTGTCATCAACTCATTATAATAGGTAGTGACATCTCTATCTCCTTGTTTGGCATGCCACAATCGTGATTTGAGATCGAAAATTTGAGAAGAATTCTGAATGTCAGAATATGTTTCTTTGACTGCCTCCCAAACTTCCTTTGCAGTAGGTAAAAACATAAAAGGTTTTCTAATCATTGATTCCATATTACTAAGCAGCCAAGCAATAATAACAGAGTTCTCAGATTTCCAAAACCTGTAATTCGGATCAGTTGTGGCAGGCATTTGCACCTCTCCTGTTAGGAAACCATATTTTCCCTTACCGTCTAGTATCAATCTTGTGGTTTGGGACCATTCGACATAATTTTTTCCATTGAGTTTTTGGATTTCAACCTTGAGGACATTAGAAGTTCCCTCATGGCCAAAAAAGTTGGAAAAACCATTGTTGCCGCCACTGCCGCCACTGCCGCGTGGGCCGCCGCCACTGCCGCCTGGGCCGCTGCCCAAACCAATACTGTCGTTGTTGACTACTGATTTTTTACCCAAACCATCGTCGATGTCGTCGCTACCCATCAGGGTTTGGGACTCATCGTTGTTGTCCTCGCTACCCATCAGGGTTTAAAGCTCTAACCAACTGAGCTATGCGGAAAGCTTTACAGAACCCTAACCAGAGCTCTTGATACCATGAAGAAAGTAAAAGACAAAATACTTTCATATTTTATTACTACAGCCCTAAGCTGTTTATATAGGAAAAGAAATTACAATAGGAAAAGAAATTACAATAGTAATACTGAGTAATAATGACAGAATAAAAATAAACATAATAATATAAAATAAAAGAGAATCAAATCTGATTTCTCTTGATTCTTCAACAGTTTTTAACCAATCTTGTGCATCCAATAAGTGGTTTTGCGTCATTGGTTGAACATTTAGGTCATTTTCGTCATCCTTCAGCTTATTCTAATCCAATTAGGGTTTCTAACCAATCTTGTGCATCCAATAAGTGCGTTTGTATCATTGGTTGAACATTTTGGCCATTTTCGTCATCACTCGACTTATTCTAATCCAATTAGGGTTTTTAACCAATCTTGTGCATCCAATAAGTGATTTTGTGTCAATGGTTGAACATTTAGGTAATTTTCGTCCTCACTAGGCTTATTCTAATCCACTTAGGGTTTTTAACCAATCTTGTGCATCCAATAAGTGATTTTGTGTCTTGGTTGAACATTTAGGTCTTTTTCGTCCACCTTAGGCTTATTCTAAACCAATTAGGGGTTTTAAACAATCTTGTGCATCAAAAATGTGATGTTCTGCTATTGGTTGAACATTTAGGTCATTTTTGTCATCCTTCGGCTTATTCTAATCCAATTAGGGTTTTTAACCAATCTTGTGCATCCAGTAAGTGCGCTTGTGCCATTGGTCGAACATTTAGGTCATTTTCGTCCTCCCTAGACTTATTCTAATCCAATTAAGGTTTTAATTGAATCTTGTGCATCCAATAAGTAATTTTGTGTCATTGGTTGAACATTAAGGTCTTTTTCGTCATCCTTCGGCTTATTCTAATCCAATTAGGGTTTTCAACAAAATCTTGTGCATCCAATAAGACATTTTGTGTCATCGGATTAACATTTAGTTCATTTTTTTCATCCTTCGGCTTATTCTAATCCAATTAGGGTTTTTATCCAATCTTGTGAATCCAATAAGTGCGTTTGTGTCATTGGTCGAACATTTAGGTCATTTTTTTCCTTCCTAGGCTTATTCTAATCCAATTAGGGTTTTTAACCAATCTTGTGCATCCAATAAGTGATTTTGTGTCATTGGTTGAATATTTAGGTCATTTTTGTCATCCTTCGGCTTATTCTAATCCAATTAGGGTTATTAACGAGTCTTGTGCATCCAATAAGTGATTTTGTCTCATTGGATTAACATTTAGGTCATTTTCATCCTCCCTAGGCTTATTCTAATCCAATAAGTGTTTTTAACCAATCTTATGCATCCAATAAGTGATTTTGTTTCACTGGTTGAACATTTAGGCCATTTTCGTCATCATTCGGCTTATTCTAATCCAAATAGGGTTTTTAATCAATCTTGGGCATCCAATAAGTGAATTTGTGTCAATGATTGAACATTTAGGTCATTTTCGTCCTCACTAGGCTTATTCTAATCCACTTAGGGTTTTTAACCAATCTTGTGCATCCAATAAGTGATTTTGTGTCATTGGTTGAACATTTAGGTCATTTTCGTCCTCCTTAGGCTTATTCTAAACCAATTAGGGTTTTTAAACAATCTTGTACCTCCAATAAGTGATGTTCTGCTATTGGTTGAACATTTAGGTCATTTTCCTCATCCTTCGGCTTATTCTAATCCAATTACGGTTTTTAAGCAATCTTGTGCATCTAATAAGTGCGCTTGTGCCATTGGTCGAACATTTAGGTCATTTTCGTCCTCCCTAGGGTTAACCTAAACCAATTAGGGTTTTTAACCAATCTTGTGCATCCAATAAGTAATTTTGTGTCATTGGTTGAACATTTAGGTCATTTTTGTCATCCTTCGGCTTATTCTAATCCAATTAGGGTTTGTAACGAATCTTGTGCATCCAATAAGTGATTTTGTGTCATTGGATTAACATTTAGGTTATTTTCGTCCTCCCTAGGTTTCTTCTAATCCAATAAGTGTTTTTAACCAATCTTATGCATCCGATAAGTGATTTTGTGTCATTGGTTGAACATTTAGGTCATTTTCTTCCTCACTAGGCTTATTCTAATCCGCTTAGGGTTTTTAACCAATCTTGTGCATCCAATAAGTGATTTTGTGTCATTGGTTGAACATTTAGATCATTTTCGTCCTCCCTAGGCTTATTCGTAACCAATTAGGTTTTTTAAACAATCTTGTGCATCCAATAAGTGATTTTCTACTATTGGTTGAACATTTAGGCCATTTTCGTCATCATTCGGCTTATTCTATTCCAATTAAGGTTTTTAACCAATCTAATGCATCCAATAATTGATTTTGTGTCAATGGTTGAACATTTAGGTCATTTTCGTCCACCTTAGGCTTATTCTAAACCAATTAGGATTTTTAAACAATCTTGTGCATCCAAAATGTGATGTTCTGCTATTGGTTGAACATTTAGGTCATTTTTGTCATCCTTCGGCTTATTCTAATCCAATTAGGGTTTTTAACCAATCTTGTGCATCCAATAAGTGTGCTTGTACCATTGGTCGAACATTTAGGTCATTTTCGTCCTCCCTAGGCTTATTCTAATCCAATTAAGGTTTTTATTGAATCTTGTGCATCCAATAAGTAATTTTGTGTCATTGGTTGAACATTTAGGTCATTTTCGTCACCCTTTGGCTCATTCTAATC
The DNA here is from genome assembly GCA_037974735.1 of Cicer chorassanicum. Classification (NCBI taxonomy): domain Eukaryota; kingdom Viridiplantae; phylum Streptophyta; class Magnoliopsida; order Fabales; family Fabaceae; genus Cicer; species Cicer chorassanicum. The sequence continues at coordinate 52,138,451 of JBBPBP010000001.1, read as the reverse complement.
CAATTAGTGTTTTCAACAAAATCTTGTGCATCCAATAAGACATTTTGTGTCATCGAATTAACATTTAGTTCATTTTTTTCAACCTTCGGCTTATTATAATCCAATTAGGGTTTTTATCCAATCTTGTGCATCCAATAAGTGCGTTTGTGTCATTGGTCGAACATTTAGGTCATTTTTGTCCTTTCTAGGCTTATTCTAATCCAATTAGAGTTTTTAACCAATCTTGTGCATCCAATAAGTGATTTTGTGTCATTGGTTGAACATTTAGGTCATTTTTGTCATCCTTCGGATTATTCTAATCCAATTAGGGTTATTAACGAATCTTGTGCATCAAATAAGTGATTTTGTGTCATTGGATTAACATTTAGGTCATTTTCATCCTCCCTAGGCTTATTCTAATCCAATAAGTGTTTTTAACCAATCTTATGCATCCAATAAGTGATTTTGTTTCACTGGTTGAACATTTAGGCCATTTTCGTCATCATTCGGCTTATTCTAATCCAACTAGGGTTTTTAATCAATCTTGGGCATCCAATAAGTGATTTTGTGTCAATGGTTGAACATTTAGGTCATTTTCGTCCTCACTATGCTTATTCTAATCCACTTAGGGTTTTTAACCAATCTTGTGCATCCAATAAGTCATTTTGTGTCATTGGTTGAACATTTAGGTCATTTTCGTCCTCCTTAGGCTTATTCTAAACGGATTAGGGTTTTTAAACAATCTTGTACATCCAATAAGTGATGTTCTGCTATTGGTTGAACATTTATGTCATTTTCCTCATCCTTCGGCTTATTCTAATCCAATTACGGTTTTTAAGCAATCTTGTGCATCTAATAAGTGCGCTTGTGCCATTGGTCGAACATTTAGGTCATTTTCGTCCTCCCTAGGCTTAACCTAAACTAATTAGGGTTTTTAACCAATCTTGTGCATCCAATAAGTAATTTTGTGTCATTGGTTGAACATTTAGGTCATTTTTGTCATCCTTCGGCTTATTCTAATCCAATTAGGGTTTTTAACGAATCTTGTGCATCCATTAAGTGATTTTGTGTCATTGGATTAACATTTAGGTTATTTTCGTCCTCCCTAGGTTTCTT
>JBBPBP010000001.1:52096419-52137178 GCA_037974735.1 Cicer chorassanicum | reverse complement strand
AATTAGGGTTTTTAACCAATCTTGTGCATCCAATAAGTAATTTTGTGTCATTGGTTGAACATTTAGGTCATTTTTGTCATCCTTCGGCTTATTCTAATCCAATTAGGGTTTTTAACGAATCTTGTGCATCCATTAAGTGATTTTGTGTCATTGGATTAACATTTAGGTTATTTTCGTCCTCCCTAGGTTTCTTGTAATCCAATAAGTGTTTTTAAGCAATCTTATGCATCCAATAAGTGATTTTGTGTCATTGGTTGAACATTTAGGCCATTTTCGTCATCATTCGCCTTATTCAATTTAATTAGGGTTTTTAACCAATCTTGTGCATCCGATAAGTGATTTTGTGTCATTGATTGAACATTTAGGTCATTTTCTTCCTCACTAGGCTTATTCTAATCCACTTAGGGTTTTTAATCAATCTTGTGCATCCAATAAGTGATTTTGTGTCATGGGTTGAACATTAAGATCATTTTCGTCCTCTCTAGGCTTATTCTAAACCAATTAGGGTTTTTAAACAATCTTGTGTATCCAATAAGTGATTTTCTACTATTGGTTGAACATTTAGGCCATGTTCGTCATCATTCGGCTTATTCTATTCCAATTAGGGTTTTTAACCAATCTAATGCATCCAATAAGTGATTTTGTGTCATTGGTTGAACATTTAGGTCATTTTCGTCCTCACTAGTCTTATTCTAATCCACTTAGGGTTTTTAACCAATCTTGTGCGTTTGTACCATTGGTTGAACATTTTGGTCATTTTCGTCATCCTTCGGCGTATTCTAATCCAATTAGGGTTTTTATCCAATCTGGTGCATCCAATAAGTGCGTTTGTGTCATTGGTCGAACATTTAGGTCATTTTCGTCCTTCCTAGGCTTATTCTAATCCAATTAGGGTTTTTAAACAATCTTGTGCATCCGATAAGTGCGCTTGTGCCATTGGTTGAACATTTAGGTCATTTTCGTCATCCTTCGGCTTATTCTAATCCAATTAGGGTTTCTAACCAATCTTGTGCATCCAATAAGTGCGTTTGTATCATTGGTTGAACATTTTGGCCATTTTCGTCATCACTCGGCTTATTCTAATCCAATTAGGGTTTTTAACCAATCTTGTGCATCCAATAAGTGATTTTGTGTCAATGGTTGAACATTTAGGTAATTTTCGCCCTCACTAGGCTTATTCTAATCCACTTAGGGTTTTTAACCAATCTTGTGCATCCAATAAGTGATTTTGTGTCTTGGTTGAACATTTAGGTCTTTTTCGTCCACCTTAGGCTTATTCTAAACCAATTAGGGGTTTTAAACAATCTTGTGCATCCAAAATGTGATCTCCTGCTATTGGTTGAACATTTAGGTCATTTTTGTCATCCTTCAGCTTATTCTAATCCAATTAGGGTTTTTAACCAATCTTGTGCATCCAGTAAGTGCGCTTGTGCCATTGGTCGAACATTTAGGTCATTTTCGTCCTCCCTAGACTTATTCTAATCCAATTAAGGTTTTTATCGAATCTTGTGCATCCAATAAGTAATTTTTTGTCATTGGTTGAATATTAAGGTCATTTTCGTCATCCTTCAGCTTATTCTAATCCAATTAGGGTTTTCAACAAAATCTTGTGCATCCAATAAGACATTGTGTCATCGGATTAACATTTAGTTCATTTTTTTCATCCTTCGGCTTATTCTAATCCAATTACGGTTTTTAACCAATCTTGTGCATCCAGTAAGTGATTTTCTACTATTGGTTGAACATTTAGGCCATTTTCGTCATCATTTGCCTTATTCTATTCCAATTAGGGTTTTTAACCAATCTAATGCATCCAATAAGTGATTTTGTGTGATTGGTTGAACATTTAGGCCATTTTCGTCCTCACTAGTCTTATTCTAATCCACTTAGGGTTTTTAACCAATCGTGTGCGTTTGTACCATTGGTTGAACATTTTGGTCATTTTCGTCATCCTTCGGCTTATTCTAATCCAATTAGGGTTTTTATCCAATCTGGTGCATCCAATAAGTGCGTTTGTGTGATTGGTCGAACATTTAGGTCATTTTCGTCCTTCCTAGGCTTATTCTAATCCAATTAGGGTTTTTAAACAATCTTGTGCATCCGATAAGTGCGCTTGTGCCATTGGTTGAACATTTAGGTCATTTTCGTCATCCTTCGGCTTATTCTAATCCAATTAGGGTTTCTAACCAATCTTGTGCATCCAATAAGTGCGTTTGTATCATTGGTTGAACATTTTGGCCATTTTCGTCATCACTCGGCTTATTCTAATCCAATTAGGGTTTTTAAACAATCTTGTGCATCCGATAAGTGCGCTTGTGCCATTGGTTGAACATTTAGGTCATTTTCGTCATCCTTCGGCTTATTCTAATCCAATTAGGGTTTCTAACCAATCTTGTGCATCCAATAAGTGCGTTTGTATCATTGGTTGAACATTTAGGTCATTTTTGTCATCCTTCGGCTTATTCTAATCCAATTAGGGTTTTTAACCAATCTTGTGCATCCAGTAAGTGCGCTTGTGCCATTGGTCGAACATTTAGGTCATTTTCGTCCTCCCTAGACTTATTCTAATCCAATTAAGGTTTTTATCGAATCTTGTGCATCCAATAAGTAATTTTGTTTCATTGGTTGAACATTAAGGTCATTTTCGTCATCCTTCGGCTTATTCTAATCCAATAAGTGTTTTTAACCAATCTTATGCATCCAATAAGTGATTTTGTTTCACTGGTTGAACATTTAGGCCATTTTCGTCATCATTCGGCTTATTCTAATCCAACTAGGGTTTTTAATCAATCTTGGGCATCCAATAAGTGATTTTGTGTCAATGGTTGAACATTTAGGTCATTTTCGTCCTCACTAGGCTTAGTCTAATCCACTTAGGGTTTTTAACCAATCTTGTGCATCCAATAAGTGATTTTGTGTCATTGGTTGAACATTTAGGTCATTTTCGTCCTCCTTAGGCTTATTCTAAACCAATTAGGGTTTTTAAGCAATCTTGTGCATCTAATAAGTGCGCTTGTGCCATTGGTCGAACATTTAGGTCATTTTCGTCCTCTCTAGGGTTAACCTAAACCAATTAGGGTTTTTAACCAATCTTGTGCATCCAATAAGTAATTTTGTGTCATTGGTTGAACATTTAGGTCATTTTTGTCATCCTTCGGCTTATTCTAATCCAATTAGTGTTTGTAACGAATCTTGTGCATCCAATAAGTGATTTTGTGTCATTGGATTAACATTTAGGTTATTTTCGTCCTCCCTAGGTTTCTTCTAATCCAATAAGTGCTTTTAACCAATCTTATGCATCGGATAAGTGATTTTGTGTCATTGGTTGAACATTTAGGTCATTTTCTTCCTCACTAGGCTTATTCTAATCTACTTAGGGTTTTTAACCAATCTTGTGCATCCAATAAGTGATTTTGTGTCATTGGTTGAACATTTAGATCATTTTCGTCATCCCTAGGCTTATTCGAAAACAATTAGGGTTTTTAAACAATCTTGTGCATCCAATAAGTGATTTTCTACTATTGGTTGAACATTTAGGTCATTTTCCTCATCCTTCGGCTTATTCTAATCCAATTACGGTTTTTAAGCAATCTTGTGCTTCTAATAAATGCGCTTGTGCCATTGGTCGAACATTTAGGTCATTTTCGTCCTCCCTAGGCTTAACCTAAACTAATTAGGGTTTTTAACCAATCTTGTGCATCCAATAAGTAATTTTGTGTCATTTGTTGAACATTTAGGTCATTTTCGTCATCCTTCGGCTTATTCTAATCCAATTAAGGTTTTCAACGAATCTTGTGCATCCAATAAGACATTTTGTGTAATCGGATTAACATTTAGTTCATTTTTGTCATCCTTCGGCTTATTCTAATCCAATTTGGGTTTTTCACCAATCTTGTGCATCCAATAAGTGCGTTTGTACCATTGGTTGAACTTTTTGGTCATTTTCGTCATCCTTCGGCTTATTCTAATCCAATTAGGGTTTTTATCCAATCTTGTGCATCCAATAAGTGTGTTTGTGTCAATGGTCGAACATTTAGGTCATTGTCGTCCTTCCTAGGCTTATTTTAATCCAATTAGGGTTTTTGACAAATCTTACATCCAATAAGTGATTTTGTGTCATTGGTTGAACATTTAGGTCATTTTCGTCCTCCTTAGGCTTATAATAATCCAATTAGGGTTTTTAAACAATCTTGTACATCCAATAAGTGATGTTCTGCTATTGGTTGAGCATTTAGGTCATTTTCCTCATCCTACGGCTTATTCTAATCCAATTACGGTTTTTAAGCAATCTTGTGCATCTAATAAGTGCGCTTGTGCCATTAGTCGAACATTTAGGTCATTTTAGTCCTCCCTAGGCTTAACCTAAACCAATTAGGGTTTTTAACCAATCTTGTGCATCCAATAAGTAATTTTGTGTCATTGGTTGAACATTTAGGTCATTTTTGTCATCCTTCGGCTTATTCTAATCCAATTAAGGTTTTTAACGAATCCTTTGCATCCAATAAGTGATTTTGTGTCATTGGATTAACATTTAGGGTATTTTCGTCCTCCCTAGGTTTCTTCTAATCCAATAAGTGTTTTTAACCAATCTTATGCATCCAATAAGTGGTTTTGTGTCATTGGTTGAACATTTAGGCCATTTTCGTCATCATTCGCCTTATTCAATCCAATTAGGGTTTTTAACCAATCTTGTGCATCCGATAAGTGATTTTGTGTCATTGGTTGAACATTTAGGTCATTTTCTTCCTCACTAGGCTTATTCTAATCCACTTAGGGTTTTTAACCAATCTTGTGCATCCAATAAGTGATTTTGTGTCATTGGTTGAACATTTAGGTCATTTTCGTCATCCTTCGGCTTATTCTAATCCAATTAGGGTTTTCAACGAATCTTGTGCATCCAATAAGACATTTTGTGTACTCGGATTAACATTTAGTTCATTTTTGTCATCCTTCGGCTTATTCTAATCCAATTAGGGTTTTTCACCAATCTTGTGCATCCAATAAGTGCATTTGTACCATTGGTTGAACTTTTTGGTCATTTTCGTCATCCTTCGGCTTATTCTAATCCAATTAGGGTTTTTATCCAATCTTGTGCATCCAATAAGTGCGTTTGTGTCATTGGTTGAACATTTAGGTCATTGTCGTCCTTCCTAGGCTTATTCTAATCCAATTAGGGTTTTTGACCAATCTCTTGCATCCAATAAGTGATTTTGTGTCATTGGTTGAACATTTATGTCATATTCGTCCTCCTTAGGCTTATTATAATCCAATTAGGGTTTTTAAACAATCTTGTACATCCAATAAGTGATGTTCTTCTATTGGTTGAACATTTAGGTCATTTTCCTCATCCTACGGCTTATTCTAATCCAATTACGGTTTTTAAGCAATCTTGTGCATCTAATAAGTGCGCTTGTGCCATTAGTCGAACATTTAGGTCATTTTAGTCCTCCCAAGGCTTAACCTAAACCAATTAGGGTTTTTAACCAATCTTGTGCATCCAATAAGTAATTTTGTGTCATTGGTTGAACATTTAGTTCATTTTTGTCATCCTTCTGCTTATTCTAATCCAATTAGGGTTTTTAACGAATCCTTTGCATCCAATAAGTGATTTTGTGTCATTGGATTAACATTTAGGGTATTTTCGTCCTCCCTAGGTTTCTTCTAATCCAATAAGTGTTTTTAACCAATCTTATGCATCCAGTAAGTGGTTTTGTGTCATTGGTTGAACATTTAGGCCATTTTCGTCATCATTCGCCTTATTCAATCCAATTATCGTTTTTAACCAATCTTGTGCATCCGATAAGTGATTTTGTGTCATTGGTTGAACATTTAGGTCATTTTCTTCCTCACTAGGCTTATTCTAATCCACTTAGGGTTTTTAACCAATCTTGTGCATCCAATAAGTGATTTTGTGTCATTGGTTGAACATTTAGATCATTTTCGTCCTCCCCAGGCTTATTCTAAACCAATTAGGGTTTTTAACCAATCTTGTGCGTTTGTACCATTGGTTGAACATTTTGGTCATTTTCGTCATCCTTAGGCTTATTCTAATCCAATTAGGGTTTTTATCCGATCTGGTGCATCCAATAAGTGCGTTTGTGTCATTGGTCGAACATTTAGGTCATTTTCGTCCTTCCTAGGCTTTTTCTAATCCAATTAGGGTTTTTAAACAATCTTGTGAATCCGATAAGTGCGCTTGTGCCATTGGTTGAACATTTAGGTCATTTTCGTCATCCTTCGGCTTATTCTAATCCAATTAGGGTTTCTAACCAATCTTGTTCATCTAATAAGTGCGTTTGTATCATAAGTTGAACATTTTGGCCATTTTCGTCATCACTCGGCTTATTCTAATCCAATTAGGGTTTTTAACCAATCTTGTGCATCCAATACGTGCACTTGTGCCATTGGTCGAACATTTAGGTCATTTCCGTCCTCCCTAGGCTTATTCTAATCCAATTAGGGTTTTTAACCAATCTTGTGCATCCAATAAGTGATTTTGTGTCTTGGTTGAACATTTAGGTCTTTTTCGTCCACCTTAGGCTTATTCTAAACCAATTAGGGACTTTAAACAATCTTGTGCATCCCAAATGTGATGTTCTGCTATTGGTTGAACATTTAGGTCATTTTTGTCATCCTTCGGCTTATTCTAATCCAATTAGGGTTTTTAACCAATCTTGTGCATCCAGTAAGTGCGCTTGTGCCATTGGTCGAACATTTAGGTCATTTTCGTCCTCCCTAGACTTATTCTAATCCAATTAAGGTTTTTATCGAATCTTGTGCATCCAATAAGTAATTTTGTTTCATTGGTTGAACATTAAGGTCATTTTCGTCATCCTTCGGCTTATTCTAATCCAATAAGTGTTTTTAACCAATCTTATGCATCCAATAAGTGATTTTGTTTCACTGGTTGAACATTTAGGCCATTTTCGTCATCATTCGGCTTATTCTAATCCAACTAGGGTTTTTAATCAATCTTGGGCATCCAATAAGTGATTTTGTGTCAATGGTTGAACATTTAGGTCATTTTCGTCCTCACTAGGCTTAGTCTAATCCACTTAGGGTTTTTAACCAATCTTGTGCATCCAATAAGTGATTTTGTGTCATTGGTTGAACATTTAGGTCATTTTCGTCCTCCTTAGGCTTATTCTAAACCAATTAGGGTTTTTAAGCAATCTTGTGCATCTAATAAGTGCGCTTGTGCCATTGGTCGAACATTTAGGTCATTTTCGTCCTCTCTAGGGTTAACCTAAACCAATTAGGGTTTTTAACCAATCTTGTGCATCCAATAAGTAATTTTGTGTCATTGGTTGAACATTTAGGTCATTTTTGTCATCCTTCGGCTTATTCTAATCCAATTAGTGTTTGTAACGAATCTTGTGCATCCAATAAGTGATTTTGTGTCATTGGATTAACATTTAGGTTATTTTCGTCCTCCCTAGGTTTCTTCTAATCCAATAAGTGCTTTTAACCAATCTTATGCATCGGATAAGTGATTTTGTGTCATTGGTTGAACATTTAGGTCATTTTCTTCCTCACTAGGCTTATTCTAATCTACTTAGGGTTTTTAACCAATCTTGTGCATCCAATAAGTGATTTTGTGTCATTGGTTGAACATTTAGATCATTTTCGTCATCCCTAGGCTTATTCGAAAACAATTAGGGTTTTTAAACAATCTTGTGCATCCAATAAGTGATTTTCTACTATTGGTTGAACATTTAGGTCATTTTCCTCATCCTTCGGCTTATTCTAATCCAATTACGGTTTTTAAGCAATCTTGTGCTTCTAATAAATGCGCTTGTGCCATTGGTCGAACATTTAGGTCATTTTCGTCCTCCCTAGGCTTAACCTAAACTAATTAGGGTTTTTAACCAATCTTGTGCATCCAATAAGTAATTTTGTGTCATTTGTTGAACATTTAGGTCATTTTCGTCATCCTTCGGCTTATTCTAATCCAATTAAGGTTTTCAACGAATCTTGTGCATCCAATAAGACATTTTGTGTAATCGGATTAACATTTAGTTCATTTTTGTCATCCTTCGGCTTATTCTAATCCAATTTGGGTTTTTCACCAATCTTGTGCATCCAATAAGTGCGTTTGTACCATTGGTTGAACTTTTTGGTCATTTTCGTCATCCTTCGGCTTATTCTAATCCAATTAGGGTTTTTATCCAATCTTGTGCATCCAATAAGTGTGTTTGTGTCAATGGTCGAACATTTAGGTCATTGTCGTCCTTCCTAGGCTTATTTTAATCCAATTAGGGTTTTTGACAAATCTTACATCCAATAAGTGATTTTGTGTCATTGGTTGAACATTTAGGTCATTTTCGTCCTCCTTAGGCTTATAATAATCCAATTAGGGTTTTTAAACAATCTTGTACATCCAATAAGTGATGTTCTGCTATTGGTTGAGCATTTAGGTCATTTTCCTCATCCTACGGCTTATTCTAATCCAATTACGGTTTTTAAGCAATCTTGTGCATCTAATAAGTGCGCTTGTGCCATTAGTCGAACATTTAGGTCATTTTAGTCCTCCCTAGGCTTAACCTAAACCAATTAGGGTTTTTAACCAATCTTGTGCATCCAATAAGTAATTTTGTGTCATTGGTTGAACATTTAGGTCATTTTTGTCATCCTTCGGCTTATTATAATCCAATTAGGGTTTTTAACGAATCCTTTGCATCCAATAAGTGATTTTGTGTCATTGGATTAACATTTAGGGTATTTTCGTCCTCCCTAGGTTTCTTCTAATCCAATAAGTGTTTTTCACCAATCTTATGCATCCAGTAAGTGGTTTTGTGTCATTGGTTGAACATTTAGGCCATTTTCGTCATCATTCGCCTTATTCAATCCAATTATGGTTTTTAACCAATCTTGTGCATCCGATAAGTGATTTTGTGTCATTGGTTGAACATTTAGGTCATTTTCTTCCTAACTAGGCTTATTCTAATCCACTTAGGGTTTTTAACCAATCTTGTGCATCCAATAAGTGATTTTGTGTCATTGGTTGAACATTTAGATCATTTTCGTCCTCCCCAGGCTTATTCTAAACCAATTAGGGTTTTTAAACAATCTTGTGCATCCAATAAGTGATTTTCTACTATTGGTTGAACATTTAGGCCATTTTCGTCATCATTCGGCTTATTCTATTCCAATTAGGGTTTTTAACCAATCTAATGCATCCAATAAGTGATTTTGTGTCATTGGTTGAACATTTAGGTCATTTTCGTCCTCACTAGTCTTATTCTAATCCACTTAGGGTTTTTAACCAATCTTGTGCGTTTGTACCATTGGTTGAACATTTTGGTCATTTTCGTCATCCTTCGGCTTATTCTAATCCAATTAGGGTTTTTATCCAATCTGGTGCATCCAATAAGTGCGTTTGTGTCATTGGTCGAACATTTAGGTCATTTTCGTCCTTCCTAGGCTTATTCTAATCCAATTAGGGTTTTTAAACAATCTTGTGCATCCGATAAGTGCGCTTGTGCCATTGGTTGAACATTTAGGTCATTTTCGTCATCCTTCGGCTTATTCTAATCCAATTAGGGTTTCTAACCAATCTTGTTCATCCAATAAGTGCGTTTGTATCATAAGTTGAACATTTTGGCCATTTTCGTCATCACTCGGCTTATTCTAATCCAATTAGGGTTTTTAACCAATCTTGTGCATCCAATACGTGCACTTGTGCCATTGGTCGAACATTTAGGTCATTTCCGTTCTCCCTAGGCTTATTCTAATCCAATTAGGGTTTTTAACCAATCTTGTGCATCCAATAAGTGATTTTGTATCTAGGTTGAACATTTAGGTCTTTTTCGTCCACCTTAGGCTTATTCTAAACCAATTAGGGGTTTTAAACAATCTTGTGCATCCCAAATGTGATGTTCTGCTATTGGTTGAACATTTAGGTCATTTTTGTCCTTCCTAGGCTTATTCTAATCCAATTAGGGTTTTTAACCAATCTTGTGCATCCAATAAGTGATTTTGTGTCATTGGTTGAACATTTAGGTCATTTTTGTCATCCTTCGGCTTATTCTAATCCAATTAGGGTTATTAACGAGTCTTGTGCATCCAATAAGTGATTTTGTGTTATTGGATTAACATTTAGGTCATTTTCATCCTCCCTAGGCTTATTCTAATCCAATAAGTGTTTTTAACCAATCTTATGCATCCAATAAGTGATTTTGTTTCACTGGTTGAACATTTAGGCCATTTTCGTCATCATTCGGCTTATTCTAATCCAACTAGGGTTTTTAATCAATCTTGGGCATCCAATAAGTGATTTTGTGTCAATGGTTGAACATTTAGGTCATTTTCGTCCTCACTAGGCTTATTCTAATCCACTTAGGGTTTTTAACCAATCTTGTGCATCCAATAAGTGATTTTGTGTCATTGGTTGAACATTTAGGTCATTTTCGTCCTCCTTAGGCTTATTCTAAACCAATTAGGGTTTTTAAGCAATCTTGTGCATCTAATAAGTGCGCTTGTGCCATTGGTCGAACATTTAGGTCATTTTCGTCCTCTCTAGGGTTAACCTAAACCAATTAGGGTTTTTAACCAATCTTGTGCATCCAATAAGTAATTTTGTGTCATTGGTTGAACATTTAGGTCATTTTTGTCATCCTTCGGCTTATTCTAATCCAATTAGTGTTTGTAACGAATCTTACGCATCCAATAAGTGATTTTGTGTCATTGGATTAACATTTAGGTTATTTTCGTCCTCCCTAGGTTTCTTCTAATCCAATAAGTGCTTTTAACCAATCTTATGCATGCGATAAGTGATTTTGTGTCATTGGTTGAACATTTAGGTCATTTTCTTCCTCACTAGGCTTATTCTAATCCACTTAGGGTTTTTAACCAATCTTGTGCATCCAATAAGTGATTTTGTGTCATTGGTTGAACATTTAGATCATTTTCGTCATCCCTAGGCTTATTCGAAAACAATTAGGGTTTTTAAACAATCTTGTGCATCCAATAAGTGATTTTCTACTATTGGTTGAACATTTAGGCCATTTTCGTCATCATTCGCCTTATTCAATCCAATTAGGGTTTTTAACCAATCTTGTGCATCCGATAAGTGATTTTGTGTCATTGGTTGAACATTTAGGTCATTTTCTTCCTCACTAGGCTTATTCTAATCCAATTAGGGTTTTTAACCAATCTTGTGCATCCAATAAGTGATTTTGTGTCATTGGTTGAACATTTAGGTCATTTTCGTCATCCTTCGGCTTATTCTAATCCAATTAGGGTTTTCAACGAATCTTGTGCATCCAATAAGACATTTTGTGTAATCGGATTAACATTTAGTTCATTTTTGTCATCCTTCGGCTTATTCTAATCCAATTAGGGTTTTTCACCAATATTGTGCATCCACTAAGTGCGTTTGTACCATTGGTTGAACTTTTTGGTCATTTTCGTCATCCTTCGGCTTATTCTAATCCAATTAGGGTTTTTATCCAATCTTGTGCATCCAATAAGTGCGTTTGTGTCATTGGTCGAACATTTAGGTCATTGTCGTCCTTCCTAAGCTTATTCTAATCCAATTAGGGTTTTTAACCAATCTCTTGCATCCAATAAGTGATTTTGTGTCATTGGTTGAACATTTATGTCATTTTCGTCCTCCTTAGGCTTATTCTAATCCAATTAGGGTTTTTAAACAATCTTGTACATCCAATAAGTGATGTTCTGCTATTAGTTGAACATTTAGGTCATTTTCCTCATCCTACGACTTATTCTAATCCAATAACGGTTTTTAAGCAATCTTGTGCATCTAATAAGTGCGCTTGTGCCATTAGTCGAACATTTAGGTCATTTTAGTCCTCCCTAGGCTTAACCTAAACCAATTAGGGTTTTTAACCAATCTTGTGCATCCAATAAGTAATTTTGTTTCATTGGTTGAACATTTAGGTCATTTTTGTCATCCTTCAGCTTATTCTAATCCAATTAGGGTTTTTAAGCAATCTTGTGCATCTAATAAATGCGCTTGTGCCATTGGTCGAACATTTAGGTCATTTTCGTCCTCTCTAGGGTTAACCTAAACCAATTAGGGTTTTTAACCAATCTTGTGCATCCAATAAGTAATTTTGTGTCATTGGTTGAACATTTAGGTCATTTTTGTCATCCTTCGGCTTATTCTAATCCAATTAGTGTTTGTAACGAATCTTGTGCATCCAATAAGTGATTTTGTGTCATTGGATTAACATTTAGGTTATTTTCGTCCACCCTAGGTTTCTTCTAATCCAATAAGTGCTTTTAACCAATCTTATGCATCCGATAAGTGATTTTGTGTCATTGGTTGAACATTTAGGTCATTTTCTTCCTCACTAGGCTTATTCTAATCCACTTAGGGTTTTTAACCAATCTTGTGCATCCAATAAGTAATTTTGTGTCATTGGTTGAACATTTAGGTCATTTTTGTCATCCTTCGGCTTATTCTAATCCAATTAGGGTTTTTAACGAATCCTTTGCATCCAATAAGTGATTTTGTGTCATTGGATTAACATTTAGGGTATTTTCGTCCTCCCTAGGTTTCTTCTAATCCAATAAGTGTTTTTAACCAATCTTATGCATCCAATAAGTGGTTTTGTGTCATTGGTTGAACATTTAGGCCATTTTCGTCATCATTCGCCTTATTCAATCCAATTAGGGTTTTTAACCAATCTTGTGCATTCGATAAGTGATTTTGTGTCATTGGTTGAACATTTAGGTCATTTTCTTCCTCACTAGGCTTATTCTAATCCACTTAGGGTTTTTAACCAATCTTGTGCATCCAATAAGTGATTTTGTGTCATTGGTTGAACATTTAGGTCATTTACGTCATCCTTCGGCTTATTCTAATCCAATTAGGGTTTTCAACGAATCTTGTGCATCCAATAAGACATTTTGTGTAATAGGATTAACATTTAGTTCATTTTTGTCATCCTTCGGCTTATTCTAATCCAATTAGGGTTTTTCACCAATCTTGTGCATCCAATAAGTGCGTTTGTACCATTGGTTGAACTTTTTGGTCATTTTCATCATCCTTCGGCTTATTCTAATCCAATTAGTGTTTTTATCCAATCTTGTGCATCCAATAAGTGCGTTTGTGTCATTGGTCGAACATTTAGGTCATTGTCGTCCTTCCTAGGCTTATTCTAATCCAATTAGGGTTTTTGACCAATCACTTGCATCCAATAAGTGATTTTGTGTCATTGGTTGAACATTTATGTCATTTTCGTCCTCCTTAGGCTTATTCTAATCCAATTAGGGTTTTTAAACAATCTTGTGCATCCAATAAGTGATTTTCTACTATTGGTTGAACATTTAGGCCATTTTCGTCATCATTCGGCTTATCTATTCCAATTAGGGTTTTTAAGCAATCTAATGCATCCAATAAGTGATTTTGTGTCATTGGTTGAACATTTAGGTCATTTTTGTCATCCTTCGGCTTATTCTAATCCAATTAGGGTTTTTAAGCAATCTTGTGCATCTAATAAGTGCGCTTGTGCCATTGGTCGAACATTTAGGTCATTTTCGTCCTCTCTAGGGTTAACCTAAACCAATTAGGGTTTTTAACCAATCTTGTTCATCCAATAAGTAATTTTGTGTCATTGGTTGAACATTTAGGTCATTTTTGTCATCCTTCGGCTTATTCTAATCCAATTAGTGTTTGTAACGAATCTTGTGCATCCAATAAGTGATTTTGTGTCATTGGATTAACATTTAGGTTATTTTCGTCCTCCCTAGGTTTCTTCTAATCCAATAAGTGCTTTTAACCAATCTTATGCATCCGATAAGTGATTTTGTGTCATTGGTTGAACATTTGGGTCATTTTCTTCCTCACTAGGCTTATTCTAATCCACTTAGGGTTTTTAACCAATCTTGTGCATCCAATAAGTGATTTTGTGTCATTGGTTGAACATTTAGATCATTTTCGTCATCCCTAGGCTTATTCGAAAACAATTAGGGTTTTTAAAAAATCTTGTGCATCCAATAAGTGATTTTCTACTATTGGTTGAACATTTAGGTCATTTTCCTCATTCTTCGGCTTATTCTAATCCAATTACGGTTTTTAAGCAATCTTGTGCTTCTAATAAGTGCGCTTGTGCCATTGGTCGAACATTTAGGTCATTTTTGTCCTCCCTAGGCTTAACCTAAACAAATTAGGGTTTTTAACCAATCTTGTGCATCCAATAAGTAATTTTGTGTCATTGGTTGAACATTTAGGTCATTTTCATCATCCTTCGGCTTATTCTAATCCAATTAGGGTTTTCAACGAATCTTGTGCATCCAATAAGACATTTTGTGTAATCGGATTAACATTTAGTTCATTTTTGTCATCCTTCGGCTTATTCTAATCCAATTAGGGTTTTTCACCAATCTTGTGCATCCAATAAGTGCGTTTGTACCATTGGTTGAACTTTTTGGTCATTTTCGTCATCCTTCGGCTTATTCTAATCCAATTAGGGTTTTTATCCAATCTTGTGCATCCAATAAGTGCGTTTGTGTCATTGGTCGAACATTTAGGTCATTGTCGTCCTTCCTAGGCTTATTCTAATCCAATTAGGGTTTTTAACAAATCTTGCATTCAATAAGTGATTTTGTGTCATTGGTTGAACATTTAGGTCATTTTCGTCCTCCTTAGGCTTATTCTAATCCAATTAGGGTTTTTAAACAATCTTGTACATCCAATAAGTGATGTTCTGCTATTGGTTGAACATTTAGGTCATTTTCCTCATCCTACGGCTTATTCTAATCCAATTACGGTTTTTAAGCAATCTTGTGCATCTAATAAGTGCGCTTGTGCCATTGGTCGAACATTTAGGTCATTTTAGTCCTCCCTAGGCTTAACCTAAACCAATTAGGGTTTTTAACCAATCTTGTGCATCCAATAAGTAATTTTGTGTCATTGGTTGAACATTTAGGTCATTTTTGTCATCCTTCGGCTTATTATAATCCAATTAGGGTTTTTAACGAATCCTTTGCATCCAATAAGTGATTTTGTGTCATTGGATTAACATTTAGGGTATTTTCGTCCTCCCTAGGTTTCTTCTAATCCAATAAGTGTTTTTCACCAATCTTATGCATCCAGTAAGTGGTTTTGTGTCATTGGTTGAACATTTAGGCCATTTTCGTCATCATTCGCCTTATTCAATCCAATTATGGTTTTTAACCAATCTTGTGCATCCGATAAGTGATTTTGTGTCATTGGTTGAACATTTAGGTCATTTTCTTCCTAACTAGGCTTATTCTAATCCACTTAGGGTTTTTAACCAATCTTGTGCATCCAATAAGTGATTTTGTGTCATTGGTTGAACATTTAGATCATTTTCGTCCTCCCCAGGCTTATTCTAAACCAATTAGGGTTTTTAAACAATCTTGTGCATCCAATAAGTGATTTTCTACTATTGGTTGAACATTTAGGCCATTTTCGTCATCATTCGGCTTATTCTATTCCAATTAGGGTTTTTAACCAATCTAATGCATCCAATAAGTGATTTTGTGTCATTGGTTGAACATTTAGGTCATTTTCGTCCTCACTAGTCTTATTCTAATCCACTTAGGGTTTTTAACCAATCTTGTGCGTTTGTACCATTGGTTGAACATTTTGGTCATTTTCGTCATCCTTAGGCTTATTCTAATCCAATTAGGGTTTTTATCCGATCTGGTGCATCCAATAAGTGCGTTTGTGTCATTGGTCGAACATTTAGGTCATTTTCGTCCTTCCTAGGCTTATTCTAATCCAATTAGGGTTTTTAAACAATCTTGTGCATCCGATAAGTGCGCTTGTGCCATTGGTTGAACATTTAGGTCATTTTCGTCATCCTTCGGCTTATTCTAATCCAATTAGGGTTTCTAACCAATCTTGTTCATCCAATAAGTGCGTTTGTATCATAAGTTGAACATTTTGGCCATTTTCGTCATCACTCGGCTTATTCTAATCCAATTAGGGTTTTTAACCAATCTTGTGCATCCAATACGTGCACTTGTGCCATTGGTCGAACATTTAGGTCATTTCCGTCCTCCCTAGGCTTATTCTAATCCAATTAGGGTTTTTAACCAATCTTGTGCATCCAATAAGTGATTTTGTGTCTTGGTTGAACATTTAGGTCTTTTTCGTCCACCTTAGGCTTATTCTAAACCAATTAGGGACTTTAAACAATCTTGTGCATCCCAAATGTGATGTTCTGCTATTGGTTGAACATTTAGGTCATTTTTGTCATCCTTCGGCTTATTCTAATCCAATTAGGGTTTTTAACCAATCTTGTGCATCCAGTAAGTGCGCTTGTGCCATTGGTCGAACATTTAGGTCATTTTCGTCCTCCCTAGACATATTCTAATCCAATTAAGGTTTTTATCGAATCTTGTGTACCAATAAGTAATTTTGTGTCATTGGTTGAACATTAAGGTCATTTTCGACATCCTTCGGCTTATTCTAATCCAATTAGGGTTTTCAACAAAATCTTGTGCATCCAATAAGACATTTTGTGTCATCAGATTAACATTTAGTTCATTTTTTTCACCCTTCGGCTTATTCTAATCCAATTAGGGTTTTTATCCAATCTTGTGCATCCAATAAGTGCGTTTGTGTCATTGGTCGAACATTTAGGTCATTTTTTTCCTTCCTATGCTTATTCTAATCCAATTAGGGTTTTGAACAAATCTTGTGCATCCAATAAGTGATTTTGTGTCATTGGTTGAACATTTAGGTCATTTTTGTCATCCATCGGCTTATTCTAATCCAATTAGGGTTATTAACGAGTCTTGTGCATCCAATAAGTGATTTTGTGTTATTGGATTAACATTTATGTCATTTTCATCCTCCCTAGGCTTATTCTAATCCAATAAGTGTTTTTAACCAATCTTATGCATCCAATAAGTGATTTTGTTTCACTGGTTGAACATTTAGGCCATTTTCGTCATCATTCGGCTTATTCTAATCCAATTATGGTTTTTAACCAATCTTGTGCATCCGATAAGTGATTTTGTGTCAATGGTTGAACATTTAGGTCATTTTCATCCTCACTAGGCTTATTCTAATCCAATTACGGTTTTTAAGCAATATTGTGCATCTAATAAGTGCGCTTGTGCCATTGGTCGAACATTTAGGTCATTTTCGTCCTCCCTAGGGTTAACCTAAACCAATTAGGGTTTTTAACCAATCTTGTGCATCCAATAAGTAATTTTGTGTCATTGGTTGAACATTTAGGTCATTTTTGTCATCCTTCGGCTTATTCTAATCCAATTAGGGTTTGTAACGAATCTTGTGCATCCAATAAGTGATTTTGTGTCATTGGATTTACATTTAGGTTATTTTCGTCCTCCCTAGGTTTCTTCTAATCCAATAAGTGTTTTTAACCAATCTTATGCATCCGATAAGTGATTTTGTGTCATTGGTTGAACATTTAGGTCATTTTCTTCGTCACTAGGCTTATTCTAATCCACTTAGGGTTTTTAACCAATCTTGTGCATCCAATAAGTGATTTTGTGTCATTGGTTGAACATTTAGATCATTTTCGTCCTCCCCAGGCTTATTCTAAACCAATTAGGGTTTTTAAACAATCTAGTGCATCCAATAAGTGATTTTCTACTATTGGTTGAACATTTAGGCCATTTTCGTCATCATTCGGCTTATTCTATTCCAATTAAGGTTTTTAACCAATCTAATGCATCCAATAAGTGATTTTGTGTCAATGGTTGAACATTTAGGTCATTTTCGTCCTCACTAGGCTTATTATAATCCACTTAGGGTTTTTAACAAATCTTGTGTATCCAATAAGTGATTTTGTGTCATTGGTTGAACATTTAGGTCATTTTTGTCATCCTTCGGCTTATTCTAATCCAATTAGGGTTATTAACGAATCTTGTGCATCCAATAAGACATTTTGTGTAATCGGATTAACATTTAGTTCATTTTTGTCATCCTTCGGCTTATTCTAATCCAATTAGGGTTTTTCACCAATCTTGTGCATCCAATAAGTGGGTTTGTACCATTGGTTGAACTTTTTGGTCATTTTCGTCATCGTTCAGCTTATTGTAATCCAATTAGGGTTTTTATCCAATCTTGTGCATCCAATAAGTGGGTTTGTGTCATTGGTCGAACATTTAGGTCATTGTCTTCCTTCCTAGGCTTATTCTAATCCAATTAGGGTTTTTGACCAATCTCTTGCATCCAATTGATTTTGTGTCATTGGTTGAACATTTTGGTCATTTTTGTCATCCTTCGGCTGATTCTAATCCAATTAGGGTTTTTAACGAATCTCGTGCATCCAATAAGTGATTTTGTGTCATTGGATTAACATTTACGTCATTTTCATCCTCCCTAGGCTTATTCTAATCCAATAAGTGTTTTTAACCAATCTTAATCATCCAATAAGTGATTTTGTTTCATTGGTTGAACATTTAGGCCATTTTCGTCATCATTCGACTTATTCTAATCCAACTAGGGTTTTTAACCAATCTTGTGCATCCAATAAGTGATTTTGTGTCAATGGTTGAACATTTAGGTCATTTTCGTCCTCACTAGGCTTATTCTAATCCACTTAGGGTTTTTAAACAATCTTGTGCATCCTATAAGTGATGTTCGGCTATTGGTTGAACATTTAGGTCATTTTCGTCATCCTTCGGCTTATTCTAATCCAATTAGGGTTTTCAACCAATCTTGTGCATCCAATAAGTGATTTTGTGTCATTGGTTGAACATTTAGGTCACTTTCGTCCTCCCTAGGCTTATTCTAAACCAATTAGGGTTTTTAAACAATCTTATGCATCCAATAAGTGATTTTCTACTATTGGTTGAACATTTAGGCCATTTTCGTCATCATTCGGCTTATTCTATTCCAATTAGGGTTTTTAACCAATCTAATGCATCCAATAAGTGATTTTGTGTCAATGGTTGAACATTTAGGTCATTTTCGTCCTCACTAGGCTTATTATAATCCACTTAGGGTTTTTAACCAATCTTGTGCATCCAATAAGTGATTTTGTGTCATTGGTTGAACATTTAGGTCATTTTTGTCATCCTTCGAATTATTCTAATCCAATTAGGGTTATTAACGAATCTTGTGCATCCAATAAGTGATTTTGTGTCATTGGATTAACATTTAGGTCATTTTCATCCTCCCTAGGCTTATTCTAATCCAATAAGTGTTTTTAACTAATCTTATGCATCCAATAAGTGATTTTGTTTCACTGGTTGAACATTTAGGCCATTTTCGTCATCATTCGGCTTATTCTAATCCAACTAGGGTTTTTAATCAATCTTGGGCATCCAATAAGTGATTTTGTGTCAATGGTTGAACATTTAGGTCATTTTCATCCTCACTAGGCTTATTCTAATCCACTTAGGGTTTTTAACCAATCTTGTGCATCCAATAAGTGATTTTGTGTCATTGGTTGAACATTTAGGTCATTTTCGTCCTCCTTAGGCTTATTCTAAACGAATTAGGGTTTTTAAACAATCTTGTACATCCAATAAGTGATGTTCTGCTATTGGTTGAACATTTAGGTCATTTTCCTCATCGTTCGGCTTATTCTAATCCAATTACGGTTTTTAAGCAATCTTGTGCATCTAATAAGTGCGCTTGTGCCATTGGTCGAACATTTAGGTCATTTTCGTCCTCCCTAGGCTTAACCTAAACTAATTAGGGTTTTTAACCAATCTTGTGCATCCAATAAGTAATTTTGTGTCATTGGTTGATCATTTAGGTCATTTTCGTCATCCTTCGGCTTATTCTAATCCAATTAGGGTTTTCAACGAATCTTGTGCATCCAATAAGACATTTTGTGTAATCGGATTAACATTTAGTTCATTTTTGTCATCCTTCGGCTTATTCTAATCCCATTAGGGTTTTTCACCAATCTTGTGCATCCAATAAGTGCGTTTGTACCATTGGTTGAACTTTTTGGTCATTTTTGTCATCAGTCGGCTTATTCTAATCCAATTAGGGTTTTTATCCAATCTTGTGCATCCAATAAGTGCGTTTGTGTCATTGGTCGAACATTTAGGTCATTGTCGTCCTTCCTAGGCTTATTTTAATCCAATTAGGGTTTTTGACCAATCTCTTGCATCCAATAAGTGATTTTGTGTCAATGGTTGAACATTTAGGTCATTTTCGTCCTCACTAGGCTTATTCTAATCCACTTAGGGTTTTTAAACAATCTTGTGCATCCTATAAGTGATGTTCGGCTATTGGTTGAACATTTAGGTCATTTTCGTCATCCTTCGTCTTATTCTAATCCAATTAGGGTTTTTAACCAATCTTGTGCATCCAATAAGTTATTTTGTGTCATTGGTTGAACATTTCGGTCGTTTTCGTCCTCACTAGTCTGATTCTAATCCACTTAGGGTTTTTAACCAATCTTGTGCATCCAATAAGTGATTTTGTGTCATTGGTTGAACATTTAGGTCACTTTCATTCTCCCTAGGCTTATTCTAAACCAATTAGGGTTTTTAAACAATCTTGTGCATCCAATAAGTGATTTTCTACTATAGGTTGAACATTTAGGCCAATTTCGTCATCATTCGGCTTATTCTATTCCAATTAGGGTTTTTAACCAATCTAATGCATCCAATAAGTTATTTTGTGTCAATGGTTGAACATTTAGGTCATTTTCGTCCTCACTAGGCTTATTATAATCCACTTAGGGTTTTTAACAAATCTTGTGCATCCAATAAGTGATATTGTGTCATTGGTTGAACATTTAGGTCATTTTTGTCATCCTTCGGATTATTCTAATCCAATTAGGGTTATTAACGAATCTTATGCATCCAATAAGTGATTTTGTGTCATTGGATTAACATTTAGGTCATTTTCGTCATCATTCGTCTTATTCGGCTTATTCTAATCCAACTAGGGTTTTTAATCAATCTTGGGCATCCAATAAGTGATTTTGTGTCAATGGTTAAACATTTAGGTCATTTTCGTCCTCACTAGGCTTAATCTAATCCACTTAGGGTTTTTAACCAATCTTGTGCATCCAATAAGTGATTTTGTGTCATGGGTTGAACATTTAGGTCATTTTCGTCCTCCTTAGGCTTATTCTAAACGAATTAGGGTTTTTAAACAATCTTGTACATCCAATAAGTGATGTTCTACTATTGGTTGAACATTTAGGTCATTTTCCTCATCCTTCGGCTTATTCTAATCCAATTATGGTTTTTAAGCAATCTTGTGCATCTAATAAGTGCGCTTGTGCCATTGGTCGAACATTTAGGTCATTCTCGTCCTCCCTAGGCTTAACCTAAACTAATTAGGGTTTTTAACCAATCTTGTGCATCCAATAAGTAATTTTGTGTCATTGGTTGAACATTTAGGTCATATTTGTCATCCTTCGGCTTATTCTAATCCAATTAGGGTTTTTAACGAATCTTGTGCATCCAATTAGTGTTTTTGTGTCATTGGATTAACATTTAGGTTATTTTCGTCCTCCCTAGGTTTCTTCTAATCCAATAAGTGTTTTTAACCAATCTGATGCATCCAATAAGTGATTTTGTGTCATTGGTTGAACATTTAGGCCATTTTCGTCATCATTCGCCTTATTCAATCCAATTAGGGTTTTTAACCAATCTTGTGCATCCGATAAGTGATTTTGTGTCATTGGTTGAACATTTAGGTCATTTTCTTCCTCACTAGGCTTATTCTAATCCACTTAGGGTTTTTAACCAATCTTGTGCATCCAATAAGTGATTTTGTGTCATTGGTTGAACATTTAGGTCATTTTCGTCCTCCCTAGGCTTAACCTAAACCAATTAGGGTTTTTAACCAATCTTGTGCATCCAATAAGTAATTTTGTGTCATTGGTTGAACATAAAGGTCATTTTTGTCATCCTTCGGCTTATTCTAATCCAATTAGGGTTTTTAACGAATCTTGTGCATCCAATAAGTGATTTTGTGTCATTGGATTAATATTTAGGGTATTTTCGTCCTCCCTAGGTTTCTTCTAATCCAATAAGTGTTTTTAACCAATCTTATGCATCCAATAAGTGGTTTTGTGTCATTGGTTGAACATTTAGGCCATTTTCGTCATCATTCGCCTTATTCAATCCTATTAGGGTTTTTAACCAATCTTGTGCATCCGATAAGTGATTTTGTGTCATTGGCTGAACATTTAGGTCATTTTCTTCCTCACTAGGCTTATTCTAATCCACTTAGGGTTTTTAACCAATCTTGTGCATCCAATAAGTGATTTTGTGTCATTGGTTGAACATTTAGATCATTTTCGTCCTCCCTAGGCTTATTCTAAACCAATTAGGGTTTTTAAACAATCTTGTGCATCTAATAAGTGATTTTCTACTATTGGTTGAACATTTAGGCCATTTTCGTCATCATTCGGCTTATCTATTCCAATTAGGGTTTTTAACCAATCTAATGCATCCAATAAGTGATTTTGTGTCATTGGTTGAACATTTAGGTCATTTTCGTCCTCACTAGTCTTATTCTAATCCACTTAGGGTTTTTAACCAATCTTGTGCGTTTGTACCATTGGTTGAACATTTTGGTCATTTTCGTCATCCTTCGGCTTATTCTAATCCAATTAGGGTTTTTATCCAATCTGGTGCATCCAATAAGTGCGTTTGTGTCATTGGTCGAACATTTAGGTCATTTTCGTCCTTCCTAGGCTTATTCTAATCCAATTAGGGTTTTTAAACAATCTTGTGCATCCGATAAGTGCGCTTGTGCCATTGGTTGAAAATTTAGGTCATTTTCGTCATCCTTCGGCTTATTCTAATCCAATTAGGGTTTCTAACCAATCTTGTGCATCCAATAAGTGCGTTTGCATCATTGGTTGAACATTTTGGCCATTTTCGTCATCACTCGGCTTATTCTAATCCAATTAGGGTTTTTAACCAATCTTGTGCATCCAATAAGTGATTTTGTGTCAATGGTTGAACATTTAGGTAATTTTTGCCCTCACTAGGCTTATTCTAATCCACTTAGGGTTTTTAACAAATCTTGTGCATCCAATAAGTGATTTTGTGTCTTGGTTGAACATTTAGATCTTTTTCGTCCACCTTAGGCTTCTTCTAAACCAATTAGGGGTTTTAAACAATCTTGTGCATCCAAAATGTGATGTTCTGCTATTGGTTGAACATTTAGGTCATTTTTGTCATCCTTCGGCTTATTCTAATCCAATTAGGGTTTTTAACCAATCTTGTGCATCCAGTAAGTGCGCTTGTGCCATTGGTCGAACATTTAGGTCATTGTCGTCCTCCCTAGGCTTAACCTAAACTAATTAGGGTTTTTAACCAATCTTGTGCATCCAATAAGTAATTTTGTGTCATTGGTTGAACATTTAGGTCATTTTTGTCATCATTCGGCTTATTCTAATCCAATTAGGGTTTTTAACGAATCTTGTGCATCCAATAAGTGTTTTTGTGTCATTGGATTAACATTTAGGTTATTTTCGTCTTCCCTAGGTTTCTTCTAATCCAATAAGTGTTTTTAACCAATCTTATGCATCCAATAAGTGATTTTGTGTGATTGGTTGAACATTTAGGCCATTTTCGTCATCATTCGCCTTATTCAATCCAATTAGGGTTTTTAACCAATCTTGTGCATCCGATAAGTGATTTTGTGTCATTGGTTGAACATTTAGGTCATTTTCTTCCTCACTAGGCTTATTCTAATCCACTTAGGGTTTTTAACCAATCTTGTGCATCCAATAAGTGATTTTGTGTCATTGGTTGAACATTTAGGTCATTTTCGTCCTCCCTATGCTTAACCTAAACCAATTAGGGTTTTTAACCAATCTTGTGCATCCAATAAGTAATTTTGTGTCATTGGTTGAACATTTAGGTCATTTTTGTCATCCTTCGGCTTATTCTAATCCAATTAGGGTTTTTAATGAATCTTGTGCATCCAATAAGTGATTTTTTGTCATTGGATTAATATTTAGGGTATTTTCGTCCTCCCTAGGTTTCTTCTAATCCAATAAGTGTTTTTAACCAATCTTATGCATCCAATAAGTGGTTTTGTGTCATTGGTTGAACATTTAGGCCATTTTCGTCATCATTCGCCTTATTCAATCCAATTAGGGTTTTTAACCAATCTTGTGCATCCGATAAGTGATTTTGTGTCATTGGTTGAACATTTAGGTCATTTTCTTCCTCACTAGGCTTATTCTAATCCACTTAGGGTTTTTAACAAATCTTGTGCATCCAATAAGTGATTTTGTGTCATTGGTTGAACATTTAGATCATTTTCGTCCTCCCTAGGCTTATTCTAAACCAATTAGGGTTTTTAAACAATCTTGTGCATCCAATAAGTGATTTTCTACTATTGGTGGAACATTTAGGCCATTTTCGTCATCATTCGGCTTATCTATTCCAATTAGGGTTTTTAACCAATCTAATGCATCCAATAAGTTATTTTGTGTCATTGGTTGAACATTTAGGTCATTTTCGTCCTCACTAGTCTTATTCTAATCCACTTAGGGTTTTTAACCAATCTTGTGCGTTTGTACCATTGGTTGAACATTTTGGTCATTTTTGTCATCCTTCGGCTTATTCTAATCCAATTAGGGTTTTTATCCAATCTGGTGCATCCAATAAGTGCGTTTGTGTCATTGGTCGAACATTTAGGTCATTTTCGTCCTTCCTAGGCTTATTCTAATCCAATTAGGGTTTTTAAACAATCTTGTGCATCCGATAAGTGCGCTTGTGCCATTGGTTGAACATTTAGGTCATTTTCGTCATCCTTCGGCTTATTCTAATCCAATTAGGGTTTCTAACCAATCTTGTGCATCCAATAAGTGCGTTTGTATCATTGGTTGAACATTTTGGCCATTTTCGTCATCACTCGGCTTATTCTAATCCAATTAGGGTTTTTAACCAATCTTGTGCATCCAATAAGTGATTTTGTGTCAATGGTTGAACATTTAGGTAATTTTCGCCCTCACTAGGCTTATTCTAATCCACTTAGGGTTTTTAACAAATCTTGTGCATCCAATATGTGATTTTTTGTCTTGGTTGAACATTTAGGTCTTTTTCGTCCACCTTAGGCTTCTTATAAACCAATTAGGGGTTTTAAACAATCTTGTGCATCCAAAATGTGATGTTCTGCTATTGGTTGAACATTTAGGTCATTTTTGTCATCCTTCGGCTTATTCTAATCCAATTAGGGTTTTTAACCAATCTTGTGCATCCAGTAAGTGCGCTTGTGCCATTGGTCGAACATTTAGGTCATTTTCTTCCTCCCTAGACTTATTCTTATCCAATTAAGGTTTTTGTCGAATCTTGTGCATCCAATAAGTAATTTTGTGTCATTGGTTGAACATTAAGGTCATTTTCGTCATCCTTCGGCTTATTCTAATCCAATTAGGGTTTTCAACAAAATCTTGTGCATCCAATAAGGCATTTTGTGTCATCAGATTAACATTTAGTTCATTTTTTTCACCCTTCGGCTTATTCTAATCCGATTAGGGTTTTTATCCAATCTTGTGCATCCAATAAGTGCGTTTGTGTCATTGGTCGAACATTTAGGTCATTTTTGTCCTTCCTATGCTTATTCTAATCCCATTAGGGTTTTTAACCAATCTTGTGCATCCAATAAGTGATTTTGTGTCTACTATTGGTTGAACATTTAGGTCATTTTTGTCATCCTTCGGCTTATTTTAATCCAATTAGGGTTATTAACGAGTCTTGTGCATCCAATAAGTGATTTTGTGTTATTGGATTAACATTTAGGTCATTTTCATCCTCCCTAGGCTTATTCTAATCCAATAAGTGTTTTTAACCAATCTTATGCATCCAATAAGTGATTTTGTTTCACTGGTTGAACATTTAGGCCATTTTCGTCATCATTCGGCTTATTCTAATCCAACTAGGGTTTTTAATCAATCTTGGGCATCCAATAAGTGATTTTGTGTCAATGGTTGAACATTTAGGTCATTTTCGTCCTCACTAGGCTTATTCTAATCCACTTAGGGTTTTTAACCAATCTTGTGCATCCAATAAGTGATTTTGTGTCAATTGTTGAACATTTAGGTCATTTTCATCCTCCTTAGGCTTATTCTAAACCAATTAGGGTTTTTAAACAATCTTGTACATCCAATAAGTGATGTTCTGCTATTGGTTGAACATTTAGGTCATTTTCCTCATCCTTCGGCTTATTCTAATGCAATTACGGTTTTTAAGCAATCTTGTGCATCTAATAAGTGCGCTTGTGCCATTGGTCGAACATTTAGGTCATTTTCGTCCTCCCTAGGGTTAACCTAAACCAATTAGAGTTTTTAAACAATCTTGTGCATCCAATAAGTGATTTTCTACTATTGGTTGAACATTTAGGCCATTTTCGTCATCATTCGGCTTATTCTATTCCAATTAGGGTTTTTAACCAATCTAATGCATCCAATAAGTGATTTTGTGTCATTGGTTGAACATTTTGGTCATTTTCGTCCTCACTAGTCTTACTCAAATCCACTTAGGGTTTTTAACCAATCTTGTGCGTTTGTTCCATTGGTTGAACATTTTGGTCATTTTCGTCATCCTTTAGCTTATTCTAATCCAATTAGGGTTTTTATCCAATCTGGTGCATCCAATAAGTGCGTTTGTGTCATCGGTCGAACGTTTAGGTCATTTTCGTCCTTCCTAGGCTTATTCTAATCCAATTAGGGTTTTTAAACAATCTTGTGCATCCAATAAGTGCGCTTGTGCCATTGGTTGAACATTCAGGTCATTTTCGTCATCCTTCGGCTTAACCTAATCCAATTAGGGTTTCTAACCAATCTTGTGCATCCAATAAGTGCGTTTGTATCATTGGTTTAACATTTAGGCCATTTTCATCTTCCCTAGGCTTATTCTAATCCAATAAGTGTTTTGAACCAATCTTATGCATCCAATAAGTGATTATGTTTCATTGGTTGAACATTTAGGCCATTTTCGTCATCATTCAGCTTATTCTAATCCAATTAGGGTTTTTAACCAATCTTGTGCATCCAATAAGTGCGTTTGTGTCATCGGTCGAACGTTTAGGTTATTTTCGTCCTTCCTAGGCTTATTCTAATCCAATTAGGGTTTTGAAACAATCTTGTGCATCCAATAATTGCGCTTGTGCCATTGGTTGAACGTTCAGGTCATTTTCGTCATCCTTCTGCTTAACCTAATCCAATTAGGGTTTCTAACCAATCTTGTGCATCCAATAAGTGCGTTTGTATCATTGGTTTAACATTTAGGCCATTTTCATCCTCCCTAGGCTTATTCTAATCCAATAAGTGTTTTTAACCAATCTTATGCATCCAATAAGTGATTTTGTGACATTGGTTGAACATTTAGGTCATTTTCGTCCTCCTTAGGCTTATTCTAAACCAATTAGTGTTTTTAAACAATCTTGTGCATCCAATAAGTGACGTTGGGCTATTGGTTGAACATTTAGGTCATTGTCGTCATCCTTCGGCTTATTCTAATCCAATTAGGGTTTTTAACCAATCTTGTGTATCTAATATGTGCGTTTGTGTCATTGGTTGAATATTTAAGTCTTTTTCGTCCTCCTTAGGCTTATTCTAATCCAATTAGGCTTTTTAACCAATCTTGTGCATCCAATAAGTGAATTTTTGTCGTTGGCTGAACATTTAGGTCATTTTCGTCCTCCATAGGCATATTCTAATCAAATTAGGGTTTTTAACCAATCTTGTGCATCCAATAACCGATTTTGTGTCATTGGTTGAACATTTAGGTCATTTCGTCCTATATAGGCTTATTCTAATCCACTTAGGGTTTTTAACCAATCTTGTGGATCCAATAAGTGATTTTGTGTCATTGGATTAAGATTTAGGTCATTTTGGTCCTCCCTAGGCTTATTCTAATCCAATTAGGGTTTTTAACCAATCTTGTACATCCAATAAGTGATTTTGTGTCATTGGTTTAACATTTAGCTCATTATTTCGTCCATCCTAGGCTTATTCTAATGCAATTAAGGTTTTTCACCAATCTTGTGCATCAAATAATTGATTTTGTGTCATTGGATTAACATTTAGGTCATTTTGGTCCTCCCTATGCTTATTCTAATCCAATTAGGGTTTTTAACCAATCTTGTACATCCAATAAGTGACATTGTGTCATTGGTTGAACATTTAGGTCATTTTCGTCATCCTTCGGCTTATTCTAATCCAATTAGGGTTTTCAACGAATCTTGTGCATCCAATAAGACATTTTGTGTAATCGGATTAACATTTAGTTCATTTTTGTCATCCTTCGGCTTATTCTAATCCAATTAGGATTTTTCACAAATCTTGTGCATCCAATAAGTGCGTTTGTACCATTGGTTGAACTTTTTGGTCATTTTCGTCATCCTTCGCATTATTCTAATCCAATTAGGGTTTTTATCCAATCTTATGCATCCAATAAGTGCGTTTGTGTCATTGGTCAACATTTCGGTCATTGTCGTGCTTCCTAGGCTTATTCTAATCCAATTAGGGTTTTTGACAAATCTCTTGCATCCAATAAGTGATTTTGTGTCATTGGTTGAACATTTTGGTCATTTTTGTCATCCTTCGGCTTATTCTAATCCAATTAGGGTTTTTAATGAATCTTGTGCATCCAATAAGTGATTTTGTGTCATTGGATTAACATTTATGTCATTTTCATCCTCCCTAGGCTTATTCTAATCCAATAAGTGTTTTTAACCAATCTTATGCATCCAATAAGTGATTTTGTTTCATTGGTTGAACATTTAGGCCATTTTCGTCATCATTCGACTTATTCTAATCCAACTAGGGTTTTTAACCAATCTTGTGCATCCAATAAGTGATTTTGTGACATTGGTTGAACATTTAGGTCATTTTCGTCCTCCTTAGGCTTATTCTAAACCAATTAGTGTTTTTAAACAATCTTGTGCATCCAATAAGTGACGTTCGGCTATTGGTTGAACATTTAGGTCATTGTCGTCATCCTTCGGCTTATTCTAATCCAATTAGGGTTTTTAACCAATCTTGTGTATCTAATAAGTGCGTTTGTGTCATTGGTTGAATATTTAGGTCTTTTTCGTCCTTCTTAGGCTTATTCTAATCCAATTAGGCTTTTTAACCAATCTTGTGCATCCAATAAGTGATTTTTTGTCGTTGGCTGAACATTTAGGTCATTTTCGTCCTCCATAGGCATATTCTAATCAAATTAGGGTTTTTAACCAATCTTGTGCATCCAATAACCGATTTTGTGTCATTGGTTGAACATTTAGGTCATTTCGTCCTATATAGGCTTATTCTAATCCACTTAGGGTTTTTAACCAATCTTGTGGATCCAATAAGTGATTTTGTGTCATTGGATTAAGATTTAGGTCATTTTGGTCCTCCCTAGGCTTATTCTAATCCAATTAGGGTTTTTAACCAATCTTGTACATCCAATAAGTGATTTTGTGTCATTGGTTTAACATTTAGCTCATTATTTCGTCCATCCTAGGCTTATTCTAATGCAATTAAGGTTTTTCACCAATCTTGTGCATCAAATAATTGATTTTGTGTCATTGGATTAACATTTAGGTCATTTTGGTCCTCCCTATGCTTATTCTAATCCAATTAGGGTTTTTAACCAATCTTGTACATCCAATAAGTGACTTTGTGTCATTGGTTGAACATTTAGGTCATTTTCGTCATCCTTCGGCTTATTCTAATCCAATTAGGGTTTTCAACGAATCTTGTGCATCCAATAAGACATTTTGTGTAATCGGATTAACATTTAGTTCATTTTTGTCATCCTTCGGCTTATTCTAATCCAATTAGGGTTTTTCACAAATCTTGTGCATCCAATAAGTGCGTTTGTACCATTGGTTGAACTTTTTGGTCATTTTCGTCATCCTTCGCATTATTCTAATCCAATTAGGGTTTTTATCCAATCTTATGCATCCAATAAGTGCGTTTGTGTCATTGGTCAACATTTCGGTCATTGTCGTACTTCCTAGGCTTATTCTAATCCAATTAGGGTTTTTGACAAATCTCTTGCATCCAATAAGTGATTTTGTGTCATTGGTGGAACATTTTGGTCATTTTTGTCATCCTTCGGCTTATTCTAATCCAATTAGGGTTTTTAACGAATCTTGTGCATCCAATAAGTGATTTTGTGTCATTGGATTAACATTTATGTCATTTTCATCCTCCCTAGGCTTATTCTAATCCAATAAGTGTTTTTAACCAATCTTATGCATCCAATAAGTGATTTTGTTTCATTGGTTGAACATTTAGGCCATTTTCGTCATCATTCGACTTATTCTAATCCAACTAGGGTTTTTAACCAATCTTGTGCATCCAATAAGTGATTTTGTGACATTGGTTGAACATTTAGGTCATTTTCGTCCTCCTTAGGCTTATTCTAAACCAATTAGTGTTTTTAAACAATCTTGTGCATCCAATAAGTGACGTTCGGCTATTGGTTGAACATTTAGGTCATTGTCGTCATCCTTCGGCTTATTCTAATCCAATTAGGGTTTTTAACCAATCTTGTGTATCTAATAAGTGCGTTTGTGTCATTGGTTGAATATTTAGGTCTTTTTCGTCCTCCTTAGGCTTATTCTAATCCAATTAGGCTTTTTAACCAATCTTGTGCATCCAATAAGTGAATTTTTGTCGTTGGCTGAACATTTAGGTCATTTTCGTCCTCCATAGGCATATTCTAATCAAATTAGGGTTTTTAACCAATCTTGTGCATCCAATAACGGATTTTGTGTCATTGGTTGAACATTTAGGTCATTTCGTCCTATATAGGCTTATTCTAATCCACTTAGGGTTTTTAACCAATCTTGTGGATCCAATAAGTGATTTTGTGTCATTGGATTAAGATTTAGGTCATTTTGGTCCTCCCTAGGCTTATTCTAATCCAATTAGGGTTTTTAACCAATCTTGTACATCCAATAAGTGATTTTGTGTCATTGGTTTAACATTTAGCTCATTATTTCGTCCATCCTAGGCTTATTCTAATGCAATTAAGGTTTTTCACCAATCTTGTGCATCAAATAATTGATTTTGTGTCATTGGATTAACATTTAGGTCATTTTGGTCCTCCCTATGCTTATTCTAATCCAATTAGGGTTTTTAACCAATCTTGTACATCCAATAAGTGACTTTGTGTCATTGGTTGAACATTTAGGTCATTTTCGTCATCCTTCGGCTTATTCTAATCCAATTAGGGTTTTCAACGAATCTTGTGCATCCAATAAGACATTTTGTGTAATCGGATTAACATTTAGTTCATTTTTGTCATCCTTCGGCTTATTCTAATCCAATTAGGGTTTTTCACAAATCTTGTGCATCCAATAAGTGCGTTTGTACCATTGGTTGAACTTTTTGGTCATTTTCGTCATCCTTCGCATTATTCTAATCCAATTAGGGTTTTTATCCAATCTTATGCATCCAATAAGTGCGTTTGTGTCATTGGTCAACATTTCGGTCATTGTCGTACTTCCAAGGCTTATTCTAATCCAATTAGGGTTTTTGACAAATCTCGTGCATCCAATAAGTGATTTTGTGTCATTGGTTGAACATTTTGGTCATTTTTGTCATCCTTCGGCTTATTCTAATCCAATTAGGGTTTTTAACGAATCTTGTGCATCCAATAAGTGATTTTGTGTCATTGGATTAACATTTATGTCATTTTCATCCTCCCTAGGCTTATTCTAATCCAATAAGTGTTTTTAACCAATCTTATGCATCCAATAAGTGATTTTGTTTCATTGGTTGAACATTTAGGCCATTTTCGTCATCATTCGACTTATTCTAATCAAACTAGGGTTTTTAACCAATCTTGTGCATCCAATAAGTGATTTTGTGACATTGGTTGAACATTTAGGTCATTTTCGTCCTCCTTAGGCTTATTCTAAACCAATTAGTGTTTTTAAACAATCTTGTGCATCCAATAAGTGACGTTCGGCTAATGGTTGAACATTTAGGTCATTGTCGTCATCCTTCGGCATATTCTAATCCAATTAGGGTTTTTAACCAATCTTGTGTATCTAATAAGTGCGTTTGTGTCATTGGTTGAATATTTAGGTCTTTTTCGTCCTCCTTAGGCTTATTCTAATCCAATTAGGCTTTTTAACCAATCTTGTGCATCCAATAAGTGATTTTTTGTCGTTGGCTGAACATTTAGGTCATTTTCGTCCTCCATAGGCATATTCTAATCAAATTAGGGTTTTTAACCAATCTTGTGCATCCAATAACCGATTTTGTGTCATTGGTTGAACATTTAGGTCATTTCGTCCTATATAGGCTTATTCTAATCCACTTAGGGTTTTTAACCAATCTTGTGGATCCAATAAGTGATTTTGTGTCATTGGATTAAGATTTAGGTCATTTTGGTCCTCCCTAGGCTTATTCTAATCCAATTTGGGTTTTTAACCAATCTTGTACATCCAATAAGTGATTTTGTGTCATTGGTTTAACATTTAGCTCATTATTTCGTCCATCCTAGGCTTATTCTAATGCAATTAAGGTTTTTCACCAATCTTGTGCATCAAATAATTGATTTTGTGTCATTGGATTAACATTTAGGTCATTTTGGTCCTCCCTATGCTTATTCTAATCCAATTAGGGTTTTTAACCAATCTTGTACATCCAATAAGTGACTTTGTGTCATTGGTTGAACATTTAGGTCATTTTCGTCATCCTTCGGCTTATTCTAATCCAATTAGGGTTTTCAACGAATCTTGTGCATCCAATAAGACATTTTGTGTAATCGGATTAACATTTAGTTCATTTTTGTCATCCTTCGGCTTATTCTAATCCAATTAGGGTTTTTCACAAATCTTGTGCATCCAATAAGTGCGTTTGTACCATTGGTTGAACTTTTTGGTCATTTTCGTCATCCTTCGCATTATTCTAATCCAATTAGGGTTTTTATCCAATCTTATGCATCCAATAAGTGCGTTTGTGTCATTGGTCAACATTTCAGTCGTTGTCGTGCTTCCTAGGCTTATTCTAATCCAATTAGGGTTTTTGACAAATCTCTTGCATCCAATAAGTGATTTTGTGTCATTGGTTGAACATTTTGGTCATTTTTGTCATCCTTCGGCTTATTCTAATCCAATTAGGGTTTTTAACGAATCTTGTGCATCCAATAAGTGATTGTGTCATTGGATTAACATTTATGTCATTTTCATCCTCCCTAGGCTTCTTCTAATCCAATAAGTGTTTTTAACCAATCTTATGCATCCAATAAGTGATTTTGTTTCATTGGTTGAACATTTAGGCCATTTTCGTCATCATTCGACTTATTCTAATCCAACTAGGGTTTTTAACCAATCTTGTGCATCCAATAAGTGATTTTGTGACATTGGTTGAACATTTAGGTCATTTTCGTCCTCCTTAGGCTTATTCTAAACCAATTAGTGTTTTTAAACAATCTTGTGCATCCAATAAGTGACGTTCGGCTATTGGTTGAACATTTAGGTCATTGTCGTCATCCTTCGGCTTATTCTAATCCAATTAGGGTTTTTAACCAATCTTGTGTATCTAATAAGTGCGTTTGTGTCATTGGTTGAATATTTAGGTCTTTTTCGTCCTCCTTAGGCTTATTCTAATCCAATTAGGCTTTTTAACCAATCTTGTGCATCCAATAAGTGAATTTTTGTCGTTTGCTGAACATTTAGGTCATTTTCGTCCTCCATAGGCATATTCTAATCAAATTAGGGTTTTTAACCAATCTTGTGCATCCAATAACGGATTTTGTGTCATTGGTTGAACATTTAGGTCATTTCGTCCTATATAGGCTTATTCTAATCCACTTAGGGTTTTTAACCAATCTTGTGGATCCAATAAGTGATTTTGTGTCATTGGATTAAGATTTAGGTCATTTTGGTCCTCCCTAGGCTTATTCTAATCCAATTAGGGTTTTTAACCAATCTTGTACATCCAATAAGTGATTTTGTGTCATTGGTTTAACATTTAGCTCATTATTTCGTCCATCCTAGGCTTATTCTAATGCAATTAAGGTTTTTCACCAATCTTGTGCATCAAATAATTGATTTTGTGTCATTGGATTAACATTTAGGTCATTTTGGTCCTCCCTATGCTTATTCTAATCCAATTAGGGTTTTTAACCAATCTTGTACATCCAATAAGTGACATTGTGTCATTGGTTGAACATTTAGGTCATTTTCGTCATCCTTCGGCTTATTCTAATCCAATTAGGGTTTTCAACGAATCTTGTGCATCCAATAAGACATTTTGTGTAATCGGATTAACATTTAGTTCATTTTTGTCATCCTTCGGCTTATTCTAATCCAATTAGGGTTTTTCACAAATCTTGTGCATCCAATAAGTGCGTTTGTACCATTGGTTGAACTTTTTGGTCATTTTCGTCATCCTTCGCATTATTCTAATCCAATTAGGGTTTTTATCCAATCTTATGCATCCAATAAGTGCGTTTGTGTCATTGGTCAACATTTCGGTCATTGTCGTACTTCCTAGGCTTATTCTAATCCAATTAGGGTTTTTGACAAATCTCTTGCATCCAATAAGTGATTTTGTGTCATTGGTGGAACATTTTGGTCATTTTTGTCATCCTTCGGCTTATTCTAATCCAATTAGGGTTTTTAACGAATCTTGTGCATCCAATAAGTGATTTTGTGTCATTGGATTAACATTTATGTCATTTTCATCCTCCCTAGGCTTATTCTAATCCAATAAGTGTTTTTAACCAATCTTATGCATCCAATAAGTGATTTTGTTTCATTGGTTGAACATTTAGGCCATTTTCGTCATCATTCGACTTATTCTAATCCAACTAGGGTTTTTAACCAATCTTGTGCATCCAATAAGTGATTTTGTGACATTGGTTGAACATTTAGGTCATTTTCGTCCTCCTTAGGCTTATTCTAAACCAATTAGTGTTTTTAAACAATCTTGTGCATCCAATAAGTGACGTTCGGCTAATGGTTGAACATTTAGGTCATTGTCGTCATCCTTCGGCATATTCTAATCCAATTAGGGTTTTTAACCAATCTTGTGTATCTAATAAGTGCGTTTGTGTCATTGGTTGAATATTTAGGTCTTTTTCGTCCTCCTTAGGCTTATTCTAATCCAATTAGGCTTTTTAACCAATCTTGTGCATCCAATAAGTGATTTTTTGTCGTTGGCTGAACATTTAGGTCATTTTCGTCCTCCATAGGCATATTCTAATCAAATTAGGGTTTTTAACCAATCTTGTGCATCCAATAACCGATTTTGTGTCATTGGTTGAACATTTAGGTCATTTCGTCCTATATAGGCTTATTCTAATCCACTTAGGGTTTTTAACCAATCTTGTGGATCCAATAAGTGATTTTGTGTCATTGGATTAAGATTTAGGTCATTTTGGTCCTCCCTAGGCTTATTCTAATCCAATTAGGGTTTTTAACCAATCTTGTACATCCAATAAGTGATTTTGTGTCATTGGTTTAACATTTAGCTCATTATTTCGTCCATCCTAGGCTTATTCTAATGCAATTAAGGTTTTTCACCAATCTTGTGCATCAAATAATTGATTTTGTGTCATTGGATTAACATTTAGGTCATTTTGGTCCTCCCTATGCTTATTCTAATCCAATTAGGGTTTTTAACCAATCTTGTACATCCAATAAGTGACTTTGTGTCATTGGTTGAACATTTAGGTCATTTTCGTCATCCTTCGGCTTATTCTAATCCAATTAGGGTTTTCAACGAATCTTGTGCATCCAATAAGACATTTTGTGTAATCGGATTAGCATTTAGTTCATTTTTGTCATCCTTCGGCTTATTCTAATCCAATTAGGGTTTTTCACAAATCTTGTGCATCCAATAAGTGCGTTTGTACCATTGGTTGAACTTTTTGGTCATTTTCGTCATCCTTCGCATTATTCTAATCCAATTAGGGTTTTTATCCAATCTTATGCATCCAATAAGTGCGTTTGTGTCATTGGTCAACATTTCGGTCATTGTCGTGCTTCCTAGGCTTATTCTAATCCAATTAGGGTTTTTGACAAATCTCTTGCATCCAATAAGTGATTTTGTGTCATTGGTTGAACATTTTGGTCATTTTTGTCATCCTTCGGCTTATTCTAATCCAATTAGGGTTTTTAATGAATCTTGTGCATCCAATAAGTGATTTTGTGTCATTGGATTAACATTTATGTCATTTTCATCCTCCCTAGGCTTATTCTAATCCAATAAGTGTTTTTAACCAATCTTATGCATCCAATAAGTGATTTTGTTTCATTGGTTGAACATTTAGGCCATTTTCGTCATCATTCGACTTATTCTAATCCAACTAGGGTTTTTAACCAATCTTGTGCATCCAATAAGTGATTTTGTGACATTGGTTGAACATTTAGGTCATTTTCGTCCTCCTTAGGCTTATTCTAAACCAATTAGTGTTTTTAAACAATCTTGTGCATCCAATAAGTGACGTTCGGCTATTGGTTGAACATTTAGGTCATTGTCGTCATCCTTCGGCTTATTCTAATCCAATTAGGGTTTTTAACCAATCTTGTGTATCTAATAAGTGCGTTTGTGTCATTGGTTGAATATTTATGTCTTTTTCGTCCTCCTTAGGCTTATTCTAATCCAATTAGGCTTTTTAACCAATCTTGTGCATCCAATAAGTGATTTTTTGTCGTTGGCTGAACATTTAGGTCATTTTCTTCCTCCATAGGCATATTCTAATCAAATTAGGGTTTTTAACCAATCTTGTGCATCCAATTACCGATTTTGTGTCATTGGTTGAACATTTAGGTCATTTCGTCCTATATAGGCTTATTCTAATCCACTTAGGGTTTTTAACCAATCTTGTGGATCCAATAAGTGATTTTGTGTCATTGGATTAAGATTTAGGTCATTTTGGTCCTCCCTAGGCTTATTCTAATCCAATTAGGGTTTTTAACCAATCTTGTACATCCAATAAGTGATTTTGTGTCATTGGTTTAACATTTAGCTCATTATTTCGTCCATCCTAGGCTTATTCTAATGCAATTAAGGTTTTTCACCAATCTTGTGCATCAAATAATTGATTTTGTGTCATTGGATTAACATTTAGGTCATTTTGGTCCTCCCTATGCTTATTCTAATCCAATTAGGGTTTTTAACCAATCTTGTACATCCAATAAGTGACTTTGTGTCATTGGTTGAACATTTAGGTCATTTTCGTCATCCTTCGGCTTATTCTAATCCAATTAGGGTTTTCAACGAATCTTGTGCATCCAATAAGACATTTTGTGTAATCGGATTAACATTTAGTTCATTTTTGTCATCCTTCGGCTTATTCTAATCCAATTAGGGTTTTTCACAAATCTTGTGCATCCAATAAGTGCGTTTGTACCATTGGTTGAACTTTTTGGTCATTTTCGTCATCCTTCGCATTATTCTAATCCAATTAGGGTTTTTATCCAATCTTATGCATCCAATAAGTGCGTTTGTGTCATTGGTCAACATTTCGGTCATTGTCGTACTTCCTAGGCTTATTCTAATCCAATTAGGGTTTTTGACAAATCTCTTGCATCCAATAAGTGATTTTGTGTCATTGGTGGAACATTTTGGTCATTTTTGTCATCCTTCGGCTTATTCTAATCCAATTAGGGTTTTTAACGAATCTTGTGCATCCAATAAGTGATTTTGTGTCATTGGATTAACATTTATGTCATTTTCATCCTCCCTAGGCTTATTCTAATCCAATAAGTGTTTTTAACCAATCTTATGCATCCAATAAGTGATTTTGTTTCATTGGTTGAACATTTAGGCCATTTTCGTCATCATTCGACTTATTCTAATCCAACTAGGGTTTTTAACCAATCTTGTGCATCCAATAAGTGATTTTGTGACATTGGTTGAACATTTAGGTCATTTTCGTCCTCCTTAGGCTTATTCTAAACCAATTAGTGTTTTTAAACAATCTTGTGCATCCAATAAGTGACGTTCGGCTATTGGTTGAACATTTAGGTCATTGTCGTCATCCTTCGGCTTATTCTAATCCAATTAGGGTTTTTAACCAATCTTGTGTATCTAATAAGTGCGTTTGTGTCATTGGTTGAATATTTAGGTCTTTTTCGTCCTCCTTAGGCTTATTCTAATCCAATTAGGCTTTTTAACCAATCTTGTGCATCCAATAAGTGAATTTTTGTCGTTGGCTGAACATTTAGGTCATTTTCGTCCTCCATAGGCATATTCTAATCAAATTAGGGTTTTTAACCAATCTTGTGCATCCAATAACGGATTTTGTGTCATTGGTTGAACATTTAGGTCATTTCGTCCTATATAGGCTTATTCTAATCCACTTAGGGTTTTTAACCAATCTTGTGGATCCAATAAGTGATTTTGTGTCATTGGATTAAGATTTAGGTCATTTTGGTCCTCCCTAGGCTTATTCTAATCCAATTAGGGTTTTTAACCAATCTTGTACATCCAATAAGTGATTTTGTGTCATTGGTTTAACATTTAGCTCATTATTTCGTCCATCCTAGGCTTATTCTAATGCAATTAAGGTTTTTCACCAATCTTGTGCATCAAATAATTGATTTTGTGTCATTGGATTAACATTTAGGTCATTTTGGTCCTCCCTATGCTTATTCTAATCCAATTAGGGTTTTTAACCAATCTTGTACATCCAATAAGTGACTTTGTGTCATTGGTTGAACATTTAGGTCATTTTCGTCATCCTTCGGCTTATTCTAATCCAATTAGGGTTTTCAACGAATCTTGTGCATCCAATAAGACATTTTGTGTAATCGGATTAACATTTAGTTCATTTTTGTGATCCTTCGGCTTATTCTAATCCAATTAGGGTTTTTCACAAATCTTGTGCATCCAATAAGTGCGTTTGTACCATTGGTTGTACTTTTTGGTCATTTTCGTCATCCTTCGCATTATTCTAATCCAATTAGGGTTTTTATCCAATCTTATGCATCCAATAAGTGCGTTTGTGTCATTGGTCAACATTTCGGTCATTGTCGTGCTTCCTAGGCTTATTCTAATCCAATTAGGGTTTTTGACAAATCTCTTGCATCCAATAAGTGATTTTGTGTCATTGGTTGAACATTTTGGTCATTTTTGTCATCCTTCGGCTTATTCTAATCCAATTAGGGTTTTTAACGAATCTTGTGCATCCAATAAGAGATTTTGTGTCATTGGATTAACATTTATGTCATTTTCATCCTCCCTAGGCTTATTCTAATCCAATAAGTGTTTTTAACCAATCTTATGCATCCAATAAGTGATTTTGTTTCATTGGTTGAACATTTAGGCCATTTTCGTCATCATTCGACTTATTCTAATCCAACTAGGGTTTTTAACCAATCTTGTGCATCCAATAAGTGATTTTGTGACATTGGTTGAACATTTAGGTCATTTTCGTCCTCCTTAGGCTTATTCTAAACCAATTAGTGTTTTTAAACAATCTTGTGCATCCAATAAGTGACGTTCGGCTATTGGTTGAACATTTAGGTCATTGTCGTCATCCTTCTGCTTATTCTAATCCAATTAGGGTTTTTAACCAATCTTGTGTATCTAATAAGTGCGTTTGTGTCATTGGTTGAATATTTATGTCTTTTTCGTCCTCCTTAGGCTTATTCTAATCCAATTAGGCTTTTTAACCAATCTTGTGCATCCAATAAGTGATTTTTTGTCGTTGGCTGAACATTTAGGTCATTTTCTTCCTCCATAGGCATATTCTAATCAAATTAGGGTTTTTAACCAATCTTGTGCATCCAATTACCGATTTTGTGTCATTGGTTGAACATTTAGGTCATTTCGTCCTATATAGGCTTATTCTAATCCACTTAGGGTTTTTAACCAATCTTGTGGATCCAATAAGTGATTTTGTGTCATTGGATTAAGATTTAGGTCATTTTGGTCCTCCCTAGGCTTATTCTAATCCAATTAGGGTTTTTAACCAATCTTGTACATCCAATAAGTGATTTTGTGTCATTGGTTTAACATTTAGCTCATTATTTCGTCCATCCTAGGCTTATTCTAATGCAATTAAGGTTTTTCACCAATCTTGTGCATCAAATAATTGATTTTGTGTCATTGGATTAACATTTAGGTCATTTTGGTCCTCCCTATGCTTATTCTAATCCAATTAGGGTTTTTAACCAATCTTGTACATCCAATAAGTGACTTTGTGTCATTGGTTGAACATTTAGGTAATTTTCGTCATCCTTCGGCTTATTTTAATCCAATTAGGGTTTTCAACGAATCTTGTGCATCCAATAAGACATTTTGTGTAATCGGATTAACATTTAGTTCATTTTTGTCATCCTTCGGCTTATTCTAATCGAATTAGGGTTTTTCACAAATCTTGTGCATCCAATAAGTGCGTTTGTACCATTGGTTGAACTTTTTGGTCATTTTCGTCATCCTTCGCATTATTCTAATCCAATTAGGGTTTTTATCCAATCTTATGCATCCAATAAGTGCGTTTGTGTCATTGGTCAACATTTCGGTCATTGTCGTGCTTCCTAGGCTTATTCTAATCCAATTAGGGTTTTTGACAAATCTCTTGCATCCAATAAGTGATTTTGTGTCATTGGTTGAACATTTTGGTCATTTTTGTCATCCTTCGGCTTATTCTAATCCAATTAGGGTTTTTAATGAATCTTGTGCATCCAATAAGTGATTTTGTGTCATTGGATTAACATTTATGTCATTTTCATCCTCCCTAGGCTTATTCTAATCCAATAAGTGTTTTTAACCAATCTTATGCATCCAATAAGTGATTTTGTTTCATTGGTTGAACATTTAGGCCATTTTCGTCATCATTCGACTTATTCTAATCCAACTAGGGTTTTTAACCAATCTTGTGCATCCAATAAGTGATTTTGTGTCAATGGTTGAACATTTAGGTCATTTTCGTCCTC
>JBBPBP010000001.1:52075340-52089644 GCA_037974735.1 Cicer chorassanicum | reverse complement strand
TCGTCCATCCTAGGCTTATTCTAATGCAATTAAGGTTTTTCACCAATCTTGTGCATCAAATAATTGATTTTGTGTCATTGGATTAACATTTAGGTCATTTTGGTCCTCCCTATGCTTATTCTAATCCAATTAGGGTTTTTAACCAATCTTGTACATCCAATAAGTGACTTTGTGTCATTGGTTGAACATTTAGGTCATTTCGTCCTATATAGGCTTATTCTAATCCACTTAGGGTTTTTAACCAATCTTGTGGATCCAATAAGTGATTTTGTGTCATTGGATTAAGATTTAGGTCATTTTGGTCCTCCCTAGGCTTATTCTAATCCAATTAGGGTTTTTAACCAATCTTGTACATCCAATAAGTGATTTTGTGTCATTGGTTTAACATTTAGCTCATTATTTCGTCCATCCTAGGCTTATTCTAATGCAATTAAGGTTTTTCACCAATCTTGTGCATCAAATAATTGATTTTGTGTCATTGGATTAACATTTAGGTCATTTTGGTCCTCCCTATGCTTATTCTAATCCAATTAGGGTTTTTAACCAATCTTGTACATCCAATAAGTGACTTTGTGTCATTGGTTGAACATTTAGGTCATTTTCGTCATCCTTCGGCTTATTTTAATCCAATTAGGGTTTTCAACGAATCTTGTGCATCCAATAAGACATTTTGTGTAATCGGATTAACATTTAGTTCATTTTTGTCATCCTTCGGCTTATTCTAATCGAATTAGGGTTTTTCACAAATCTTGTGCATCCAATAAGTGCGTTTGTACCATTGGTTGAACTTTTTGGTCATTTTCGTCATCCTTCGCATTATTCTAATCCAATTAGGGTTTTTATCCAATCTTATGCATCCAATAAGTGCGTTTGTGTCATTGGTCAACATTTCGGTCATTGTCGTACTTCCTAGGCTTATTCTAATCCAATTAGGGTTTTTGACAAATCTCTTGCATCCAATAAGTGATTTTGTGTCATTGGTTGAACATTTTGGTCATTTTTGTCATCCTTCGGCTTATTCTAATCCAATTAGGGTTTTTAACGAATCTTGTGCATCCAATAAGTGATTTTGTGTCATTGGATTAACATTTATGTCATTTTCATCCTCCCTAGGCTTATTCTAATCCAATAAGTGTTTTTAACCAATCTTATGCATCCAATAAGTGATTTTGTTTCATTAATTGAACATTTAGGCCATTTTCGTCATCATTCGACTTATTCTAATCCAACTAGGGTTTTTAACCAATCTTGTGCATCCAATAAGTGATTTTGTGACATTGGTTGAACATTTAGGTCATTTTCGTCCTCCTTAGGCTTATTCTAAACCAATTAGTGTTTTTAAACAATCTTGTGCATCCAATAAGTGACGTTCGGCTATTGGTTGAACATTTAGGTCATTGTCGTCATCCTTCGGCTTATTCTAATCCAATTAGGGTTTTTAACCAATCTTGTGTATCTAATAAGTGCGTTTGTGTCATTGGTTGAATATTTAGGTCTTTTTCGTCCTCCTTAGGCTTATTCTAATCCAATTAGGCTTTTTAACCAATCTTGTGCATCCAATAAGTGATTTTTTGTCGTTGGCTGAACATTTAGGTCATTTTCGTCCTCCATAGGCATATTCTAATCAAATTAGGGTTTTTAACCAATCTTGTGCATCCAATAACGGATTTTGTGTCATTGGTTGAACATTTAGGCCATTTTCGTCATCATTCGACTTATTCTAATCCAACTAGGGTTTTTAACCAATCTTGTGCATCCAATAAGTGATTTTGTGTCAATGGTTTAACATTTAGGTCATTTTCGTCCTCCTTAGGCTTATTCTAAACCAATTAGTGTTTTTAAACAATCTTGTGCATCCAATAAGTGATTTTGTGTCATTGGTTGAACATTTAGGTCACTTTCGTCCTCTCTAGGCTTATTTTAAACCAATTAGGGTTTTTAAACAATCTTGTGCATCCAATAAGTGATTTTCTACTATTGGTTGAACATTTAGGCCATTTTCGTCATCCTTCGGCTTATTCTAATCCAATTAGGGTTTTTAACCAATCTTGTGCATCCAATAAGTTATTTTGTGTCATTGGTAGAACATTTCGGTCATTTTCGTCCTCACTAGTCTTACTCTAATCCACTTAAGGTTTTTAACCAATCTTGTGCATCCAATAAGTGATTTTGTGTCATTGGTTGAACATTTAGGTCACTTTCGTCCTTCCTAGGCTTATTCTAAACCAATTAGGGTTTTTAAACAATCTTGTGCATCCAATAAGTGATTGTCTACTATTGGTTGAACATTTAGGCCATTTTCGTCATCATTCGGCTTATTCTATTCCAATTAGGGTTTTTAACCAATCTAATGCATCCAATAAGTGATTTTGTGTCAATGGTTGAACTTTTAGGTCATTTTCGTCCTCACTAGGCTTATTATAATCCACTTAGGGTTTTTAATCAATCTTGTGCATCCAATAAGTGATATTTAGTCATTGGTTGATCATTTAGGTCATTTTCTTCCTCCTTAGGCTTATTCTAAACCAATTAGGGTTTTTAAACAATCTTGTACATACAATAAGTGATGTTCTGCTATTGGTTGAACATTTAGGTCATTTTCGTCATCCTTCGGCTTATTCTAATCCAATTACGGTTTTTAAGCAATCTTGTGCATCTAATAAGTGCGCTTGTGCCATTGGTCGAACATTTAGGTCATTTTCGTCCTCCCTATGCTTAACCTAAACCAATTAGGGT
Organism: Cicer chorassanicum; assembly: GCA_037974735.1. Classification (NCBI taxonomy): domain Eukaryota; kingdom Viridiplantae; phylum Streptophyta; class Magnoliopsida; order Fabales; family Fabaceae; genus Cicer; species Cicer chorassanicum. The sequence continues at coordinate 52,086,908 of JBBPBP010000001.1, read as the reverse complement.
TTTTAACCAATCTTGTGCATCCAATAAGTAATTTAATGTCATTGGTTGAACATTTAGGTCATTTTTGTCATCCTTCGGCTTATTCTAATCCAATTAGGGTTTTTAACGAATCTTGTGCATCCAATAAGTGATTTTGTGTCATTGGATTAACATTTAGGTTATTTTCGTCCTCCCTAGGTTTCTTCTAATCCAATAAGTGTTTTTAACCAATCTTATGCATCCAATAAGTGATTTTGTGTCATTGGTTGAACATTTAGGCCATTTTCGTCATCATTCGCCTTATTCAATCCAATTAGGGTTTTTAACCAATCTTGTTCATCCAATAACAGATTTTGTGTCATTGGTTGAACATTTAGGTCATTTCGTCCTATATAGGCTTATTCTAATCCACTTAGGGTTTTTAACCAATCTTGTGGATCCAATAAGTGATTTTGTGTCATTGGATTAAGATTTAGGTCATTTTGGTCCTCCCTAGGCTTATTCTAATCCAATTAGGGTTTTTAACCAATCTTGTACATCCAATAAGTGATTTTGTGTCATTGGTTTAACATTTAGCTCATTCTTTCGTCCATCCTAGGCTTATTCTAATGCAATTAAGGTTTTTCACCAATCTTGTGCATCAAATAATTGATTTTGTGTCATTGGATTAACATTTAGGTCATTTTGGTCCTCCCTATGCTTATTCTAATCCAATTAGGGTTTTTAACCAATCTTGTACATCCAATAAGTGACTTTGTGTCATTGGTTGAACATTTAGGTCATTTACGTCATCCTTCGGCTTATTCTAATCCAATTAGGGTTTTCAACGAATCTTGTGCATCCAATAAGACATTTTGTGTAATCGGATTAACATTTAGTTCATTTTTGTCATCCTTCGGCTTATTCTAATCCAATTAGGGTTTTTCACAAATCTTGTGCATCCAATAAGTGCGTTTGTACCATTGGTTGAACTTTTTGGTCATTTTCGTCATCCTTCGCATTATTCTAATCCAATTAGGGTTTTTATCCAATCTTATGCATCCAATAAGTGCGTTTGTGTCATTGGTCAACATTTCGGTCATTGTCGTGCTTCCTAGGCTTATTCTAATCCAATTAGGGTTTTTGACAAATCTCTTGCATCCAATAAGTGATTTTGTGTCATTGGTTGAACATTTTGGTCATTGTTGTCATCCTTCGGCTTATTCTAATCCAATTAGGGTTTTTAACGAATCTTGTGCATCCAATAAGTGATTTTGTGTCATTGGATTAACATTTATGTCATTTTCATCCTCCCTAGGCTTATTCTAATCCAATAAGTGTTTTTAACCAATCTTATGCATCCAATAAGTGATTTTGTTTCATTGGTTGAACATTTAGGCCATTTTCGTCATCATTCGACTTATTCTAATCCAACTAGGGTTTTTAACCAATCTTGTGCATTCAATAAGTGATTTTGTGACATTGGTTGAACATTTAGGTCATTTTCGTCCTCCTTAGGCTTATTCTAAACCAATTAGTGTTTTTAAACAATCTTGTGCATCCAATAAGTGACGTTCGGCTATTGGTTGAACATTTAGGTCATTGTCGTCATCCTTCGGCTTATTCTAATCCAATTAGGGTTTTTAACCAATCTTGTGTATCTAATAAGTGCGTTTGTGTCATTGGTTGAATATTTAGGTCTTTTTCGTCCTCCTTAGGCTTATTCTAATCCAATTAGGCTTTTTAACCAATCTTGTGCATCGAATAAGTGATTTTTTGTCGTTGGCTGAACATTTAGGTCATTTTCGTCCTCCATAGGCATATTCTAATCAAATTAGGGTTTTTAACCAATCTTGTGCATCCAATAACCGATTTTGTGTCATTGGTTGAACATTTAGGTCATTTCGTCCTATATAGGCTTATTCTAATCCACTTAGGGTTTTTAACCAATCTTGTGGATCCAATAAGTGATTTTGTGTCATTGGATTAAGATTTAGGTCATTTTGGTCCTCCCTAGGCTTATTCTAATCCAATTAGGGTTTTTAACCAATCTTGTACATCCAATAAGTGATTTTGTGTCATTGGTTTAACATTTAGCTCATTATATCGTCCATCCTAGGCTTATTCTAATGCAATTAAGGTTTTTCACCAATCTTGTGCATCAAATAATTGATTTTGTGTCATTGGATTAACATTTAGGTCATTTTGGTCCTCCCTATGCTTATTCTAATCCAATTAGGGTTTTTAACCAATCTTGTACATCCAATAAGTGACTTTGTGTCATTGGTTGAACATTTAGGTCATTTTCGTCATCCTTCGGCTTATTTTAATCCAATTAGGGTTTTCAACGAATCTTGTGCATCCAATAAGACATTTTGTGTAATCGGATTAACATTTAGTTCATTTTTGTCATCCTTCGGCTTATTCTAATCGAATTAGGGTTTTTCACAAATCTTGTGCATCCAATAAGTGCGTTTGTACCATTGGTTGAACTTTTTGGTCATTTTCGTCATCCTTCGCATTATTCTAATCCAATTAGGGTTTTTATCCAATCTTATGCATCCAATAAGTGCGTTTGTGTCATTGGTCAACATTTCGGTCATTGTCGTGCTTCGTAGGCTTATTCTAATCCAATTAGGGTTTTTGACAAATCTCTTGCATCCAATGAGTGATTTTGTGTCATTGGTTGAACATTTTGGTCATTTTTGTCATCCTTCGGCTTATTCTAATCCAATTAGGGTTTTTAACGAATCTTGTGCATCCAATAAGTGATTTTGTGTCATTGGATTAACATTTATGTCATTTTCATCCTCCCTAGGCTTATTCTAATCCAATAAGTGTTTTTAACCAATCTTATGCATCCAATAAATGATTTTGTTTCATTGGTTGAACATTTAGGCCATTTTCGTCATCATTCGACTTATTCTAATCCAACTAGGGTTTTTAACCAATCTTGTGCATCCAATAAGTGATTTTGTGTCAATGGTTGAACATTTAGGTCATTTTCGTCCTCCTTAGGCTTATTCTAAACCAATTAGTGTTTTTAAACAATCTTGTGCATCCAATAAGTGATTTTGTGTCATTGGTTGAACATTTAGGTCACTTTCGTCCTCTCTAGGCTTATTCTAAACCAATTAGGGTTTTTAAACAATCTTGTGCATCCAATAAGTGATTTTCTACTATTGGTTGAACATTTAGGCCATTTTCGTCATCCTTCGGCTTATTCTAATCCAATTAGGGTTTTTAACCAATCTTGTGCATCCAATAAGTTATTTTGTGTCATTGGTAGAACATTTCGGTCATTTTCGTCCTCACTAGTCTTACTCTAATCCACTTAAGGTTTTTAACCAATCTTGTGCATCCAATAAGTGATTTTGTGTCATTGGTTGAACATTTAGGTCACTTTCGTCCTTCCTAGGCTTATTCGAAACCAATTAGGGTTTTTAAACAATCTTGTGCATCCAATAAGTGATTGTCTACTATTGGTTGAACATTTAGGCCATTTTCGTCATCATTCGGCTTATTCTATTCCAATTAGGGTTTTTAACCAATCTAATGCATCCAATAAGTGATTTTGTGTCAATGGTTGAACTTTTAGGTCATTTTCGTCCTCACTAGGCTTATTATAATCCACTTAGGGTTTTTAATCAATCTTGTGCATCCAATAAGTGATATTTAGTCATTGGTTGATCATTTAGGTCATTTTCTTCCTCCTTAGGCTTATTCTAAACCAATTAGGGTTTTTAAACAATCTTGTACATACAATAAGTGATGTTCTGCTATTGGTTGAACATTTAGGTCATTTTCGTCATCCTTCGGCTTATTCTAATCCAATTACGGTTTTTAAGCAATCTTGTGCATCTAATAAGTGCGCTTGTGCCATTGGTCGAACATTTAGGTCATTTTCGTCCTCCCTATGCTTAACCTAAACCAATTAGGGTTTTTAACCAATCTTGTGCATCCAATAAGTAATTTAATGTCATTGGTTGAACATTTAGGTCATTTTTGTCATCCTTCGGCTTATTCTAATCCAATTAGGGTTTTTAACGAATCTTGTGCATCCAATAAGTGATTTTGTGTCATTGGATTAACATTTAGGTTATTTTCGTCCTCCCTAGGTTTCTTCTAATCCAATAAGTGTTTTTAACCAATCTTATGCATCCAATAAGTGATTTTGTGTCATTGGTTGAACATTTAGGCCATTTTCGTCATCATTCGCCTTATTCAATCGAATTAGGGTTTTTAACCAATCTTGTGCATCCGATAAGTGATTTTGTGTCATTGGTTGAACATTTAGGTCATTTTCTTCCTCACTAGGCTTATTCTAAGCCACTTAGGGTTTTTAACCAATCTTGTGCATCCAATAAGTGATTTTGTGACATTGGTTGAACATTTAGGTCATTTTCGTCCTCCTTAGGCTTATTCTAAACCAATTAGTGTTTTTAAACAATCTTGTGCATCCAATAAGTGACGTTCGGCTATTGGTTGAACATTTAGGTCATTGTCGTCATCCTTCGGCTTATTCTAATCCAATTAGGGTTTTTAACCAATCTTGTGTATCTAATAAGTGCGTTTGTGTCATTGGTTGAATATTTAGGTCTTTTTCGTCCTCCTTAGGCTTATTCTAATCCAATTAGGCTTTTTAACCAATCTTGTGCATCCAATAAGTGATTTTTTGTCGTTGGCTGAACATTTAGGTCATTTTCGTCTTCCATAGGCATATTCTAATCAAATTAGGGTTTTTAACCAATCTTGTGCATCCAATAACCGATTTTGTGTCATTGGTTGAACATTTAGGTCATTTCGTCCTATATAGGCTTATTCTAATCCACTTAGGGTTTTTAACCAATCTTGTGGATCCAATAAGTGATTTTGTGTCATTGGATTAAGATTTAGGTCATTTTGGTCCTCCCTAGGCTTATTCTAATCCAATTAGGGTTTTTAACCAATCTTGTACATCCAATAAGTGATTTTGTGTCATTGGTTTAACATTTAGCTCATTATTTCGTCCATCCTAGGCTTATTCTAATGCAATTAAGGTTTTTCACCAATCTTGTGCATCAAATAATTGATTTTGTGTCATTGGATTAACATTTAGGTCATTTTGGTCCTCCCTATGCTTATTCTAATCCAATTAGGGTTTTTAACCAATCTTGTACATCCAATAAGTGACTTTGTGTCATTGGTTGAACATTTAGGTCATTTTCGTCATCCTTCGGCTTATTTTAATCCAATTAGGGTTTTCAACGAATCTTGTGCATCCAATAAGACATTTTGTGTAATCGGATTAACATTTAGTTCATTTTTGTCATCCTTCGGCTTATTCTAATCGAATTAGGGTTTTTCACAAATCTTGTGCATCCAATAAGTGCGTTTGTACCATTGGTTGAACTTTTTGGTCATTTTCGTCATCCTTCGCATTATTCTAATCCAATTAGGGTTTTTATCCAATCTTATGCATCCAATAAGTGCGTTTGTGTCATTGGTCAACATTTCGGTCATTGTCGTGCTTCGTAGGCTTATTCTAATCCAATTAGGGTTTTTGACAAATCTCTTGCATCCAATGAGTGATTTTGTGTCATTGGTTGAACATTTTGGTCATTTTTGTCATCCTTCGGCTTATTCTAATCCAATTAGGGTTTTTAACGAATCTGGTGCATCCAATAAGTGATTTTATGTCATTGGATTAACATTTATGTCATTTTCATCCTCCCTAGGCTTATTCTAATCCAATAAGTGTTTTTAACCAATCTTATGCATCCAATAAGTGATTTTGTTTCATTGGTTGAACATTTAGGCCATTTTCGTCATCATTCGACTTATTCTAATCCAACTAGGGTTTTTAACCAATCTTGTGCATCCAATAAGTGATTTTGTGTCAATGGTTGAACATTTAGGTCATTTTCGTCCTCCTTAGGCTTATTCTAAACCAATTAGTGTTTTTAAACAATCTTGTGCATCCAATAAGTGATTTTGTGTCATTGGTTGAACATTTAGGTCACTTTCGTCCTCTCTAGGCTTATTCTAAACCAATTAGGGTTTTTAAACAATCTTGTGCATCCAATAAGTGATTTTCTACTATTGGTTGAACATTTAGGCCATTTTCGTCATCCTTCGGCTTATTCTAATCCAATTAGGGTTTTTAACCAATCTTGTGCATCCAATAAGTTATTTTGTGTCATTGGTAGAACATTTCGGTCATTTTCGTCCTCACTAGTCTTACTCTAATCCACTTAAGGTTTTTAACCAATCTTGTGCATCCAATAAGTGATTTTGTGTCATTGGTTGAACATTTAGGTCACTTTCGTCCTTCCTAGGCTTATTCTAAACCAATTAGGGTTTTTAAACAATCTTGTGCATCCAATAAGTGATTGTCTACTATTGGTTGAACATTTAGGCCATTTTCGTCATCATTCGGCTTATTCTATTCCAATTAGGGTTTTTAACCAATCTAATGCATCCAATAAGTGATTTTGTGTCAATGGTTGAACTTTTAGGTCATTTTCGTCCTCACTAGGCTTATTATAATCCACTTAGGGTTTTTAATCAATCTTGTGCATCCAATAAGTGATATTTAGTCATTGGTTGATCATTTAGGTCATTTTCTTCCTCCTTAGGCTTATTCTAAACCAATTAGGGTTTTTAAACAATCTTGTACATACAATAAGTGAAGTTCTGCTATTGGTTGAACATTTAGGTCATTTTCGTCATCCTTCGGCTTATTCTAATCCAATTACGGTTTTTAAGCAATCTTGTGCATCTAATAAGTGCGCTTGTGCCATTGGTCGAACATTTAGGTCATTTTCGTCCTCCCTATGCTTAACCTAAACCAATTAGGGTTTTTAACCAATCTTGTGCATCCAATAAGTAATTTAATGTCATTGGTTGAACATTTAGGTCATTTTTGTCATCCTTCGGCTTATTCTAATCCAATTAGGGTTTTTAACGAATCTTGTGCATCCAATAAGTGATTTTGTGTCATTGGATTAACATTTAGGTTATTTTCGTCCTCCCTAGGTTTCTTCTAATCCAATAAGTGTTTTTAACCAATCTTATGCATCCAATAAGTGATTTTGTGTCATTGGTTGAACATTTAGGCCATTTTCGTCATCATTCGCCTTATTCAATCCAATTAGGGTTTTTAACCAATCTTGTGCATCCGATAAGTGATTTTGTGTCATTGGTTGAACATTTAGGTCATTTTCTTCCTCACTAGGCTTATTCTAAGCCACTTAGGGTTTTTAACCAATCTTGTGCATCCAATAAGTGATTTTGTGTCATTGGTTGAACATTTAGGTCATTTTCGTCCTCCTTAGGCTTATTCTAAACCAATTAGGGTTTTTAAACAATCTTGTACATCCAATAAGTGATTTTCTACTATTGGTTGAACATTTAGGCCATTTTCGTCATCATTCGGCTTATTCTATTCCAATTAGGGTTTTTAACCAATCTAATGCATCCAATAAGTGATTTTGTGTCATTGGTTGAACATTTAGGTCATTTTCGTCTTCACTAGTCTTATTCTAATCCACATAGGGTTTTTAACCAATCTTGTGCGTTTGTACCATTGGTTGAACATTTAGGTCATTTTCCTCATCCTTCGGCCTATTCTAATCCAATTACGGTTTTTAAGCAATCTTGTGCATCTAATAAGTGCGCTTGTGAAATTGTTCGAACATTTAGGTCATTTTCGTCCTCCTTAGGCTTAACCTAAACCAATTAGGGTTTTTAACCAATCTTGTGAATCCAATAAGTAATTTTGTGTCATTGGTTGAACATTTAGGTCATTTTTGTCATCCTTCGGCTTATTCTAATCCAATTAGGGTTTTTAACGAATCTTGTGCATCCAATAAGTGATTTTGTGTCATTGGATTAACATTTAGGTTATTTTCGTCCTCCCTAGGTTTCTTCTAATCCAATATTGTTTTTAACCAATCTTATGCATCCAATAAATGATTTTGTGTCATTGGTTGAATATTTAGGCCATTTTCGTCATCATTCGCCTTATTCAATGCAATTAGGGTTTTTAACCAATCTTGTGCATCCGATAAGTGATTTTGTGTCATTGGTTGAACATTTAGGTCATTTTCTTCCTCACTAGGCTTATTCTAATCCACTTAGGATTTTTAACCAATCTTGTGCATCCAATAAGTGATTTTGTGTCATTGGTTGAACATTTAGATCATTTTCGTCCTCCCTAGGCTTATTCTAAACCAATTAGGGTTTTTAAACAATCTTGTGCATCCAATAAGTGATTTTCTACTATTGGTTGAACATTTAGGCCATTTTCGTCATCATTCGGCTTATTCTATTCCAATTAGGGTTTTTAACCAATCTAATGCATCCAATAAGTGATTTTGTGTCATTGGTTGAACATTTAGGTCATTTTCGTCCTCACTAGTCTTATTCTAATCCACATAGGGTTTTTAACCAATCTTGTGCATTTGTACCATTGGTTGAACATTTTGGTCATTTTCGTCATCCTTCGGCTTATTCTAATCCAATTAGGGTTTTTATCCAATCTGGTGCATCCAATAAGTGCGTTTGTGTCATTGGTCGAACATTTAGGTCATTTTCGTCCTTCCTGGGCTTATTCTAATCCAATTAGGGTTTTTAAACAATCTTGTGCATCTGATAAGTGCGCTTGTGCCATTGGTTGAACATTTAGGTCATTTTCGTCATCCTTCGGCTTATTCTAATCCAATTAGGGTTTCTAACCAATCTTGTGCATCGAATAAGTGCGTTTGTATCATTGGTTGAACATTTTGGCCATTTTCGTCATCACTCGGCTTATTCTAATCCAATTAGGGTTTTTAACCAATCTTGTGCATCCAATAAGTGATATTGTGTCAATGGTTGAACATTTAGGTCATTTTCGTCCTCACTAGGCTTATTCTAATCCACTTAGGGTTTTTAACCAATCTTGTGCATCCAATAAGTGATTTTGTGTCTTGGTTGAACATTTAGGTCTTTTTCGTGCACCTTATGCTTATTCTAAACCAATTAGATTTTTTAAACAATCTTGTGCATTCAAAATGTGATGTTCTGCTATTGGTTGAACATTTAGGTCATTTTTGTCATCCTTCGGCTTATTCTAATCCAATTATGGTTTTTAACCAATCTTGTGCATCCAATAAGTGCGCTTGTGCCATTGGTCGAACATTTAGGTCTTTTTCGTCCTCCGTAGACTTATTCTAATCCAATTAAGGTTTTTATCGAATCTTGTGCATCCAATAAGTAATTTTGTGTCATTGGTTGAACATTAAGGTCATTTTCGTCATCCTTCGGCTTATTCTATTCCAATTAGGGTTTTCAACAAAATCTTGTGCATCCAATAAGACATTTTGTGTCATCGGATTAACATTTAGTTCATTTTTTTCATCCTTCGGCTTATTCTAATCCAATTAGGGTTTTTATCCAATCTTGTGCATCCAATAAGTGCATTTGTGTCATTGGTCGAACATTTAGGTCATTTTTGTCCTTCCTAGGCTTATTCTAATCCAATTAGGGTTTTTAGCCAATCTTGTGCATCCAATAAGTGATTTTGTGTCATTGGTTGAACATTTAGGTCATTTTTGTCATCATTCGGCTTATTCTAATCCAATTAGGGTTATTAACGAGTCTTGTGCATCCAATAAGTGATTTTGTGTCATTGGATTAACATTTAGGTCATTTTCATCCTCCCTAGGCTTATTCTAATCCAATAAGTGTTTTTAACCAATCTTATGCATCCAATAAGTGATTTTGTTTCACTGGTTGAACATTTAGGCCATTTTCGTCATCATTCGGCTTATTCTAATGCAACTAGGGTTTTTAATCAATCTTGGGCATCCAATAAGTGATTTTGTGTCAATGGTTGAACATTTAGGTCATTTTCGTCCTCACTAGGCTTATTCTAATCCACTTAGGGTTTTTAACCAATCTTGTGCATCCAATAAGTGATTTTGTGTCATTGGTTGAACATTTAGGTCATTGTAAGACCCGTTATCATTTGTCTAGATTATGATAATTAGGCCCATACACCATAATAAAACAGAGGAACTAATAATGCATAATAAATTAGAATCACCATCATAACTGAAAACTACATTCGTAAATATAGTTTACAACTTGTTTAGTAGATTCATAAAATATTACATCTTGAAAATAACTACGATTGATTGATTACATCATAAAACAAAATATCAAATTCTAATTCCACGAGTTTGGAACTGGTCTTCTTATGATAAATTTGTGTTTCATGTTCCTCCAGCTCCTAATAAAAAAAATAAATGGGGTGAGATAAAATATCTCAGTGAGTTTTGAAAAATAAATAGGAAAACAGTCTCAAAGAGTTTCTTTCATAAAAGTGTATAAAACATGAATACAATTTTTTTTTCTAAACATATGCATGACCTCAAATCTTTTCCTTTGAATTAAGGAAAAGTCGCCCAATATCTTGATGTGGGTCACCAAGATAATTGAGACCTGATAGGTAAAGGTGGTCTGGCCAAACCCCAATCAGCGTCCTGATTGTTCTCCTTTACCTGTTATTTCATGCCTGAAATAACCTGAATGTCCCACCGTGAATAAAACCATGCATGATCTGATTAATGATACTATACTAACTTGAGATGTTTTATGAAATGTCTTTATTATGTCATATATAAAATGCATCTTTCCTCCGCAACAATTATAAATAAATTATCAACATAATAACCCATAATAATTTAATCCTAAGTCCTTAATTCAAAATAGAAATCATAGGTAGAAAACAGTCATGAAAATAGTGACAACATCAAAGTCATGACAATTATAACAATAACAAAGTCATGAAAATAATAACAACATAAGGGTCATGAAAAAATCATTTGGATGCATTTTTAAAACACCTAAAATTTCATTTCCTCACACTCTCTTTCTCCTAATCCGTAATAACCCAAAACAGTTTATTTAAAAAATTTCAGTGCCTAAAATCATCATACTAAAAGAAATTAATGTAACAAAACTAACAATTTCACATACACACCAGAGCAACAGCAGTAACGAGCCGTAATCGTGCTTGACAAGCATATTCAACCTTAAATCTAACTATGAGCATCTAATCAAATTTTTGTAACATATATTTCATTCCCTAACATCAGAACCAGCCAATAATTATGAGCATCTAATCAAATTTTTGTAACATATACTTCATTTACTAACATCAGCCAATAATTATGAGCATCTAATCAAATTTTTGTAACATATATTCATTCACTAACATCAGACCCAGCCAATAATTATGAGCATCTAATCAAATTTTTGTAACATATACTTTGTTTACTAGCATTAGAACCAGCCAATAATTATGAGCATCTAATCAAATTTTTGTAACATATACTTCATTCACTAACATCAGAACCAGCCAATCATTATGAGCATCTAATCAAATTTTTTGTAATATATACTTCATTCATTAACACCAGAACCAACCAAGAACATCATGCACATTCTAAATTAACAGACAAGCAAAAAAAATTTCAACGGGTCAGATTTCATTTTTCTTCTATATTTTAATTCTTTTCTTTCATTTTTTTTTTCAACTTCAGAATTTTGTAATAAAATTGAATCATCAATTTGATATAAACA
>JBBPBP010000001.1:52022972-52058587 GCA_037974735.1 Cicer chorassanicum | reverse complement strand
CCTCACTAGGCTTATTCTAATCCACTTAGGGTTTTTAACCAATCGTGTGCATCCAATAAGTAATTTTGTGACATTGGTTGAACATTTAGGTCATTTTCGTCCTCACTAGACTTATTCTAATCCACTTAGGGTTTTTAACCAATCTTGTGCATCCAATAAGTGATTTTGTGTCATTGGTTGAACATTTAGGTCATTTTCGTCCTCCCACAACCTACTCTAATCCAATTAGGGTTTTTAACCAATCTTGTGCATCCATTAAGTGTGTTTGTATCATTGGTTGAACATTTTGGTCATTTTCGTCATGCTTCGGCTTATTCTAATCCAATTAGGGTTTTTAACCAATCTTGTGTATCTAATAAGTGCGTTTGTGTCATTGGTTGAACATTTAGGTCTTTTTCGTCCTCCTTAGGCTTATTCTAATCCAATTAGGGTTTTTAACAAATCTTGTGCATCCAATAAGTGATTTTTTGTCGTTGGGGGAACATTTAGGTCATTTTCGTCCTCCATAGGCATATTCTAATCCAATTAGGGTTTTTAACCAATCTTGTTCATCCAATAACTGATTTTGTGTCATTGGTTGAACATTTAGGTCATTTTCGTCCTACATAGGCTTATTCTAATCCAATTAGGGTTTTTAACCATTCTTGTGCATCCAATAAGTGATTTTGTGTCGTTGGATTAACATTTAGGTCATTTTGGTCCTCCCTTGGCTTTTTCTAATCCAATTAGGGTTTTTAACCAATCTTGTGCATCCAATACGTGCACTTATGCCATTGGTTGAACATTTAGGTCATTTTCGTCCTCCCTAGTCTTATTCTAATCCACTTAGGGTTTTTAACCAATATTGTGCATCCAATAAGTGATTTTGTGTCATTGGTTGAACATTTACGTCATTTTTGTCCTCCCTAGCCTTATTCTAAACCAATTAGGGTTTTTAAACAATCTTGTGCATCCAATAAGTGTGCTTGTGCCATTGGTTGAACATTTAGGTCATTTTCGTAATCCTTCGGCTTACTCTAATCCAATTAGGGTTTTTAACCAATCTTATATATCCAATAAGTGCATTCGTATCATTGGTTGAACATTTTGGTCATTTTCGTCATCCTTCGGCTTATTCTAATCCAATTAGAGTTTTTAACCAATCTTGTGTATCTAATAAGTGCGTTTGTGTCATTTGTTGAACATTTAGCTCATTTTCGTCCTTCTTAGGCTTATTCTAATCCAATTAGGGTTTTTAACCAATATTGTGCATCCAATAAGTGATTTTGTGTCATTGGTTGAACATTTACGTCATTTTTGTCCTCCCTAGGCTTATTCTAAACCAATTAGGGTTTATAAACAATCTTGTACATCCAAATAGTGTGCTTGTGCCATTGGTTGAACATTTAGGTCATTTTCTTCATCCTTCGGCTTACTCTAATCCAATTAGGGTTTTTAACCAATCTTGTGCATCCATTAAGTGCGTTTGTATCATTGGTTGAACATTTTGGTCATTTTCGTCATGCTTCGGCTTATTCTAATCCAATTAGGGTTTTTAACCAATCTTGTGTATCTAATTAGTGCGTTTGTGTCATTGGTTGAACATTTATGTCTTTTTCGTCCTCCTTAGGCTTATTCTAATCCAATTAGGGTTTTTAACAAATCTTGTGCATCCAATAAGTGATTTTTTGTCGTTTGGGGAACATTTAGGACATTTGTGTCCTCCATAGGCATATTCTAATCCAATTAGGGTTTTTAACCAATCTTGTTCATCCAATAACTGATTTTGTGTCATTGGTTGAACATTTAGGTCATTTTCGTCCTACATAGGCTTATTCTAATCCAATTAGGGTTTTCAACGAATCTTGTGCATCCAATAAGACATTTTGTGTAATCAGATTAACATTTAGTTCATTTTTGTGATCCTTCGGTATATTCTAATCCAATTAAGGTTTTAAACGAATATTGTGCATCCAATAAGTGATTTTGGGTCATTGGATTAACATTTAGGTCATTTTCATCCTCCGTAGGCTTATTCTAATCCAATAAGTGTTTTTAACCAATCTTATGCATCCAATAAGTGATTTTTTTTATTGGTTGAATATTTAGGCCATTTTCGTCATCATTCAGCTTATTCTAATCCAATTAGGGTTTTTAATAAATCTTGTGCATCCAATAAGTGATTTTGTGTCATTGGTTGAACATTTAGGTCATTTTCGTCCTCACTAGGCCTATTCTAATCCACTTAGGGTTTTTAACCAATCTTGTGCATCCAATAAGTGATTTTGTGTCATTGGTTTAACATTTAGGTCATGTTCGTCCTCCTTAGGCTTATTCTAAACCAATTAGGGTTTTTAAACAATTTTGTGAATCCAATAAGTGATGTTCTGCTATTGGTTGAACATTTAGGTCATTTCCGTCATCCTTCGGCTTATTCTAATCCAATTAGGGTTTTTAACCAATCTTGTGCATCCAATACGTGCACTTATGCCATTGGTCGAACATTTAGGTCATTTTCGTCCTCCCTAGTCTTATTCTAATCCACTTAGGGTTTTTAATCAATATTGTGCATCCAATAAGTGATTTTGTGTCATTGGTTGAACATTTACGTCATTTTTGTCCTCCCTAGGCTTATTCTAAACCAATTAGGGTTTTTAAACAATCTTGTGCATCCAAAAAGTGTGCTTGTGCCATTGGTTGAACATTTAGGTCATTTTCGTCATCCTTCGGCTTACTCTAATCCAATTAGGGTTTTTAACCAATCTTGTGCATCCATTAAGTGCGTTTGTATCATTGGTTGAACATTTTGGTCATTTTCGTCATGCTTCGGCTTATTCTAATCCAATTAGGGTTTTTAACCAATCTTGTGTATCTAATAAGTGCGTTTGTGTCATTGGTTGAACATTTAGGTCTTTTTCGTCCTCCTTAGGCTTATTCTAATCCAATTAGGGTTTTTAACAAATCTTGTGCATCCAATAAGTGATTTTTTGTCGTTGGGGGAACATTTAGGTCATTTTCGTCCTCCATAGGCATATTCTAATCCAATTATTGTTTTTAACCAATCTTGTTCATCCAATAACTGATTTTGTGTCATTGGTTGAACATTTAGGTCATTTTCGTCCTACATAGGCTTATTCTAATCCAATTAGGGTTTTTAACCATTCTTGTGCATCCAATAAGTGATTTTGTGTCGTTGGATTAACATTTAGGTCATTTTGGTCCTCCCTTGGCTTTTTCTAATCCAATTAGGGTTTTTAACCAATCTTGTGCATCCAATACGTGCACTTATGCCATTGGTTGAACATTTAGGTCATTTTCGTCCTCCCTAGTCTTATTCTAATCCACTTAGGGTTTTTAACCAATATTGTGCATCCAATAAGTGATTTTGTGTCATTGGTTGAACATTTACGTCATTTTTGTCCTCCCTAGGCTTATTCTAAACCAATTAGGGTTTTTAAACAATCTTGTGCATCCAATAAGTGTGCTTGTGCCATTGGTTGAACATTTAGGTCATTTTCGTCATCCTTCGGCTTACTCTAATCCAATTAGGGTTTTTAACCAATCTTGTGCATCCATTAAGTGCGTTTGTATCATTGGTTGAACATTTTGGTCATTTTCGTCATGCTTCGGCTTATTCTAATCCAATTAGGGTTTTTAACCAATCTTGTGTATCTAATTAGTGCGTTTGTGTCATTGGTTGAACATTTATGTCTTTTTCGTCCTCCTTAGGCTTATTCTAATCCAATTAGGGTTTTTAACAAATCTTGTGCATCCAATAAGTGATTTTTTGTCGTTTGGGGAACATTTAGGACATTTGTGTCCTCCATAGGCATATTCTAATCCAATTAGGGTTTTTAACCAATCTTGTTCATCCAATAACTGATTTTGTGTCATTGGTTGAACATTTAGGTCATTTTCGTCCTACATAGGCTTATTCTAATCCAATTAGGGTTTTCAACGAATCTTGTGCATCCAATAAGACATTTTGTGTAATCAGATTAACATTTAGTTCATTTTTGTGATCCTTCGGTATATTCTAATCCAATTAAGGTTTTAAACGAATATTGTGCATCCAATAAGTGATTTTGGGTCATTGGATTAACATTTAGGTCATTTTCATCCTCCGTAGGCTTATTCTAATCCAATAAGTGTTTTTAACCAATCTTATGCATCCAATAAGTGATTTTTTTTATTGGTTGAATATTTAGGCCATTTTCGTCATCATTCAGCTTATTCTAATCCAATTAGGGTTTTTAATAAATCTTGTGCATCCAATAAGTGATTTTGTGTCATTGGTTGAACATTTAGGTCATTTTCGTCCTCACTAGGCCTATTCTAATCCACTTAGGGTTTTTAACCAATCTTGTGCATCCAATAAGTGATTTTGTGTCATTGGTTTAACATTTAGGTCATGTTCGTCCTCCTTAGGCTTATTCTAAACCAATTAGGGTTTTTAAACAATTTTGTGAATCCAATAAGTGATGTTCTGCTATTGGTTGAACATTTAGGTCATTTCCGTCATCCTTCGGCTTATTCTAATCCAATTAGGGTTTTTAACCAATCTTGTGCATCCAATACGTGCACTTATGCCATTGGTCGAACATTTAGGTCATTTTCGTCCTCCCTAGTCTTATTCTAATCCACTTAGGGTTTTTAATCAATATTGTGCATCCAATAAGTGATTTTGTGTCATTGGTTGAACATTTACGTCATTTTTGTCCTCCCTAGGCTTATTCTAAACCAATTAGGGTTTTTAAACAATCTTGTGCATCCAAAAAGTGTGCTTGTGCCATTGGTTGAACATTTAGGTCATTTTCGTCATCCTTCGGCTTACTCTAATCCAATTAGGGTTTTTAACCAATCTTGTGCATCCATTAAGTGCGTTTGTATCATTGGTTGAACATTTTGGTCATTTTCGTCATGCTTCGGCTTATTCTAATCCAATTAGGGTTTTTAACCAATCTTGTGTATCTAATAAGTGCGTTTGTGACATTCGTTGAACATTTAGGTCATTTTCGTCCTCCTTAGGCTTATTCTAATCCAATTAGGGTTTTTAACCAATCTTGTGCATCCAATAAGTGATTTTTTGTGGTTGGTTGAACATTTAGGTCATTTTTGTCCTCCATAGGCATATTCTAATCCAATTAGGGTTTTTAACCAATCTTGTGCATCCAATAAGTGTGTTTGTCTCATTTGTTGAACATTTAGGTCATTCTCATCATCCTTCGGCTTACTCTAATCCAATTAGGGTTTTTTTACCAATCTTATCTATCCAATAAGTGCATTGGTATCATTGGTTGAACATTTTGGTCATTTTCGTCATCCTTCGGCTTATTCTAATCCAATTAGAGTTTTTAACCAATCTTTTGTATCTAATAAGTGCATTTGTGTCATTCGTTGAACATTTAGGTCATTTTCGTCCTTCTTAGGCTTATTCTAATCCAATTAGGGTTTTTAAACAATATTGTGCATCCAATAAGTGATTTTGTGTCATTGGTTGAACATTTACGTCATTTTTGTCCTCCCTAGGCTTATTCTAAACCAATTAGGGTTTTTAAACAATCTTGTGCATCCAATAAGTGTGCTTGTGCCATTGGTTGAACATTTAGGTCATTTTCGTCATCCTTCGGCTTACTCTAATCCAATTAGGGTTTTTAACCAATCTTGTGCATCCATTAAGTGCGTTTGTATCATTGGTTGAACATTTTGGTCATTTTCGTCATGCTTCGGCTTATTCTAATCCAATTAGGGTTTTTAACCAATCTTGAGTATCTAATAAGTGCGTTTGTGTCACTGGTTGAACATTTATGTCTTTTTCGTCCTCCTTAGGCTTATTCTAATCCAATTAGGGTTTTTAACAAATCTTGTGCATCCAATAAGTGATTTTTTGTCGTCGGGGGAACATTTAGGTCATTTTCGTTCTCGATAGGCATATTCTAATCCAATTAGGGTTTTTAACCAATCTTGTTCATCCAATAACATATTTTGTGTCATTGGTTGAACATTTAGGTCATTTTCGTCCTACATAGGCTTATTCTAATCCAATTAGGGTTTTTAACCATTGTTGTGCATCAAATAAGTGATTTTGTGTCATTGGATTAACATTTAGGTCATTTTGGTCCTCCCTAGGCTTTTTCTAATCCAATTAGGGTTTTTAACCAATCTTGTACATCCAATAAGTGATTTTGTGTCATTGGTTGAACATTTAGGTCATTTTTGTCATCCTTCGGCTTATTCTAATGCAATTAGGGTTTTTCACCAATCTTGTTCATCATATAATTGATTTTGTGTCATTGGATTAACATTTAGGTCATTTTGGTCCTCCCTAGGCTTATTCTAATCCAATTAGGGTTTTTAACCAATCTTGTACATCCAATAAGTGATTTTATGTCATTGGTTTAACATTTAGGTCATTTTCGTCATCCTTCGGCTTATTCTAATCCAATTAGGGTTTTCAACGAATCTTGTGCATCCAATAAGACATTTTGTGTAATCGGATTAACATTTAGTTCATTTTTAAGATCCTTCGGTATATTCTAATCCAATTAAGGTTTTTAATAAATCTTGTGCATCCAATAAATGATTTTTTGTCATTGGTTGAACATTTAGGTCATTTTCGTCCTCACTAGGCCTATTCTAATCCACTTAGGGTTTTTAACCAATCTTGTGCATCCAATAAGTGATTTTGTGTCATTGGTTTAACATTTAGGTCATGTTCGTCCTCCTTAGGCTTATTCTAAACCAATTAGGGTTTTTAAACAATTTTGTGCATCCAATAAGTGATGTTCTGCTATTGGTTGAACATTTAGGTCATTTCCGTCATCCTTCGGCTTATTCTAATCCAATTAGGGTTTTTAACCAATCTTGTGCATCCAACACGTGCACTTATGCCATTGGTCGAACATTTAGGTCATTTTCGTCCTCCCTAGTCTTATTCTAATCCACTTAGGGTTTTTAACCAATATTGTGCATCCAATAAGTGATTTTGTGTCATTGGTTGAACATTTACGTCATTTTTGTCCTCCCTAGGCTTATTCTAAACCAATTAGGGTTTTTAAACAATCTTGTGCATCCAATAAGTGTGCTTGTGCCATTGGTTGAACATTTAGGTCATTTTCGTCATCCTTTGGCTTACTCTAATCCAATTAGGGTTTTTAACAATTCTTGTGCATCCATTAAGTGCGTTTGTATCATTGGTTGAACATTTTGGTCATTTTCGTCATGCTTCGGCTTATTCTAATCCAATTAGGGTTTTTAACCAATCTTGTGTATCTAATAAGTGCGTTTGTGTCATTGGTTGAACATTTAGGTCTTTTTTGTCCTCCTTAGGCTTATTCTAATCCAATTAGGGTTTTTAACAAATCTTGTGCATCCAATAAGTGATTTTTTGTCGTTGGGGGAACATTTAGGTCATTTTCGTCCTCCATAGGCATATTCTAATCCAATTAGGGTTTTTAACCAATCTTGTTCATCCAATAACTAATTCTGTGTCATTGGTTGAACATTTAGGTCATTTTCGTCCTACATAGGCTTATTCTAATCCAATTAGGGTTTTTAACCATTCTTGTGCATCCAATAAGTGATTTTGTGTCATTGGATTAACATTTAGGTCATTTTGGTCCTCCCTAGGCTTTTTCTAATCCAATTAGGGTTTTTATCCAATCTTGTAAATCCAATAAGTGATTTTGTGTCATTGGTTGAACATTTAGGTCATTTTTGTCATCCTTCGGCTTATTCTAATGCAATTAGGGTTTTGCACCAATGTTGTTCATCATATAATTGATTTTGTGTCATTGGATTAACATTTAGGTCATTTTGGTCCTCCCTAGGCTTATTCTAATCGAATTAGGGTTTTTAAGCAATCTTGTACATCCAATAAGTGATTTTATGTCATTGGTTTAACATTTAGGTCATTTTCGTCATCCTTCGGCTTATTATAATCCAATTAGGGTTTTCAACGAATCTTGTGCATCCAATAAGACATTTTGTGTAATCGGATTAACATTTAGTTCATTTTTGTGATCCTTCGGTATATTCTAATCCAATTACGGTTTTAAACGAATATTGTGCATCCAATAAGTGATTTTGTGTCATTAGATTAACATTTAGGTCATTTTCGTCCTCCGTAGGCTTATTCTAATCCAATAAGTGTTTTTAACCAATCTTATGCATCCAATAAGTGATTTTGTGTTATTGGTTGAACATTTAGGCCATTTTCGTCATCATTCAGCTTATTCTAATCCAATTAGGGTTTTTAATAAATCTTGTGCATCAGATAAGTGATTTTGTGTCATTGGTTGAACATTTAGGTCATTTTCGTCCTCACTAGGCCTATTCTAATCCACTTAGGGTTTTTAACCAATCTTGTGCATCCAATAAGTGATTTTGTGTCATTGGTTTAACATTTAGGTCATGTTCGTCCTCCTTAGGCTTATTCTAAACCAATTAGGGTTTTTAAACAATTTTGTGCATCCAATATGTGATGTTCTGCTATTGGTTGAACATTTAGGTCATTTCCGTCATCCTTCGGCTTATTCTAATCCAATTAGGGTTTTTAACCAATCTTGTGCATCCATTAAGTGCGTTTGTATCATTGGTTGAACATTTTGGTCATTTTCGTCATGCTTCGGCTTATTCTAATCCAATTAGGGTTTTTAACCAATCTTGTGTATCCAATAAGTGCGTTTGTGTCATTGGTTGAATATTTAGGTCTTTTTCGTCCTCCTTAGGCTTATTCTGATCCAATTAGGGTTTTTAACAAATCTTGTGCATCCAATAAGTGATTTTTTGTCGTTGGGGGAACATTTAGGTCATTTTCGTCCTCCATAGGCATATTCTAATCCAATTAGGGTTTTTAACCAATCTTGTTCATCCAATAACTAATTTTGTGTCATTGGTTGAACATTTAGGTCATTTTCGTCCTACATAGGCTTATTCTAATCCAATTAGGGTTTTTAACAATTCTTGTGCATCCAATAAGTGATTTTGTGTCATTGGATTAACATTTAGGTCATTTTGGTCCTCCCTTGGCTTTTTCTAATCCAATTAGGGTTTTTAACCAATCTTGTGCATCCAATACGTGCACTTATGCCATTGGTCGAACATTAAGGTCATTTTCGTCCTCCCTAGTCTTATTCTAATCCACTTAGGGTTTTTTACCAATATTGTGCATCCAATAAGTGATTTTGTGTCATTGGTTGAACAATTACGTCATTTTTGTCCTCCCTAGGCTTATTCTAAACCAATTAGGGTTTTTAAACAATCTTGTGCATCCAATAAGTGTGCTTGTGCCATTGGTTGAACATTTAGGTCATTTTCGTAATCCTTCGGCTTACTCTAATCCAATTACGGTTTTTAACCAATCTTGTGCATCCATTAAGTGCGTTTGTATCATTGGTTGAACATTTTGGTCATTTTCGTCATGCTTCGGCTTATTCTAATCCAATTAGGGTTTTTAACCAATCTTGTTTATCTAATAAGTGCGTTTGGGACATTCGTTGAACATTTAGGTCATTTTCGTCCTCTTTAGGCTTATTCTAATCCAATTAGGGTTTTTAACCAATCTTGTGCATCCAATAAGTGTGTTTGTCTCATTGGTTGAACATTTAGGTCATTCTCGTCATCCTTCGGCTTACTCTAATCAAATTAGGGTTTTTTTACCAATCTTATATATCCAATAAGTGCATTCGTATCATTGGTTGAACATTTTGGTCATTTTCGTCATCCTTCGGCTTATTCTAATCCAATTAGAGTTTTTAACCAATCTTGTGTATCTAATAAGTGCGTTTGTGTCATTTGTTGAACATTTAGCTCATTTTCGTCCTTCTTAGGCTTATTCTAATCCAATTAGGGTTTTTGACCAATATTGTGTATCCAATAAGTGATTTTGTGTCATTGGTTGAACATTTACGTCATTTTTGTCCTCCATAGGCTTATTCTAAACCAATTAGGGTTTTTAAACAATCTTGTGCATCCAATAAGTGTGCTTGTGCCATTGGTTGAACATTTAGGTCATTTTCGTCATCCTTCGGCTTACTCTAATCCAATTAGGGTTTTTAACCAATCTTGTGCATCCATTAAGTGCGTTTGTATCATTGGTTGAACATTTTGGTCATTTTCGTCATGCTTCGGCTTATTCTAATCCAATTAGGGTTTTTAACCAATCTTGTGTATCTAATAAGTGCGTTTGTGTCATTGGTTGAACATTTAGGTCTTTTTTGTCCTCCTTAGGCTTATTCTAATCCAATTAGGGTTTCTGACCAATATTATGCATCCAATAAGTGATTTTGTGTCATTGGTTGAA
Source organism: Cicer chorassanicum (assembly GCA_037974735.1). Classification (NCBI taxonomy): domain Eukaryota; kingdom Viridiplantae; phylum Streptophyta; class Magnoliopsida; order Fabales; family Fabaceae; genus Cicer; species Cicer chorassanicum. The sequence continues at coordinate 52,048,305 of JBBPBP010000001.1, read as the reverse complement.
CATTTACGTCATTTTTGTCCTCCATAGGCTTATTCTAAACCAATTAGGGTTTTTAAACAATCTTGTGCATCCAATAAGTGTGCTTGTGCCATTGGTTGAACATTTAGGTCATTTTCGTCATCCTTCGGCTTACTCTAATCCAATTAGGGTTTTTAACCAATCTTGTGCATCCATTAAGTGCGTTTGTATCATTGGTTGAACATTTTGGTCATTTTCGTCATGCTTCGGCTTATTCTAATCCAATTAGGGTTTTTAACCAATCTTGTGTATCTAATAAGTGCGTTTGTGTCATTGGTTGAACATTTAGGTCTTTTTTGTCCTCCTTAGGCTTATTCTAATCCAATTAGGGTTTTTAACAAATCTTGTGCATCCAATAAGTGATTTTTTATCGTTGGGGGAACATTTAGGTCATTTTCGTCCTCCATAGGCATATTCTAATCCAATTAGGGTTTTTAACCAATCTTGTTCATCCAATAACTGATTATGTGTCATTGGTTGAACATTTAGGTCATTTTCGTCCTACATAGGCATATTCTAATCCAATTAGGGTTTTTAACCAATCCTGTGTATCTAATAAGTGCGTTTGTGACATTCGTTGAACATTTAGGTCATTTTCGTCCTCCTTAGGCTTATTCTAATCCAATTAGGGTTTTTAACCAATCTTGTGCATCCAATAAGTGATTTTTTGTTGTTGGTTGAACATTTAGGTCATTTTCGTCCTCCATAGGCATATTCTAACCCAATTAGGGTTTTTAACCAATCTTGTGCATCCAATAAGTGTGTTTGTCTCATTGGTTGAACATTTAGGTCAATTTCGTCCTACATAGGCTTATTCTAATCCAATTAGGGGTTTTAACCATTCTTGTGCATGCAATAACTGATTTTGTGTCACTGGATTAACATTTAGGTCATTTTGGTCCTACATAGGCTTTTTCTAATCCAATTAGGGTTTTTAACCAATGTTGTACATCCAATAAGTGATTTTGTGTCATTGGTTGAACATTTAGGTCATTTTTGTCATCCTTCGGCTTATTCTAATGCAATTAGGGTTTTTCACCAATCTTGTGCATCATATAATTGATTTTGTGTCATTGGATTAACATTTAGGTCATTTTGGTCCTCCCTAGGCTTATTCTAATCCAATTAGGGTTTTTAACCAATCTTGTACATCCAATAAGTGATTTTATGTCATTGGTTGAACATTTAGGCCATTTTCGTCATCATTCGGCTTATTCTAATCAATTTAGGGTTTCTAACCAATCTTGTGCATCCAATAAGTGATTTTGTGTCATTGGTAGAAATTTAGGTCATTTTCGTCCTTCCTAGGCTTATTCTAATCCAATAAGTGTTTTTAACCAATCTTATGCATCCAATAAGTAATTGTGTGTCATTGGTTGAACATTTAGGCCATCTTCGTCATCATTCAGCATATTCTAATCCAATTAGGGTTTTTAACCAATCTTGTGCATCCAATAAGTGATTTTGTGCCATTGGTTAAACATTTAGGTCATTTTTGTCCTCACTAAGCTTATTCTAATCCACTTAGAGTTTTTAACCAATCTTGTGCATCTAATAAGTGATTTTGTGTCATTGGTTGAACATTTAGGTCATTTTTGTCCTCCGTAGAACTATTCTAAACCAAATAGGGTTTTAAACAATCTTGTGCATCCAATAAGTGATGTTCTGCTATTGGTTGAACATTTAGGTCATTGTCGTCATCCTTCGGCTTATTCTAATCCAATTAGGGTTTTTAACCAATCTTGTGCATCCAATAAGTGCGTTTGTTCCATTGGTTGAACATTTTGTTCATTTTCGTCATCCTTCGGCTTAATCTAGTCCAATTAGGGTTTTTAACCAATCTTGTGTATCTAATAAGTGTGTTTGTGTCATTCGTTGAACATTTAGGTCATTTTCGTCCTCCTTAGGCTTATTCTAATCCAATTAGGGTTTTAAACCAATCTTGTGCATCCAATAAGTAATTTTTTGTTGTTGGTTGAACATTTAGGTCATTTTCGTCATCCTTCGGCTTATTCTAATCCAATTAGGGTTTTTAACCAATCTTGTGCATCCAATATGTGCGCTTGTGCCATTGGTAGAACATTTTGGTCATTTTCGACCTCCCTAGGCTTATTCTAATCCAAATCAGGGTTTTTAACCAATCTTGTGCATCCAATAATTGATTTTGTGTAATTGGTTGAAAATTTATGTTATTTTCGTACTCACTAGTCTTATTCAAATCCACTTAGGGTTTTTAACCAATCTTGTGCATCCAATAAGTGATTTTGTCTCATTGGTTGAACATTTAGGTCATTTTCGTCCTCCCTAGGCTTATTCTAAACCAATTAGGGTTCTTAAACAATCTTGTGCATCCAATAAGTGATTTTCTACTATTGGTTGAACATTTAGGCCATTTTCGTCATCATTCGGCTTATTCTATTCCAATTAGGGTTTTTAACCAATCTAATGCCTCCAATAAGTTATTTTGTGTCATTGGTTGAACATTTAGGTCATTTTCGTCCTCACTAGTCTTATTCTAATCCACTTAGGGTTTTTAACCAATCTTGTGCATCCAATAAGTGATTTTGTGTCATTGGTTGAACATTTAGGTCATGTTCATCCTCCTTAGGCTTATTCTAAACCAATTAGGGTTTTTAAACAATTTTGTGCATCCAATAAGTGATGTTCTGCTATTGGTTGAACATTTTGGTCATTTTCGTCATCCTTCGGCTTATTCTAATCCAAATAGGGTTTTTAACCAATCTTGTGCATCCAATACGTGCACTTATGCCATTGGTCGAACATTTAGGTCATTTTCGTCCTCCCTAGTCTTATTCTATTCCACTTAGGGTTTTTAACCAATATCGTGCATCCAATAAGTGATTTTGTGTCATTGGTTGAACATTTACGTCATTTTTGTCCTCCCTAGTCTATTCTAAACCAATTAGGGTTTTTAAACAATCTTGTGCATCCAATAAGTGTGCTTGTGCCATTGGTTGAACATTTAGGTCATTTTCGTCATCCTTCTGCTTACTCTAATCCAATTAGGGTTTTTAACCAATCTTGTGCATCCATTAAGTGCGTTTGTATCATTGGTTGAATATTTTGGTCATTTTCGTCATGCTTCGGCTTATTCTAATCCAATTAGGGTTTTTAACCAATCTTGTGTATCTAATAAGTGCGTTTGTGACATTCGTTGAACATTTAGGTCATTTTCGTCCTCCTTAGGCTTATTCTAACCCAATTAGGGTTTTTAACCAATCTTGTGCATCCAATAAGTGATTTTTTGTTGTTGGTTGAACATTTAGGTCATTTTCGTCCTCCATAGGCATATTATAATCCAATTAGGGTTTTCAACCAATCTTGTGCATCCAATAAGTGTGTTTGTCTTATTGGTTGAACATTTTGGTCATTCTCGTCATCCTTCGGCTTACTCTAACCCAATTAGGGTTTTTTACCAATCTTATATATCCTATAAGTGCGTTCGTATCATTGGTTGAACATTTTGGTCATTTTCGTCATCCTTCGGCTTATTCTAATCCAATTAGGGTTTTTAACCAATCTTGTGTATCTAACAAGTGCGTTTGTGTCATTCGTTGAACATTTAGGTCATTTTCGTCCTCCTTAGGCTTATTCTAATCCAATTAGGGTTTTTAACCAATCTTGTGCATCCAATAAGTAATTTTTTGTTGTTGGTTGAACATTTAGGTCATTTTCGTCATCCTTCGGCTTATTCTAATCCAATTAGGGTTTTTAACCAATCTTGTGCATCCAATATGTGCGCTTGTGCCATTGGTCGAACATTTTGGTCATTTTCGTCCTCCCTAGGCTTATTCTAATCCAAATTAGGGTTTTTAACCAATCTTGTGCATCCAATAATTGATTTTGTGTAATTGGTTGAACATTTAGGTCATTTTAGCCTCACTAGTCTTATTCTAATCCACTTAAGGTTTTTAACCTATCTTGTGCATCCAATAAGTGATTTTGTGTCATTGGTTGAACATTTAGGTCATTTTCGTCCTCCCTAGGCTTATTCTAAACCAATTAGGGTTTTTGAACACTCTTGTGCATCTAGTAAGTGATTTTCTACTATGGGTTGAACATTTAGGCCATTTTCGTCATCATTCGGCTTATTCTATTCCAATTAGGGTTTTTAACCAATCTAATGCCTCCAATAAGTGATTTTGTGTAATTGGTTGAACATTTAGGTCATTTTCGTTCTCATTAGTCTTACTCTAATCCACTTAGGGTTTTTAACATATCTTGTGCATACAATAAGTGATTTTGTGTCATTGGTTGAAAATTTAGGTCATTTTCGTCCTACCTAGGCTTATTCTAAACCAATTAGGGTTTTTAACCAATCTTGTGCATCCAATAAGTGATTTTGTGTCATTGGTTGAAAATTTAGGTCATTTTCGTCCTACCTAGGCTTATTCTAAACCAATTAGGGTTTTTAACCAATCTTGTGCATCCAATAAGTGCGCTTATGCCATTGGTTGAACATTTAGGTCATTTTCGTCCTCATTTGGCTTATTCTAATCCAATTAGGGTTTTTACCAATCTTGTGCATCCAATAAGTGCTTTTCTGTCATTGGTTGAACATTTAGGTCATTTTCGTCCTCACTAGTCTTATTCTAATACACTTAGGGTTTTTAACCAATCTTGTGCATCCAATAAGTGATTTTTTGTCATTGGTTGAACATTTAGGTCATTTTCGTCCTCCCTAGGCTTATTCTAAACCAATTAGGGTTTTTAAACAATCTTGTGCATCCAATAAGTGATTTTGTGTCATTGGTTGAAAATTTAGGTCATTTTCGTCCTACCTAGGCTTATTCTAAACCAAATAGGGTTTTTAAACAATCTTGTGCATCCAATGAGTGATTTTTCTACTATTGGTTGAACATTTAGGCCATTTTCATCATCATTCGGCTTATTCTATTCCAATTAGGGTTTTTAACCAATCTAATGCCTACAATAAGTGATTTTGTGTCATTGGTTGAGAAATTTAGGTCATTTTCCTCCTCACTAGTCTTATTCTAATCCACTTAGGGTTTTTAACCAATCTTGTGCATCCAATAAGTTATTTTGTCTCATTGGTTGAACATTTAGGTCATTTTCGTCCTCCCTAGGGTTTTTAAACAATGTTGTGCATCCAATAAGTGCGCTTGTGCCATTGATTGAACATTTAGGTCATTTTCGTCATCCTTCGGCATACTCTAATCCAATTAGGGTTTTTAACCAATTTTGTGCATCCAATAAGTGCGTTTGTATCGTTGGTTGAACATTTTTGTCATTTTCGTCATCCTTCAGCTTATTCTAATCCAATTAGGGTTTTTAACCAATCTTGTGCATCCTATAAATGCATTTGTGCCATTGGTTGAACATTTAGGTCATTTTCGTCATCTTTCGGCTTATTCTAATCCAATTAGGGTTTTTAACCAATCATGTCCATCCAATAAGTGCGTTTGTATCATTGGTTGAACATTTTGGTCATATTCGTCATCCTTCGGCTTATTCTAATCCAATCAGGGTTTTTAACGAATCTTGTGCATCCAATAAGTGATTTTGTGTCATTGGTTGAACATTTAGGTCATTTTCGTCATCATTCGGCTTATTCTAATCCAATTAGGGTTTTTAACCAATCTTGTGCATCTGATAAGTGATTTTGTGTCATTGGTTGAAAAATTAGGTCATTTTCATACTCACTAGGCTTATTCTAATCCAATTAGGGTTTTTAACCAATCTTGTGCATCCAATAAGTGATTTTGTGTAATTGGTTGAACATTTAGGTCATTTTCGTCCTCACTAGTCTTATTCTAATCCACTTAGGGTTTTTAACATATCTTGTGCATCCAATAAGTGATTTTGTATCATTGGTTTAACATTTAGGTCATTTTCGACCTCCCTAGGCTTATTCTAAACCAATTAGGGTTTTTAAACACTCTTGTGCATCCAATAAGTGATTTTCTACAATTGGTTGAACATTTAGGCCATTTTCGTCATCATACGGCTTATTCTATTCCAATTAGGGTTTTTAACCAATCTAATGCCTCCAATAAGTGATTTTGTGTCATTGGTTGAACATTTAGGTCATTTTCGGCCTCACTAGTCTTATTCTAATCCACTTAGGGTTTTTAACCAATCTTGTGCATCCAATAAGTAATTTTGTCTCATTGGTTGAACATTTAGGTCATTTTCGTCCTCCCTTGGCTTATTCTAAACCAATTAGGGTTTTTAAACAATCTTGTTCATCCAATAAGTGCATTTGTGCCATTGGTTGAACATTTAGGTCATTTTCGTCATCCTTCGGCTTATTCTAATCCTATAAGGGTTTTAACCAATCAAGTGCATCCAATAAGTGCGTTTGTATCATTGGTTGAACATTTTGGTCATTTTCGTCATCCTTCGGCTTATTGTAATCCAATCAGGGTTTTTAACGAATCTTGTGCATCCAATAAGTGATTTTGTGTCATTGGTTGAACATTTAGGTCATTTTCGTCATCATTCGGCTTATTCTAATCCAATTACGGTTTTTAACCAATCTTGTGCATCCAATAAGTGATTTTGTGTCATCTGTTGAACATTTAGGTCATTTTCGTCCTCCTTAGGCTTATTCTAAACCAATTAGGGTTTTCAAACCATTTTGTGCATCGAATAAGTGATGTTCTGCTATTGGTTGAACATTTAGGTCATTTTCGTCATCCTTCGGCTTATTCTAATCCAATTAGGGTTTTTAACCAATCTTGTGCATCCAATAAGTGCGTTTGTATCATTGGTTGAACATTTTGGTCATTTTCGTCATCATTCGGCTTATTCTAATCCAATTAGGGTTTTTAACCAATCTTGTGCATCCAATAAGTGATTTTGTGTCATCTGTTGAACATTTAGGTCATTTTCGTCCTCCTTAGGCTTATTCTAAACCAATTAGGGTTTTCAAACCATTTTGTGCATCGAATAAGTGATGTTCTGCTATTGGTTGAACATTTAGGTCATTTCCGTCCTCCCTAGGCTTATTCTAATCCAATTAGGGTTTTTAACCAATCTTGTGCATCCAATAAGTGATTTTGTGTCATTGGTTGAACATTTAGGTCATTTTCGTCCTCCCTAGGCTTATTCTAAACCAATTAGGGTTTTTGAACACTCTTGTGCATCTAGTAAGTGATTTTCTACTATGGGTTGAACATTTAGGCCATTTTCGTCATCATTCGGCTTATTCTATTCCAATTACGGTTTTTAACCAATCTAATGCCTCCAATAAGTGATTTTGTGTAATTGGTTGAACATTTAGGTCATTTTCGTTCTCACTAGTCTTATTCTAATCCACTTAGGGTTTTTAACATATCTTGTGCATACAATAAGTGATTTTGTGTCATTGGTTTAACATTTAGGTCATTTTCGTCCTCCCTAGGCTTATTCTAAACCAATTAGGGTTTTTAAACACTCTTGTGCATCCAATAAGTGATTTTCTACTATTGGTTGAACATTTAGGCCATTTTCTTCATCATACGGCTTATTCTATTCCAATTAGGGTTTTTAACCAATCTAATGCCTCCAATAAGTGATTTTGTGTCATTGGTTGAACATTTAGGTCATTTTCGGCCTCACTAGTCTAATTCTAATCCACTTAGGGTTTTTAACCAATCTTGTGCATCCAATAAGTGATTTTGTCTCATTGGTTGAACATTTAGGTCATTTTCATCCTCCCTTGGCTTATTCTAAACCAATTATGGTTTTTAAACTATCTTGTGCAACCAATAAGTGCATTTGTGCAATTGGTTGAACATTTAGGTCATTTTCGTCATCCTTCGGCTTATTCTAATCCAATTAGGGTTTTTAACCAATCATGTGCATCCAATAAGTGCGTTTGTATCATTGGTTGAAAATTTTGGTCATTTTCGTCATCCTTCGGCTTATTCTAATCCAATCAGGGTTTTTATCGAATCTTGTGAATCCAATAAGTGATTTTGTGTCATTGGTTGAACATTTAGGTCATTTTTGTCATCATTCGGCTTATTCTAATCCAATTAGGATTTTTAACGAATCTTGTGCATCCAATAAGTGATTTTGTGTCATTGGTTGAACATTTAGGTCATTTTCGTCCTCCCTAGGCTTATTCTAATCCAATTAGGGTTTTTAACCAATCTTGTGCATCCAATAACCGATTTTGTGTCATTGGTTGAACATTTAGGTAATTTTCATCATCCTTCGGCTTATTCTAATCCAATTAGGGTTTTTAACCAATCTTGTGCATCCAATACGTGCGCTTGTGCCATTGGTCGAACATTTAGGTCAATTTCGTCCTCCCTAGGCTTATTCTAATCCAATTACGGTTTTTAACCAATGTGCATCCAATAAGTGATTTTGTGTAATTGGTTGAACATTTAGGTCATTTTCGTCCTCACTAGTCTTATTCTAATCCACTTAGGGTTTTTAACCTATCTTGTGCATCCAATAAGTGATTTTGTGTCATTGGTTGAACATTTAGGTCATTTTCGTCCTCCCTAGGCTTATTCTAAACCAATTAGGGTTTTTAAACACTCTTGTGCATCCAATAAGTGATTTTCTACTATTGGTTGAACATTTAGGCAATTTTCGTCATCATTCGGCTTATTCTATTCCAATTAGGGTTTTTAACCAATCTAATGCCTCCAATAAGTGATTTTGTGTCATTGGTTGAACATTTAGGTCATTTTCGGCCTCACTAGTCTTATTCTAATCCACTTAGGGTTTTTAACCAATCTTGTGCATCCAATAAGTAATTTTGTCTCATTGGTTGAACATTTAGGTCATTTTCGTCCTCCATTGGCTTATTCTAAACCAATTAGGGTTTTTAAACAATCTTGTGCATCCAATAAGTGCATTTGTGGCATTGGTTGAACATTTAGGTCATTTTCGTCATCCTTCGGCTTATTCTAATCCTATAAGGGTTTTTAACCAATCAAGTGCATCCAATAAGTGCGTTTGTATCATTGGTTGAACATTTTGGTCATTTTCGTCATCCTTCGGCTTATTGTAATCCAATCAGGGTTTTTAACGAATCTTGTGCATCCAATAAGTGATTTTGTGTCATTGGTTGAACATTTAGGTCATTTTCGTCATCATTCGGCTTATTCTAATCCAATTAGGGTTTTTAACCAATCTTGTGCATCCAATAAGTGATTTTGTGTCATCTGTTGAACATTTAGGTCATTTTCGTCCTCCTTAGGCTTATTCTAAACCAATTAGGGTTTTCAAACCATTTTGTGCATCGAATAAGTGATGTTCTGCTATTGGTTGAACATTTAGGTCATTTTCGTCATCCTTCGGCTTATTCTAATCCAATTAGGGTTTTTAACCAATCTTGTGCATCCAATACGTGCACTTGTGCCATTGGTCGAACATTTAGGTCATTTCCGTCCTCCCTAGGCTTATTCTAATCCAATTAGGGTTTTTAACTAATCTTGTGCATCCAATAAGTGATTTTGTGTAATTGGTTGAACATTTAGGTCATTTTCGTTCTCACTAGTCGTATTCTAATCCACTTAGGGTTTTTAACATATCTTGTGCATACAATAAGTGATTTTGTGTCATTGGTTTAACATTTAGGTCATTTTCGTCCTCCCTAGGCTTATTCTAAACCAATTAAGGTTTTTAAACACTCTTGTGCATCCAATAAGTGATTTTCTACTATTGGTTGAACATTTAGGCCATTTTCGTCATCATTCGGCTTATTCTATTCCAATTAGGGTTTTTAACCAATCTAATGCCTCCAATAAGTGATTTTGTCTCATTGGTTGAACATTTAGGTCATTTTCGGCCTCACTAGTCTAATTCTAATCCACTTAGGGTTTTTAACCAATCTTGTGCATCCAAAAAGTGATTTTGTCTCATTGGTTGAACATTTAGGTCATTTTCTTCCTCCCTTGGGTTATTCTAAACCAATTAGGGTTTTTAAACTATCTTGTGCAACCAATAAGTGCATTTGTGCCATTGGTTGAACATTTAGGTCATTTTCGTCATCCTTCGGCTTATTCTAATCCAATTAGGGTTTTTAACCAATCATGTGCATCCAATAAGTGCGTTTGTATCATTGGTTGAACATTTTGGTCATTTTCGTCATCCTTCGGCTTATTCTAATCCAATCAGGGTTTTTATCGAATCTTGTGCATCCAATAAGTGATTTTGTGTCATTGGTTGAACATTTAGGTCATTTTCGTCATCATTCAGCTTATTCTAATCCAATTAGGGTTTTTAACGAATCTTGTGCATCCAATAAGTGATTTTGTGTCATTGGTTGAACATTTAGGTCATTTTCGTCCTCCCTAGGCTTATTCTAATCCAATTAGGGTTTTTAACCAATCTTGTGCATCCAATAACCGATTTTGTGTCATTGGTTGAACATTTAGGTAATTTTCGTCATCCTTCGGCTTATTCTAATCCAATTAGGGTTTTTAACCAATTTTGTGCATCCAATACGTGCGCTTGTGCCATTGGTCGAACATTTAGGTCAATTTCGTCCTCCCCAGGCTTATTCTAGTCCAATTAGGGTTTTTAACCAATGTGCATCCAATAAGTATTTTGTGTAATCGGTTGAACATTTAGGTCATTTTCGTCCTCACTAGTCTTATTCTAATCCACTTAGGGTTTTTAACTTATCTTGTGCATCCAATAAGTGATTTTGTGTCATTGGTTGAACATTTAGGTCATTTTCATCCTCCCTAGCCTTATTCTAAACCAATTAGGGTTTTTAAACACTCTTGTGCATCCAATAAGTGATTTTCTACTATTGGTTGAACATTTAGGCAATTTTCGTCATCATTCGGCTTATTCTATTCCAATTAGGGTTTTTAACCAATCTAATGCCTCCAATAAGTGATTTTGTGTCATTGGTTGAACATTTAGGTCATTTTCGGCCTCACTAGTCTTATTCTAATCCACTTAGGGTTTTTAACCAATCCTGTGCATCCAATAAGTAATTTTGTCTCATTGGTTGAACATTTAGGTCATTTTCGTCCTCCCTTGGCTTATTCTAAACAAATTAGGGCTTATAAACAATCTTGTGCATCCAATAAGTGCATTTGTGCCATTGGTTGAACATTTAGGCAATTTTCGTCATCCTTCGGCTTATTCTAATTCTATAAGGGTTTTTAACCAATCAAGTGCATCCAACAAGTGCGTTTGTATCATTGGTTGAACATTTTGGTCATTTTCGTCATCCTTCAGCTTATTGTAATCCAATAAGGGTTTTTAACGAATCTTGTGCATCCAATAAGTGATTTTGTGTCATTGGTTGAACATTTAGGTCATTTTCGTCATCATTCGGCTTATTCTAATCCAATTAGGGTTTTTAACCAATCTTGTGCATCCAATAAGTGATTTTGTGTCATCTGTTGAACATTTAGGTCATTTTCGTCCTCATTAGGCTTATTCTAAACCAATTAGGGTTTTCAAACCATTTTGTGCATCGAATAAGTGATGTTCTGCTATTGGTTGAACATTTAGGTCATTTTCGTCATCCTTCGGCTTATTCTAATCCAATCTGGGTTTTTAACCAATCTTGTGCATCCAATACGTGCACTTGTGCCATTGGTCGAACATTTAGGTCATTTCCGTCCTCCCTAGGCTTATTCTAGTCCAATTAGGGTTTTTAACCAATGTGCATCCAATAAGTGATTTTGTGTAATTGGTTGAACATTTAGGACATTTTAGCCTCACTAGTCTTATTCTAATCCACTTAAGGTTTTTAACCTATCTTGTGCATCCAATAAGTGATTTTGTGTCATTGGTTGAACATTTAGGTCAATTTCGTCCTCCCTAGGCTTATTCTAAACCAATTAGGGTTTTTGAACACTCTTGTGCATCTAGTAAGTGATTTTCTACTATGGGTTGAACATTTAGGCCATTTTCGTCATCATTCGGCTTATTCTATTCCAATTAGGGTTTTTAACCAATCTAATGCCTCCAATAAGTGATTTTGTGTAATTGGTTGAACATTTAGGTCATTTTCGTTCTCACTAGTCTTATTCTAATCCACTTAGGGTTTTTAACATATCTTGTGCATACAATAAGTGATTTTGTGTCATTGGTTTAACATTTAGGTCATTTTCGTCCTCCCTAGGCTTATTCTAAACCAATTAGGGTTTTTAAACACTCTTGTGCATCCAATAAGTGATTTTCTACTATTGGTTGAATATTTAGGCCATTTTCGTCATCATTCGGCTTATTCTATTCCAATTAGGGTTTTTAACCAATCTAATGCCTCCAATAAGTGATTTTGTGTCATTGGTTGAACATTTAGGTCATTTTCTGCCTCACTAGTCTAATTCTAATCCACTTAGGGTTTTTAACCAATCTTGTGCATCCAATAAGTGATTTTGTCTCATTGGTTGAACATTTAGGTCATTTTCTTCCTCCCTTGGCTTATTCTAAACCAATTATGGTTTTTAAACTATCTTGTGCAACCAATAAGTGCATTTGTGCCATTGGTTGAACATTTAGGTCATTTTCGTCATCCTTCGGCTTATTCTAATCCAATTAGGGTTTTTAACCAATCATGTGCATCCAATAAGTGCGTTTGTATCATTGGTTGAACATTTTGGTCATTTTCGTCATCCTTCGGCTTATTCTAATCCAATCAGGGTTTTTATCGAATCTTGTGCATCCAATAAGTGATTTTGTGTCATTGGTTGAACATTTAGATCATTTTCGTCATCATTCGGCTTATTCTAATCCAATTAGGGTTTTTAACGAATCTTGTGCATCCAGTAAGTGATTTTGTGTCATTGGTTGAACATTTAGGTAATTTTCGTCCTCCCTAGGCTTATTCTAATCCAATTAGGGTTTTTAACCAATCTTGTGCATCCAATACGTGCGCTTGTGCCATTGGTCGAACATTTAGGTCAATTTCATCCTCCCTAGGCTTATTCTAATCCAATTAGGGTTTTTAACCAATGTGCATCCAATAAGTGATTTTGTGTAATTGGTTGAACATTTAGGTCATTTTCGTCCTCACTAGTCTTATTCTAATCCACTTAGGGTTTTTAACCTATCTTGTGCATCCAATAAGTGATTTTGTGTCATTGGTTGAACATTTAGGTCATTTTCGTCCTCCCTAGGCTTATTCTAAACCAATTAGGGTTTTTAAACACTCTTGTGCATCCAATAAGTGATTTTCTACTATTGGTTGAACATTTAGGCAATTTTCGTCATCATTCGGCTTATTCTATTCCAATTAGGGTTTTTAACCAATCTAATGCCTCCAATAAGTGATTTTGTGTCATTGGTTGAACATTTAGGTCATTTTCGGCCTCACTAGTCTTATTCTAATCCACTTAGGGTTTTTAACCAATCCTGTGCATCCAATAAGTAATTTTGTCTCATTGGTTGAACATTTAGGTCATTTTCGTCCTCCCTTGGCTTATTCTAAACAAATTAGGGCTTATAAACAATCTTGTGCATCCAATAAGTGCATTTGTGCCATTGGTTGAACATTTAGGCAATTTTCGTCATCCTTCGGCTTATTCTAATTCTATAAGGGTTTTTAACCAATCAAGTGCATCCAACAAGTGCGTTTGTATCATTGGTTGAACATTTTGGTCATTTTCGTCATCCTTCAGCTTATTGTAATCCAATAAGGGTTTTTAACGAATCTTGTGCATCCAATAAGTGATTTTGTGTCATTGGTTGAACATTTAGGTCATTTTCGTCATCATTCGGCTTATTCTAATCCAATTAGGGTTTTTAACCAATCTTGTGCATCCAATAAGTGATTTTGTGTCATCTGTTGAACATTTAGGTCATTTTCGTCCTCATTAGGCTTATTCTAAACCAATTAGGGTTTTCAAACCATTTTGTGCATCGAATAAGTGATGTTCTGCTATTGGTTGAACATTTAGGTCATTTTCGTCATCCTTCGGCTTATTCTAATCCAATCTGGGTTTTTAACCAATCTTGTGCATCCAATACGTGCACTTGTGCCATTGGTCGAACATTTAGGTCATTTCCGTCCTCCCTAGGCTTATTCTAGTCCAATTAGGGTTTTTAACCAATGTGCATCCAATAAGTGATTTTGTGTAATTGGTTGAACATTTAGGACATTTTAGCCTCACTAGTCTTATTCTAATCCACTTAAGGTTTTTAACCTATCTTGTGCATCCAATAAGTGATTTTGTGTCATTGGTTGAACATTTAGGTCAATTTCGTCCTCCCTAGGCTTATTCTAAACCAATTAGGGTTTTTGAACACTCTTGTGCATCTAGTAAGTGATTTTCTACTATGGGTTGAACATTTAGGCCATTTTCGTCATCATTCGGCTTATTCTATTCCAATTAGGGTTTTTAACCAATCTAATGCCTCCAATAAGTGATTTTGTGTAATTGGTTGAACATTTAGGTCATTTTCGTTCTCACTAGTCTTATTCTAATCCACTTAGGGTTTTTAACATATCTTGTGCATACAATAAGTGATTTTGTGTCATTGGTTTAACATTTAGGTCATTTTCGTCCTCCCTAGGCTTATTCTAAACCAATTAGGGTTTTTAAACACTCTTGTGCATCCAATAAGTGATTTTCTACTATTGGTTGAATATTTAGGCCATTTTCGTCATCATTCGGCTTATTCTATTCCAATTAGGGTTTTTAACCAATCTAATGCCTCCAATAAGTGATTTTGTGTCATTGGTTGAACATTTAGGTCATTTTCTGCCTCACTAGTCTAATTCTAATCCACTTAGGGTTTTTAACCAATCTTGTGCATCCAATAAGTGATTTTGTCTCATTGGTTGAACATTTAGGTCATTTTCTTCCTCCCTTGGCTTATTCTAAACCAATTATGGTTTTTAAACTATCTTGTGCAACCAATAAGTGCATTTGTGCCATTGGTTGAACATTTAGGTCATTTTCGTCATCCTTCGGCTTATTCTAATCCAATTAGGGTTTTTAACCAATCAAGTGCATCCAATAAGTGCGTTTGTATCATTGGTTGAACATTTTGGTCATTTTCGTCATCCTTCGGCTTATTCTAATCCAATCAGGGTTTTTATCGAATCTTGTGCATCCAATAAGTGATTTTGTGTCATTGGTTGAACATTTAGATCATTTTCGTCATCATTCGGCTTATTCTAATCCAATTAGGGTTTTTAACGAATCTTGTGCATCCAGTAAGTGATTTTGTGTCATTGGTTGAACATTTAGGTAATTTTCGTCCTCCCTAGGCTTATTCTAATCCAATTAGGGTTTTTAACCAATCTTGTGCATCCAATACGTGCGCTTGTGCCATTGGTCGAACATTTAGGTCAATTTCGTCCTCCCTAGGCTTATTCTAATCCAATTAGGGTTTTTAACCAATGTGCATCCAATAAGTGATTTTGTGTAATTGGTTGAACATTTAGGTCATTTTCGTCCTCACTAGTCTTATTCTAATCCACTTAGGGTTTTTAACCTATCTTGTGCATCCAATAAGTGATTTTGTGTCATTGGTTGAACATTTTGGTCATTTTCGTCCTCCCTAGGCTTATTCTAAACCAATTAGGGTTTTTAAACACTCTTGTGCATCCAATAAGTGATTTTCTACTATTGGTTGAACATTTAGGCAATTTTCGTCATCATTCGGCTTATTCTATTCCAATTAGGGTTTTTAACCAATCTAATGCCTCCAATAAGTGATTTTGTGTCATTGGTTGAACATTTAGGTCATTTTCGGCCTCACTAGTCTTATTCTAATCCACTTAGGGTTTTTAACCAATCTTGTGCATCCAATAAGTAATTTTGTCTCATTGGTTGAACATTTAGGTCATTTTCGTCCTCCCTTGGCTTATTCGAAACCAATTAGGGTTTTTAAATAATCTTGTGCATCCAATAAGTGCATTTGTGCCATTGGTTGAACATTTAGGTCATTTTCGTCATCCTTCGGCTTATTCTAATCCAATCAGGGTTTTTATCGAATCTTGTGCATCCAATAAGTGATTTTCTGTCATTGGTTGAACATTTAGATCATTTTCGTCATCATTCGGCTTATTCTAATCCAATTAGGGTTTTTAACGAATCTAGTGCATCCAGTAAGTGATTTTGTGTCATTGGTTGAACATTTAGGTAATTTTCGTCCTCCCTAGGCTTATTCTAATCCAATTAGGGTTTTTAACCAATCTTGTGCATCCAATACGTGCGCTTGTGCCATTGGTCGAACATTTAGGTCAATTTCGTCCTCCCTAGGCTTATTCGAATCCAATTAGGGTTTTTAACCAATGTGCATCCAATAAGTGATTTTGTGTAATTGGTTGAACATTTAGGTCATTTTTCGTCCTCACTAGTCTTATTCTAATCCACTTAGGGTTTTTAACCTATCTTGTGCATCCAATAAGTGATTTTGTGTCATTGGTTGAACATTTAGGTCATTTTCGTCCTCCCTAGGCTTATTCTAAACCAATTAGGGTTTTTAAACACTCTTGTGCATCCAATAAGTGATTTTCTACTATTGGTTGAACATTTAGGCAATTTTCGTCATCATTCCAACTTATTCTATTCCAATTAGGGTTTTTAACCAATCTAATGCCTCCAATAAGTGATTTTGTGTCATTGGTTGAACATTTAGGTCATTTTCGGCCTCACTAGTCTTATTCTAATCCACTTAGGGTTTTTAACCAATCTTGTGCATCCAATAAGTAATTTTGTCTCATTGGTTGAACATTTAGGTCATTTTCGTCCTCCCTTGGCTTATTCGAAACCAATTAGGGTTTTTAAATAATCTTGTGCATCCAATAAGTGCATTTGTGCCATTGGTTGAACATTTAGGTCATTTTCGTCATCCTTCGGCTTATTCTAATCCAATCAGGGTTTTTATCGAATCTTGTGCATCCAATAAGTGATTTTGTGTCATTGGTTGAACATTTAGATCATTTTCGTCATCATTCGGCTTATTCTAATCCAATTAGGGTTTTTAACGAATCTTGTGCATCCAGTAAGTGATTTTGTGTCATTGGTTGAACATTTAGGTAATTTTCGTCCTCCCTAGGCTTATTCTAATCCAATTAGGGTTTTTAACCAATCTTGTGCATCCAATACGTGCGCTTGTGCCATTGGTCGAACATTTAGGTCAATTTCATCCTCCCTAGGCTTATTCTAATCCAATTAGGGTTTTTAACCAATGTGCATCCAATAAGTGATTTTGTGTAATTGGTTGAACATTTAGGTCATTTTCGTCCTCACTAGTCTTATTCTAATCCACTTAGGGTTTTTAACCTATCTTGTGCATCCAATAAGTGATTTTGTGTCATTGGTTGAACATTTAGGTCATTTTCGTCCTCCCTAGGCTTATTCTAAACCAATTAGGGTTTTTAAACACTCTTGTGCATCCAATAAGTGATTTTCTACTATTGGTTGAACATTTAGGCAATTTTCGTCATCATTCGGCTTATTCTATTCCAATTAGGGTTTTTAACCAATCTAATGCCTCCAATAAGTGATTTTGTGTCATTGGTTGAACATTTAGGTCATTTTCGGCCTCACTAGTCTTATTCTAATCCACTTAGGGTTTTTAACCAATCCTGTGCATCCAATAAGTAATTTTGTCTCATTGGTTGAACATTTAGGTCATTTTCGTCCTCCCTTGGCTTATTCTAAACAAATTAGGGCTTATAAACAATCTTGTGCATCCAATAAGTGCATTTGTGCCATTGGTTGAACATTTAGGCAATTTTCGTCATCCTTCGGCTTATTCTAATTCTATAAGGGTTTTTAACCAATCAAGTGCATCCAACAAGTGCGTTTGTATCATTGGTTGAACATTTTGGTCATTTTCGTCATCCTTCAGCTTATTGTAATCCAATAAGGGTTTTTAACGAATCTTGTGCATCCAATAAGTGATTTTGTGTCATTGGTTGAACATTTAGGTCATTTTCGTCATCATTCGGCTTATTCTAATCCAATTAGGGTTTTTAACCAATCTTGTGCATCCAATAAGTGATTTTGTGTCATCTGTTGAACATTTAGGTCATTTTCGTCCTCATTAGGCTTATTCTAAACCAATTAGGGTTTTCAAACCATTTTGTGCATCGAATAAGTGATGTTCTGCTATTGGTTGAACATTTAGGTCATTTTCGTCATCCTTCGGCTTATTCTAATCCAATCTGGGTTTTTAACCAATCTTGTGCATCCAATACGTGCACTTGTGCCATTGGTCGAACATTTAGGTCATTTCCGTCCTCCCTAGGCTTATTCTAGTCCAATTAGGGTTTTTAACCAATGTGCATCCAATAAGTGATTTTGTGTAATTGGTTGAACATTTAGGACATTTTAGCCTCACTAGTCTTATTCTAATCCACTTAAGGTTTTTAACCTATCTTGTGCATCCAATAAGTGATTTTGTGTCATTGGTTGAACATTTAGGTCAATTTCGTCCTCCCTAGGCTTATTCTAAACCAATTAGGGTTTTTGAACACTCTTGTGCATCTAGTAAGTGATTTTCTACTATGGGTTGAACATTTAGGCCATTTTCGTCATCATTCGGCTTATTCTATTCCAATTAGGGTTTTTAACCAATCTAATGCCTCCAATAAGTGATTTTGTGTAATTGGTTGAACATTTAGGTCATTTTCGTTCTCACTAGTCTTATTCTAATCCACTTAGGGTTTTTAACATATCTTGTGCATACAATAAGTGATTTTGTGTCATTGGTTTAACATTTAGGTCATTTTCGTCCTCCCTAGGCTTATTCTAAACCAATTAGGGTTTTTAAACACTCTTGTGCATCCAATAAGTGATTTTCTACTATTGGTTGAATATTTAGGCCATTTTCGTCATCATTCGGCTTATTCTATTCCAATTAGGGTTTTTAACCAATCTAATGCCTCCAATAAGTGATTTTGTGTCATTGGTTGAACATTTAGGTCATTTTCTGCCTCACTAGTCTAATTCTAATCCACTTAGGGTTTTTAACCAATCTTGTGCATCCAATAAGTGATTTTGTCTCATTGGTTGAACATTTAGGTCATTTTCTTCCTCCCTTGGCTTATTCTAAACCAATTATGGTTTTTAAACTATCTTGTGCAACCAATAAGTGCATTTGTGCCATTGGTTGAACATTTAGGTCATTTTCGTCATCCTTCGGCTTATTCTAATCCAATTAGGGTTTTTAACCAATCAAGTGCATCCAATAAGTGCGTTTGTATCATTGGTTGAACATTTTGGTCATTTTCGTCATCCTTCGGCTTATTCTAATCCAATCAGGGTTTTTATCGAATCTTGTGCATCCAATAAGTGATTTTGTGTCATTGGTTGAACATTTAGATCATTTTCGTCATCATTCGGCTTATTCTAATCCAATTAGGGTTTTTAACGAATCTTGTGCATCCAGTAAGTGATTTTGTGTCATTGGTTGAACATTTAGGTAATTTTCGTCCTCCCTAGGCTTATTCTAATCCAATTAGGGTTTTTAACCAATCTTGTGCATCCAATACGTGCGCTTGTGCCATTGGTCGAACATTTAGGTCAATTTCGTCCTCCCTAGGCTTATTCGAATCCAATTAGGGTTTTTAACCAATGTGCATCCAATAAGTGATTTTGTGTAATTGGTTGAACATTTAGGTCATTTTTCGTCCTCACTAGTCTTATTCTAATCCACTTAGGGTTTTTAACCTATCTTGTGCATCCAATAAGTGATTTTGTGTCATTGGTTGAACATTTAGGTCATTTTCGTCCTCCCTAGGCTTATTCTAAACCAATTAGGGTTTTTAAACACTCTTGTGCATCCAATAAGTGATTTTCTACTATTGGTTGAACATTTAGGCAATTTTCGTCATCATTCCAACTTATTCTATTCCAATTAGGGTTTTTAACCAATCTAATGCCTCCAATAAGTGATTTTGTGTCATTGGTTGAACATTTAGGTCATTTTCGGCCTCACTAGTCTTATTCTAATCCACTTAGGGTTTTTAACCAATCTTGTGCATCCAATAAGTAATTTTGTCTCATTGGTTGAACATTTAGGTCATTTTCGTCCTCCCTTGGCTTATTCGAAACCAATTAGGGTTTTTAAATAATCTTGTGCATCCAATAAGTGCATTTGTGCCATTGGTTGAACATTTAGGTCATTTTCGTCATCCTTCGGCTTATTCTAATCCAATCAGGGTTTTTATCGAATCTTGTGCATCCAATAAGTGATTTTGTGTCATTGGTTGAACATTTAGATCATTTTCGTCATCATTCGGCTTATTCTAATCCAATTAGGGTTTTTAACGAATCTTGTGCATCCAGTAAGTGATTTTGTGTCATTGGTTGAACATTTAGGTAATTTTCGTCCTCCCTAGGCTTATTCTAATCCAATTAGGGTTTTTAACCAATCTTGTGCATCCAATACGTGCGCTTGTGCCATTGGTCGAACATTTAGGTCAATTTCATCCTCCCTAGGCTTATTCTAATCCAATTAGGGTTTTTAACCAATGTGCATCCAATAAGTGATTTTGTGTAATTGGTTGAACATTTAGGTCATTTTCGTCCTCACTAGTCTTATTCTAATCCACTTAGGGTTTTTAACCTATCTTGTGCATCCAATAAGTGATTTTGTGTCATTGGTTGAACATTTAGGTCATTTTCGTCCTCCCTAGGCTTATTCTAAACCAATTAGGGTTTTTAAACACTCTTGTGCATCCAATAAGTGATTTTCTACTATTGGTTGAACATTTAGGCAATTTTCGTCATCATTCGGCTTATTCTATTCCAATTAGGGTTTTTAACCAATCTAATGCCTCCAATAAGTGATTTTGTGTCATTGGTTGAACATTTAGGTCATTTTCGGCCTCACTAGTCTTATTCTAATCCACTTAGGGTTTTTAACCAATCCTGTGCATCCAATAAGTAATTTTGTCTCATTGGTTGAACATTTAGGTCATTTTCGTCCTCCCTTGGCTTATTCTAAACAAATTAGGGCTTATAAACAATCTTGTGCATCCAATAAGTGCATTTGTGCCATTGGTTGAACATTTAGGCAATTTTCGTCATCCTTCGGCTTATTCTAATTCTATAAGGGTTTTTAACCAATCAAGTGCATCCAACAAGTGCGTTTGTATCATTGGTTGAACATTTTGGTCATTTTCGTCATCCTTCAGCTTATTGTAATCCAATAAGGGTTTTTAACGAATCTTGTGCATCCAA
The DNA here is from genome assembly GCA_037974735.1 of Cicer chorassanicum. Classification (NCBI taxonomy): domain Eukaryota; kingdom Viridiplantae; phylum Streptophyta; class Magnoliopsida; order Fabales; family Fabaceae; genus Cicer; species Cicer chorassanicum. The sequence continues at coordinate 52,027,186 of JBBPBP010000001.1, read as the reverse complement.
TAAGTGATTTTGTGTCATTGGTTGAACATTTAGGTCATTTTCGTCATCATTCGGCTTATTCTAATCCAATTAGGGTTTTTAACCAATCTTGTGCATCCAATAAGTGATTTTGTGTCATCTGTTGAACATTTAGGTCATTTTCGTCCTCATTAGGCTTATTCTAAACCAATTAGGGTTTTCAAACCATTTTGTGCATCGAATAAGTGATGTTCTGCTATTGGTTGAACATTTAGGTCATTTTCGTCATCCTTCGGCTTATTCTAATCCAATCTGGGTTTTTAACCAATCTTGTGCATCCAATACGTGCACTTGTGCCATTGGTCGAACATTTAGGTCATTTCCGTCCTCCCTAGGCTTATTCTAGTCCAATTAGGGTTTTTAACCAATGTGCATCCAATAAGTGATTTTGTGTAATTGGTTGAACATTTAGGACATTTTAGCCTCACTAGTCTTATTCTAATCCACTTAAGGTTTTTAACCTATCTTGTGCATCCAATAAGTGATTTTGTGTCATTGGTTGAACATTTAGGTCAATTTCGTCCTCCCTAGGCTTATTCTAAACCAATTAGGGTTTTTGAACACTCTTGTGCATCTAGTAAGTGATTTTCTACTATGGGTTGAACATTTAGGCCATTTTCGTCATCATTCGGCTTATTCTATTCCAATTAGGGTTTTTAACCAATCTAATGCCTCCAATAAGTGATTTTGTGTAATTGGTTGAACATTTAGGTCATTTTCGTTCTCACTAGTCTTATTCTAATCCACTTAGGGTTTTTAACATATCTTGTGCATACAATAAGTGATTTTGTGTCATTGGTTTAACATTTAGGTCATTTTCGTCCTCCCTAGGCTTATTCTAAACCAATTAGGGTTTTTAAACACTCTTGTGCATCCAATAAGTGATTTTCTACTATTGGTTGAATATTTAGGCCATTTTCGTCATCATTCGGCTTATTCTATTCCAATTAGGGTTTTTAACCAATCTAATGCCTCCAATAAGTGATTTTGTGTCATTGGTTGAACATTTAGGTCATTTTCTGCCTCACTAGTCTAATTCTAATCCACTTAGGGTTTTTAACCAATCTTGTGCATCCAATAAGTGATTTTGTCTCATTGGTTGAACATTTAGGTCATTTTCTTCCTCCCTTGGCTTATTCTAAACCAATTATGGTTTTTAAACTATCTTGTGCAACCAATAAGTGCATTTGTGCCATTGGTTGAACATTTAGGTCATTTTCGTCATCCTTCGGCTTATTCTAATCCAATTAGGGTTTTTAACCAATCAAGTGCATCCAATAAGTGCGTTTGTATCATTGGTTGAACATTTTGGTCATTTTCGTCATCCTTCGGCTTATTCTAATCCAATCAGGGTTTTTATCGAATCTTGTGCATCCAATAAGTGATTTTGTGTCATTGGTTGAACATTTAGATCATTTTCGTCATCATTCGGCTTATTCTAATCCAATTAGGGTTTTTAACGAATCTTGTGCATCCAGTAAGTGATTTTGTGTCATTGGTTGAACATTTAGGTAATTTTCGTCCTCCCTAGGCTTATTCTAATCCAATTAGGGTTTTTAACCAATCTTGTGCATCCAATACGTGCGCTTGTGCCATTGGTCGAACATTTAGGTCAATTTCGTCCTCCCTAGGCTTATTCGAATCCAATTAGGGTTTTTAACCAATGTGCATCCAATAAGTGATTTTGTGTAATTGGTTGAACATTTAGGTCATTTTTCGTCCTCACTAGTCTTATTCTAATCCACTTAGGGTTTTTAACCTATCTTGTGCATCCAATAAGTGATTTTGTGTCATTGGTTGAACATTTAGGTCATTTTCGTCCTCCCTAGGCTTATTCTAAACCAATTAGGGTTTTTAAACACTCTTGTGCATCCAATAAGTGATTTTCTACTATTGGTTGAACATTTAGGCAATTTTCGTCATCATTCCAACTTATTCTATTCCAATTAGGGTTTTTAACCAATCTAATGCCTCCAATAAGTGATTTTGTGTCATTGGTTGAACATTTAGGTCATTTTCGGCCTCACTAGTCTTATTCTAATCCACTTAGGGTTTTTAACCAATCTTGTGCATCCAATAAGTAATTTTGTCTCATTGGTTGAACATTTAGGTCATTTTCGTCCTCCCTTGGCTTATTCGAAACCAATTAGGGTTTTTAAATAATCTTGTGCATCCAATAAGTGCATTTGTGCCATTGGTTGAACATTTAGGTCATTTTCGTCATCCTTCGGCTTATTCTAATCCAATCAGGGTTTTTATCGAATCTTGTGCATCCAATAAGTGATTTTGTGTCATTGGTTGAACATTTAGATCATTTTCGTCATCATTCGGCTTATTCTAATCCAATTAGGGTTTTTAACGAATCTTGTGCATCCAGTAAGTGATTTTGTGTCATTGGTTGAACATTTAGGTAATTTTCGTCCTCCCTAGGCTTATTCTAATCCAATTAGGGTTTTTAACCAATCTTGTGCATCCAATACGTGCGCTTGTGCCATTGGTCGAACATTTAGGTCAATTTCATCCTCCCTAGGCTTATTCTAATCCAATTAGGGTTTTTAACCAATGTGCATCCAATAAGTGATTTTGTGTAATTGGTTGAACATTTAGGTCATTTTCGTCCTCACTAGTCTTATTCTAATCCACTTAGGGTTTTTAACCTATCTTGTGCATCCAATAAGTGATTTTGTGTCATTGGTTGAACATTTAGGTCATTTTCGTCCTCCCTAGGCTTATTCTAAACCAATTAGGGTTTTTAAACACTCTTGTGCATCCAATAAGTGATTTTCTACTATTGGTTGAACATTTAGGCAATTTTCGTCATCATTCGGCTTATTCTATTCCAATTAGGGTTTTTAACCAATCTAATGCCTCCAATAAGTGATTTTGTGTCATTGGTTGAACATTTAGGTCATTTTCGGCCTCACTAGTCTTATTCTAATCCACTTAGGGTTTTTAACCAATCCTGTGCATCCAATAAGTAATTTTGTCTCATTGGTTGAACATTTAGGTCATTTTCGTCCTCCCTTGGCTTATTCTAAACAAATTAGGGCTTATAAACAATCTTGTGCATCCAATAAGTGCATTTGTGCCATTGGTTGAACATTTAGGCAATTTTCGTCATCCTTCGGCTTATTCTAATTCTATAAGGGTTTTTAACCAATCAAGTGCATCCAACAAGTGCGTTTGTATCATTGGTTGAACATTTTGGTCATTTTCGTCATCCTTCAGCTTATTGTAATCCAATAAGGGTTTTTAACGAATCTTGTGCATCCAATAAGTGATTTTGTGTCATTGGTTGAACATTTAGGTCATTTTCGTCATCATTCGGCTTATTCTAATCCAATTAGGGTTTTTAACCAATCTTGTGCATCCAATAAGTGATTTTGTGTCATCTGTTGAACATTTAGGTCATTTTCGTCCTCATTAGGCTTATTCTAAACCAATTAGGGTTTTCAAACCATTTTGTGCATCGAATAAGTGATGTTCTGCTATTGGTTGAACATTTAGGTCATTTTCGTCATCCTTCGGCTTATTCTAATCCAATCTGGGTTTTTAACCAATCTTGTGCATCCAATATGTGCACTTGTGCCATTGGTCGAACATTTAGGTCATTTCCGTCCTCCCTAGGCTTATTCTAGTCCAATTAGGGTTTTTAACCAATGTGCATCCAATAAGTGATTTTGTGTAATTGGTTGAACATTTAGGACATTTTAGCCTCACTAGTCTTATTCTAATCCACTTAAGGTTTTTAACCTATCTTGTGCATCCAATAAGTGATTTTGTCTCATTGGTTGAACATTTAGGTCAATTTCGTCCTTCCTAGGCTTATTCTAAACCAATTAGGGTTTTTGAACACTCTTGTGCATCTAGTAAGTGATTTTCTACTATGGGTTGAACATTTAGGCCATTTTCGTCATCATTCGGCTTATTCTATTCCAATTAGGGTTTTTAACCAATCTAATGCCTCCAATAAGTGATTTTGTGTAATTGGTTGAACATTTAGGTCATTTTCGTTCTCACTAGTCTTATTCTAATCCACTTAGGGTTTTTAACATATCTTGTGCATACAATAAGTGATTTTGTGTCATTGGTTTAACATTTAGGTCATTTTCGTCCTCCCTAGGCTTATTCTAAACCAATTAGGGTTTTTAAACACTCTTGTGCATCCAATAAGTGATTTTCTACTATTGGTTGAA